>JAUPFN010000010.1:38308885-39520067 GCA_036924255.1 Apodemia mormo
TCAACTTCGTTGATTTTTAGCGGGTTTAACTTTGATTTATATTTGAACGTTCTAACTAAATATTGAAAATATTCAAAGCATCGTTATTGTAGGACAAATTTATTTGAATATAAGTCTTTGATAACATATGTAACTTCAAGCGAAATCCCTTATAAAGTCGATAAAAAAATTGATGAAATTAATTGATATCTTCCCCTTGTTGGTTTACGCTCCTATTGAAGAACTGTTGCCGAAAATCGACCATAGACTTAACAATAAAATCTCTTTTGAATTTGACAACTGATTTTAGCCTTAAAGAAAATCCTACTAATATTATAAATGCAAAAGTTTGTGAGTATGTATGTATGGATGTTTGTTACTCTTTCACGCAAATACTATTGAACCGATTACGATGAAATTTGGTATGTAGATAGCTGAAGACCCAGAATAACACATAGGCATTCTTTTATCCTGGAAAAGTTAGGTGATCCCGCGGGATTCACTAAAAACTTTTATAACGCAGTGGGCTGCACGCTGCGGCTAGTTTTATATAGATAGTGTATTTATCATATATGTTACGTGAATATAGATAGTGTGTAATGTTTATTTTATTAATCTATATTAATTAATTATTATTATTATCTATATCCATACTTCCATACTAATATTATAAATGCGAAAGTCTGTCTGTCTGTCTTACGCTTTCACGGCTAAACCGCTGGACCGACTTTCATTAAATTTGGCATGGATATAGTTGAAGATCCGGGGTCAAACATAGGCTAATTTTTTTTCAAAATCAGTCCCTGGAGGACTTAAATAGGGGATGAAAATTTTATTAAAAGCTATTTGGACGACTTATTAATACACTCGCAGGCGAAGCTGCGCGGGTCAGCTAGTTAATATTATAAATACGAAAGTTTGGATATTTTGGTGAATGTTTGGATGAATGTTTGTTACTCAATCACGCAAAAACTTCTGAACGGATTTGAATGATATTTGGCACACAGGTAGATGATGACCTGAGTTTCATCCCGGAAGATTGGGCGATCCCGCGGGATTCGCCAAAAACTTTTATAATGCAGCGGGCTGCATGCTGCAGCTTGTTTAATATATTTCTAACACTTATGTTTTTGCAGTCCTTCGTAATATGAACCCTAAAGGTTGTCTGGCAGAGATCGCTCTGTAGCGATAAGACCGCCTTTGTGTATCCATGTACTTACTTAGTATAATTGTAAAATATTTATTATTCTTGTATTTACTGGTGCGCAATAAAGTGTATTCATTAATTCTTTCATTCATTCATTCATTCATTCATTCATTCATTCATTCATTTATTCATACATTCATTCATTCATACATACATTCATTCATTCATTCATTCATTCATTCATTCATTCATTCATTCATACATACATTCATTCATTCATTCACTCATTCCTTCACGCATTCATTCATTCATTCATTAATTCATGAACTTGAACAATGCCAAATTTCATACTCCACCGTTGGAAAAATTGTCTTAAAAAAGGGTCCAAAATTTTCCCTTCACGTATTATCCATACTAGGCCATACTAGTCCATACTTAATGTTATAAATACAAAAGTCTTTCACTCTGTCTGTCTGTTACGCTTTCACGGCTAAAACGCTGGACCGATTTTCATGCAATTTGGAATGGAAATAGTTGATGATCCGGGGTCAAAGATAGGCTAAATTTTTTTTCAAAATCAACTCCTAAGTGGCTGAAACAAGGGATGAAATTGTATGAAAAACTATCTCGACGACATGTTAATCTACTCGCGTGCGAAGCTGAGCGAGTCAGCTTGTAATAACATATATACGATTGTATTAAGCTGCCCAACAATGCAGTGGCGATCGGATCCCTGTGTTTAGTTTTCCTACGTGTAGTATCTAAATCAAACTTGTAACAATGCGCAAACTGTGATAACAATAGTTCTCATAGAAAAGATTAAACAAATATATAGTATTATTCAAAGTTGAGGAGTTATGTTGTGCTAACTTTGAAAGTTAGATTGGGCATATGGCCTGAGGTTAGTTGTAACGCCATATTCAAATTATTGTATTTGTTTACATAATACTAGCTAAACCCGTCCACGCTACACTGCGGCTCAGTCTAGTATTAATTTAACGTTGGAATTTCTGAATAAAAATTTGTAGACTGGATGACTACACAGGTCCGCCCTGAAAGTTTACGCTGAATTGTGGTATTTCAAGCTCAAAGCAGCAATATATATATATATATATATATATATATATATATATATATATATATATATATATATATATATATATATAATATATATGATTTCTGTGTTCACAAGAAAGAAAGAAAGAAATTATTTATTTGTCAGAAAGAATAAAGCAGTTACAAGTCATTAAAATTAGATTAAGTTACCAACATATTCTACCATGATGTGGTGTGCAAATCTTTTACAATAATTACTATTTATTAATAATAATTAAAAATGCTGTCAGTCGATTTTTTTTAACAATTACTACCGGATCGGAACTCGACCACACACTGGGAAGATCCGGCGGAAGAAACTCAGCGGGCTTGTGTTTTTTTTTTTCAATTATAGTTACATAATATCACCACTCCGTTGGTCGAGTGGTTAGCGACCCTGACTACGCAATCGACGGGGCTCGGGTTCGATCTCCGACAGGGAGAAACATTTGTGCGATGAGCATAAATGTTTGTATTTCCGGGTTTGCGTGTTTATTAAACCTATTCCAGTATTTATATAAGTATTTCTATGTATTAGTATCGTTGACTAACACCCATAACACAAGCAAATAATTTGCTTACTTTGGGGTTAGTTCAATAAGTGTAATGTGTCCCGTAAATATTTATTTATTATTTATTTATTTATAATATAAATTACAAACTTATTTCACATCAAAACACTTATTTCTATAGTTTACAAACTTAATTTTTTGTTTCATTAAAATGTTGACATTTTACAAGGTTCAAAGACAAAAGAAAGATAATAGATAATTTGTAACAATTTAGTTGGGTGTTCCAAGTTGTACAATTTAATGCATATTAATTGCAGACGTTGCGAAACTCCACCACCTAGTAGTCACGATGGTAGTGACACGTATATATAGCCAATCGGTCGCCTTTTACGACCTGCCTGGCAGAACGGTAGTTGGTCTATTTTTCAAAGAGCCTGGACCAAAAAAGGGAAAAAATCTCACACTTTATTCCTACAATTATTTCCACACAAAAACCACCAATATCCGTTGGCATCTTTTGACGTGAAAGGGAGCGTATAAACTCATTTTCACATTTATAAAATTGTTTAATATCTGAATATAACCTGATTTTATATTTCTTGTCCCCGGGCAATGAGGTACCTTATTAGAATGACTCCCTTTTCAGCCCACTTTCACCCCTCCCTCAACTTTATCATGCGCATTAAGCCATTTTAATTTTCCTTTACACTTACACTGCCGAATTCACTGAATTCAGATATATTTATAAGACGATTATGTTTGTTTATGTAATAAAATTACGTAAAAGATTGCCAAGTACATATAATTTAGAAAGATTTATTAATACCAACGATCGCCTGTGGCCGAAATTCGACCATAGTTAAACAATAAAATCTCTTACTTTTGACAACAGACTTCAGATGTAAATAATATATATATATATATATATATATATATATATATATATATATATATATATATATTTTATTATATTATTATATATTATATATATATATATATATATATATATATATATATATATATATTTATCTTAAGATAGCAAACAAGCAGATGGGTCTCCTGATGGAAAGAGTCAACCATCGCCTATAGACACCAAAGATGTTAATGGTGCGTTGCTATCTTGTGGCGAGGTATAATGCCACATGCATAAGTTTACTGGCTACCTTACCCTCCAAACCGGAACACGACAGCAACAAGCACTGACGCTATTGCGGCAGGAATAGATAAGGCGGTGGTACCAGACCCCGAGCGAGACAAAGCAGAACTCTACCACCTAGTAGCCACGGTGATGGTATGACTCGATAGCCAATCGATCGCCTTTTACGACCTGCCTGGCAGAACGGCAGTTGGCCTATTCTTCAAAGGAGGCCGGGACCAACACGGCGGAGAAATTTTATACATGTGCGTATATTATCGTGTATGTCAAATGAATGTAGTGTGTGTAAGGTTTATTTTTCTTAATTTAATATATTTCTTACGCATATAAATAACGGCGGAGGACTGCAGAAACTGTTGTTTCTGCAGTCCTCCGCCGTTTAAACTTTAACTGTGCCACATTTTGTACTCCACCGTCGTGTAATTTTTTTTTTAAAGAATTGGGGGTCCAAAGTTTTACTTTCACGTATCGATATATATTAGGGTGCTTCATTTGGGACGACACACACACACACACATGTGTATATATATATATATATATATATATATATATATATATATATATATATATATATATATATATATGACACTTTTGCGACAAGAATAGGTAAGGCGGTGGTACCTTTACGAATTGCCTGACAGAACGGCAAATGATTTATTTTTCAAAGAAGCCCGAATCACAATAATTAATACAGTAATTTGTATTTCACCCATAGATGCGCGAGCTTCGACATGAAAACTTAGTACAATTCTATGGAGTCTGCATCGACCCTGCATCATCTGGTATCGTCACCGCCTACTGTTCAAGAGGTTCTCTAGCTACAGTACTAGCTCATAGAGATCTACACTTCGATGATATGTTTGTATCCAGTCTTGTGGCGGATCTGTTGAGAGGACTCGCCTACATCCATGAATCGGCGCTGGGTTCCCATGGAAATTTGACATCAAGCAATTGTTTGGTGGACAGACGCTGGGTGTTACAAATATCGGATTATGGACTTCACACTTTGAAGAGTAAGTTTTTACATGCTCTGTGCTCTTTTTTTTAATAGAAGAGGGGGCAAACGAGCAAGAAGTGCACATGGTAAGTGATCACCGCCGCCCATGGACATCTACAATACCAGAGATCTTGCAAGTTACGTTCTTGGCCTTTTAAGAATGAGTAAGCTCTTTTCTTCTTCTTCTGTTAAAAAGGAAAATGTTTTCAGTCTTAGTACAGGCGGTCAAAGTCGGGTCGGACAACTAGTATAATATAATTATCAACATTGATTATTGGAACGAAGTTCCTTGCGGCAGGCTTGGAGGGATAGGGATTTTGCTGCGCGACCGAACTGAAAAAAATGTGATAGTAAAACCGTAAGAAAAATGCGTGGAATAAAAGCGTTAAATGAGACGTGCGCAGGCGCGACAGTCGCGTACACAAGCGAGTAGTGCCGTTTAGCCGAAGGAAGTTCGTTCCTACCTGGTGTCCCGCGACACCACATCATTTTCTTATCTATATACGGCTAAGATCACGTAATTTAATATTGCAAATTACCTACTTAGGTGACCTAATTGAGTTTAGTCGCCTCTGTGGTCTAATGGTCCTGCGTTGGCGTTTACCACATAAGGTTCGAAAGTGTTTTTTCAGTTTTTCTGAGAAACACAAAGTTGCCCGGGATTGGAAAGTGCCCGGTTGGCGATAGGCTTGCCACCTATCACATTGTGGGACCAAGTATCTTTGGCTAATCGTGGGTGCACTTATTGCACCTCTGCCTACCCCTTCGGGGACATGGACGTGAAGATAGTTTTTTTTAATTGAATTAAGTAGGTACGCATTAAATAAATTATCTATGAATAATTACAGAGATTTAATTAGAACCACAGACTCTAATTAATATTCAAACTCTATAGGCAATAAAATAATTTTTCCTGCAATAATTATGGTACTTATCCTTTTATATTCTATACATATAATAAAATCGTAGGAAAGTCAAAACTGTACATTGAATATTTTTTAAAAGAATACTTGGGGCGTGATCTACAATCGATATCGAAGCCAAAAATATAGTTTTTAGAATTTTTGTCTGATTGTCTGTATGTATGACCGGAGTAAACTCAAAAAGTACTGCAAAGATTTACTTCAAATTTTGCATGAATATTACTAACAGGTCGGGTCAACATATAGGCTACATATTATCACGCTATCTCCTACGGAGGAGGTGCTGTGCGGAGTAAACGAAGTCGCGCGGACGAAGTCGCCGGCAACAGCTAGTAACATATAAAAATACTGTATCCGCGCAGCTTCACCCGCGTGTAACATGTCGTCGGTTCTCGATATAGTTTTTCATACAGAGTGCTAAGTGTGAGTTTTTCTTTTCGCATTCGATTGTGAGCGCGTTTGGAGTTTACTAGGAATTTGTATGTGATTTGTACAGCGCCACCTAGTGGTAAACGTGAGAAACCAGTTTACCACGTTTACCACTAGGTGGCGCTATACAAATCACATACAAATTCCTAGTAAACTCCAAACGCGCTCACGATCGAATGCGAAAAGAAAAACTCACATTTAACACTCTGATCTTCATCCCGTATTTCAATTCCTTAGGGGTTGACTTATAAAAAATTACCTACGTTTGACCCCAGGGTCTTCAATTATCTCCGTGCTTTATTTCATTATTACTCTTTTCATGAATCTATGCTAATATTATATTTCAACATAAAAATTAAAGATAATAACTTCTTCCTTTAAAGAATAAATTTAAAATATTTGAATACTAAGAAAATAAAACCAACCACTAAAACAAATAAAAACAAACCAAATTATATATCTTAAAAAAACGTACTTTAGAAATGTGGCAGGGTATGAGGTACCCGAGACAAGTTTGTACCAGAGTAGCCCAGCCAGCGATCGGCGTTACTTTCGTATATTTAATACCATGTAAGTTTTGCGTAACTTTAAAAAACAACATTTTATAACCAAAATAATATGTTTATTGCTTTTCAAAATAATCTCCTTTACATTTTAAACATTTTTGCATGCGATCGAACAATTTTTTAAAACAAGAGGACCACAGATCTGAAGGCATTTTTTCTACGTGCCGATTGAACGTTATCACTGCCTCTTCGGAGTTGGTAAAAGTAAAACCTCTCATCAAATCTTTGATTTTGGGGAAAATACAGAAATCACAGGGTGCTAGGTCGAGGCTATGCGTAGGATGAGTGACGAGATGTACTTTTTTGGAAGCTAAAAATGACTTTGTTTTGTTGGCCGCGTGTGAAGAAGCGTTATCATGGTGTACGAGAATGCGGCTTTTGGGTCGTCTTTCGCGCACTTTTTCTAACACCGTCGGTAAACAAATGGTAGAATATCACTCGGCACTAATATTCTTTTGATCATCAAGTGGAATCTTCAGATGGAACCCGTAGCTGAGAAAAAGAACGCGATCATTTTTTTTACCCACGTTTCTCGCCTGTTTCACTTTTGTTGGCCTGCTCTCATTTTCAAACACCCATTCACAAGATTGCTGTTTTTTTTTCGGGTTCAAAACAATAAATCCACGTTTCGTTTCCTATGACAATGTCATAAACAGCATTAGAATGTCCGTGGTCGTACTTGAATAGCATCTGTGAGCACCATTCCACGCGAGCCCGCTTCTGCTTCGCTGTCAGTTCATGAAGGATCCAACGACAACGAAGATTCCGAACTTTCAATTCTTCGTGTAAAATTTTCTGAATTTGGCTCATACCTATCCCCAATAGTCCTCGAATTGTCTCATAGGTAATCCGGGGGTTTTCTTCAATTAACCGCTTAACAGTACCACATTATTTTCGTTGACGGCAGTTGAAGGCAGCCCTTCACGTAATTCGTCATGTAAAGAAACTCAACATCTCTCAAATTCAGCAAACCAACGCCTCACGGTGCTCAAACAAGGTGCTTCTCTCCCAAAAGCATTTTGAAGACGAGCGGCACAGTCTTGCGGAGAAAGAGAACTTTTAAAATCATAATAAATCATCGCTCTAAAATCTTTTCGTCTTAATTCCATTTTCGTTGCGTTTGTAGAATTTTGAATTTTGATGTCTGATAAAAAAAACAATTGACAAATCATTTCCCGCCAATTGTTTTCTTTTTATTACTAAGAAGGTTGCAACGTTTTAAAAATATAACATTCGAAATTCAAATAGTTGCGATTAGCTAGAAGTGTAAAGCCGGCTGTACACATTGGGCCAAGTATTGGGCCAAGCATTGGGCCAACATATTGGCCCAACGTGAAGCCATGAAGCCGTGAAGAAGCCTACTTGGCGCTATGTTGGCAGTTGGCGCCAACATTGGCCGGCCAAGCGAATGTTGTCGGTTTTTCGTGCGCACATCAAAGGATCTTGGCGCGCTCCGCCAACGGTGTTCACACGTTGGCCTCTTATTCAGTTCATTGTCATACATCAGTAAAGGCGGTTGTGTTGCGCGTGAGTTAAATTGTTGTTCCCGAGTTACGATGGCGTAGACAAACACTGAGTTTTACAATTCATAGAAATATAATCGAAATGAACCAATGAATGAATGACTGATGATGATGAATGTCCTTTATGAATTGAAACTTTCTCATTATTAGACCACAATAATTATTAAATATGATCATCTTTGTCGAGAAATTCTGTAACATATTGAAAATAATAATTACTTATCGATTTGGACTGATTTTAAAGTACAAAGTAATTATTATTTTCAGTATCTTATACGGAATCATTATATGAAATTTATCCGAATTCCGAATACATGTTGTTCGTATTGAATTCAAGTCAATACTAGTTATTTTTTAAACTTTTCTCGTCTTGTCTCATTTCGCATTGTTTTGCCTCATTGGTGAGAGGAGGTTCAGAGCAGTGCACTGTTTCAGATGACATTATGTGCACTACAGCCGGGGGAGCCAGCGGACTGTATATCTGGTTCTTCTTCTTCGACGCCCCACCAGCCGTAGTGCTCTGACCGCAAGCCGGATACCGGGAAATTAATTGAGACCACAACTTCCTTGCAAAGGTGCTTTATTGTAACGAAATAGCAATAAAGCTAGCACCGTTGCAAATATATGACCTATTCTAAGGAGAGCCAGTACTTGCCCTAACACTGCCCTACTCTAAAGCCGGTACCCTATGAATATATATACTAAAGCCCAGGAACTTGTCTGGGAAACTTATTGAGTCGTAACGAAACTATTACTTTACTGGAACGGAACTAAATGTATGGCCGCGCTCTCCGATATTTATAGTGCGCGGCCAGACGGTCGGCGGAAATCTACAAAGACAATCGGCGCCGGGTGTGGCGCCACAATGTCTGGATTTGTTAAAATCCTACTTTTTGCAATCTAATCTTAATAATTTTACCTTAGGTAGTTTTTCCTACCTCTAATTAACTAGTGTGGCCCTCTAGCGAGTGCAACGGTACTACCTTTTTACAAATATATACAAAACAAAGTACGTAATGCCCTAAGACCTACCGAAATCTAATTACAATGTGTTATTTCTTATATACATACAAGGATCTAATACAAATAAACTTATATAATAACAAACAAGAGTGTTATATACATTGTATGCTCTTACAGGACCTCGGAAACTCTTACAATTACAGAGTTGTACGCCTTTTCAGGTCGTACTATCCTGTTAACTATCTTTATAGTACCGAAAAGTGTCTATACATATGCCTAAGGCTTATACTTACATTATATATACTATTTACATTCATAAAACATTTGTTTACATAAAGAATTTTGCACTTTTCGGATTTTCGTAATAGCGAGTTCCCGCATATAAATACTATCTCGCAAGAGTCGACTCGTAATGTCGTCGACTGCGTGGAACTCGCTTTATTCGTAATATGCCTAATAGGCAAAGATCATAGCTACCTACATAAAGCCTTATTATTTCTACACAACAAAGCTGTATGTAGGTCTTAGGGCGAATAAAAGGCGAAAATGAACATTATTTATTACAAACAACTTACGAACTAAACGAAACATACATTCTATCCTGCCTTACTATCTATATTTACATCAATATTTACAACGAAACATGTCTGTGCTGCACATTCTCCCGCCTATAACACGCAGTGTTATACTAAATATGGTGCAGCCAGACTAACTTCTTAACCGGTCTTCGCATGACTCCCGCAGCCGTACGTACGTCAGCCACTCGTACCACGCCGTCTGCTCCAGGGTGTACTGCCTCGATGATCCCCGTTGGCCACGTATTTCTTGGCAGCGCGCCGTCAGCGATGAGCACGATGTCGCCGACGCGCAGCTCTGCTCCTCTTCCGTGAGGCTCCCGCCGCTTTTGGAGTAGCGGAAGCGCTTCTCGTACCCAGCGTGACCAGAAGTGGTTGGCCAGCTGTTGTGAGTGCCGCCAGTGGCGGCGGCCGATGGTATCGCCTTCGGAGAACGCGCCCGGGACAGGCACGCGTGATGGTCCGCCCAGCAGGAAGTGATTGGGCGTCAGTGGTGCCGGGTCTTCAGGTGAAACCGACACGTGTGTGAGAGGTCGGCTGTTGAGCGTGTGTTCGACCTCTACCAGCAGTGTGTGCAGTACCTCTTCTGGTGGATGCCGCTGTTGCAGCACGGCGAACAGTGCAGCCTTGACAGAGCGCACCATGCGCTCCCATGCGCCTCCCATGAATGGCGCGCTCGGCGGGATGAACTTCCATTTGATTGAATAGTTGGCTGCTGCTTCTTTAGTGGCGTCTATGGCGGCGCGCCTCAGTTCTGCATCAGCGCCGCGCAGGTTGGTGCCGTTGTCGCTCCAAACCTCGGTGGGGCACCCGCGGCGCGACATCATGCGCCGCAGTGCCATTACTGCGGAGTCCGTAGTCAGGTTGGCGGCCATCTCCAGGTGGACCGCCCTTGAAGTAAGGCAGGTGAAAAGCGCCACGTATCTCTTCTCGTGGCGCCGCCCGATGGTCACGCTGTATGGCCCAAGAAAGTCCAGGCCCACGTAGGTGAAGGCTCGCTGATGGTGCGCGACCCGGGACTTCGGCAGGTCGCCTGTAGGCGGCTGTGGCGGGATAGCGCTTCTTCTTCTACAAAGCGCGCAGCTCTTTACTATGCCGCGCACGGTGGGGCGAAGCCGTAAAACCCAAAATTTCTGTAATATTTCACTCGTAGTTGCTTCCACCCCGCTATGGTGAAGACGCCGGTGTTCATGTTCTATGTAGAGGCGGGTGTATGGGTGACGGCCATCTAGTACGGCCGGTTCTCGTAAATCTTCACTTATCTCTTCCGCCGCCGCTATTCGTGACTTTATTTTTAAAATGCCTTCTTGATCGATGAATAATGATAACTGCTTCAACCGGCTGTCTCTTGCTATCGCGCTCCCGCCCGTAATAGCTTCTATTTCGCTAGCAAAACTTTCTTGCTGTGACGACTTTATTAACAATTTCTCGGCGCTAATGATATCAGCGCCATCTAGCGGCACGTAACGTCGTTTTTCTTCCAAACTTCGTGGCTTCTTAATTTTCTCTGTTTTCCCCGAGCTTTTCGTATACTTTTTTCCCCAATCTTCATCATTGGAGGCTTTCGTAGCTGTGCGCTTACGCACACCGGCGACACATTTCTTATTTGGTCTGCAGAGCTCGATGAACTGCAGCACGCGCGCTGTTGCACGCACCAGTCGAAGCCACGACGAAAATCTTGTCACATCCGGAAGTGCTTCTGTAATACACATAATTTTTATAATGTTATTTACAATATTTACACTATTTACAGCTGCCGACGGTTTTTCTTCGCCTGTTATTTCGCTACTGGTAGCGACATCTTGCGGCCACTTGTCCTCTTCTAAGTATAGGAAGGCCGGACCAACGAACCATCTATGTTGGTCTCCAAATTCTTCCGGGATATGGCGAGTAGCATCATCAGCTATATTGTCGCGAGACGGCACCCATCGCCACTCTGCGACCTTTGTAATATCTTCAATTTCAGCTACTCGATGGGCAACAAACGGCTTGAATGCTCGCGAGCCTGTGCGTAGCCACGATAGAACTGTGCGGCTGTCTGTCCAGTACACCCTGCGGCTTGGCTGATACTCGTACTCCTCCATGACGTGCTGAGCTAGGCGGGCACCTAGTAAAGCTGCTTGAATTTCTAACCTTGGTATGGAGGTAAACTTGAGCGGGCTGACTCTTCCTTTGGCTGCTGCTAGGCTGACGCTGACTTCGCCGTCCTCGTTGACTATGCGCCAGTAGACCGCCACTGCATAGGCAGACTCACTGGCATCCGTAAAGATGTGCAGCTGCCGATCTCGCGCTCGCGCCAGGTTAGAATGTGCGCGAGGTATTTCCAGATGTTCCATTCTTCTCACGTCTTGAAGCCAGCTTCTCCATGTCTTCTCCAAGTTCGCAGGTAAAGGCTCGTCCCATGGTAGTCCGATTCGCCACGTTTCTTGAAGTAGATGTTTCGCGTGAGTAGTTACAGGTGTAATTAAACCTAAAGGATCGAAAATAGACATAGCTACCCGTAACGCGTGTCTCTTCGTAGGTGTTTTATTTTCATCATACACCGCTTTAACATTGAAACCCAGCTTATCGTTGTGAGGTTTCCATTTTAATCCCAAAACCTTCTCGCTTTCTGTGCTTAGTTCCCAATCGCCGCCCAGAGATGGCGCTACTAGTAGCGTTTTAGCTACGGCCGAGTTGTTCGTTTTCCATCCGCGCAGCTGGAAATGCGCCTGTTGATGAATGAGGCTAACCTGCGAGGCTATTCTTATGGCATCTTCCTCACTATCGAAGCTCTGCAGGTAATCGTCCATGTAATGGTTTCTTACCACGGCTGTAGCAGCGTCGGGATAGATGTGGGCGTACTCTTTTGCGTTCTTATTTTTAACGAAGATAGCGGTGCTTGGTGATGACGCAGCTCCAAATACGACGCTGGTCATCCGATACTCACGTGGCGAATCTTTTCTATCGCTTCCTCGCCATAGGAAACGTAATGCGTCCCGGTCTTGTTGTCGTACACGTATTTGCAGAAACATTTCTTTTATGTCTGCTGTCACGGCGATAGGCAGCTGTCGAAATCTCATTAGCACTCCGGGTAGGTTCTGCAGAAGGTCTGGACCAGCTAATAACATGTCGTTGAGACTTACTCCATTGACTCGCGCAGCTGCGTCGTACACTATTCGCGGCTTAGGTTTTGCAGGATTCACTACTGCAAAGTGAGGCAGGTACCAGCTGGATTGGCTAGGTGACTCGTTGGCAGGTTCGGCGTAACCACTATCTAATAAATGTTGTACCTGTTTCTCGTATGCCTCCTTTAGCGCGGGGTCCTTGTCCAGACGTCTCTCTGTATTATACAATCTTTTAATAGCCAGGCCGCGGCTATCAGGAAACTCGCGGCTATCTTCTTTCCATAATAGACCTGCCTCGTAGCGCCCGTCAGGTAAGCGCTTACACGTACTTTCTAAAATCTGCAGGGCTCGCTGCTCGTTCTTGTTGATGGGCTGGCGCGGAGTGATGCCGACACTGTCCAAATCGAAATAATTTCTTATTACCTTTTCTATGTCTTCATCCTGTTCGGCATAGGCAGCTCTCTGTACTAGGTGGACTCGCTGCTTGTGGCGGTAGTCCACACCATGTAGCACCCAGCCAAGGTGCGTGAGCGATGCTACTGGTTGTCCACGTCTTCCGCTCTTCACAGCCCTCGTCACGATCAGGTGCCAGTTGTCCTGGCCGATGAGCACGGTTGGCACGGCGCGCTCCATGATGACATCTTCTTCTATATCTTCTAGATGTCTGCAGTTGTTGACGATGGATCTATTAACAGACTGTGGCGACAGGTTAAGGTTACCTATAGTTCTTCCTATTATCCGATGTCGCTGATGGTGATGAAGGCCCTTGATGGTAACTGCGATGCGGCGCGACCTCTCTGCGTTGAGTCGCGTGCCGCCGACTGTTTCTATGCGGAACGGCTCTACCGGCCCGCGAGCTCCTATCTTCGCAGCCACCTTCTCTTCTACCAGTGTGACTGTGGACCCTTCATCTAATAGCGCGTATGTGTTCACGCTGCCCCTGGAACCTGTCAGGACAATCGGTACAACTTTAAGGTAGGCGCGTGGCGCGCTTGACTGCGTTGACGTCACCACGGCGTCGCTGTCTTCTGCTTGATCTTCAGATGTCTTCTTCGTATAACTGTTGCGGCTATTGTGTAGCCGCCGATGGTGCGAACTCTTACACCCGTCGATGCCGCACTGCCGAAACTTGCACTCGTGTTTTGGCTTTCTTTTTTGTAGACACCTGAAACATAAATTATTACGTTTTGCCATAGCCCACCTATCGTCAACACTAGCTTTCGTAAACTGTTCACATATAGAGCTAGTATGTGCATCTTGACATATCGCACATTTATCTCTCTTCACTTGTGGTTCATATTTCTGCGTGTGTGTTCGCTGTGTTTTCTTAAAAACTTGCTGATTTTCTTTCGTAGGTTCATGTGGCACCAACGCAGCACACATCTCGGCTTCTTTCATTAAAAATTCACTAATCATTTGTAGATCGGGTTTTCTATCTTCCCGTCTTGCGTACTGGAACCAACTGTGCTGCAACGTATAATTAAACTTCGCTAATAAACTATTCACTGCCACCGTATCGTGTAGATAGCTCTCTCTGTTGAGAGCTCGAATCGTAGCGACGATATTGTTCACTTTGCTAGTGAACACACACGTTTCCCGCGCACTTTCTTTCACTCGCGGCAATGACTTGATTTTTTCTAATTCGGCGGTCACTAGTGCGTCGGGCCGACCAAACTGTATTTCCAAATGGTCGACGATCTCACTTGGGTCGGTTTCCCCGTAAAACATGCAGGCGACGGCTTCTTTGGCGTTTCCACGTAAACATCTTCGAATTCTTGCCCGATTTTCCGTCTTGCTAAAATATTTCTCCGTATCTCGATACGCCGCTTTAAACTGCAACCATTCTTCACCAGCGCCATCGAAACTTGGTAACTCCATACTATAGCGCGGCGCCCCTCGTGATGCTTCTGCCAGGGCGGACGCGAGCGCGGTGATATCTGCGGCCTTCAATGCACCAGACTCTTGTTTTGGTGCCGTATTTTCAGTAGGCGTCGAAATCTTTGCCTTCTCTACGACGGACACATCATCTTCCGCCGGACGTACAGCGCGCGCTGAAATGCCCGCCGACTGCGCGGGCGACGTAGTTTGTGGCGCCTGGGCCACCTCTCGTGGTGCGGGCGACTCATGGCCCGCCGAATCTTCTTGGTGCGGCGCGTGCGCCGCCTCTTCGTATTGCGGCCTAGGTGCCGCCTCTCGTATTGGGTGTGGCATAAGTGCCACCGAACTGGTGATTGCCAGCGGCTCTGGTGCCGGCTGGCGATCCGTATGGGTTGGCCGAGCGGAGTCCATCCAATCTTCGACCCTCGTAATGGCAGTTGCTTGCCCTTCTTCATAAACAGCGCGCGCGAGTTCCGTCCGTAAGCGCGCCTCTTCTGCTCGTAAGCGCGCTTCCTCTAATTTGGCGCGTAGGTAAACTATACGCGGCGACTCGACTGCGGATGGTACCGGCTTTTCGCTATTTGCAACGGTGCTCGTTGTGGTCTCGGTCGCCTCGGTGTTCTCTGTTGTAACGCTAGTCTCCGTAGCGGACGTGGTGGTACCGCTCGCTTCCTCCTCGTGACTAGCGGCCTCTTCCTCTCGGCGACTCGACGTACTTCTTGTTTCAATCGGCATGGTTCAGTGATCCGGCTCGAATGCGACCAGAAAATGTGCACTACAGCCGGGGGAGCCAGCGGACTGTAAATCTGGTTCTTCTCTCTTCGATGCCCCACCAGCCGTAGTGCTTTGGTCGAGCCGAATCTGCCGGGGTAATAATTGAGACCACAACTTCCTTGCAAAGGTGCTTTATTGTAACGAAATAGCAATAAAGCTAGCACCGTTGCAAATATATGACCTATTCTAAGGAGAGCCAGTACTTGCCCTAACACTGCCCTACTCTAAAGCCGGTACCCTATGAATATATATACTAAAGCCCAGGAACTTGTCTGGGAAACTTATTGAGTCGTAACGAAACTATTACTTTACTGGAACGGAACTAAATGTATGGCCGCGCTCTCCGATATTTATAGTGCGCGGCCAGACGGTCGGCGGAAATCTACAAAGACAATCGGCGCCGGGTGTGGCGCCACAATGTCTGGATTTGTTAAAATCCTACTTTTTGCAATCTAATCTTAATAATTTTACCTTAGGTAGTTTTTCCTACCTCTAATTAACTAGTGTGGCCCTCTAGCGAGTGCAACGGTACTACCTTTTTACAAATATATACAAAACAAAGTACGTAATGCCCTAAGACCTACCGAAATCTAATTACAATGTGTTATTTCTTATATACATACAAGGATCTAATACAAATAAACTTATATAATAACAAACAAGAGTGTTATATACATTGTATGCTCTTACAGGACCTCGGAAACTCTTACAATTACAGAGTTGTACGCCTTTTCAGGTCGTACTATCCTGTTAACTATCTTTATAGTACCGAAAAGTGTCTATACATATGCCTAAGGCTTATACTTACATTATATATACTATTTACATTCATAAAACATTTGTTTACATAAAGAATTTTGCACTTTTCGGATTTTCGTAATAGCGAGTTCCCGCATATAAATACTATCTCGCAAGAGTCGACTCGTAATGTCGTCGACTGCGTGGAACTCGCTTTATTCGTAATATGCCTAATAGGCAAAGATCATAGCTACCTACATAAAGCCTTATTATTTCTACACAACAAAGCTGTATGTAGGTCTTAGGGCGAATAAAAGGCGAAAATGAACATTATTTATTACAAACAACTTACGAACTAAACGAAACATACATTCTATCCTGCCTTACTATCTATATTTACATCAATATTTACAACGAAACATGTCTGTGCTGCACACATTAGGTATTAGGTTAGGTTATTAAAAATACCATTTGTTAATACTTTTATTTCAGGTTAATGATGCTTAGAAACGTATAGCAGATTGCTGCTGCAATAGCGTCAGTGCTAGTCACTGTCGTGTTCCGGTTTGGAGGTTAAGGTAGCCGGTAAACTTATACATGTGGCATTAAACCTCGCCACAAGATAGCAACGCACCATTAACATCTTTGGTGTCTATTGGCGATGGTTGACTCTTTCCATCAGGAGACCCATATGCTTGTTTGCTATCTTATGATATAAAAAAAAGATAAGTATTCCTGTTATTGAACTAAAAAAGAAAAAGGAATCTTTAATGACAAATCTTACGGCTGTAAGAGATTCTACGTCCATCTTTATTAAAGAGCCAATGCAGAATGGTCAATACACCAATGTGTAAACAGAAACATTTAATGTTGGCCCAACAGTTGGCCCAATGCTTGGCCCAATGTGTACAGCCGGCGGTAGTCCATGGGCGCCACGCTGCTATCACACCACTATCTTAAATTTATAAAATACTAGCTGTTGCCTGCGACTTCGTCCGCGCGGACTTCGTTTACTCCGCATAGCACCTCCCCCGTAGGTGATAGCGTGATAATATGTAGCCTATATGTTGACCCGACCTGTTAGTAATATTCATGAAAAATTTGAAGTAAATCCATGCAGTACTTTTTGAGTTTATCCCGGACATACATACAGACAAACAGACATACAGACAAACAAACACAGACAAAAATTCTAAAAACTATATTTTTGGCTTCGATATCGATTGCAGATCACGCCCCAAGTATTCTTTTAAAAAAATATTCAATGTACAGTTTTGTCTTTCCTACGATTTTATTATATGTATAGATGATCATTAATTATGACTAAGTAGATTATAGTATGTATTTGCAAACCGGCATTGCCGGTAGATTGTGGCGATCTGAAAAAAATGTAAGACTTATTTTTGTAACCCATATTCATGCAAATAAAATATATTCTATTCTATTCTATTCGTCCTACATTAATTTACTCCGCGCTATTGTAAACCACAGACCACATGAATACTAATAGACACGCCATTGAGAAGGAAACGTGTCGCCGCGCATATGAGCAAACGCTCCTATTACTGTCAAATATTTCATACATTTGTAGGTTATATTATATTTTGAAAAACAGAAATAAACCTTGTTGTACTGTTTTACCGTACCGAATGAGATGACAAGGTTTAAAAATTACCCTTGAAATGATTTTATTTCATTGGCAAGTAGTATAACTTAGTATTTCTAAATGTAATTGCAAGCTACACTGACAAACTATGAAATTGTCTTTAAGGGGTACCCATTTAATCCGTGTTGCAAACGAATATTTAAAAATATTCCGGCGTAGGGATGTGACGACCCCATCGCCCACTGGTGGGATAATTTTTGTTCAAAAATTATCTAGCACCGGTGCAGTCAGTCAACCAAATTAGTGGTAGTGCCATACTGCATTTGCAACTGAATAGGCCGGCACGCCCGGGGAGATACCACTCTCTCACTTGACACCGACGTAAAGTAGCAGCTCCGCTGCTGCGTTTCGTCTGGTTTGTGAGAGTCCCGGAGGCCTAACCCCCCCCCCCCGCACACTATGAATGCGCTATTTAAAAAAAAACTACCCCAGGGGGGTACCACTTGCACCAGCAGTGGAGAATCCCCCCCTGAGCGTCCGTGCTCTGGATTCCAGCCAGATCATGGATGCTCAGGCTGCCCTGCGTATTCTGGGGGGGGGGCAAAATTGCGCTCATAAACAATCCTGTCCGGGGCAAACAGAGCAAGAAGACCATGGCACCCCCTACCACGCTTACTGTGGATTTCTGCAATATCAGGGGCCTTCATTCCAACCTGAACGCCGTCCACTACCATCTCGAGACGGCGAAGCCAGTTTTGCTCTTCTTGACCGAGACACAGATATCTTCTCCGGCTGATACTTCCTACCTCTCCTACCCGGGGTACAAACTGGAACATTCCTTTGTACCGCGGGCTGGTGTGTGCGCATACGTCAGAGAAGATATCTGTTACCGGCGCCTCGGCAGGCTTGAAGATCAGGACCTATCCATCCTCTGGTTACGCGTAGCTTGCGACGACCATCCACGCAGCTACGCGTGCCTATACAGGTCCCATAGCGGGAATACTGATGTTGACCGGCTCATTGAGCGCTTACAAACGGCTGTGGATTCCGTGTTAGAGCAGACCCCCTCCGCAGAGATCGTGATCTTGGGCGATTTTAATGCCCACCACGCCGAATGGCTTTGTTCTCGCCCCACCGATCATGCGGGGAGGTCTGTTCACGATTTTGCCTTGGCGTATGGTCTAACACAATTGGTAACCTCGCCTACGCGTGTTCCCGATGTGGATGGCCATACGCCTTCACTGTTGGATCTCCTGCTGACCTCTGACCCGGATCGTTGTCAGGTATCGGTGGACGCTCCACTTGGCGCGTCGGACCACTGCCTGATCCGGAGCAAAGTGCCGGTCACGCGCCCATCACGGCCTCCCTTTGCAGGCTGTCGTCGCGTTTGGCCAACTATAGGTCAACAGATTGGGACGGGATGCGGTCTTTCTTTGCATCCTACCCATGGGGGCGGTTGTGCTTCTCGCTGGATGATCCGAATGCTGTCGCTGACTCTGTCGCTGACGTGGTGCTGCAGGGCATGGAACTTTTCATTCCGTTTTCTGCAGTGCCCATCGGTGGCAAGTCTCAGCCTTGGTTTGGTCGCCACTGCAAAGCGGCTTTACGCCGAAAGCAGGAATGCTACCGAGCTTGGGCTGCTGCGTCGGCATCTCGTGATGTAAAAACTAGTGCATTACGAAAGGAGTACAACTCTTCCTCGAGATTCTTCAAAAGAGCTATCGCCAAGGCAAAAGCGGAACACATTGGCAGAATTGGTGAGAAATTAGTTCGCCTTCCTTCTGGCACTCGTGCGTTCTGGTCTCTCACCAAGGCTGTCTTAGGGAATTTCTCCCGGCCTTCATTTCCATCCTTGCACAGAGACGATGACTCTCTGGCCCATACCGCAAAGGAGAAAGCCGATCTTCTGGGCTCGTTCTTTGCGGCCAACACGATTCTGGATGACCGAGGGAACACACCGCCTACCATCCCGCAGTGTGATAGTTCCATGCCAGAACCGCAGTTTCGGCAGTCAGCTGTGCGTAAAGCACTTCTTTCTTTGGACATCCACAAGTCGAGTGGGCCTGATGGCATCCCTCCTGTTGTGCTTAAAGTATGTGCTCCAGAGTTGGCGCCAGTATTGACGCACCTATTCCGGCTCTCCTATTCACTCGGCGTGGTACCGAATTCATGGAAAACAGCTTTAGTGCATCCCATTCCTAAAAAAGGAGATCGCTCTAATCCGTCAAACTATCGGCCAATAGCCATAACCTCCTTGTTCTCCAAATTCATGGAGACACTTATAAACTGTCAGCTCCTGAAGTATTAAGAAGAGCACCAGCTGATTAGTGACCGACAGTACGGTTTCCGTCGTGGCCGCTCAGCTGGTGATCTTCTAGTATACCTGACACATCGTTGGGTGGAGGCAGTTGAGTCCAAGGGGGAGGCATTGGCAGTTAGTTTAGACATAGCGAAGGCCTTCGATCGGGTATGGCATAAAGCGCTTCCCTCAAAGCTGCCTTCCTATGGGCTTCCCGAGAAACTATGCAAGTGGATCACCAGTTTTTTGGCTGATCGGAGCATTAAGGTCGTAGTCGACGGTGCATGCTCCGATCTTAAACTTGTCAATGCTGGTGTTCCCCAAGGCTGAGTGCTATCACCGACACTGTTTCTTCTGCATATCAATGATATGTTGCGAATAAGTAACATATATTGCTATGCGGATGACAGTACTGTTGATGCTACATACTCCGGCCGTAGCGGTATTTCTCGGGAACACGTCGAAGAGGGCCGGATCAAGCTCGTGTCTGAACTCGAGAATCAACTAACTGATGTCTCAGAAAGGGGTCGTCAAAACCTTATTACATTTAACCCCAAAAAGACGCAGCTCTGTGCGTTCATCCCAAAAAAGCACCCTTTGTCGTATCACCTCGGTTCGAAAACACTCTCCTGACAGCCTCAGCCAGTATTGGAATCCTGGGAGTTGACATATCGAATTACGTTCAGTTTCGCGGTCATTTGGAAGGCAAGGCTAAACTAGCCTCCAAAGCTCGGTGTGCTCAGCAGAGCGAAACAGTACTTTTTGCCGGTCCATCGCCTTCAACTTTATAAGGCACAGGTTTGGCCTCACATAGAGTACTGTTCGCATCTCTGGGCCGGAGCTCCTCAGTACCAGCTTCTTCCTCTTGGTCGCATTCAACGTAGAGCGGTTCGAATCGTCGACGACCAGGCTATTTCTAATAGGCTAGACTCTTTGGCGTTACGCAGAGATGTAGGCTCGCTCTGCATCTTTTACCGTATTTATCATGGAGAGTGTTCCGACGAGTTGTTCGGACTAATGCCTGCCGCTAAATTCCACCATCGAACATCGCGTCAAAATTTAAAGTTCCATCCTCACCACCTCGATGTCTGGAAATCCACAACCGTGCGCTTTTGTCGACACTTTTTGCCTCGCATTACTCCTTTGTGGAATCTATTACCCTCGGGGGTGTTTCCGAATGGATACGACTTAGGGACCTTCAAGAAACGAGCTTATTCATTCTTAAAAGGCCGGCAACGCAGCTGCAATACCCCCGGTATTGCGGATGTCCATGGGCGGCGGTGATCACTTACCATCAGGTGCACCATCTGCTCGTTTGCCCCCTCTACTATAAAAAAAAAACACAACTTTTAAATTGCACACGAGCATGAAATATCCTGCATCATTTTCACCGAGTAAATTTGATTTCTTCATTGATCTACATCCATGGGCGTACCGAGGGGGGGCAGGGAGGGGCAGCTGCCCCCCCCCCCCCCCGGAATTGGGTTACCTCTCTACTAACTATAGACTGTTGTAGATAAAAATATAATAACATAAAAATATAGTCTTAAAATATTACGGTTGCCCCCCTGGCCCAGAATCTGGGTCTTAAAATGTTACGCCCCCCCCCCCCCCCCCCCAGCCCAGAACCTGGGTACGCCCTTGTCTGCATCAGTGTTATGTTTTCAGATGAATGTATGGAGGTTGACGCATTACGCATGGAGAGGAGAATGCTGTGGCGTGCTCCAGAACTGCTTCGAGATCCAAACCCACCAGCTAATGGCACGCAAAAAGGAGATGTTTACTCTTTCAGCATCATTTTATACGAGATCCTGGGCAGAAACGGACCTTGGGGCGACACGAATTTAACAAACGCGGGTAAGTAGATACAATAACCTCTATAATCATTCTAATTTTTCCCCGTGTTGGTCCGGGCTCCATTGAAGAAAAGGTCAACTGCCGTTCTGCCAGGCAGGTTGTAAAAGGCGACCGATTGGCTATGCGAATCAATACCATCGTGGCTACTCTGAGGTAGAGTTCTGCATTATTTCGCCCTGGTCTGGTACCACCACCCTAAATATTCCTGCCGCAATAGTATCAGTGCTTGTCACAGTCGTGTTCCGGTTTGAAGGGTAAAGTAACCGGTAAACGTGTGCATGTGACCTTAGACCTCGCTACGGGATAGTATAGGCGATGGTTTCTCATTCTATCAGGAGACTTATCTACTTGTTTGCTACCTTATGACATAAAAAAACTAATGCTAGCAATGCGGTGACCCGTTTATATGTTACGCTTTCAAGGCTAAAACACTCATCTAATTTGGATGTAACTTGGGTTTATTATTATATTTATATATATATATATATATATATATATATATATATATATATATATATATATATATATATATATATATATATATATATATATATATATATATATATATATATATATATATATATATATATATATATATTCCCCTTCTCGTAGATTGCTGATCTAGTTCTTACTAGAACTGTGAATATATGTTGATCCTAGTTGAACAAAATCCTAGTTTTTATATTCTACAAGCTGTTGCCAGTGACTTCGTCTGCGCGGACTTCGTTTACTCCGCACAGCACCTGGCCGCTAGGTGATAGCGTGATAATATGTAGCTTATATGTTGACCCGACCTGTTAGTAATATTCATGCAAAATTTGAAGTAAATCCATGCAGTACTTTTTGAGTTTACCCCGGACATACATACAGACAAACAGACAAACAGACAAAAATTCTAAAAACCATATTTTTGGCTTCGATACCGATTGTAGATCACGCCCCAAGTATTCTTTTAAAAAAATATTCAATGTACAGTTTTGACTTTCCTACGATTTAATTATACCTATGTATAGATGATTTAGTTCTGGATAAAGCATCTTTCTAAAGCTGAAAGAATTTGTACTTTTTGAGTTAATCTTAAAAAACAAGCAAAAAAAGGCAAATCTTTCCTAATTATAATATTGGTTTAGAATTAGTTTAGAAGATATCAAACAAACAGATGACTCCTGATGCAAAGATACGACCATCGCCTGTAGTCATCAAAGATGTTAATGGTGCGTTGCTATCCTTATGACATGATATTACTACCACATGCATAAGTTAACTGGTTATTTTTTCATATCATAAGATAGCAAACAAGCAGATGGGTCTTCTGATGGTAAGAATCAATCATTGCCTATAGACACCAAAGATGTTAATGGTGCGTTGCTATCTTGTAGCGAGGTCTAACGCCACATGCATAAGTTTACCGGCTATATATTCTTTAAAAAAATATTTAATGTACAGTTTTTGACTTTTCTACAATTTTATTATATGAATAGATTATAGAGTTTTTAAAAGAAATGATGAAAGGTTTTAGATTTAATAATTTAAATTAAAATAATATTTTATTCATCGTAGGTATACATAGGAACACTTATCGACGTCATTTATAAGCAAAATTATACATGACAAGTTATACAATAGTTATAAAATAAATACACTAAGGTAAAATACAGAAAAGTAAAGTCAGCTAAAGAGAATTCTTTGTCTACAGAAATAACTTATCTATACATGTAATAAAATCGTAGGAAAGTCATGTACCTATGTCCGAGGTAAACTCAAAAAGTACTTCATAAATTTAGTTCAAATTTTACATGAATATTACTAGCAGGTCGGGTCAACATATAGGCTACATATTATCACGCTATCACCTACGGGAGAGATTCTGTGCGGAGTAAACAAAGTCCGCGTGGACGAAGTCGCGGGCAACAGCTAGTACTTAAATATTTTGAAAATAACAATAAAAATTAAATAAATATAGAATCAAATGTTATATAAAATTGATGAATTTATATAAATTGAATTTCTCGCCTGTCTCACTTTTGTTGGCCTGTTCTCATTTTCAAACACTACAATTCACAAGATTGCTGTTTTTTTCGGGTTCAAAACAATAAATCCACATTTCGTCTCCTGCGAGAAATGTCATAAACAGCATTAGAATGTCCGTGGTCGTACTTCAGTAGCATCTGTGAGCACCATTCCACGCGAGCCCGCTTCTGCTCCGCTGTCAGTTCATGAGGGATCCAACGACAACAAAGTTTCCGAACTTTCAATTCTTCGTGTAAAATTTTCTGAATTTGGCTCATAACAATCCCCAATAGTCCTCGAATTGTCTCATAGGTAATCCGGGGGTTTTCTTCAATTAACCGCTTCACAATAGCCACATTATTTTCGTTGACGGCAGTTGAAGGCCGCCCTTCACGAAATTCGTCATGTAAAGAAACTCGACCTCTTTCAAATTCAGCAAACCATTGCCTTACGGTGCTCAAACAAGGTGCTTCTCTCCCAAAAGCATTTTGAAGACGAGCGGCACAGTCTTGCGGAGAAAGAGAACTTTTAAAATCATATAAAAACCATCGCTCTAAAATCTTTTCGACTTAAGTCCATTTTCGTTGCGTACGTAGAACTTTGATGTATGATAAAAAAACAATTGACAAATCATTTCCCGCCAATTGTTTTTTTTTTATTAGTAAGAAGGTTGCAACTTGCAACGTTTTAAAAATATAACATTCGAAATTCAAATAGTTCCGATTAGCTAGAAGTGCAAAACTTTTAGTGTGCCCCATATATAATGATACACAAATAACTTTAACGCGATCTTCTCTACGTATCTCTTACTAGATACGACTACGGTAATTTCAGTTAGAAACATAGTATTTCAAGCCTTAAAAGTTACAAACTGGAAAAGTTGCAATAGCGTGTTTCTTACCTCTAGTGCTGTACAATATACTCACTTTAAACGAAGTTTAAAGTGTATATAAAATTGATCTTCTATAAACAGCGTCTTATTCCTGGTATCGCAGACTGGTGTTTAGTATTTTTAGGGTACCGAAGTAAACTAAGAAACCCTTATAGTTTCGTTATGTGCGTCCATTCGTCCGTCCGCCCCAGCTCAGTCTAGCTCAGCGATCCTTTGTACTAGAAAGCTGTAATTTGGCATGAATATATATACTAGCTGTTGCTCGCGACTTCGTCCGCGTGGACTTCGTTTACTCCACACCGCTCCTCCCCCGTAGGTGATGGCGTGATAATATGTAGCCTATATGTTGACCCGACCTGTTAGTAATATTCATGCAAAATTTGAAGTGAATCCATGCAGTACTTTTTGAGTTTACCCCTGACATACATGACTTTCCTACGATTTTATTATATGTATATAGATTAGTCACGGCAAGAACGTGGTAACATAAAATGTTGATAAAAATGTTGATGAAAAATGCTGAGGGTAGCTCCTGTACATTTATTTATTTATTTATACTTTATTGTACACTTACATAAGTAAAATTGTACAAAAGGCGGACTTAATGCTAGTTGCATTCTCTCCCAGTCAACCTTTGGGCTAACAGAAATAGTAGTGTGTAGGTATAAAGAAAATATAGATATATAAAATTTAAATAAGAATATATATTTTAAGTGGGGATTTTAATTTTTTGACTTGTGTACGGTCTACTCCATGGTTGGGGTATCATTGGATAGGTTTTCCAAATTACTGTAGGTTTATGCAAACAATTGGACGTAGTTACACGAAAAGGATCCAATCCACACAAAATCAATTCAGAAATATTGAAGTTTGAAGTTGGATATTTTTTAATTTTGTAACGTGCCATACATGGGGACTAGTTGACGTTGGACAATGAAATGAAATGAAATGAAAAATATTTATTTGCAAGAATATGGGTGTCACAAGTTATTAAAATAAATTAAATTACCATCATATTCTACCATAATATGGCGTGCAAACATTTTAATTTAGGTCGATTTCTTTATAATTACTACCGGATCGGAACGCGGCCACACACTGAGAAGATCCGGCGGAAGAAACTCAGCGTGCTTCTTTTTTTCTATTTCACGTATTACAATTGTATGTATTACAATTTACTAGAATTATTTCACATCAAAAGTTATTTTTACAATTTACAAAATATGATCTTATGCTCAATCCAAATTTTTGCAATTTACAAAAAATTTACCATTTTACAAAATTTGCCGTTCAGTTTTTATTACATTTAAATTTCAAGGTAAATTGTACAACCTTATATTTCTGTTTATTAACATTTAATCTTATCTGCTAAAAATTCTCTAATATCATAGTATGTTTTATTTAACAGTAAATCAAACAATTTTTTGCGAAATTTATTTATAGGTAATAATTTTAGACTATCAGGAATATGATTGTATATATTAATTGCCATACAATATGCATTTTTTTTATAAATATTTAGTCTTTGGCTTGGCACATGTAGCTTCTCACTGTTTCTAAAATATGAGTTCCCTAATACTTGAACATTTGTTTTAAACAAATGTTGATGTTTTTTTACAAATACGCATACCGACAGTATGTAAAGACAAGGTAAAGGTAGTATTTTAAGAGTTTTAAATAGGGGTTTACATGAATGTAGTTGATTAACATTACATATTGCACGTATACATTTCTTTTGAATTCTGAAAATCCTAATTAAGTCAACGTGCGCTTAGAGTAGAATCAATGTGCGCTTTCCAATTGCAATGGTTGTTAATAAATATTCCTAGAAATTTAGTGTATTCAGTATTTTCTATATTTATATTGTTAAATAATCAGGGCGAGCGAAGCGAGCCCTACACTAGGCCACTTTCTATGCACTTTTGTGGTACATTTTACTGAAAAAATATCGCATTTTTAGATTTGAGCTTTGACGTGGTAGTTTATATTCATGTCTAGATTTGTTATCTACCACAAAAATACAATTTTATAAAAATAAAAAAATAGAAGGTACAATTTGTATTAGAATCTTATTACTACTAACGCCATCTCTTATTAAATTAACGAGTTAAAATTGATAGAAGATACATCTATTAGAATTTTTGAACTTATTAAGAGATTACCTACTTCATGAATTGTTTCTTCATATTTGACTGGCGGCGCGCGTTTATGGTGCCCTCGTATAAAGGCGAGGTTCAAGTATAAACTGCAATAGCTATAGGGCCATCAGTTTGATAAGTTTGGTATCGAAGGTGTATGATAAAATCATTGAAAGGAGAATGCAAGGGAAGTTCGAAGTAATATTGTGGGAGGCACAAGGAGAATTTAGGTCTAGAGCAGGGATGTTTGCTGGGAACAGAGTAAATAGAGCATTCGAGAGTTTCACAATATGCTTATTGAGAAACAGTACAGATGTATTAATTGATTTATATTGTATTGAGATCAATTCCCAATCTTAGCCCGAGGGCGAGGGTAAAAAGCTAAAAAAAGGTATATTTACGCCCGTATCCCCGAAGAGGTAGGCAGAAGTACAACGTGTGCATCCACGGTTAGCTGAAGATACTTAAGTCCCACAATGTGATAGGTGGCCAGCCTATCGCCAGTAGGGCACTTTTCCAATCCCGGGCAAAGTTGTTTTATCAGAAAACTGAAAAAACACATTTTTTCATTTGCCTGACTCTGGAATCGAACTCCGAGGGTTTCTCTGAGAGAAAAATTCGAAAAATGTATTCGCTGAGTGTCTACCGTCAATTCTTCGTGCCTGCGTAGTCCAAAAATTTTGAAGGTTTATTTAAATAAAACATTTTTTTGATTTTGATTTCATAAATCGACGTAAAACCAGGAACTTCCTGATTTTAGAAAAAAAAAACTATTATTTCAGCAAAATGTCAAAAATGTGTTTTTTATAAGATCCAAAGAGTATACAACACTATAAGATCAACCTTCATTTTTAATACATATTTTTCCTTGAAAATACCAACAAACAAAAACCAAATATTCCTAGTCCAAAGCCTGACGACGCAGGCCTTTGATACGAATGTAATGTTTAGGTGAAAATACGCTGACTTTTTTAGGTTAGATAATTATAAATAAAGTCCATACATTAAAAGATGTAATTCTCATAAAAATACTTTTATAACAATATTACTAGATAGTATAACTTTGCGAGCCCTTACAAAGCTCTGCTTTTTGCTAGTATATTTGATTTTTGAACTTTATTGCTATAACATGTTTGAAATTCAACTATCTTTGTTTTAGTCAAGTTAATTTTTAAATTATTACTTTTTAACCATTCCGAAACTTGTAAGTTTTCAGTTGTTTCTTTTACTAGATGATTGTTATTTTTACATTTAATGAGGAGTGTATTGTCATCTGCAAATAAGAATGACTCATGTTGCATAGTCTCTGGAAGATCATTAATGTAAATTAAAAAGAGCAAGGGTCCTAAAACACTTCCCTGTGGTATTCCACAGTCACTACAACTATAATTTGAAGTATATATATTTTTTATGTGTCCCAGAAATTTTTGAAATTTCTACACACTGTTTCCTATTTTCTAAATAACTTTGTATCCACTCTAATGATTTTCCTCTTATACCATATTTTTCAAGTTTTGCCAACAGAATTCTATGAGAAACAAAGACGAATGCCTTACTCATGTCTAAAAATACACAAAGTGGATAACTTTTTGTATTTAGGCATTAAGTTATACTCTTTACCAGTTCAAAACATGCTAAGGTTGTCGACCTACCTTTTCTAAATCTATATTGATTATTTTTTAATATATTACATTTCAGTAAGTAATTATGAAGTCTATCATACATAACTTTTTCAAAAATTTTTGAGAGAATCGGAATTAATGTAATGGGTTTATAATTATTCATATCGCAAGGATCACCTTTTTTAAGTATTGGTCTAACTATAGACTTTTTTAGTCGTTGTGGGAACTTCCCTTCTAAAAATGACAAATTAGTACTATGACTGAGCGGCTTTGCTATTACAGCAGCAACATTTTTGAGTAGTTCTGTACTAATATTATCATAACCAGTTGCACTTGTATTTTTTAAGGAGTTTATGATCTTAAATACTTCATGCTCATCTACTGGTGTAAGAAACATGGTTTTACTGCTATTAGGTAACCCAAGTAATTTTTGAAGTATTTGTGAATTTGTCATTGTTAATACTTGTTTTTGATTGGTTTATAAAAAAATCATTAAATAGGTTACAAATTGATTGGGATTTTGTATACTCTGTATTGTTCACTCTAATTTTCTCAATTTCTTGTATATTTGTTTTATTCTGGAATGTGTTTTTAATTAAATCCCACGAAGCTTTGCGTTTATTGGAAGATTTTTCAATAAATTTCAGAGATGATTGCTTTTGCGATTCTAGTATACATTTTGATAAAATTCTTTTGTAACGCAAGTAATTATTTTTATTTTAATTCTTATTAGATTTACCAAATCGATAATTTAAATACAGCTGGCGTTTGACTTTACAACATTTAAGAAGTCCTTTTGACAGCCATTTATTTTTTATTGGTTTATTTGATACCTTAGTACGAATTTTTGGAAAGCATAGCTCAAAAAACAATAAGAATATGTAGTGGAAATTATTAAATGCCTCTTCACAATTTGAATTTGCAAGAACTTCATTAAAACTTAAGGATGATAGACATTCAAAAAACTTTTTCTTATTTTCTTGACTAAAAAGTTGTTTTGTTTCAAACCAAAAAGCTCGTTTTGGTTTAAAGTTTGAGACGGACTCAATATTTACTTTTATACTCTGGGCTGTCTCATGGTCAGATAAACCGAGATAATGAGTGTAAGACTGAACATTTTCCAAATTGCTAGCAATTACATCTAAACATGCATGCTTCCTAGTGGGTTTAAGTATGTGCTGATTAATATTATTATTTGATAGAATGCCTGTTAACTGCTTTTGAGTATAATTATCCTGTAACAGATCTATATTCCAATCCCCACATAGTATAAATTTCTTCTTAGAGTTTTTCATTATATTTTCTAACAGTAATTCTAAATTATAAAGGAAAGTTTCAACATTTGAGTTGGGTGTGCGGTATATACAAATTATTACTAATTTATAATCTATAATTTCAACAGCGCAGCATTCAAAAGAGAATGGTAAGCGTATTTGTAAATCAAGAGTTTTAAACTGTAGATCATTTCTGATCAGAATAAAAGTGCCACCCCGTCGTTGGTTTTCACGAGAAAAATAAGATGCCATAGAGTAACCTTCTATTCTAAAATTTTGTTCTGAACCTTGTTTAAGAAATGTTTCAGAAAGGCAGATAACATCAATTTTGCCCAATTCATCACTAAACTCACTTAAAGCTACTTGCAAATAGTCTCTTTTACTCAGAGCACCTGCTATATTTTGGTGTAATAATTTAAACTGGTGATTATTTCCGAAAAAACTGGTCTTTGTTATCTATATTTTTTATATCACTTCTCGATTTAATATTAAAGTAATATGGTATAGTACCCTTTTTTATTACATTATTTGAAACTGAATGTTTTAGGTTGTTTTCTACTTTATTTCCTGATTTTTTACTAAAATAATTAGGTATTGTACCTTTGTTTATCTTAGGGGTAGGATATTGATCATTTTTGATACTAATTATTCTACTAGACACTAATTTTTCTAAGTCTGCTTTATATTCGTTGAACGTAAATGTCTGTTTATTTAATTGCTTATTATTATTTTCACTATCAGTTACTTGTAATAACATAATATAGAGCTATTTTTGATTATTTTTACTGGTCGATAGTATTGATGTTTAGCTTCAGTTTGGTGCACTTAACTCATTTTTGACCATAATGTGGATTGGATCCTTTTCGTTTAACTACGTCCAATTTTTCGATTAAGGGACTCGTTTGTGATATATTTAGCTTTAAAGTAATAATTTTTCGTAAAGTCAAGTATCGTTCCCTCTTATACCAGAATGGTTGGTTTTGAGGTGGACAAAATTCATGGTAGTAGTAAATATAATGAAATTAAAAGGAACACTATCATGGCTTAGAAGGCTTTACAAGTTTTTTGAGTAATAGTCGATCAACTTATAAATAATAATAATAATAACTTTATTTTTTCATAACACGAATACACAATAACATTTATAAAAAACAAAATTTGCGGGTAGCGTTTAAACAAGATAACTATAACTAGAATATTGTAAAGTTAGACCACTAAGTCTAATGACCTAAATTTCTTGAACAATTTTTACATAGGTAACATATAATAATTTAAAATTTTAATTTAATGTTTACAATTAGTCTTAATTGTATACTTTTTGCGCGTATTAAAAACTATGCGTTTTGGTACCTAAACTAGGCCTAGCCTGTATTTTAGGCACCATATTCTCCCTATATTGCAAGTCTATGCTGTGGTACACACTATTCAAGTTCTAGTAGGCCAATGAATTATGCTGATAAATAACCAACATAATTACATACACTAAAATATATAACCAGTTTTACAGGCGTGGTGGGGATATATACGTCATTGACGTTAAATAGGTTAAACATTCATAGTATGAAACAATAAAGCTCTCTTGTTAGTCCGCATTATTGTTGAAACTGTTATTTGATTGGGGTGGAACAGATGGAACAAGTTTCGTTCTTTAGCCTTTATTTGTTACACACACGGATTAAACTGGATACGCTTTTTAAGGCAATTTCTTAGGATGTCAACGACGCTTACATTTACACAGAGGCATACAGAGTTATAATATTTACCGATGAAATAAAATCACTCCAGAGGTATTTCTTAAGCCTTAGCTTTTTAATGGATACGATAAAATAGCATAATATGGCATATTTCTATTTTTGTACGATTAACGATATACTTTTAACGATTAACGATATACTACAAGCCTTTAGCACTTACATACTCTCATATGGGGCCATCCATAAATTACGTCACATGAATTTCATGATTTTTTAACCCCTCCCTCCCCCTTGTCACAGCTGGTCACAATTGTGAGACCCCCCCTACTTAGTGTGATGTCACATATTTTGCAATTTTACATTGGAATAATGATCTCATTTAATTATTTTTTTATTTGTACAGGTAGTTTTTTAAATTTAGTGTTGTAATACTTAGATATAAAATATTACTCTTTGAAATAACGTGACGTCTTAAAATTTGGGTCCCCTCCCTACCTCTTGTCACACAATGTCACACTACGTCAACCCCTTCCCTCCCCCTTAACCTGTGACGTAATTCGTGGATGACCCCTATGAGCGACTACGCATTTTACGCCTAAGTCCTAACACCGTGTTTATTAGGATTTGTATGGTCTGTGTCCTGTATAGAGATGGATTAATACCGATATTTCTCAAGATTAGGTGATACTAATATATTCACTTTGAAATATTATAATGTCTTAACTAATATGTCAGTATTAACTAATATTTCCCTGTAATTTGGACCTTAAAGTAACAGCAATAATATCTGATACTGATACGACAGGAAAATATCTTTAACTAATGTTTCACTGTAATTTGGACCTTAAAATAACAGAAATAAGATCTTATACTGATATGGCAGGAAAATATCTTAATTAATATATCAGTATTAACTAATATTTCACTGTAATTTGGACCTTAAAATAACATTAATAAGATCTGATACTGCAGGAAATACGTCCGTCTCATTCGTACGTACGACGCGGCGTATCGTGAAAATATTTTAATACTTTCACGAATCCGACGGGCGCCAATCTAGTGAATCCGAACTATTCCGAATACCGAATGATATTTTCCTATTCATTTTGGATATCCGTTACAGATATTAGGCGAATATGAAATATTAGCATACTATAGTTCGCCGGATTACTAATCCACGAATCCTTTCAATATTACTAATATCTTAGCGAATGCTAATATATCAGTCGCACCATTAGTCCTGTAGATAAAGAGAAATCAGAAAAGACTATCCCTAATTACTCTCAATTCTGATGGTGTGACTGATATATTAGTATTCACTAAGATATTAGTAATATTGAAAGGATACGTGGATTAGTAATCCGGCGAACTGGATACTGATACTGCAGGAAATACGTCTGTCTCATTCTTACGTACGGCGCGGCTTATTGTAAAAATATTTTCACGAATCCGACGGGCGCCAATCTAATGAATCCGAACTATTCCGAATGATAGCCGTTACAGAGATTAGGCGTTGCCATATTACCAGATTTTATTTCTGTTGCTTTAAGGTCCAAATAACAGTAAATATTAGTTAATTAAATACTATTATATTAATAATATAATATGAGTTAAAAATAAGATACTATAATATTTCAAAGTGAATATATTAGTATTACCTAATCTTGGTTCTCATACTCAATTCTCATAGTGCATACTGCATAGTGCATACTATGACATGATTATAATTTATACTCATTACTCTAATTATAAACTAATTACTAATATTACTAATTAGTATTTACTAAAGTTGAACACTGAACAGCGTCACTAAGTTAGGCGCTGCTATCAAAAATTGATCTTAACCAAATTAAAATGGGACCGATTCGACGGCATTTTTAATTTTAAATTATTCTTACACAATCAAACTCTACCGTGATGTAAATTAGAACAGTGCCATCTATGAAGAAGTATGAAACTATTGAGTTGTTAAATTGAACTTAGGAATTAGGATGAATAATATACCGCAAAAATATATGACGATACTAACGTGACCCTACATCCCAATTTGAACGGGACTGTCCCGTTTTCTACTACTCTGTCCCAGTTTCCCCAAGTATACTGCAGAGACATGAAAATGTCCCGATTTTCGAAAAATATATACAGTCGCGGCACAAGAAGTTATAAATTGTAAACTCTACTAATTTGACTCTACTAATCTAAAAAAAACTATATAACAAACTTTTTATTCCCCAATGTCGGTCCGATAGGTGGTAGAGTTCCACAACATCTACCGAGTTTTTGGTACCACCGCCTTACCTATTCTTGTTGCAATAACATCAGTGTGTGTCACTGTCGTGTTCCGATTTGGAAGATAAGGTAATCGGTAAACTTATGCAAGTGACGTAATCATCCCACCACAAGGATAGCTTCGCACCATTAAGTTGCGGTGTTTGTCCCTTTCCATCATGAGGGCCATCTGCGTGTTTGCTAATTTATAAAATAAAAAAGAAATAAGGAAGATGTTTTCATATGTCATAGAATATTTTTAATAGTTATATATATCGTCGTCGTCGATCGTTATTTGTCCGCGATGGTCTCCAAATCTACCGAACCGATTTTTGTATGACAAAACAACGTTTGCCGGGTCAACTAGTTTTTAATTTTTCCTATGTTTTTTTTTCCGACTTCAATAAAATTTCGCAGATATGTACTGTTGGGTCCAACATAACAATATAGCATAATTTTATCTCAATTAGACCCCCCCCCCCCTCTCAAGTATCCCGCCAAAATATTAAAAACATATAATTGGTATGGTAAAACATGTGCCGGGTCAACTAGTATTAATAATATTATCATATTATCATATATATTATCACTAGCTGTGCCCGCGACTTCGTTCGCGTGGAAAAATTTCTAAAATAAAAACCCGCATAGTTCCCGTTCCCGTGGGATTTCCGGGATAAGAACTATCCTATGTCCTTTCTCGGGTCTCAAACTATATCTGTACTAAATTTTATCCAAATCGGTTCTGAGGTTTAGCCGTGAAAGCGTAACAGACAGACAGACAGACAGACAGACAGAGTTACTTTCGCATTTATAATATTAGTATGGATTTATAGGTATGAATATGATTACTTCATGTTTTTAATACTAGGTGGTAGAGTTCTGCATCGGCTCGACCGCGTCAGGTACCACCGCCTTACCTATTCCTGCCGCAATAGCGTCAGTGCTAGTCACTGTCGTGTTCCGGTATGAAGGGTAAGGTAGCCGGTAAACTTATGCATGTTGCATTAGAGAATTGTAATAAAATTTTTAATTGTAATAAAATGTAAATCTGGCTTGCTTTCTATAAGAGAGAGAGAGAGAGAGAGAGAGACAGAAACATGCGCACGCCGCACAGCTTACAATAGCTTACTATAGCAAAAAATGTCGTTACAACTTTTCGTGAGAATTTTTTCCGTCTAGCCCCCTTTCACAACGCGCGATAAGGAACTTCGTTCCAATTATCTGGTGACGCAGGCGGGATGAACTAAACGTAACTACACGAAAAATATTATTTGAATATTGCTAGACGCGGCAAAAATATGTATGGAAAAATGAATAGCACAGGTAATAAATAATACTTACTTTACTTTTTAACCTTTCAGAAGAGGAAAAATAAAGTGGCAACTCTAGGCAGCAAAAATTGACATTAACATCCCGCCACATAGATAACAACGCATAATTATTATGCTATAGTTTTTTATTGTCTGTGGTATTGTTATCTCTTTCCATCAGGAGAGGCATTCACTTGTTTTATCTTTGATATAACAAAAAATCTTTTTTACTTTCTTACACTTAATAATCTCCTTTTACAGTAACAAACTATCGCAATGTTATTCTATGCACTAATAAATGCGTTTTCTTAGTATAGTGTAATGAAAATGGCATCTATATTTAGAAGTATATGCAAATGGCATCTATATTTAGAATTCAAATAAACGAGCGTCGACTTCCACACGTGTGATCACTGTATACGCCGTAGGGTAAACTCTTGCGATAGATAATTACAATCAATACTACTATAAATGTAAATCTGTAGTATCTGCCTGTCTGTATATTCTAATTTTTGTTTCATTTATTGATAAAGATAAACTAGCTGTGCTTACGACTTCGTCCGCGTGGAGAAATTTGTAAAATAAAAGAAGCCTAAGTTATTCCTCATTACATCAACTATCTGCCAGTGAAAATTCTGTAAAATTTGATTCCGGACTGAAGCCGAATTGAGCCGGACCGGCAAAAACTATAAAAAATGTTTTTTAATATAACTATCGTGTATAGATTTTTTATTAATTAATTTTAATATTACAAACAGACACTCCAATTTTATTTATTTGTATAGCTATACAAATAATAATATTTCGGCCTATAACTCACTGACAGCAGTTAGAAATAATAACCATTTAGAAAAATAAATAATATTTTTTTATCTGTTATCTTGTATATGTCTGTTTATCCCGCTACTACTCTAGAACGGCTTGTCTGTAACACCATTATGCGCGGTTCCCTTGCAGAGTACCACGGATCACCAGTTTGTCGGTTGGCGAGATGAATGGTGATAACCATTGGGCGCATTTTAGCGACTTGATAACGATTATTGATTATATCTAGTGATAACCGGGATCGACGGCTTAACGTGCTCATCCAAAGCAAGGAAGTGGTTAACATACCACCCGCCAGACTCCGCGCTGCTACTATGATTATGGATTTTCCAGAAAAACCTCGAAAAAACCTCAATTATATCTTTATCCGAATCGGATATCGAACCTGGGATCGCGGGATCGCATGATCTGAGCCAAATAGGCTACCCCGTAGGCCGCGAGCTAGCCAGGCTTGCCTGATCAAAGTCAGATCAAGTAATTGCGGAAACGATAGACTATATCACTTTTGTCTATCAGTATGTCTCGGCACCGTTTTCCCCGTGTTGGTCCCTGGCTCCTTTGATGAATAGGCCAACTGCTGTTCTGCCAGGCAGGTCGTAAAAGGCGACCGATTGGCTATACGGGTCATTACCATCGTGACTACTAGGTGGTAGAGTTCTGCATTGTCTCGCCCGGGTTAGGTACCACTGCCTTACTTATTCCTGCCGCAATAGCGTCAGTGCTTGTCACTGTCGTGTTTCGGTTTGGAGGGTAAGGAAGCTGGGAAAGTTATGCATGTGGCTTTAGACCTCGCCACAAGATAGCAACGCACCATTAACATCTTTGGTGTCTATAGGCGATGGTTGACTCTTTCCGTCAGGAGACCCATCTGCTTGTTTGCTATCTTATAATATCGCACCTTTGGGAACAAAGTGTCACTACTGCATTTTTTATGAAAACGACTTAAGTATGCAGCAAAAACCGCGATAATCGACTCTATATACACAGCTAAAATAATAATAATAATTAATAATACTATGTCAATACTCTTAAACGTTATTGAAATATTTAAAAAATAAATAATAATAAATAAATAATAATATTCACGGGACAAATTACACTTACTGATCTAACCCTAAAGTAAGCAAATTATTTGCTTGTGTTATGGGTGTAAATCAACGGAGCAAATACATAAAAATACATATATAAATACAAGAATATATTTAAGAAACACCCAAACCCGGAAATACAAGCATTTACGCTCATCACACAAATGCTTGTTCCCGTCGGGGATCGAACCCGAGCCCTGTCGATCGCGTAGTCAGGGTCGCTAACCACTCGACCTACGGGGCGGTCAAAATACGTATAGAAAAATACTATTTTGCTTTTCCTGTAAAGTTTGCAAACATGCAGAAGTGACGGTTTGTTCCCAAAGGTGCGATATGAAAAAAGATTACTACATCTTATGCCTACTTTAAACGATCAGTTCTTGTATAATTGTATGTAATTGGATCCTCCGAAACGGTTCTAATGTTCTTGTATAATTATCATATGTGATTGGTTCTTCCGAAACAGTTCTAACGATATTGACGAAATTTTGTATTTAAATAGGTTTTTAAGCTATTGCATAGCTTCTATCGCGGGCCTTGAGCGTGGAGACCGAATCCAGAAATTCCGTAACGAAAAAAACCTAACACACCCCACTCCGACCGGCACAGCAGTGATACTTTTTAGTTTTTCCATCTATCGATAAATACCAGAACATTTAATGACTTTTTGAAATATCACGCTTGTCTCTTTAGTTCAGCAACCCGCCTTTAGGTGGCATTGGTTGTATTGGAAAGCTACCGTAATCAGCTGTTTGTGAGAAAGTATATAGGTGTATAGGTATTTATCATCTACGTACAACAGTGAATATCTGTACTCGTATAATTTGTGTACAAAGTGTTTTAAATATGAATAAACAAAGAAAAAAAATACTGCATTAATAAAATAAATATATAATTTTAATGATAAAAAATGCTATGCAATAGCTTTACCGCGGCAGTCTCCGAGTGCCACACGTCTTTTTTTATCTTCGTGATAATTAATCAATCCGTTTTCACGTGCAAAAATATTATCCGAGTCGCCAATCTAGCAGTAATGTGATACGTGATTGCGTAAATACGGATCTTTTATTTTGATCGTCGCGTCGTTAATAAATCGCCTAGCGGAGCTGTCGTAGTATTAACTTCTATAATAGTCAGCACAGATTGTTCCAGTTGACTGCAGATAATTGATTTGAATATTAATCAAAGTAGATTGCTAGCATTGATTACGTCTTCAGATATAACTGCATTGGAATTAGGTAGATAATGGAATTCCATATTACATAAATATGTTGGCATTAAATCCATTACACTTAAAGCAATGAGAACCGAGTACGATATATTAAGGTGTTGCGGGCAGTCTTATTTTGTCACCTAGTAATGTATTTTTTCTCAAAAGAGACATGATTAAAGAATCAAAGGTTATATGATTCTAATTCTTCTAATTCTAAAATAAATTCTTCTGTATACATACATAAAGAGTTTCTTACTCTTTGATTATGATTTTATATCATAACTAGCTGTTGCCTGCGACTTCGTCCGCGCGGCATTCGTTTACTCCGCACTGCTCCTCCCCTGCAGGTGACAGCGTGATAATATGTAGTCTATATGTTGACCCGACCTATTAGTAATATTCATGCAAAATTTGAAGTAAATCCATGCCGTACTTTTTGAGTTTACCCCGGACATACATACAGACAAACAGACAAAAATTCTAAAAACTATATTTTTGGCTTCGATATCGATTGTAGATCATGCCCCAATTATTATTTTAAAAAAATATTCAATGTACAGTTTTGACTTTCCTACGATTTTATTATGTATAGATATAGATATAGCAAACAAGCAGATAGGTCTCCTGATGGAAAGAGTCAACCATCGCCTATAGACACCAAAGATGTTAATGTTGCTATCTTGTGGCAAGGTCTAATGCCACATGCATAAGTTTACCGGCTACCTTACCCTCCAAATCGGAACACGACAGCGACAAGCACCGTCGCTATTGCGACAGGAATAAGTAAGGTGGTGGTACCAGAAAGTGGTACTGAACTCTACCACATAGTAGCCACGATGGTAGTGACTCGCATAACCAATCGGTCGCCTTTTACGACCTGCCTGGCAGAAAGGCAGTTGACCTAGTCTTCAAAGGAGCCCGGGACCAACACGGGGAAAAATAATATAAAAACCACGTATCGGATGTTTGTGGTCGCACTCATCCGAAATGTCTCTTTAAATTTTTATGATTTTTTTAAAAGTAATCCTTCAAGTTAGGAGGAATTTTCCAAGGCGTATAATAAATTATTTAGTTCTACGACAGCAAACATAAAAAAATGCCACTGCTTAGAGCATTTCCAATTTTTATGGCTAGTCAGTCTAAAATGGAAACTTGCCAAATGTGAACGATATTAAAAATCAGTTTGTTGTAATTAATTATTTAAAAAAAAAATTCGTTATTATGCTTTAATCATAAATCACTGCTGAAACTGAAATGGCGATAAAGGACACATAATTTATGTTATATTGAAACAGATTCATTATATTTTACAGCTGCCTGTCAAATAAAAATGCACAACAGATTTGTTAATGATTAAGGGCCTGATATTACTATAATATAGCTGATATATATATATATATATATATATATATATATATATATATATATATATATATATATATATATATATATATATATATATATATATATATATATCGATCGCCTCTGTGGTCTAGTGGTCCAGCGTTGGCGTTGAGGTCCCTGGTTCGATTCCCGGGTCGGGCACATACAAAAAAAAGTGATTTTTCAGTTTTCTAAGAAACACAAAGTTGCCCGGGATTGGAAAGTGCCCGGTTGGCGATAGGCTTGCCACCTATCACATTTGTGGGACCAAGTATCTTCGGCTAATCGTGGGTGCACTTGTTGTACCTCTGCCTACCTCTTCGGGGATATGGGTGTGAAGATACTTTATATATATATATATATATATATATATATATATATTGCCGAGTGAGGTAGTTATATATATATATATATATATATATATATATATATATATATATATATATATATATATATATATATATATATATATATATATATATATAACTACCTCACTCGGCAAACATTATAATCCCATACAATTTCAAATCGGTTCAGTAATTTCGGAATACAATATGTTGTTTGTCCGCTATGAATTCCTAAAGTATTTCACAGATTTTAATGAAATTTTGTTAATATCTACAATTTGGTCCAACTTAAAAGGTAGGATAGTTTCATCTCAATTTACTCTCAAGTACCCCATCAAAATATTCGATACAAGTAATTTGTATGGCAAACAACGTTATCCGGGTCAGCTAGTATTATAATAAGAAACAAAATCAGTAGGGCTGCTCTTGAAAACCGATTTCAATTTAAAATGAATACTTAATGAATTTTGAAGTATTTCGTACTCTAGATAACTATATTCAATTATTGGATTCGGCGACAGCGCCACACGGATTTCGAAATTTTTTGGAACTACTCATTATTGCTTTTAATCGTTATTTTGTTTAAAACGGTACTTAAAATTTCCACGTAACACTAGCTTGACGTGTAACGATGACATCTATTTCCAATAATTAAGTCGTTACTATACTAAATCAATGTGGGCAATATTGGTTTCAAGAGTACCGTTTTTTGACGATATTCGAAACTTATTGTTTTTATCAATATCGGTTTAAGATTTATATTGTTTTCAAGAGTAGGCCTGCTGATCGTAAGTAACGCGCTAGCTTTGCCTGATGCACACACAAAGGAAGACTTCGTCCGCGTTGGATTTTTTTAACTTCCCACTACGTATGTAGATAAGGAAGTTACTGATTTTACCCCGATTTTAAAAAATCGAATTTTAATGTTTGATAAGCTGTAACTTTTGAAAATTTGACTCGATTTTGATTTTTGAAATTTAATATAGTCATTTTAGTAAGTACCAGAATATTGCAGAAGATTAAAAACGATTACTTAAAAAATTCGAAGTTATATCGAAAAAACACGTTTGCAAAATTTTTCGTCAACTATAACTCCCGAACGGATAAATAAATTTTGATGCAATTTATGCATTGAACGCAGTTTTTTGAGAAGTAAAGCTGACTAAATTTTGTACTACATTGGTTCATTAATCTGGAAATTGTATTAAAAAAAATACTGTTTCGCCAAAAACCTTTGTGAGGTTTTCCAAAATTTCTCAAAATCTCCTTGAATTTGTTAAAACTGACTGAATTAGTTAATATTTTCAGGAAGTCTAAGTTGGGTGGAATCCAATCGAATCCCATTAACTACGTTTCAATCGGTCAAGCCGTTCAAAGTTATGAAATTATATACACACATACACATTACATACACACATACACATACACACATACACATTCACGCACACACACACACGTCATCGTGAAAATAGTAGGAAAAGGTTCCTAGGTCCTCAAAACGTGGAGATCGGGTGAACTCTCGATTTTCGAAAATCGGGGCAAAATCAGTAACTTCCTTATCTAGATGCGTAGCGGGAAGTTAAACATGTATACCTAATTAGAAAGATGAAAAGTTGTTTATCCTGAATAAATTTATTTTTTGAATAATTTTTATTTACTTAAGGCAATTTTCGTAGCGGGAAGTTAAAAATAAATTAATTAACACATGGTTTTGTAGTTTGTTATGAATAAAAAAAGAAGCCTTTAACTAAGAAGCTTATTGAAAACAATTTGCAATAAAAAAAATCTTGTTGCACTTTTCTTAAATTTATTATTTTAACTCTCTAAAATATATTTTTAATGTAAATTTGTATCATTTTCAATAAGCAAGATAAGGATTGAAGGGTTTTTTTTATTAATATAACAAACTCTCTATCTCGTGGTCTAGGGACAGCCTATTCGGCTCAGATCATGAGATCCCGGGTTAGATCCCCGGGTCGGGCAAAGATGTTATTGAGATATATTCGAGGATTTTCTCGAAAATCTAAAATCTCAGTAGCAATTCGGAAACTGGCGGAGTGGTATATATATTACCATTCTCGTGCCTCGGATGAGCACGTAAAAATATGTGTCTAAAGTTTTTTGTAAGATGTGATGTTATAAGTACATGTTCGTATAATCTACTTAACAATTTTTTTTAATTATTTTGAAGTCCGACTTTATTTATTTATTTATTTAACTCTTTATATACAAAAACAAAATATCATCTAACACTAATTGGATAAAATATTATACATAGGCGTGCTCATCTCTTAACTTTAGTGAGTATACTTGGTAGCTTAGGCACTTCAACATCTACACTTTGCAGAAGTTTCATTCATTTTAAAATTTAACTGATTGATGTATCTAATTTTGAAATATTTACCGTGTTGTCTAGCGGTCCGGTGTCGTCGTTGACCATATGAGGTCCAGGGTCCGATTTGCGGGTCAGGCAAAACAAAATGTGCTTTTTCAGTTTTCTGATAAAACAACGTTGTCCGGGATTGGAAAGGGCCCGGTTGGCAATAGGCTTGTCACCTTTCACATTGTGTGAGATAGTATTTTCGGCTAATCGTGAGTACACTTCTTGTACCTCTGCCTACGTATGGGCGTGTAGATACTTTTTTACCCTTTTTTACGTTATGCAATAAAACAAAATAGCGAATTTTCGCAATAACCTATCCTTACGTTAAATTTTATAAAGAACAAATTCTATTAGTATATTCAATTTCGATTAGATGCATATTTTCTGAGATATTAGCAAAAATCTGAGAAATGACCTGTTTTATTTTCAAATTTTTTTACCCTTTTTTACGTTATGCAATGTAAAAACAAAATAGTGAATTTTGGCAATAGCCCTTTCCTTACGTTAAATTTTGTAAAGAACAAATTCTATTAGTATACTCAATTTCGATTAGATGCATATTTTCTGAGATATTAGCAAAAACCTGAAAAATGACCTGTTTTATTTTCAAATATATTATAATTACACTATGAAATGATGCCGCTAACTTATAATGAGCCGTGCGTTCAAAGGTTTTGTATACATTCCGGGTGTCATGTTTAACTGGCCTTACCACTCGAAACCGTTGAAACTTGTGATGTCTGTAATTTCTAAATTATAACACTTATGACCTTGAAATTTTTAACGAATAATCTTTATAGTTTTTACTTTTAAACAAAAAAATAATAAAGGATTTCGGACTACAGGTTAATGAATTAAAGCTAAATATACGTTTTTGTTTTCATCCCCTATCCCACGGGAACCGTACTGAATTTTGGGATAAAAAATATCCTATAACCTTCTTCGGAGTATGAACTATAATTATGCCAAATTTTATTTGAATCCGTTCAGTAGATTCGGCGTGATGCGCGGCCTTGATACAGACAGGCAGACAGACAGACAGACAAAAATTAAAAAAAATACATTTTTCGCTTCAGTATCGATTAAAGAGTATCTTCCAAAAAAAATTTTTAAAATATCTTCAATGTACAGAAATCGACCTGTTACAGTTTTATTATATGTATAGATATAGATATTACAAAAATATGTCATGAGTAGTAACAATACAGTTCGAACAAACAACAACACAGGACACTAAAATAATAGTATTTGTTATCTTCCGCTCATAAATATTCGATGTACGCTACCCAACTACAGTATCTAATTTACTGTTACTGCGAACAAACACCCAGACTTTTGTACCTGTATCCTTATATCTAGACTAACTTTACGAATATAATAATTTTACTACAGTTAAATTGCGACCATTGTTTGTATCTCGCAAACTCTGAATCGTTTCTTTATCTAATGTTGGACCAAACGGGTATCCAACCCGTAAGTACTACGGTAAGTCAGTCATTTTTTATTCAAATTTAGCATTTTCACTTTTGATGCGTCGGCAATTTTATAACGACTACCCAGTGAGTAAATTAGTCAACGCTACTCAGAGAGTTTAATCACAAAATTGTGGTTTAATGCACTACGTATGTACATAGAGAAGCCATGCTAAGGAGAAGTCGTGTTCCATTTCGTAAACACTTGCTGCAGTGCTGAGTGCTAAGTGTGAGTTTTTCTTTTCGCATTCGATCGTGAGCACGTTTCGAGTTTACTAGGAATTTGTATGTGATTTGTACAGCGCCACCTAGTGGTAACCTGGTTTCTCACGTTTACCACTAGGTGGCGCTGTACAAATCACATACAAATTCCTAATAAACTCCAAACGCGCTCACGATCGAATGTGAAAAGAAAAACTCACACTTAGCACTCTGAAATGTATATCTATGTTTTATATTATATTAATACGTGAAGTGAAAAGTTTGCATCCCTTTTTAAGACAATGCGGAACGGTAGAGTATGAGGTGCAGTTAAAGTTTACATTATGGAGGACTGCAGAAACTTAATATTTTTTTATAAAATGCATTAGAAATATATTATATTAATGAAGATAAACATTACACACATGGGCGTACCGAGGGAGGGGCAGGGAGAGGTGGCTGCCCCACCCTGAAACTGGTTTATCTCTCTATTAACTATCTACTGTTGTAGATAAAAATATAATAAGATAAAAATATAGTCTTAAAATGTTACGGTTGCCTTTCCCCCCCCCCCCCCTCCTGGCAAAAAACCTGGGTACCTGCGCCCATGATTACACACTACATTCATGTGACATACATGATAAAATACACACATGTATACTATACTACAGTCCGCGCGCGAGCTCCGAGGAATTTTGAGGAATGTTGATGTGCAGTGAAGAGAGAGAGAGAGCGACGTACTCACCCGCACCACAGCCCGCACACCCACTCCTACCTCAGTCCCCGATTCCTCGGAACTCGCGCACGGACTGTATATTCTTTACGGCTAAAGAAATTTGTCAAATTTAAAAGGGATCTTATTGCTTAGACTATGGTCAAATTTTGTCCCCTGCTAGATACGTTTCTTCGCGCATCACTTCATTTAGTTCTTCACTCCATTAAAACTCACTCAAGTAAACGTTAGCCAAATAGGTGCAATTTTATTTGTTTTATTTGTAACTAGCTGTTTCCCGCGACTTAGTCAGCGCGAACTTCGGTTACTCCGCACAGCTCCTCCCCCGTAGGTGCTAGCGTGATAATATGTAGCCTATATGTTGACCCGACCTGTTAGTAATATTCATGCAAAATCGGAAGTAAATCCATGCAGTACTTTTTGAGTTTACCCCGGACATACATGACTTTCGTACGATTTTATTATATTGTTACGTACTCGGGTTCGTAATTATAGGAAAACACCACTTATATTAAATCCGTATATTTACGACGCACACAATACACAAGACAACACAATGTAATACTAAAATACACTTTACACACTAGTCACTCACTGTACTATCTCTGACTACACAATAAAACACTTCTCGCTTCGCACTGATCACTTGAAGTATCGCTCTCGATCGCTTGATAAAAACTGCCTTGTGTTTGTCAACACCTCTCTATTTATAGCCAGGGTAAAGTCCTAGCAGGATCCAGAAAAATCTAAATGTATGGGGAAACAATGAATCACTTCTTATCGTAAACATGTTATGAGTCATAAATCCTAGTACACGCTTCTTTCAACCTTATGCCATATCCCACAAAGTCCATTATGACATAGCCCAGGTCAATTATTTGTTTGTCAATAGGAGTAGCTATCTCTTTCTTTTATTTCTAGATCTCTCCAGCGCTCCAACTCTACACGTTTCTAGATTATTCGTAACAATATGTATATATAGATTTATTAGAATATTTTCTTTCTGAAAAAATATTGGATTTGTGCTGTAATGTGAAAAATTTAAGTTGAAATACTGGTACTGCAAAGGGTTGATTTGAATTAATTTTCTTTATTAGTATAACTAGCTGTTGCCCGCGACTTCGTTCACGCGGACTTCGTTTACTCCGCACAGCTCCTCCCCCGTAGGCGATAGCGTGATAATATGAAGCCTTATATGTTGACCCGACCTGTTACTAATATTCATGCAAAATTTGAAGTAATACCATGCAGTACTTTTTAAGTTTACCCCGGACATACATTGTCTTTCCTACGATTTTATTATATGTATACTAGCTGTGCACTACAGCCGGGGGAGCCAGCGGACTGTAGATCTGTTACTTCTTCTTCGACGCCCCACCAGCCGTAGTGCTTTTTGGTTGAGCCGAATCTGCCGGAGAAATAATCGAGACCACAACTGTTCGTTGCAAAGGTGCTTTATTGTAACGAAATAAATAGCAATAAAGCTAGCACCGTTGCAAATATTCACTATTTTATGGGAGAGCCACTACTTGCCCTAACACTGCCCTACTCTAAAGCCGGTACCCTATGGATATTCTAAAGCCCAGGAACTTGTCTGGGAAACTTATTGAGTCGTAACGAAACTGTAACTTTATCGGAACGGAACTGATTGTATGGCCGCGCTCTCCGATATTTATAGCGCGCGGCCAGACAGGCGGCGGAAATCGACAAAGACAAATGGCGCCAGATGTAGCGCCACAATGTCTGGGATTTGTTAAATTCCTACTTTTCGTAATCTAATCTTAATAATTTTATCTTAGGTAGCTTCTCCTACCTCTAATTACCAAGTGTGGCCCTCTAGCGAGTGCAACGGTACTACCTTTTTACAAATATATGCAAAACAAAGTACATAATGCCCTAAGACCTACCTAAATCTAATTACAATGTGTTATTTCTTATTTATATACAAGGATCTAACACAAATAAACTTATACAATAACAAACAAGAGTGTTATATACATTGTATGTTCTTACAGGACCTCGGAAACTCTTACAATTACAGAGTTGTACGCCTTTTCAGGTCGTACTATCCTGTTAACTATCTTTATATTACCGAAAAGTGTCTAAACATATGCCTAAGGCTTATACTTACATTATACATACTATTTACAATAGAAAAACATTCATTATCACAAAGAACTTTGCACTTTTCGGGGTTTTCGTGATTGCGAGTTCCCGCATATAAATATTATCTCGCAAGAGTCGACTCGTAATGTCGTCAACTGCGTGGAACTCGCTTTATTCGTAATATGCCTAATAGGCAACGATCATAGCTACATAAAGCTTTATTATTTCTATACAACAAAGCTGTATGTAGGTCTTAGGGCGAATAAAAGACGAAAACGAACATTATTTATTACAAAAAACTTACGAACTAAACGAAATAAATGTATATTTCGTTTAGTTCGTAAGTTTTTTGTATCCTGCCTTACTATCTATTTACATTAATATTTACAATAAAACATGTCTGTGCTGCACACTAGCTGTTGCCAGCGACTTCGTCCGCGCGGAGTTCGTTTACTCCGCATTGCCCCTCCTCCGTAGGTGACAGCGTGATAATATGTAGCCTATATGTTGACCCGACCTAAATTCTAAAAACTATTTTTTGGCTTCGATATCGATTGTAGATCATGCCCCAAGTATTCTTTAAAAAAATATTCAGTGTACAGTTTTGACTTTCCTACGATCTTATTATGTATAGATATAGATTGTGCGAAGCCGAACCAAGCTTATAGTTTACATTAATATGAAGAGGTAAAAGGAGACTGATACCGTTGCATACAATCTTGGACCCTCTTGTAATAAGATAAAAATTATGTTAATTAATAGCTAGTTTAACATTATATAAATACTTAATAATTTTACAGATTTTAGCAATCCTAAACAGAGATATAAGATATTCACTAGAACTAAGGTTACGGTACTACGGTATAGTTTAACTCACTATAACTCTTTATTAATATTATATAAATAACTGATACTTGTAATACAGGCAACTATGTTTCATATTTATAAATTGACTCAATACTATTTTGGAAACCACAAATTAAAGGATGCCTCCCTGTAGGTACGTAAAATAGCGAGGAGTGAAGTCCGCACAGAACAATATTACTAAGAAGTCCGCGACTTGAGGCTCTTGCGAGCCGTCAGTGATGTCAGTTGTCATTGTCACTTTTAGCTGATTAAATCCACAGACACTAAATCGTATCAAGTTCGATGTAATGTAATCAATCGATTATTTAAATTGTATCGATTATATTTTTTCTTTTTATATTATAAATGGTTCGTAAAATTATGTGGTACTTACTGTTGATTAAACTAAATATTAATCCAGAATACACTTTAACATATAGTTACGAGCTTACATTGCGATTAAAATTATTTACATAAATCGATTATAATTTTATCGATTATGCAATTATACCGCAAAATTATTTTCGTGATTTCTTTTTTCTCAGAAAGCGGATCAAGCTCATATTTTGAACTTTGTAATAGAAAAATAGTACCATTTTTTTGAACCACACTTCAACTCTTTACATTTGGGCCCAAAAATCCCCCTCTCCTGTTTTCTTGTTTGTAATGGATAAACTCAAAAATTACGGGAACGATCTGATTTATTTATTTAATACTTTAGTGCACACATATAAGCCATGTTAAATTTTTATTTCTGAAAATTTTGCAAAAAGCGAGCTTTTGCAAAAAGAGTTTTTCCAGCAAATCCAATAGAGTGCATAATAGAAATGCAGAATACAGAGTGTACAGATTATAAATGAAAAGAACAATAAATTCTTATTTTATTTAACTAATGCCGGTGTAGAGATGTGACGACCCCATCGCCCACCGGTAGAATAATTTTTGTGAGTTTGTAATTTTGTGAGTCTCGGAGGCCTAACTCCTCCTCCCCCTCCCCCTACAAATTATGAACGCGCAATTTACACAAAATCTACGCTACACTAATCTACGTACCATATGCACCCGCGATGGAGAATCTCCTCCTGGGCGTCCTCGCTCTGTATTCCTTAAACAGCCAGATCACGGAAGCTCAGGTTGCCCTGCTTATTCTGAGGGGGGTAAAATTGAGCTCATAGACAATTCTGCCCGGTGCAGCAGAGTAAAAAACTATGGCATTCCCTTCAATGCTCGCTGTGGACTTTTGCAATATCAAGGGGCTTCATTGCCTGCATTCATTCATTGCATTCATTTCCTTCATTGCATTGGCTTCATAAGCCCCTTGTCCACTACCATCCCGAGACGGTGAAGCCAGTTTTGCTCTTCTTGACCGCGAGATACATCTATCTTCTTCAGCTGATACTTCCTACCTCTCCTACCCGGGGTACAAATTGGAACGTTCCTTTGTACCGCGGGCTGGTGTGTGCGCTTACGTCAGAGAAGCCATCTGTTATTGGCACTTAGGCAGACTTGAAGGCCAGTATACCTATCAATCCTCCGATTACGCGTAGCTTGCGATGACCATCCACGTAGCTACACGTGCCTGCAGGTCCCATAGCGGAAATGTAGTTTAATGGCTCGTTGAGCATTTACAAACGTCTGTAGATTCTGTGTTAGAGCAAACCCCCTCCGCAGAGATCGTGATCTTGGGGCGATTTTATACCCACCATGCTGAATGCCTATGTTTCGACTGACGACACGTGGGGAGGCCTGTTCACGATTTTGCCTTGGCGTTTTTTTTATAGAAGAGGGGGTAAACGAGTAAGAGGTGCACCTGATGGTAAGTGATCACCACCGTCCATGGACATCCGCAATACCAGAGTTCTTGCAGTTGCGTTGCCGGTCTTTTAAAAATGAGTAAGCTCTTTTCTTGAAGGTCCCTATGTCGTATCCGTTCGGAAATACCCCTGTCGGTAATTGATTCCACAACAGAGTAGTGCGAGGTAAAAAGTATCAGGAGAATCGCACAGCTGTGGATTTCCAGACATCGAGATGGTGAGGATGGAACTTCAAATTTTGACGCCGTGTCTGATGGTGGAATTCGACGGCAGTAATAAATCCAAACAACTCGTTGAAACACTCCCCATGATAAATACGATAGAAGTCGCAGAGAGAACCTACATCTCTGCGCAATGCCAAAGAGTCAAGCTGTTTCGAAATAGCCTGGTCGTCAACGATTCGAACTGCTCTACGCTGAATGCGATCAAGAGGAAGAAGCTGGTACTGGGGAGCTACGGCCCAGAGATGCGAACAGTACTCCATGTGAGGCCGAACCTGGGACTTATAAATTTGAAAGCTGCTAAGCACACCGAGCTTTTTGGAGGCTAGTTTAGCCTTGCCTTCCAAATGACCGCGAAACTGAACGTAATTCGATATGTCGACTCCCAGGATTCCGACACATTGAGGCTGTCAGGAGAGTATCCTCAAATCGAGGTGATACGACAAAGGGCATCTTTTTAGCGGTGAACACGCAAAGCTGTGTTTTCTTGGGGTTAACAGTAACCAGGTTTTGATGACCCCATTCCGAGACATCGGTAATTCGATTCTCGACTTCAGACATAAGCTTGTTTCGGCACTCTTCGACGTGTTCCCGAGAAATACCGCTTCTGCCGGAGTATGTAGCATCACCAGTACTGTCATTCGCATAGCAATGTATATTGCTAATTCGCGTCATATCATTGATATGCAGAAGTAACAGTGTCGGTGATAGCAAGCAGCCCTGGGGAACAACAGCATTGACAGATTTAAGGTCGGAGCATGCACCGTCGACAATGACCTTGATGCTCCGGTCAGCCAAAAAAAACTGGTGATCCACTTGCATAATTTCTCGAGAAGCCCCATAGGAAGGCAGCTTTGCGAGAAGTGTTTTGTGCCATACCCGATCAAAGGCCTTCGCTATGTCCAAACTAACTGCCAATTCTTGGACTCACCTGCTTCCGCCCATCGATGAGGCGGCGGAGGTACACTAGAAGGTCACCAGCTGAGCGGCCGCGACGGAAGTCATACTGACGGTCGCTAATCAGCTGGTGATCTTCACCTACTAATTGTGGTATGATCTAACACAATTGGTAACTTCGCCTACGCGAGTTTCCGATTACTTCTGGTATTGCGGATGTCTATGAGCGGCGGTGATCACCATCAGGTGCTCGTTTGCTCCCTCTAGTGCCCCCTCTAAAAAAACTTAATTCAAATAATATTAATACATATTAGGTACTATGCCGTTTTATTCCAAAATCTATACAGATAGGTAAATTTTCATAAGGTTGTATTAAAGGTTATTATTGATTAACTTAATAGCTCATAATATGAAAAGGAAGTAAATTCCAAAGTTTCACGGAGTTAATAGTGAAAGTATTACTATAACATATGAAAGAATAAAAAGTGTTTTTTTTTAAATTCCGCCTAATTTTGAACGGCAATTTAATTCGAAATCATATATAAAATTAAAGCGTTCACGAAAATAGTATGGAAAATAAGAATTAAATAAAATGTTATAAAAAGAAAACAAAATGCATGGGCGTTCCTACGCTTTTGAATAAGAAGCCACTTGAGCTGCGTTCTGAAATTGGAAATATGATCAAATTTCCTCTGAACAAAATCAAAGTAAATACCTGCATACTTTAAGCGCTCAAGTTTATTCAGACCTTTTCAGTGATGTCAGGTTACAAAACATCAGCTAAATTATTTCCTTTATTACATTATGTATATAACTATCTATAAATAAATATTCACGGGACAAATTACCACTTGATTGCGTAGTTAAGGTCACTAACCACTCGACCAACGGGGCGACCTATATATATAATCTATATACATAATCTAATAAAGGAAAGATCAGTATTTGCTTTAAAATAACTCTAGTCTTAAAAGGCAATACTTTTCTCCCCCACACTTTTCATTCCCGTGTTGTAAACCCGTGTTGATCCGAGTACCATAGAAGTATAGGCCAACTGTTCTGTTAGCAAGCGACAAGCAGCAAGTTAGTAAAATCGATTGGGTATACGAGTCACTAGTCACTACCGTCGTGGCTACTAGGCGGTAGAGTTCTGCGTTGACTCGCCCTGGTCTGGTACCACCGCCTTACCCAGTCACTGTTGTGTTCCGGTTTAGAGAGTTTTTTTCGGAATGTAGCCGGTAAGCTTATGCATGTGGAATAGATAGCAACGCCCCATTAAAGTCTTTGGTGTCTGTAGGCAGTGGTTGTCTCTTTCCATATCCATAAAAAAAAGCTTCTTTCACATTGTAAATCTACATTGTCATTGTGTGTTTTCTATTAAAGTAAAAGAAAATAATGTGTGTGGTTCACGCGGACAAAATTGTGGGGCACTGGTAGGTAGTTTTTAATATAACTAACCTTAAATAGAAAAACTTCTGTAAACCTGGAAACGTCTGGAAAACATGGAAACGTCTGGAAAATTCGTAACATAATCTATACATATAATTAAATCGTAGAAAAGTCAATATTGTACATTGATTATTTTTTTAAAAGAATACTTGGGGCGTGACCTACAATTGATATCGAAGCCAAAAATATAGTTTTTAGAATTTTTGTCTGTTTGTCTGTTTGTATGTTTGTCTGTTTGTCTGTTTGTCTGTTTGTCCGTTTGTCCGTTTGTCCGTTTGTCCGTTTGTCCGTTTGTCCGTTTGTCCGTTTGTCCGTTTGTCCGTTTGTCCGTTTGTCCGTTTGTCCGTTTGTCCGTTTGTCCGTTTGTCCGTTTGTCCGTTTGTCCGTTTGTCCGTTTGTCCGTTTGTCCGTTTGTCCGTTTGTCCGTTTGTCCGTTTGTCCGTTTGTCCGTTTGTCCGTTTGTCCGTTTGTCCGTTTGTCCGTTTGTTCGTTTGTCCGTTTGTCCGTTTGTCCGTTTGTCCGTTTGTCCGTTTGTCCGTTTGTCCGTTTGTCCGTTTGTCCGTTTGTCCGTTTGTCCGTTTGTCCGTTTGTCCGTTTGTCCGTTTGTCCGTTTGTCCGTTTGTCCGTTTGTCCGTTTGTCCGTTTATCTGTTTGTCTGTATGTATTTCCGGGGTAAACTCAAAAAGTACTGCATGGATTTACTTCAAATTTTGCATTACTATTACTAATAGGTCGGGTCAACATAATACATACATATTATCACGCTATCACCTACGGGGGAGGAGCAGTGCGGAGTAAACGAAGTCGCTGGCAAAAGCTAGTAATATAATAATAATAAATAAATAAATATTCACGGGACAATTTACACTGACTGATCTAACCCCAAAGTAAGCAAATTATTTTGCTTGTGTTATGATATATCATGATATATTACGAATTAGTAACATACATGGCTATGCGGACGCCAGTACTGGCAGGCCTCTGTCGATGAAATTATGCGCGTTAAATGCCTACAGCCAGCTGTATCTTGGCAGATCCCTATCGCAGTGGGTTGTCAACAGATAAGCGCGACGCGTGTGTACTAATATTAAATAAATTATCATGAGGTCGCTCGACAATTTATCTTCTGTGATCATTTCGCAGCTGTGTTTAAAAATTAGACACTACATTCACTAATCATTTTGAACAGAATATGACAGAGAAACTGGGCACCACTATTTATGAAATTTAAAAATGTATCATTTGATTCTGTTCGCCTCTCATGGGGAAATGATTATTATTTTACATACGTATTAATAATTGTTTTATGTTTTAAAATATTTTCTACAATAAAATTAAATAACTGAGACTTTAGAAAATATAAGAAGTTTATTAACCGCTAGCTGTACCTGCGAATTTGTCTGCGTGGAAAACAAATAAAAATAGCCTAATTTACACCTTATTACCGTGGTTTAAAACGTAGACAGCCCCAGGATTTTATTCGTATATTTTCCGCTCCTATAGGATTTCCGTAATAAAAACTATCATATGTCCTTTCTCGGGTTTCAAACTATTTTTATACCAAATTTCACTCAAATCGGTTCAGTGTTTTAGGCGTGAAGTAGAGACATACAGATAAACAGAGTTACTTTCACATTTATAATGATAGTATGGATTATATAAAAATAAATCACTTGTAAATTTTTTAACTTCCCGCTCCGCGTGTAATAAGGAAAGAGGTTGCTGATTTTGCCCCGATTTCCGAAAATCGAATTTTCACTGGATCTCTGTGCGTGTGCGTGTGCGTGTGTGTGTGCGTGTGCGTGTGCGTGTGCGTGTGCGTGTGCGTGTGCGTGTGCGTGTGCGTGTGCGTGTGCGTGTGCGTGTGCGTGTGCGTGTGCGTGTGCCTGTGCGTGTGCGTGTGCGTGTGCGTGTGCGTGTGCGTGTGCGTGTGCGTGTGCGTGTGCGTGTACGTGTGCGTGTGCGTGTGCGTGTGCGTGTGCGTGTGCGTGTGCGTGTGCATGTGTATGTGTATGTGTGTGTGTATGTGTGTGTGTATGTGTGTGTGTGTGTATGAATGTGCGTGCGTATGTGTGTGTAACGTCTTTACTTTTGAGCGGATTAATCGATCGAAACGCAGTTGATCGCATTCGATTGGACTCCGCTCAACTTAGACTTCCTGAAAATTTGATTCGATTCGTTCCAGGAGATTTTGAGAAATTTTGACAAATCCTTAAAAATTTTTTGGCGGAACAGTATTTTTATATAGCTTTCAGATTAATGTACCGATCGAGTACAAAATCTTCAAAAATGCATCAAAATTGGTTTATCCGTTCAGGAGTTATCGTTGAAGAAACATTTTGAAAAGTTTTTTTCGACATTACTTCGAGACTTTTTAACTAATCACTTTTTGATCTTCCACAATATTTTAGTACTAAAAAACTACGTCAAATGTAGTCAAAGCTCAAAATCAAATCAAGTTTTCAAAAGTTACGACTTTTCAAATGTTAATATTTTGTGGTTTTTAGCAAACTTATTTAACATTTTTAAAATAACTTTCAGATTAATATACCGATGGATTTAAAAATCTTATCAGCATTCCTCCTTAAACAAACTGCCTCAAGTACTTAATAACTGGATTAAAATCGGTCAACTTGTTTGAGATTTATCAATGACCAACATTTTTGAAAAATAGTTATTTAACATTGCTTCGAAATTTTTCAAACTATGGATTATGCAGCTAAAATTATACTTTAGGTCTCAAAAGTTTTTTTTATTTTATCATAAGATAGCAAACAAGCATATGGGTCTCCTGATGGAAAGAGTCAACCATCTCCTATAGACACCAAATATGTTAATGGCACGTTGCTATCTTGTGGCGAGGTCTAATACCACATGCATAAGTTTACCGGCTACCTTACCCTCCAAACCGGAACACGACAGTGACCTAGCACTGAGGCTATTGCGGCTGGAATAGGTAAAGCGGTGGTGCCAGACCCGGGCGAGACAATGCCGAGGGCGAGGTTTATTTGAATGCCATTCGAAAAATCAAAAGATCATCTTTTCCAAAATACATAACTTTTCAAAAATCAATACTGTCATTTTTAACTAACTAGATGTTTGAACCGAAAAAAATCTATTCTTATGGTTTGTCCTCCTTTGAGCTTAAAAAACTCAATTTAGTGGGAAGTTTCAGTGATGACTGCAGGGTCAACCGTTTAAACATTTTTCTATACAACTAGGGGCAAAACGAACAAACGGATCACCTGATGGAAAGCGATTACCGTCATGTATGGACACCCGCAACATCTGAGGAATTGCAAGTGGGTTGCCACACTTTTAGGAGGGATACGTTCCCTCCCTTCTTGAAGATTTGCAGGTCGTAATGGTCTGGAAATACCGCTGGTTCATTCGTCTGCATTAAAAGTATTATTTTTATACATCTATATATATAAAAATCAATTGCTGTTCGTTAGTCTCACTAAAACTCGACAACGGCTGAACCGATTTGGCTAATTTTGGTTTTGAATTAATTGTTGAAGTCCAGGGAAGGAAAATGTGAGAAAATATAGAAAAAAATAAGAGTAATTAAAAAGGCAGTACAACGTTTGCCGGGTCAGCTAGATGTTTATAAAAACAATTAAAATTATGCATAATAAAACATTTAAAACTTAAATGCGCAACTTTATTTACCTACATAAGTATTTAATTGTAAGAAACAACCCTAACATGGCCAGACTTCGGTCGCAAAACTCCAAGGTCACCACTATGCACTAGAGTCTAGACTAACGATCAAACATGTGAGCATTTAACGATCATTTTCACACGGAGTTGTCACCTTTCAGGAACTGTAGACATTTATAAAAGTAGGTATGGACTTTTATGTAGGGAGTGACTTATCTGTTACGAAGTAACTATTTACTTTAGTAATCTATGACCTGGTACTCGAGGTGCCAAGTACTACCCATGCCTAAAGCACAGAATACATAATAGTACAAGTACAGAAGAGACACTCTGGCAAGTCGTTTAAAGAAATAGGTACTTTTGCTACGATACAATTAAGTTGAATTCAGAGTGCTAAGTGTGAGTTTTTCTTTTCGCATTCGATCGTGAGCGCGTTTGGAGTTAACTAGGAATTTGTATGTGATTTGTACAGCGCCACCTAGTGGTAAACGTGAGAAACCAATTTACCACTAGGTGGCGCTGTACAAATCACATACAAATTCCTAGTAAACTCCAAACGCGCTCACGATCGAATGTGAAAAGAAAAACTCACACTTAGCACTCAGGTCGCACGGCGCTAGATTACCTACAGTTATATTTACCTAGAAGTTGCATCTCTTTCTATCGCGTAACTCTTATCCTTTCTAATAAAATCAGGGATGACTCAAAGATACTCTATCGCCTATAGACATGAAAGATGTTAATGATGCGTTGCTATTTGTGCAGCGGGATGGCAATGCTATATACATAAGTCTTAACTTCAACCCCGAAAACGGAACACAATAATGACAAGCATTGACGCTATTGCGGCAGGAACAGGTAAAGGAGTGGTACCATATATCCGGGTGAGACAATGTGGAGTGTGGACAATAGGTGGTAGAGACCACCTGGTAGTCACGGTGGTGGTGAAACGTATTGCCAATCGGTCGCCTTTTACAACTTGCCTGGCATAGCGGCAGTTGCTCTATTCTTCAAAGAAACTGACCAACACGGGGAAAATGAATTTTGTTAATAACTAATTAATGTTAAAATATAATTTATGGCGCATTTCAAGTCGTAATTCGTGTACTCATAAGCACGGGGCGGGGCGGCCCCGATTGATTTGCAACGTTGCGTTGTTGCACGCCGTAGGTGCTTATCGCGGTAGGTACTAGGTAGAGATGAGTCGTATATACTAGAACAAGTACGAATACTAGGTATTTTACGATACTAGGCGGCACCTATTCCATTTTTCACAAGACTAAGTCCTGCAATCCTGTAGTCCTGTAGTCTAGTAGTATTATAATATTATAGCACTCACTTATCGCATTCGCTGCACTGTTTCCTTTACTCTTTTGAGAAAACTGTTTTGCTATCTTGCTCACCCATAACAAAATGCTAACGAGATGAAGCAATCCGATTTGTATACTTTTTCCCGCTCTCACAAGAGTGAGATATCGCAATACAATATATATGCTCCGTCCCGATCTCTCGCTACGTATGGCCGACCGCCGAGCTAACAGCTGAGTGCTAAGTGTGAGTTACTTTTTTCGCATTCGATCGTGAGCGTGTTTCGAGTTTACTAGGAATTTGTATGTGATTTGTACAGCGCCACCTAGTGGTAAACGTGAGAAACCAGTTTACCACTAGGTGGCGCTGTACAAATCACATACAAATTCCTAGTAAACTCGAAACACGCTCACGATCGAATGCGAAAAGAAAAACTCACACTTAGCACTCTGGTGTCGCGGTCCTCGGTCGCGGTTCAAAGTATTTCGGGCTCGTACTTGGTGTACGTACTTGGAAGCAAATACTTGGTATAAATACCTGGTCGCGTAAATACGCCTCATCCCTAAATACGTGATCCAAATACCTGTTCCACCTAGTCCTAATGATATTATTTTGTTAAATTGATACTATGAACAATAAGTATGCGTACTAGGTACTAAGTATCTATCAGAATTCAATGAAAGAGATTAGTATTTAATCTCACTTTACGTATATTAAGGTAATTGAATATAATAATATTCTCTAATAATAAGTTTAAAAGTGATTGTGTAATAAATAAAATTTAAATTACATTTGTGAAACAGTACAAGTGCTTCTTATCTAGATCTATAATCGATATCGAAGCCAAAAATATAGTTTTTAGAATTTTTGCCTGTTTGTCTGTTTATCTGTTTGTCTGTATGTATGTCCGGGGTAAACTCAAAAAGTACTGTATGAATTACTAACAGGTCGGGTCAACATATAGGCTAGATAGTATCACGCTATCACCTAGCGGGGAGGTGCTGTGCGGAGTAAACGAAGTCCGCGCAGACGAAGTCGCTGGCAACAGTTAGTTTTATTATAAAATGCTATTGTGTACCCTATTGACATTGCAACACAGATCAATTTCGTGTCCAGAAAAAAATATTTAGGTTTATGAAGTCTCAGTTACCAAGTTTGTAAATAAAAAATACTTACGTAGAATAATAAACTATCTAACATCTATACATATAATAAAATCGTAGGAAAGTCAAAACTGTACATTGAATATTTTTTTTAAAAAATACTTGGGGCGTGATCTACAATCGATATCGAAGCCAAAAATATAGTTTTTAGAATTTTTGTCTGTTTGTCTGTTTTTCTGTTTGTCTGTTTGTCTGTTTGTCTGTTTGTCTGTATGTCTGTTTGTCTGTTTGTCTGTTTATCTGTATGTATGTCCGAGGTAAACTCAAAAAGTACTGCATGGATTCCCTTCAAATTTTGCATTAATATTACTAACAGGTTGGGTCAACATATAGGCTACATATCATCACGCTATCACTTAAGGGGTAGGAGCTATGCGGAGTAAACGAAGTCCGCGCAGACGAAGTCGTGGACAACAGCTAGTTACAAATAAGAAGCATAATCGCGTGTATAATTAAAATACTTTTTGAATTGAAAGTATGCATACTGTTGTGAACTTTATCTCTATTAGTAGACAAATCAATTTCCAACAAAGAAAAAAATATTCGAAAATATTATGAAGCCTTCAACTTCCTAAGTTTGTAAATAAAAAATTCTTGCATAGGATAATGACCTTTCAAACGTTATTATAAGAGGCACAACTGTATGAAAATTAGAATATTTTAGATTTGGAAGTATTTTTTTCTTAAAGCAATTTTTTATTTTACACCTTATTGTTAACGCAATAGAGCTAAACGTGAAAATACTTTGAAAGTATTTGAGCCCTGGTTTTCATACTTTGTATTTATGCGGTGACGTACTTTCAAAACCTGGTACTCGATTTGACAAGTACGACCCATGCCTACACGTATTTTTACAGACCAGGAGTCCTGGTCTGTAAAAATACGTTTACAGACGTATACGCACCTAGTCCTGGTCCAAGACTAGGTGCACCTAGTCTCTGATTTACCTAGTCATAGACATGTGTAACACTGCGCTGCGCCGCGCAATTGCGCTAACTAAATTCACTGAACGGGTGTATCAACTCAGTTATTCAAAATATGTTAGCGCACGGCGCAGCATAGTTACACCACAGACTACTTAGAGACTATACGTAGTTAACTCTCATTCATGTGCACAATTAACATGAGTCATGACTTTTATGTGTCGCGACTCACTCGTTGAGTTACCAATGAACCAACGCAATTCATGCGCTGTGCGCTGTTTGTGTTATGACCTCGTAACTGTCTCTTGCCCTCGTCAGAAGGCAGTGTAAGGATGCCGGGGCCTAGGCCTCCTTCTCCTGGTATCTACTGCTGAACGTTACTACGGCCAGATCCTTGGATTGAGGTGTTGTTTCACCTCTTTGTCTTCTCCGGGATATGTGGTCTTCGCCGAGGAATGGTTGTGTCCGGTGGGTTCGCGACAATCCCCCTCCCCTCTCTTCACGCCACCCCGGGCGATCAGCTCCCGCCGGGCGCGACTCCGTTTTGGGAGACCCAACGGTGGACGATCTGCGACCGAGACGGCGACTTAAGGGGAGAGGGCGCGGTGTAAAGAGAAGTGAGCAGTGAGCGAAACGTGCGCCGTGCGCCACGCTACAAAGTGCTAAGTGTGAGTTTTTCTTTTCGCATTCGATCGTGAGCGCTTTTGGAGTTTACTAGGAATTTGTATGTGATTTGTACAGCGCCACCTAGTGGTAAACGTGAGAAACCAGTTTACCACTAGGTGGCGCTGTACAAATCACATACAAATTCCTAGCAAACTCGAAACGCGCTCACGATCGAATGCGAAAAGAAAAACTCACACTTAGCAATCAGAGTGCTAAGTGTGAGTTTTTCTTCGCGTAAAACCTAGTTTTATTTGTGTAAATGTTTCGCGTAAGTATTAGAGAATATTATTATATTCAATTACGTTTAAGTATACATACGTAAAGGGAGATTAAATACTAATCTCTTTCATTGAAGTCTGATAGATACTTAGTACGTGGTATGCATACTTATTGTTCATAGTATCAATTTAATAAAATAATATTATTAGGACTAGGTGGAACAGGTATTTGGATCACGTATTTATACAAGACTAGGGCTAGGTGCACCTAGTCTCTGATTTACCTAATCCAACGAAGCATGGTTTCGATATATCAAAACGTAACTTATATCGGATACGTGTCTATTATCACACCATATCGATATCTAAATATACATAACCGATTTCACAAAAACTTCTAATTAATAGTTATGGTTTATCCAAAGCGCAATGCAACAACACAACACGAGGTCGATATACGAATATTGAATAACGAACAAAACGCAAACTTCACATCAAGAGCGATATGACATATCGATAGCTTTTAGAGTGTGTATAAAACTTTTAAATTAATATCAGTCTATAAGCAGATTACATTTGTGTTAGTGTAAATAAATAAAAGATATCAGATAGGGTAAGTTCGCCTGTTCTGTTAATTATTAGTATGCATATAATAATTACCAATTTTCGTCAACATTATTATAATTGTAGAAAAACGTACAGATGTCGATAATCACTAATCACACTAGGACGCAAACTATGCCTATAGTGGATATTATATATCAGATTGCATCCGTCTGTTAACTAAATACAAATAATAGCGTAAATATTATATATTATATTCAAGTCTGCCTCGTGGTCTAGTGGATAGCCTTTGGCTAAGATCATGAGGGCCCGGATTCTATCTTCAGGTCGCTCAAAATTATAATTGAGGTTTTTTCAAGGTTTTTCTCGAAAATCCAAAATCTCAGTAGCAACACGGAGTCTGGCGGGTGGTGTATTACTTACTCCTCCCGTGCTTTGAAACACATAAAGCCTTTGGTCCCTTTTATTGCTAGAAATAATCGATAGTCGAAATCAAGTCGGTAAAATGCGTTGAAGTTGATCAGCACTCGTCCCGCCAAGCGACAAACCGGTGAATCGCAGTGAACTGGAAAGTCTATAGACCTTCATTTTACACTGCCTGCCATGCAAAGGAACCGGGCATGATGAGATTTAAATGTATAGTTGATTAAGACTATTTTTACACCCGTATGCCCGAAGCGGTAGGCCTCTAGAGGTACAATCAGTACACCCATGATTAGCCGAAGATAGGTTAATCGCCCCGCCGTTCGAGTGGTAAGCGAACCTAACTAAGAATCGATGGGGTTCGGGTGCGATTCCCGACAGGGACAAACATTTGTGTGATGAGCATAGATGTTTGTATTTCTGGGTTTGGGTGTTTATTATGAATGTAACTGTATTTATATACGTAATTATATGTATTAGTATCGTTGACTAACACTCAAGCAAATAATTTGCTTACTTTGGGGTAGATCAATTCGTGTAATTTATTCTCCTAGCGTTTATGCCACTTGTCTAGACATATCGATATCTGAAATCGATTTTCGATATCGATATGAAAATTGAATATCGATTAAATATCCGTTTGCAAATAAATACGAAAACGCCCATGTCTAAGTCAAACCTATCTCTAACACATAATAGTAAAGCACCAAATAGTGCATTTTCAAAAATAGGAAATAGGTAGGAGAGAAAACAGAAGGTTCGGTAATAAAGAATATTACGTACTATACGTATATTAACAACTTGTGTGATTAATAGCCAGATTTAATATTGTTCAGCGCCATCTAGATTATGTGCAATAAACTCTTTAAAGTACTAGATAGCGAATTATGCGTTCATCTTATATATATATATATATATATATATATATATATATATATATATATATATATATATATATATATATATATATATATATATATATATATATATCATCTGCTTGCTTGTTTGTTACCTTATGATATAAAAAAGCTTTAAGGAACATGTGTGCACACTCTACTTACCATCGCTGTCGACGGGGTGAAATTCAACGCAATGCGTTGTGAAAAAATCCGCCCTGAGCTGATCTGTACATATAATAAAGCAGTAACGAAACGAAATCTGTACATGAAATATTTCTTTAAAAAATTATTACCAGGACATAAAACCCAAAAAGATAAAATTTAAATATTTTTATTTTATTTTTATCTTTTTGGGTTTGTCTGTCTGTTCGCTTTTCACGGAAAAACTACTGAACGGAGTTTTACAAAAATTTGTATAGTAATAGCAAATTACCCGGGTTAACATTTAGAATACTTTTTACCGCGGGAAAATCTTTCGTTACCACGAGAAAATACAACTACTGGTTCAGCAAGTACAAACAAAAATGTCAATGACATACGAGTAATAATTACTTATTACCAGCATAATTTTACACGGAACCCTTTAGTATGTTACATCCTTAATACATTTTTATTTATATAGTTCACATTTGCATTGATCAGTTTTTTAAATTTTTAACTAGGTAAATGCAAAATTTAGTTGGAACTTCAACTAACTACGACAGGAATTTATGTACCCAACATGTTAGTTACTCTTTACTGCACAAAAACCTCGTATACTCATAGAAAAAAAATCTATATAATATATTTAAAAAATATTCAAGGGCCATTTTAATTTAAAATCAATTCAAGAGATGTAGCTGTTAGTATGTTTAAAATACGCTATTGTGTTTTCTTCGAGTAGGTTACATATATTATTTCACCAATTAAAAATAAAAGATTTTTGCTTTATATTGATTTATTGTTGAATTAGAAATTTTGGTGTTTATCTACTTAGTACTTACCTTGGCTTTGAAAAGTAAAGATGGACATAGATTTTTGTATTTACGAATTACGATTTAGTTTATGATTAGGTTGGAAAAACATTATTGTTATATAAAATGCGTAGGAGAAAAAAAATATCCCAAGACTCCAGCTCAGCCAAGAGGATGAGGTTAGTTTATTTCCTTAAAACCGTTGAGGACCGTCAGTCTCGGTTAACAAGGGATCGCGAGCGCTATACCATATCTCGTTTATGTAGCTAGTATCGGGATTCTGGGAGTCGACATATCGAATTACGTTCAGTTTCGCGGTCATTTGAAAGATAAGGCTAAACTAGCCTCCAAAAGCTCCTTGTGCTCAGCAGAGCGAGACAGTACTTCTTGCCGGCTCATCGCCTTCAACTTTATAAGGCTCAAATTTGGCCCCACATGGAGTATTGTTCTCATCTGTGGGCCGGAGCTCCTCAGTACCAGCTCCAGCACGCAGTGTGAAATGAGGTTAAAGCACCGAAACCTTCACACAACATAAATCTCGACTTAGCTCTCAGCGTAGCCGCACAGCTACCTTGTGGTCACTAGAAAGTACTCGAGAGTCTGAAACTCGATTAACAAATGGTCGCCATCCATCACCAGCCATCGCCAGCAATACACCGAGAGCCGCACCTCTGAAACATTTACGCAGCGTGAAAAAAGATTATAAAGCGATCGCAAACGCCACATCGAGTCCTGCGCCTCTGGAACCTTAACGCAGCGTAAATCACAGATTAGCTCTCAGCGTAGTCGTACATTTAATTTACGGTCACTAGAAAGTAGTGAAGGGGGCGAAATGAGATAAGCAGACGATCGTGAGCGCCACACCGAGTTCCGCGCGCTGAGACCTTCACGCAGCGTGAATTAATTAGCTTTCAGCGTAATCACACAATTCGTTGTGTTGTGTTCGTTGTATTGCGTTCAATTCTTCACGCCGAAAGCAGGAATGTTACCGGGCTTGGGCTGCAGCGTCGACATCTCGTGATGAAAAAACCAGCGCGTTACGTAAGGAGTACAATTCCGCCTCGAGGTTCTTCAAAAGAGCTATCGCCAAGGCAAAATCTTAACACACTAGCAGAACTGGCAGAATGAGAAATTAGTTCGCCTTCCTTCGGGAACTCGTGCGTTCTGGTCTCTAGCCAAGGCTGTCTTGGGGAATTGCTCACAGCCCTCTCTACCATCCTTACACGGAGATGATGACTCTCTGGTCCATACCTCAAGGGAGAAGGCCTATCTTCTGGGCTCGTTCTTTGCGACCAACTCGACTCTGGACGACCAAGGAAATGCACCGCCTACCATCCCGCAGTGCTATAGTTCTATGATGGAATTAAAATTCCTGCAATCTTCCGTACGTAAAGCACTTTTTTCCTTGGACGTCCATAAGTCGAGTGGACCGGATGGCATCCCTCCGATTGTACTTAAATCGTGTACTCCAGAGCTGGCGCCGGTGCTAACACGCCTATTCCGGCTCTCCTACTCACTCGGCGTAGTACCGATTTCATGGAAGACAGCTTTAGTGCATCCCATTCCTTAAAAAAGGAGATCGTTCTAATCCGTCAAACTATCGGCCAATAGCCATAACCTCCTTGTTCTCCAAAGTCATGGAGACACTTATAAACTGTCAGCTCCTGAAGTATTAAGAAGAGCACCAGGTGATTAGTGACCATCAGTACGGTTTCCGTCGTGGCCGCTCAGCTGGTGATCTTCTAGTATACCTGACACATCGTTGGGCGGAGGCAGTTGAGTCCAAGGGGGAGGCATTGGCAGTTAGTTTAGTCATAGCGAAGGCCTTCGATCGGGTATGGCATAAAGCGCTTCTCTCAAAGCTGCCTTCCTATGGGCTTCCCGAGAAACTATGCAAGTGGATCACCAGTTTTTTGGCTGATCGGAGCATCAAGGTCGTAGTTGACGGTGCGTGCTCTGACCTTAAATCTATCAATGCGTACGTTCCACAAGGCTGCGTACTATCATCGACACTGTTCCTTCTGCATATCAATGTAATGCGAATTCACAACATACATTGCTATGCAGATGACAGTACTGGTGATACTACATACTCCGGCCGAAGCGGTAATTCTCGGTAACACGTCGAAGAGAGCCGAAACAAGCTTGTGTCCGAAGTTGAGAATCGACTAACGATGTCTCGGAATGGGGTCGTCAAAACTTGGTCATTTTAAACCCCAAGAAGACACAGCTTTGCGTGTTTTCCGCTAAAAAGTCGCCCTTTGTCGTGTCACCTCGATTTGGGGATATTCTCCTGGCAGCCTCAGCTAGTATCGGGGTTCTGGGAGTCGACATATCGAATTACGTTCAGTTTCACGGTCATTTGGAAGGCAAGGCTAAACTAGCCTCCAAAAGCTCCTTGTGCTCAGCAGAGCGAGACAGTACTTCTTGCCGGCCCATCGCCTTCAACTTTATAAGGCTCAAATTCGGCCCCACATGGAGTATTGTTCTCATCTGTGGGCCGGAGCTCCTCAGTACCAGCTCCAGCACGCAGTGTGAAATGAGGTTAAAGCACCGAGACCTTCACACAACATAAATCTCGACTTAGCTCTCAGCGTAGCCGCACAGCTACCTTGTGGTCACTAGAAAGTACTCGAGAGTCTGAAACTCGAATCGTTGACGATCTGGCTATTTCGAAACGGCTTGACTCTTTGGCATTGCGCAGAGATGTTGGTTCACTCTGTGTCTTCTATCGTATCTTTCGTGGGGAGTGTTTCGACGAGTTATTTGGATTAATTCCTGCCGCCGAATTCCATCATCGGACATCGCGTCAAAATTTGAAATTCCATCCTCACCATCTCGATGTCTGGAAATCCACAACTGTGCGTTTCTCTCGACACTTTTTGCCTCGCACTACTTTGTTGCGGAACCAATTATCGGCAGGGGTGTTTCCAAACGGATACGACTTGGGGGCCTTCACGAAAAGAGCTTACTCATTCTTAAAAGGCCGGCAACGCACCTGCAAGACCTCTGGTATTGTGGATGTCCATGGGCGGCGGTGATCACTTACCATCAGGTACACCTCCTACTCGTTCGCCCCCACTTCAATAAAAAAAATACTAATATATCTCGAAAACCTAAGTCGCTACTGGTGAACTCTTTAGAGGTCTCTATTTTTAGTTACAACCAAGGAAAGCTAATTGTGATCATATTGACGTTTATGCGATGTGGTATTGACGTAATATGCACCAAATTCCACGAACTGATTTCCGTACAAATGCATCTATCCTACAGGAAGTGGATATCAAAACCGGACCCTCCACGACCCGTTTGCGAATTGTCGTTGAAGTCTCTGGCTATATTGCCTAAAAAGATACACGTTACGTTGAAACGTCGATAAAAGGAGGCTGAGAGGTCGCAGCCCGAATAGATATTCTAATCAAATCTGAATCTCTGAAAATCTGAAGTTCAACGCTGAAAATCTAGCTGCACAATGCACTCCACGACACAATGGACAGTCACAGATGAGCAACATAATCCATACTAATATTGAAAGTGCGAAAGTAACTCTGTCTATATCTCTGTCTGTCTCTTTTTCACGTGTAAACCACTGTGCCAATTTGAATGAAATTCAGTAAAAGGATAGTTTTAGACCCGAGAAAGGACGATAGTTTTTATCCCGTAAATCCCACGGGTATGGGAACTATGTAGGTAAAACCCCGGGACTGTGTGTTTTAAACCACGGTAATAAGGAATAACTACTACTATTACTTTTATTTTAGAAATTTTAGGGCACACTTAGTAAGATATGATTTCACCTCTCATTGGGGGAATGACGACCCTCAGCAATGAGGAAAAGGGCGCGAGATGGATCATTAATTCATCTTATTTTCATTGTGATTATATCTTTGAGTATATACGTCTAGAGAGAGAATTCCTAAGCAACTGACAAAAATGTCCTCAGAAAATTTTGCTTGTGTGAAACGTCAACGAGTGTCACTTGTGTACTTACAGTAATCAAGCCACGCACACTAGCACAGTTGTTGTGCCAACTTTAATTTTTTGTTATCCCTGCATTCAATATAAAAAGTGATGGATAAAGTAAATATTAAATAAAAAGTTAAAGTAATAATTTAAATAGATACAATTACAAAGAATGCATATAAATTATTATACGATTTGGAACTTGAAGTTTTTACAGGAAATGTAACTTAAATTTACCGTCCCGTTGTTCGAGTGGTTAGCAACCCTGAATTTGGGGGCACGGGAGTGCCCTCGCCAAGGCGAGCAAAGCGAAGCGCTAACCTAACCTAACCTAACCTACAGACTCCGATCACGTACACATGGTAGATGGTAGACAACCTAGGACCTCAAATTAAAAACCTTTACAACAAAATGACGCCAAGTCCGGTTAATATACCTAATAAAATTATTATATACTAGCTGACCCGGCAAACGTTGTTCCGCCTTTTTAAATACTCTTATTTTTTTCTATATTTTCTCACCTTTTAAACCTTCCCTGGACTTTTTCCAAACCAAAATTAGCCAAATCGGTTCAGCCGTTCTCGAGTTTTAGCGAGATTAACGAACACCAATTGATTTTTATATAAATGTAATAGATTTCGGATCGGAATCGGAATCGAAAGAGGTCATAGTCATTAATATTCAAAAATCGGGTAAACTTAAGAAGCTTGTAAATACATAGTTATCTCCCCATTAACCTAATTAATTCGTTAGACAAAATATACAAGCGCATATATCTTGCGCGTTTTAAAGTAACTTTCAAAGACAAGAACCTTATCCCGGACGTACAGTGCCTCGCACTACTCCTTTGTGGAATCAACTAGCCATGGGGGTATTTCCGAACAGATACGACTTGGGGACTTTCAAGAAACGAGCTTATTCATTCTTAAAAGGCCGACAACGTAGCTGTAATACCGCCGGTATTGCAGAAGTTCATAGGTGGCGGTGATCACTTACCATCAGGTGCACCACCTGCTCGTTTGCCCCCTCTACTATAAAAAAAAAACATACATGAAAACTTAATCTGAAAAATAAAATTCTCAAAAAAAAAGTAAAATAATGTTAAACTTTCTCTCAAATTACATTTCAGTATTTTGTGTAAGTATTTTTTAATATGAAAAAAGTAATTTAAAACTTAAAGAAAACACAAAAAACTAAACGTAATTTCTTATTGCCAAGTCTAGACTGGGTAAATCATTCTGTGATTTAAACTAAAAACTTTTATAAGTGTAATTGGACTGAACATAGTTGAAGATATTGTAATACCTTAATGTAGAGGTGTTACATGTTTGCTGGCAGCGTTGTCTGCTTTTAAACGTAGAACTTTGTTTAGTTTTTTTATATATGTCAAATAGTATTAAAGACAGTCTTGTATTTTCGCTGGGCTAAGACAGATGCCCAAATAAATGGAAGTCTTAGATAAATAATTGGTCTCGCTGTGCTTGACTAGATACCGCCGACGTACTTGTCAAATGCGGCAACAAATACTACTCCGAAACCGGCGTATAGTACCCGATTCAATCACCAATCAGAATGCAAGCTCTAAGAGCACACTACTCACTGTTACCCATTTGCACACTGTCATATCACACACACTACAATATTGAGTTGCCGCATTCACGGAGTTGTTGTGTCAAACGCCGCGAGACCAATTTATCTATGATGGAAGTTTAGAAAATATATTTTATTATTTTAATATAACAGTAAGAAGTAGTAGATCCCGCGTACTTCTCAGTAGAGGTAAGAAGTAGTAGATCCCGCGTACCTCTGGCGGCGTTTGACACAACAACTCCGTGAATGCGGCAACTCAATATTGTAGTGTGTGTGATATGACAGTGTGCAAATGGATAACAGTGAGTAGTGTGCTCTTAGAGCTTGAAGAGAAGATAATTAATTGAGTAGAATCGCAGTAAGCGAAGTACAAAGTCCCCTAGAGCTCGAGGATCTCCGCAAGTGGTGGAGCCGCCATCGAAGAGTTTCACAATATCATTTCTTTCGCTGCCAAATTTCCTCAGCACTCAGATTATGTAGTGTCGTCAAATTTATAAGCACAGATTAAACAAGACAGTATTGGCGAATGTAAAACATTTCATTAAACTAAATATAAAATACATTACACGTTCAAAACACGTAGACACTTGGTAAAAAACAATTTTAGTAGGCTCTTCTTTACAAAAATAAAACATCTATTTCAATAAAAGCTCAATTTGCATGGCAATAAAACCTCTGTAGCTACGAAAACCTTATATTTGTAAAAGCAATTTATTAAACCTGTTTGCTATTTACCAGTTACAATTTTAGGTTTTGGTAATTATATTTTTTAGTCTTGAAATATTTTAGTAATAGTCAGAAGTATAGTCATAGGGTGCTTACACTTATTTATCTTGGACAATAATTTGATAAAATTTCAATTTAATATCATGTATATATACATATAGAGCGCTGAAAAAATCGCTACGTTTGGAAACTTTAAATAAATATAAATAAATAAATATAAATATTATATAGTTTTAATAGCTACCTTACCCACTATACCGGAACACGACAGTAAATAGCATTAACGCTAGTGTAGTAGGAATAGGTAAAACGGTGGCACTAATCCCAAGTGAGAAATTTGACAAATCGTACGCCCATTATAAACTGAAGGACAGAATACCAGAAGGCTTATTTTCATAGGGAGTGTAGAAGAGAGAGAAAATATGATATATTAAAATTGGTAACGGTTTTTCGTTGGCCCGTAAAAATTTTATACTTCAATTTTGTGGCTTAATAAGAATGTTTAGGCTATCACAAAATCCAATTTCGTTCTCTGACAATATATCTGTCTTTTAGAAATCATTCGAAAGTATTTTATGCCCTTTTGAAGTAAGTTATTAGTAATAAAGTTAAAATGCTGGCAATAATTTTAAAGTCACCTTGGTTTATTTTTTCAATTGTTTTAAGTGCCCTGTAATTAATGAACTTTTGTTTTACCATCTATCGTCATGCCTCTCGCGGCTGTAAATTGAAAATAAAATTGCGAGTGTAGAGTGCTGAATACACTGTTTGAACGAAGTTTTTATTTTCCCCATTTTTTTTTAACTTCCCGCCACGTATATAGATAATGCTGGGGCCGCAGGCAAACGCAGTCCGGAATGTATGCGAAAATAGCCGATGATAGACGGTCACATTGGCATTTATCTTTTCGTTGCACGAAGCTTTGCGGCGATATACGCAAGTATGTCCCGAGCATAAGTAACTGATTTTGCCCCAATTTTTGAAAATCGAGTTTTTATCAGAACTCCACGTTTTGATGTCCCAGAAACTTTTCTGACTATTTTCAACATGACGTCAGTATATCTGTATGTAAGTGTGTGTGCGTGTGCATGTGTGAGCGTGTGTATTGTGTATGTGTAAACATCTCATAACTTTTCAATGGCTTAACCGATCGAAACGCGGTTAATGGCATTCGATTGGATTCTGCTCAACATAGACTTTCTGAAAATTTGAACCAATTCGGTTCAGGAGATTTACAGAATATAAAACAAATTTCTGGAAACTTCAAAATTAATCTACTAATTAAGTATTAACCTCTATTTCTCAAAATCTGCGTCCAATGCATAAACTGCATCAAAATCTGTTTATCCGTTCGGGAGTCATCGTTGACGAAAAGATTGGAAAAAATGTTTTTTCGATATAACTTCAAGATTTTTCAATCAATCATTTTTCGGTCTTCAACATTATTTTAGTTTTTAAAAACTACATCAAATGTAATTTCGAAAATCAAAATCGAATCAATATTTTTTAAATAACTTTCAGGTTAATATACCATATCTTTTAATAATCTTATCAGATTTTTCCTCTCAAAAACTGCATGAAATATTGAAAATTGGATGGAAATCGGTTGATTTATTTAGAAAGTAAGCCTCACCCACCCCTCTTCCAGCTCTCCCACTCTCCCCTCTTTCCCCATCTTTCCCCCTCCCCACCCTCTCTTTCTCCCTTTATTTTACATTTCTTCTGTCCCTCATTTCACTATTTTTTCCCTCTCCTCCACCCCACTTTTCAACCCTTTCCCTTTTCACATACTTTCCCCCTCATTCTCCCTTTTTCCCTCTTTTCCCACTTTCTCAATCTTTCCTTATCTTTCCCCTTCTTCCCTTCTCATTCCACCTCTTCCCCACTATTCCCCCCCTCTCTTCCCCTCCCTTTCCCCACTCCCCTCTCTCTTTCTCCCCTTTATTTCTCCCCCCCTCCCCGTTTCAATCTTTTTCTCTCCCTCTTTCTCTTTTTGTAGGTGAACTACCTACTTGTTTGCTATCCTGTAAAAGAAATTTACAAAATAAATAGATACATTAATCTATTACAGAAATTATTGGACGAGTGCGGCAGCCTATAGGAGGGGTTATATTTAGACCTCCCTTAGGCGGTTTCAATGCTCACCCTTCTCTCATAGCAGTGTTGAAGGCTTGCTGGTGTGAAAAGGCAGACAGCAGACCAGATGTCAACTTAATTAAGGTCCGACTACGAGAAATGCAAGCTGGAATGTAAGTTTATATCAGTTCTATTTAACTAAGACTAGTATTAGTATTTATTTTATTTATTTATTTAATACTTTATTTTACACAATTAAAAGAGAAGTAGTACATAGAGAATTATTAAAAACAGACTGTACAATGGGCGAGCTTATCCCCAATAAAAGAGATTTCTTCCAGCTGACCCGAATAAGAGTCAACACAATAATTATTGAAATGTTAAAATAGTGTACAATAATCATAAAACTAGATACACATGAACATAACAGTCTTGATACATTAAATTTAGCCACATAATATTTAAAAATGAACAACAATCGATGGAAATGAAAGAAAAAAGAATAAAAAAAGACGTGAGACACTCGGAGACTGCCGCGGTAAAGCTGTCGCATAGCATTTTTTATCAACTTATGCAATTACAATTATATATTTATTTTATTTATGCAGTATTTTTTTTCTTTGTTTATTCATATTTAAAACACTTTGTACACAAATTATACGAGTTGTACGTGTTGTACGTAGATGATAAATACGTATACACCTATATACTTCCTCACAAACAGCTGATTACGGTAGTTTTCCAATACAACCAATGCCACCTAAAGGCGGGTTGCTGAACTAAAGAGAAGCGTGATATTTCAAAAAGTCATTAAAAGTTCTGGTATTTATTGATAGATGGAAAAACAAAAAAGTATCACCGCTGTGCCGGTCGGAGTGGGGAGGTTTTAGGTTTTTTCGTTACGGAATTTCTGGATTCGGTCTCCACGCTCAAGGTCCGCGATAGAAGCTATGCAATAGCTTACAAAAATACTATGTAGACCCAGCAAGAAAATGTTCTCTTAGACTCTTTTTGAAAATTGGAAGAGATTGACTCATACGAATCTTGGGCGGTAGCGAGTTCCATAACCTGACAGCTTGGACTTGGAAAGAATTTGATAAAAATTTTGAAGTGTGTGGGGGACATTTTAGTATGTGCTTCTTAAGGATAGATCTTCATTCCAAGATTCTGGTAACAGGAAAGAAAGAAGTCTAAATAGCATCGTAAATACTTTGTAGTAAAGTTCTTTAACATCTCATTCAGATTCATGGTCGTACTTACTGGCGAAATCGTGATCAAGCGTTACCCTATCGATACTAAAAATATACTATTTTTCCCGTCACATTCTACACAGATGCAGACAGGTACGCAAAAAAGAGCCAAGTGTTATCTATTACTAGCAGTTACTCACGATTTTCGCGTAAACAAAACTCATTACTAGCAAAAGGATTGCTCACCTTATTAAAAATGTAGTTTTTGTTATTTCTGCGAAATCTAGCTTTACAAAGGTGAATGTCTAAAATCGGTCGTTGTTTTGACAAAGAAATAAAAAATCAAAGCTTTTCTTTTTGTAATATTAGTTAAGATTTAGATCCAGGCAGTCTTGCCTTACTCCCTCGAAATCCACAAGTCTCTTCATAAACAAACAGGCGGGTATGGAAGACTCTTTAAACCACTCAAGCACAGAATATAGAGATACTCAAGTCTCGGACAGCACACGACTAATATACATAATCTGTGACTACACAAACCATTAATTTCATTGATCAGTACTTTAAAAAATCAAATACTTTGATATCTTCTATTATCCAACCCTGTAAAATCCAACCAATATCAGTTAAGGATGGAAGTCTTACATTCGTAGATTATTTTCTTTTCAAATATTAATAGGTTTCGAGATTTTGCGATGAGTCTATTATGTCAGATTCCTATACCAATAAAATGAATCATTTTAGTTATGTGCAGTATTATCTATGAGGCATAAGCTAAAACAATTTCTTCTTAAGATATCCAATTACTAATTATTTTTTTTTATATTATAAAACAGCAACAAGCAGATGGGTCTCCCGATTGAAAGAGTCAACCATCGCCTATAGACACCAAATATATCAATGGTGTGAGGCTATCTTGTGGCGAGGTCTAATGCCACATGCATAAGTTTACCGGCTACCTTACCCTCGAAACCGAAACACGACAGCGACAAGCACTGACGCTATTGCGGCAGGAATAGGTAAGGCGGTGGTACCAGACCCGGGCGAGACAATGCAGAACTCTACCACCTAGTGAATCTGAATTTCTTATATATCCCTAAAATTAACCAAATATTTTAAAGATGACAACACTTTGTCGCTGCTTGTTTCATTTTTTCACTTTGGTGGCTTTCACACAAACACCGCGCGAAGGCGAGGTCTTCGTTTTTCGGCTTTTTATAAAGGAATTTTAGACGTGCCGCCTGACGTTCGATGGCATACGACTTGCGCGGCATTCTTTGATAATAGAATTTACTCATTTGCAGGTGCTGTCGTACTTAATGTATGAAAATACCATTTAAGATTACTTTTTTTGTTGGGACTAACTAACTAATTAATTAATTAATTAATACTCATTAAATAATTACACATATGTAACCGTATTACGGTACAAAACAACACCTTTAATTATCCGATTTCTTTACACACTGTATACAAGCGTTTGACATTTACATACATGATGAGCGGCTACTCAATTTGAGCTCAAAATCGTGTCTATTAGTATTTGTGTAGTCTGTGTTGTTACAGATATATCACTAAACTTATTTTTTTCTTACAGGAAAACAAACATATTTGACAACATGTTGGCTATGATGGAGAAATATGCATCGAACCTTGAAAATATTATTGCTTCACGAACAGAACAGCTCATGCAGGAGAAGAAGCGGACTGATGACTTATTAAATAGAATGTTACCAAGGTACTTATTAATCTACAATTAACTTCTAATTAATATCGGTTATCTAAACCACAGTTTATCGGTTCATAAAATGGTTTACGTTTATAACAATTTATTTATTAGGGTAAATCACGGATAAAATGGATACGCCGTTCAAGACAATTTCTTAGTTTGTCAGAGTAGCTTGCATTTACACACAGAAATACAGTTATACTACTTACCGATGAAATAAAATTATTTCAAGGGTAATTTTTAAACCTTGTTTAAAAATTGTAAGGGTAATTTTGACAGTAATAGCTTATTACTGTCAAAACTTTCATACATTTGTAGATTATATTATATTGTGAAAAATAGAGATAAACCACGTTGTACTGTTTTTTCCATAGATATACTAATGCTCAAAGGTTTTATCGTACCGAATGAGATGACAAGGTTTAAAAATTACCCTTGAAATAATTTTATTTTATTGGTAAGTATTGTATTTCTAATATTTGTATTTCTGTGCATAAATGCAAGCTACTCTAATAGGAGAGTTTTATCATATGCGCGGCGACACGTTTCTTTTCCAATGGTGTATCTACGAGTATTAGTATTCATGTGGTCTATGGGGTAAATTGATTCGACCGATTTACGAGATCGTAAAATAAATCTTGTGATCAATTAGTTCTGTCACCCCATCTGTTGATTGTAAGTTAAAAACAAATATCATTACGCCAATTAGTTTTCAGAATAGGCTAAGTGAAGAAAAACATTATATGCTCACTACTCAAGTTCACGGTTAAATTTGCTCAAATCAGGTTCGATTCCCTTCTGGCACAAGCATTTGTGTGATGAGCATAAATGTTTGTATTTCTGGGTTTGGGTGTTTATTAAATATATTCCAGTATTTATATATGTTGTTACGCGCCGCTGTTGTAGTCTATGACATCGAGCGCTATAAAAAAGAATACTTGTGACGGCGAGGCGACGTTAAGAAAATATCTGACGATCGGATGGATTGGTTGTCATTCTGTTATTTGGTTTACCATTGATATATAAAAACCCAAAATACGCAATCAGTGACTCAAAAACGTCCTCTAAGAATGAGTGCACAATTTAAAATTGTGCACTCATTCTTAGAGACGGGCTTCTATTTGAAGTGAGTGCCTCACTTCAAATAGAAGCCCGTCGTTCACGGCACTGCCCGCGCGTCAAAAATACAGAATTGTTCTCTGATAAATTGTAAAATACAACATCATGAACGTTAAAAAAATATAAGATATTGTATTTTCGGTAAGTATAAGAGTTTATCGATTTATTTTTGTTGTTTATATCTATACATATAATAAAAATGTAAGAGGTCGATTTCTGTACATTGAAGATATTTTAAAAATTTTTTTTGAGAGATACTCTTTAATCGATACTAAAGCGAAAAATATATTTTTTTTAGTTTTTGTCTGTCTGTCTGTCTGTCTGTATCAAGGCCGCGCATCACGCCGAATCTACTGAATGGATTCAAATGAAATTTAGCATAATTAGAGTTCATACTCCGAAGAAGTTTATAGGATATTTTTTATCCCAAAATTCAGTACGGTTCCCGTGGGATAGGGGATGAAAACAAAAACGTATATTTAGCTTTAACTCATTAACCTTTAGTCCGAAATCCTTTATTATTTTTTTGTTCAAAAATAAATACTATAAATATTATCCTTTAAAAATTTCAAGGTCATGAGTTTTATAATTTAGAAGTTACAGACATCACAAGTTTCAACGGTTTCGGGTGCAATGTCCAGTTGAACGTGACACCCGGAATATATACAAAACCTTTGAACGCACGGCTCATTATAACTTAGCGTTTCATTTCATAGTGTTTGTATGTATGTATATTGTATAGTGTATATATGTATGTATAGTGTTTGTATAATGGATATAATCCGAGAGAATCAGTTCAAGAATGTGTACTTTTTTATTAAAATGTTATAAATGCAATTTTACTAAATATGTGTAAAATATAAATCTATACATTTTATTTATTTATATAAGAATAATTATATTATATTTGAAAATAAAACAGGTCATTTGTTAGGTTTTTGCTAATATCTCAGAAAATATACATCTAATCGAAATTGAGTATACTAATAGAATTTGTTCTTTATAAATTTATACTTTTCATCGTCGGCACTTGGTGAAACTGCATCATATTGATTATATGATATAAACACTTGTACTGTTTCACAAATGTAATTTAAATTGTATTTATTACATAATCACTTTTAAACTTACAGTCAACCGGTTTCGCCTATTAAAGCATCATCAGGTCTTTCACAACGAATGTGAAACAGTACAAGTGTTTATATTATATAATCAGTTCTTTATAAAATTTAACGTAAGGATAGGCTATTGCGAAAATTCACTATTTTCTTTTTACATTGCATAACGTAAAAAAGGGTAAAAAAGTATCTACACGCCCATATCCCGGAATACGTAGGCAGAGGTACAAGAAGTGTACCCACGATTAGCCGAAAATACTATCTCACACAATGTGAAAGGTGGCAAGCCTATTGCCAACCGGGCCCTTTCCAATCCCGGGCAACGTTGTTTTATCAGAAAACTGAAAAAGCACGTTTTGTTTTGCCTGAACCGGAAATCGGACCCGGGACCTCATATGGTCAACGACGATACCGGACCTCCAGACAACACGGTAAATATTTCAAAATTAGATACATCAATCAGTTAACTTTTAAAATGAATGAAACTTCTGCAAAGTGTAGATGTTGAAGTGCCTAAGCTACTTAGTATACTCACTAAAGTCGGACTTCAAAATACTTTAAAAAAATTGTTAAGTAGAATATACGAACATGTACTTATAAGTTCAGTCCAGAATAAGATCACATCTTACAGAAAAACTTTAGACACATATAACTTCAAAACAAATTCAATCAAAAGATACTTAAAATTTCTTTATTTGTGAGAATCAAAAATCAAAAATGTGAGAAAAAAATGCGTGGCGTTGTTGTTTTTTATTAAAGTATTTATTTTATTTATTTATTTATTTATTTAATACTTTATTGTACACAATAGAACAACACACAAAATTACAGCAAGCAGTATTTTTAAAAAGGTACAAAAGGTGAGCTTAAAAAAGAGATTTCTTACAGCCAACCCGGTAAAGTGAAATACTTGACCATTAATATAAGTCGAAGTGTACAATATATTAAAAATATTTAAACACATCTATTAATGAAACCTAAAATACTTCAGCAATATAAAGACAGGCACTTAAATTATTTACAGCGTTAGGTATCTACTAGAAATTAAAACAAAAATATATATATAACTACTGTGAAACATTAAATGATATTAACCTCTTGAGATGAGTACGTGTTGCTCAAAAAAATACGAACTCGTAAGATCCATTTAAAAAAAAAAAAAAAAAACAAATTACAAATTATATTAATGTGGAATAGACAAATAATGATTCCTTAGATTGTGTTTAAAAGAATTTATAGATTGACTCATGCGAACTTGAAGTGGTAATGAATTCCAAAGCCTTATTGCCTGAATCGTAAAAGAGTTAGAGAAAAAACTGGAATTATGAGATGGAAAACGGAGAAGATTGCTGACATTAGTCCTACAAGTAGAATCAGGAGGGTGTAAATAGTTAAACGAATCACGTAGATAAGCGGGAGAAGAAGGGTTAAATAAAATGTTATAGAGTAAGCAAAGGATATGAGTGTTCCTACGCAAACGTATCGGAAGCCACTTAAGTTGGGTTCTAAACTTGGATATGTGGTCAAACTTTCGAAGACCAAATATATAACGAATACAGGTGTTTTGTAGCTTTCGAGCTTATCTACAAGCACTTCCGTAGCATCCAAGAAACATGAATCAGCATAATCTATTATCGGTAAAATAAGTATTTACATCAAGGAAATTTTAGTTTTTAGGGGTAGAAAATTTTGGAGGCGCTTTAAAGAGTGAAGTGCATAGTGTACTCTTTTACTGATCTGATTTATATGTAAATCTCAAGATAAATCCGCAGCTATAGTAACCCCTAGATATTTAACAGAAGAAGCAAATGGAATTGGGGTCCCAAGGTAAACTACTGATGGAATATGTAAATCTGAAAGCACTTTGCACATATACCGGCTACCAACTATTATAGCCTGGGATTTCTGTGCATTCAGCTGTAAGCCAAAGGCCTTGGCCCAAGCAGCAATTTTACTAAGGTCATTATTAATTAGGTTTATAGTGTTAGCTACATCCATGATACAAGAGCGACGATAAATTTGGAGGTCATCCGCGTATAAATGAAAGTTAGATGAAATAATCTCAGTTATCTTATTAATGAATACAGAAAATAATAGGGGTGAAAGGATGCCTCCTTGCGGTACACCAGTACTAAGGTAAGTCCAATCTGAGAATGAATCATTATAACTAATTCTTTGGGAACGTCCACGAAGATAGGAGTCAAACCAACTTTGGGCAGAAGAAGAGCAATTAAGTGAACGAAGTATACCGAGTAAGACGTCCCAATCAACACAGTTAAAAGCGTTGCTAAAATCAAGAAAAACAATCACAGTAACGTGCTTATCATCCATAGCAAGGCGAATATCATCTGTAACTCTCACTAAAGTAGTAACCGTACTATGACCAGACCAGTTGGAATGAGACAGCTTTATTCGGTTTGAAGTTAGAGACATTATTAACCGTGTACCAACATGACCGCCTAAACTACTCGATGGTATCGAGCTAACCGTAGCGAGTCCGAAAATTCTTTACTGACTCATGGTACGACATTTATTGAAATCTATTCGATTGCTCGTTTATGCGTGATCGAGTACAGTAATTTTCTATAGCAACTCATGGTAGATGTACAGGACGAAAACCAGATTGCAAGGGATGAAGTATTCTGTTAGTACGCAGATAATCAGCCAACTGAGAGTGCGCAATACGCTCCAAAACTTTTGACAAGAAAGGAAGAATAGAAATAGGGCGAAACTGCGAAAAAGAAGAAGGATTCGGAACTTATCACGCCCGATTCGGTTGCGGCGTAGGAAGAGTAAACCAACCGTCTATAGACTTTCCGGTTTACCGCAATTCACCGATTTGTCGGTTGGTGAGATAAATGGTAATCCTCATCGCCGCATGTACTGACACGTTAACGATTATCGACTATTTTTAGCGATAACTGGGACCGAAAGTTTTACGTGCCCGTCCGAGGTACGAGAGTGGTAATAATATATATACCCCACCGCCAGTATCCGAGTTGCTACTGAGATTTCAGATTTTCGAGAAAATCCTCGAAAATATCTCAATAACATCTTTGCCCGACCCGGGGATCGAACCCGGGACCTCATGATCTGAGCCGAATAGGCTGTTCCTAGACCACGAGGTAGAGAGTTTGTTATAATAATAAAAAAAACCCTTGACTCCTTATCTTGCTTATTGAAAATGATACAAATTTACATTAAAAATATCTTTTAGAGAATTGAAATAATAATAAATTTAAGAAAAGTGCAACAAGATTTTTTTTTAAATTGCAAATTGTTTTTAATAATGTTCTTAGTCAAAGGCTTATTTTTTTTATTAATAACAAACTACAAAGCCATGTCTTAATTAATTAATTTTTAACTCTCCGCTACGAAAATTGCCTTAAGTAAATAAAAATTATTCAAATAATAAACCTGAATAAATAACTTTTCATCTTTCTAATTAGGTATACATGTTTAACTTCCCGCTACGCATCTAGATAAGGAAGTTACTGATTTTGCCCCGATTTTCGAAAATCGAGAGTTCACCAGATCTCCACGTTTTGAGGACCTAGGAACCTTTTCCGACTATTTTCACGATGACGTGTGTGTGTGTGTGTACGTGAATGTGTATGTGTGTATGTAAACATTTAATAACTTTGAACGGCTTGACCGATCGAAAATAATTAATGGGATTCGATTGGATTCCACCCAACTTAGATTTCCTGAAAATTTTAACTAATTCAGTCAGTTTTAACTAATTCAAGAAGATTTTGAGAAATTTTGGAAAACCTCACAAAGGTTTTTGGCGAAACAGTATTTTTTAATACAATTTCCAGATTAATGAACAGATATAGTACAAAATTTAATCAGCTTTACTTCTCAAAAACTGCATCCAATACATTGCATCAAAATTTATTTATCCGTTCGGGAGTTATAGTTGACGAAAAATTTTGCAAACATGTTTTTTTGATATAACTTCGAATTTTTTTAACTTATCATTTTTAATCTTCTGCAATATTTTAGTACTTACTAAAAAAACTACATTGAATTTCAAAAATCAAAATCGAGTCAAATTTTCAAAAGTTACAGCTTATCAAACATTAAAATTCAATTTTCTAAAATCGGGGTAAAATCAGTAACTTCCTTATCTACATACGTAGTGGGAAGTTAAAAAAATCCTACGCGGACGAAGTCGCGGGCACAGCTAGTTACTAAATATAGGGTGTAATGTATGATTTTTATTTTATTTGTCTTAAAAATATACTCGACGCTCCAAATATAACACAACAAAATTTCAATTGTCACTTTTTCAGTAAAAGGACAGTGCATTACAACCTCCTTTTAATTTATTCGAATAATACAAATTGATCCTGTTATTATTAGTGGAGTCGATTTTTTTTCATTAATAAGTTAATTTCTTTTAATAAGATTAATTTTTTTTCATTAATAATTTTGAATACCTTTTATAGTTGTTAACCAACTGCCAAAAGAGAAGAGGACATCAATTTGACGATTTTAAAATGTTTGATTATATTGATTACTTATTTTGAGGACCAGAGTTAGGTGATCATTTTATTCTGTTTGTACATATAAAATAACAATATATAATTGTGATTCTTACGATGAACTTTGGAGATATATTACGAAACTTTTAATATAACAATAGGAAATTATAAGCAGCATCGAATTTTGTTCTGATTACACGTGTTGTTGATAACGATTTCTTAAGTGGAAGGCACAGGTTGCATTAAGAATGTTTATTTTTTGATTTAACAATTTATTTTTAATAAAATGTTGTTTTTGATTGCGGATATCTTGTACTATACATATTATAAATGTTAAAGTTTGTATGTTTGGATGTTTGATAATCAATCACGTAAAAAATGGCTGTACCAATTTGGATTTGGAAACGGATATAAGATGACCTGGAATAGCACATAGTATACTTTTATCCTAATGCAGAGATCTGTAGATAGTCTCGTATAAATTTTAAGTGACTGTTTATATGTACCAGTTGTTTTATTTGCATACTAGCTGTTACCCGCGGCTTTGCTCGTGCATATTTACTTTAGAACTTATTTAACCTTTCTTTATTTTATTAAAAATCTCTACATTGCCGGGTGGGTCGCTAGTATGTTAAAAATAATATTTACATATTCATCTTAATTATTTATATACGACATTTTCCTTATTAAAATGTAAGTAAAAGACGTAAGACCTGAACTTCTTATAACTTCTAAATTTTCTATACCTAATATCATAACTAACTATACCTCAAACTAAAAATACCTATTAGTAACACACCTATCGAAAAAAACTAACGTAATTATAAAAAAAAAATATAATTAACAGGAAATATCTAATCTAAAATTACCTTTGGCAATAATATTATATGTACTAAACTATACTCCAAACTAAATATACGTATCTATTAGGATTTCTGTGTATGTAACACACCTATGTAACCAACTTATGTAACTATATTAAAAAAATCTGTGAGCTGGTTGACCCTACAGGCCACCTGAAACTTCCCGCTAAATTTAAGTATTTTAACCTCAAAGAAAAAAACTATGCCTAAGCATAGACTATTGAATTAAAAAAGTTCAAAAATCCAAAGTTTTTTTTAAAATGATACTTAGTTATTCAGTATTGAAAAGATGTATATTTTTTCAAAATCATCAACGAGTTTGATCTTCCGAATAACATTGAATACAATTTTTTAGCTCTAAATTCGTTTATTGGATTTTTTTATACGAGGGTCAATAAAATTTTCAGAAACCGACATCGCATAATAACTAACCTATTGTGTTTCAAATGTCTATGGGCAGTATTCGCTCCTACGTCTGCAGATACAATAACTAAACAAATGTTCGTTTACATAATATTGTAAAAAAAAAACAGAAAAACTGAAATCTAATTCAAAACAAGAATTCTACGAAAAGCTAAACTTATTTCTAGGAACTTAATGCGTTTCCTTACTATGTTGTCGATACATTACACAATAAGTCTGAAAAAAAATCGTGTCTGTTATCATGTAAGAATCTATGAACTTTATAACGTAGTCATAGTCACCATTGCAGTAAATTTCCTGTTTCAGTATATTCTAAATCTATTAGACTATGCAAACTAAATGTATCAATATCAAGCGTCAAATACTACATGGCTATAAACCCACAGTTTACCTATATGTGTAGGTTCTGTGTAATAGAACCAATAACCTATAACATTTGAAATATAAATAAACTATTTTAATGGTCATTATTTGTTTTATAGATATATAAATGTTCTACGCAAAAACAGATTTTCGACAAGTTTTTTTTATGTAAATTTTACAAACCCTTAAAATACTACCTCAATGCATAAAATTATTTATATTCGACTTTCGACCTTGACCTACCGGCTAACTTAAGTCAAAAATTTTATTGCTTTTTGTACATTGTTTTTTAAAAATGACTTTAAATCTTGCGTTTAAGTTTGAATATGCAAAAACCCGTTTGTGCCATAACTATAAACTTTTTAGACTGAATTAGCGACAGTTTTGAGTGTCAGTTTTGTTCGGAACTGTGTATCTTGGGTATTTTATATCAATGTGGTTTACTGTAAAATTAATACAAAATTATAGTGATTGAAAAACTATTGGCTGTAATTAACAATGTATTTCTATGTATTAGTATCGTTGACTAACACCCATAACACAAGCAAATAATTTACTTACTTTGGGGTTAGACAGTAAGTGTAATTTGTCTCGTGAATATTTATTTATTACTTGTTTATTTTAACTCGGATATCAAATTTCCTAAAACCAAATTTATATGAATTTGTATAAAAAAGTTATCTATCATAACATAACATTTAAGCAATTGCTGCTTAAATGTTAGCTTGGCCAATTTTGTGCTTGACCGCCATATTATGTCTGCAATAAATTAAAACCAATCTGATGTTAAATATAAGGTCTGGCAATTTGTAAATTTTAGCAACACCGTAGCTTACTTTTTTGTTACGTAAAAAAATATTCTTTTCTCTTTCTAACTGCAAAACACGTTTGTGATGAAGAATAGTAGACACAAAAGCTCAGGATCAATTGCTCTTCATACAGATAAAAGTAAATAAATCTTTAGTTAAAAGTAAATAAATGTCGATCTAAATCTGTAAATGAGATTAGTAATAATTGTATAAATAACGTATTTCTGAATATTTTTGACTTTATTGACCTACATACATACATATCTTCACACCAGATCCCATACGGGGTAGGCAGAGAGAACCGAGTGCCATACATCACGATCCTTGCAGGCTTGTCTCGCTTCCTCCACATTCTTCACTCACTACATACACACACGCCGGTTGCGAAGACTCTTGACACCACCTTCGGGCAATACTCGATCAATCTGATCGTGATATGTCAGTCTTGGTCTTAAGACTACAGACTTTATTGACGTAATCATCGGTATTTTTTTTTATTATTTTTTTTAATTTTTTTTATATCATAAGATAGCAAACAAGCAGATGGGTCTCCTGATGGAAAGAGTCAACCATCGCCTATAGACACTGTTGGTCCTTCGACCAACTTTGGATAGTTTCTTCGAAATGAAACAGTTGAATTCTTGTTTAGTTTATATTCGTGTCGATTATTTGTACAACTTTTAGTTTTAGATGATAGTAGTGTAAAAATATAATGTTCGCCGCGTGGTTCCTCGTAGTGAATCTCAATTGTTTCTAGTCATCGTCCGATCTCCCTCCGGTCCGACGAAGACGTCATCAACACGTCTCTTCAATTGATTGGGCGATCGCACATGACGTGTTATGTGACGACCGCCATTGGTTGTAGCGCGTGAGTCGCGAACAGACACCAAAGGTGTTGATGGTGCGTTGCTATCTTGTGGCGAGGTCTAATGCCACATGCATAAGTTCACCGGCTACCTTACCCTCCAAACCGGAACACGACAGCGACAAGCACTGATGCTATTGCGGCAGGAGTAGGTAAGGCGGTGGTACCAGACCCGGGCGAGACAATGCAACTCTACCACCTAGTGGCCACGATGGTAGTGACCCGATAGCCAATCGGTCGCCTTTTACGACCTGCCTGGCAGAACAGCAGTTGGCCTATTCTTCAAAGGAGGCCGGGACCAACACAGCCAAAATATAAAGGGATTGGCCAAACATATCTATCATGTGTTAGAATTCTTCGAAGTGTTGCCCAGGTTTTAGTTCAGTGTTATGTTTTTATATAACTAGAAGAAAACCCGGCTTCGCTCGGAAGTCTCATAATACGCAATCTTATATACTAACTCAAATAGTAGACATTAAAACTGTAGTGACGTCTTCTTTCAACTATTACGTTGGTTTAATAAAGACAACACTATAGTGTTGCTATTTTTAATTTCTACTCTATTATGAACGAAGAGAAAATAAAATTCACTGCGCTCCGTTCTACGATACTTTAATATTTATTACAGTATCGTAGAACGGAGCGCAGATTCTGGCTCACGCCATCTACACCACATATTTGTAACCTTTAAGGAAATATGGCCGATTGGTCTGTCAGCACCGTAAGAATTTTAATCACGATTTGAACAAAATACTGGACAATCCGAATTTTACGGATATAAGTTGTCGACTCGAAAAAAATATTTTTTTAAGCTTTTGTAAGCAATACCCTACATTTGGCAATTAAAGTGGAGCATGAGAGAATATAATGTAGTAGCTAGGGGTAACGACCAGGCTCCACTCTTGTATTAACTATTAATAACTATCTTCACTAATTAAACCACGTAATCAATTATATTACATTTATATTTTTTTCACATTGCTATTATCACTAACAACCTTATTTTATTCTCTCCAATATTTTATATGAATGAATAAACATTCACATAACTCTCATAATGAAATATAACTTAACAAATTACATTACCTTAAATTACTTGAATGCACGCTCAAGAATGATCTCAGAACTGTTATTTTTATAGTTTACTGGAGGTCAACTGTTTGGCACGACTTGCTCTTTCGAGCCTCGTAGTAAAAGTGCCATATCTTTAGACTTTAACAAGTTCTAACTGTCATCCCCTGTTTTGGGTATACCAGTTTAAAACAATAATTTCACCAAATTTAATTTAAAACAATAAAATCTTGCTTTATTAAATAAAACCTAACACTTTATAAATCGAGCCTACCGTACCTCTTGACGAAATTATTAATATAGATTCTAATTATTATTTTGGATACAGGACTGTAGTAGAAGCCCTCAAACGTGGAGAACCGGTGCAAGCGGAAAGTTTTGACAGCGTGACGATATATTTCAGCGATATCGTCGGGTTCACGAAACTAGCTGCTAACAACTCACCCATGCAGGTAAGTCATATTCATATTTATCCAGTTTTGAAGTTGTGATTTTCAAACTTGATGAAATAGAAATTACGATTCAAAAACAAACACATAAGTGTATAGGATTTATCCGGCGAGAGAATATTTTTCTTTATATCATAAGATAGCAAACAAGTAGATGGGTCTCCTGATGGAAAGAATCAACCATCGCCTATAGACACCAAAGGTGTTAATGGTGCGTTGCTATCTTGTGGCGAGGTCTAATGCCACATGCATAAGTTTACCGGCTACCTTACCCTCCAAACCGGAACACTTAACACTTTCAATATTATCACTATGCATTAAACAGGATACGCCATTCAATGCAATTTCTTAGGTTGCGAGTGTAGTTTGCATTTACACCCAGTTACACAGAGTTACAGTACTACCCGATGAAATAAAATCACTCCAGGGGTATTCTTTAAGCCTTAGATTCTTAGGCGCGGCGCACACGGTCGAGCTGGCTGGACTGGTCAATTTCATTGCGAACAATAGCACAAAGGGAATCATATACTACCAACGCACAAAGATGGGAAAAAGACCGCGTCGCAGGTACCCGGCCGGCACTGACAGCGCGACATATTCGTAGTGAGGGCAACCGCGGGCATCGGCGGGCAGACGCGGTCTTTATTGCTTCGTGGTTAAAAAGACAGCCCCGCTATGCCGTTTGCAAAGCGTCTTATACAACACGTTAAAATAGCAAACTTTGACATATTTCTATTTTTCCACGATATAATATATCTACAAGCGTTTATCACTTACAAACATTTGCTCATATGAGCGGCTATACATTCCGCACCCAACACCGTATCTATTAGTATTTATGTGATCTGTTACCACATAAACACTAATATCCATATGTCCTATGCAATGAAACGGACTCGATCCTCAACTTAAAATGATATCAAGCCATAATTTGATAAAACACGTTGACTTTCAACCGCTTTTAACTACCGACAACTTTATTATAATTTTAAACAACTAGTTACATACATAGGTGTCTCCACTTGCATACAGTTTTGTTACAAAAGAAACTTAACTAATATCCCCACTTAACAAAACATATGTGAAATTCTAAAACAAATGTATGTTACTCAGCACTAAATCCTATCATTTCCATGACTTCATAATGCTTACTTAATAACAGACCTTTGGTTAACAAGCCAGCAGGCATCTCTTGAGTTGATATATACTTAATTTCAATAATTTTATTCTTTATTGTATCTCTAACATAGTGAAATCTAACATCAATATGTTTTGACCTATTGTGTGCCTGATAACTTGTTGCCAGTTTTAATGCACTTTGATTATCACAATATAATTTTATAGTACATTGGTAGCTATCTCATATATCAAATTTCTGAGGTAAACTGCTTCCCTAGATGCCTCTGAGAGAGCAACATATTCTGCCTCAGTACTTGATAAGAAAACGGTCTTTTGTTTTCTGCTTTGCCAGGAAATTACTGAACCATTCATGGTAAAGCAGTAACCTGTGTATGACTTCCTATTAAGACAGTCGCTGGCCCTGTCTGCATCAACAAAACCTTTTAATTCTTTATTGCCTTTGCTATAATTTAAACAATAAGATTTATTTTTTTGCAAGTATCTTAATATGTGTACGTTTAGCATAATTAAAATAATTTTCATTATAACAGCTATTAAATTGGTTGAGATAACTTTAAAAATATGATATATCAGGTCTAGTCAAAATAACTAAATACATTAGCCTTCCTATTAGTTTTTGATATGGAATGGTTGATACACAGTTTTCAGACTTCTCTAAATTTAGTTTGCATTCAATAGGAGTATCTATACCTCTACAATTTGACATATTAAATTTTGATTTGATTTTTGCTATTGATCTATAGTTATAGTTTGAGATTCTTTATTTACAATAATTCTCATGCCTAAGTAACACCTAACAGGACCTAAATCTTTCAATGTAAATTCAGAGCCTAATAATATACCTTTTAAATTTTCAGTTTCTTTAGTACAATTTGAATTTTTTTTAAAATAGTAATTATTATTTTACTATTACCAGTTATTTTTGTAAATAAACATGGTTCAAGGACACTCATTTTAAAACCTAAATTTAATAAACAGTCTTTAACCTTTTCATACCAAACCAAGAAAGATTGTTTCAATCCATATATAGCTTATTTAAGTTTTAAACCTTTACCTTTACTTTCCTTTACATAGCCCTCAGGGATTAACATATAAATATTTTCTTTTAATTGTAAATTTAAAAACGCAGTTTTTACATCCAGGTGAGTAATGTCCATTCCCCACTGAACACCGAATACAAATAATAATCTCAGAGTACAATGTTTCACCACAGGAGAGAAAGTGTTCTCGTAATCAATGCCACGTCGTTGATTAAACCCTTTTGCCACTAGTCTGGCACGATAGCGCACCTTATCATTCACATCAAGTTTTTATTTAGCACCCACTTACATTGCACAATTAATCCATCATTTGGAAAATCAACAAGTTCCCATGCATCATTGTTTTCAAAGGACTGCAGCTCATTTCGCATTGCCTGTCTCCATTGATCGGCTTCTAATCCATTCAAAGCCTCTTTGAAAACAATCCGCTCCACTTCTAGATAAGAACTAAGAACACTCATGTTGCTGTAGCCATAACGTTCTGAGTGTTTGCGCACTCTCTTATCTGGTATTGTGGAAACTGGTTCAAATCACTGCTTGAAATGTCTGTCTCAAGATTGTAAGTAGTCAAAGTATCATCATCTATCTCACTAGTGGGATCAGTACATAAGGAAGTTGAACTTGAATCATGCAGAGATTCATTACTTGAAGACTCCACCACTGAATCTCTGTGTCCTTCATCAAATTCTGAAATCTCATTTATCACAGGTTCTTCATTAATATTCTGTATCCATATAGTATTATCAGTTTCTTTATTTTAGATTTTTTTTCACATTTTCCATCATTATGACATATCTTCTTATTACTACAGTGTTTTTATAGGATTATATACACGATAACCTTTAACTGTTTCCGAAAACCCTACGAGAATGTACTGTTCAGCTGTTTCTTATCCCATTTCAATCTCCTCTCTTTTGGAATATGAATCATTACTATACTGCCAAACAAACGGATATGAATTAGGTCAGGTTTCTTACCATGCCATACTTCATAGGGTGTTATATTATCCAAACTAGATGTCAAAGACCGATTTTTAGGTATACTGCTGTATTTGCTGCTTCAGCCTAGAATTTCTTTTCTAGCTTAGCGTCAAAAAGTAAACACCTAGCTTTTTTATAACAGTCCTATTGGTTCGTTCACAAACTCCATTTGCATATGCATTTGTCTTTTGATGGATAATACCTTCATTGACTAAAAAGTTTTCCATTTCTCCACTACAAAACTCACCACCGTTATCTGTTCGTAGTATCTTTATTCTTTTATTCTGCTGATTTTCAGCCATTGCCTAAAATTCTTTGAATTTCTTAAATACTTCATTCTTATGCTTAGGAAAGTATATGAAAGTCATACGACTGTGATCATCCACAAATACTAAAAAATACTGCGCACCTGTAATGGACTTGGTTTCCATAGCACCACATATATCGGCATGTATTATCTGCAGTGTTTCGGTACTCCTATGTCCCACATTAGAAAATGGTAACCTCATCTGTTTACCTTCGCAACAGGTCACACGTTTGTCCTTCATCATGTTACTTGCAACTGGAAAAGACAGTCCATCTACAATACCATTCTTCATTTTGTCCAAATCACTACTGTCAATGTGTGCTAATCGCCTGTGCCATAAATGAAAACTTGCCAATACTGCCGCTGCCACTATACAATCTGCCACTTTTATCTTTAGCTTGTTGTTTGTTACTCCTATATTTGTTACTTGGTATTTTCAATCTGTGTGATGATTTTTTCATATTTTAATGCCATGCAATGTTAAGCGTACAGTACTCGGACTTGTTGCGCCCGCGAAACTCTAAACCAGCCACACGGATAGCACTTGTGGCGGGATGGCAATGCCACATGCATAAGTCCACCGGCTACACTACCTTCTAAACTGAAACACGATAATGACAAGCATTGACGCTATTGCGGCAAAAATAGGTAAGGCGGTGGAGCCAAATAGCTGGGCGAGAACCACCTATTAATCAAGATGATAGTGACATGTATAGCCAATCGGTTGCCTTTTACGACCTGCCTTGCAGAACGGCAGTGGGTCTAATATTCAAAGAAACCGAACCAACACTGGGAAAATTTTTTTTGAATATAAGTACAATGTCCCGTTATTCCATAATAGTATGCAAGACGGTTTTAAGTTAGATATAAAATATATATTATTAAAACAATATCTACATTATTAAATCATATATAAAACAATTGAATATTCGCAGTAAAGACTACTATATTATATATAATACAACAGTTTTTACTGCAATGGAATAAATAGATATTTTAATATTATTATTTATAATAAAACTAGCGACCTGCCCGCGAATTCACCCGCGTAGCTTTTTTCCCGAGAGAATATCGGAAAGGTTTATATACTAAAACCTTCCTCAAGAATCAATCTATCTATTAAAAAACCGCATCAAAATCCATTGCGTATTTTTAAAGATTTAAGCATACATAGGGACAGACAGAGAAAGCAAATTTGTTTTATACTATGTAGTGATTTAACACATAACATTTATAATAAAAAAGACCCATATTTTTGCAACATACCTAAAATGTCAAAACTGAGACGTTTATTTCTCCAACCACTTACTGAAAATATAAGAAATACTCGTATGTAATCAAGCTAAACTTTCTCGTAGCAAACTATAAAATAAGACGCAAATTGCCCTCTAATGGAAAATTAATCTTATCTCTACACGGGAACTCTAAAGTATAAGCTCCTTATTTTTCAACGCATTGAAACTAAAGTGGCTCGAAAAATCTAAGTACAGACAATTTTTATTTAGTCTTGGTCTATTAATAAACACATTTGAGCATGGTACTAGGTGGTAGAGTTCTGCATTGTCTCGCCCGGGTCAGGTACCACCGCCTTACCTATTCCTACCGCAATAGCGTCAGTGCTTGTCGCTGTCGTGTTCCGGTTTGGAGGGTAAGGTAGCCGGTAAACTTATGCATGTGGCATTAGCCCTCGCCACAAGATAGCAACGCACCATTAACACCTTTGGTGTCTATAGGCGATGGTTGACTCTTTCCATCAGGAGACCCATCTGCTTGTTAGCTATCTTATGATATAAAAAATGCGCTTATTTAATCGCATCGACTACGATCGAGTAATGTTAAATAATATTAAATTATTAACAAACCTATTTAGCTTTCGCGCGTTATATTACTACGTCGTAGATGCTTTCATCATCTACGCCCATCTACCGCGTAATAATAGTAATAATATTAATAAACCTGTTAGAGTATGCGTGTAGATTAGCGCTCATTCTATCGCGTCATCTACGGCGTAGTAATAGTAATATTAATAAACCTATTTTGGCAGGCGTGTAGATTAGCTTAGCGCATATTCTATCATATCATCTGCGGCGTAATAATATTAACTAGCGATCCCCTGTGGCCGAAATTCGACCATAGACTAAAAAATAAAATCTATTTTAAGTTTGACAACTGAGTTTAGCGGTGAAAAAATTATTTAGTCTCCATGTATGTATAATGTCATGTATATCACATGAATGTAGTGGGTGTGATATATATTTTTATTAATTTAATATATTTTTGATGCATTTTATTTAAAATATTTGGTTTCTGCACTCCTCCGCAATATAAACTTTAACTGTGCTAATTTTCGTACTCCACCGTTCTAGCAATTGTCCCTTCAAGTATTAACACAGATAAAACTGGTTAAGGATGCGTGTAGTTTAGCGTTAATTCTATCACATCATCTATAGAACAGAGTAGAATAGAAAATGTTTATTTAAGATATACACCACAAAACTACAGAATATCTTTCCCGTGTTGGTTCCGGGCTCCTTTGAAGAATAGACCAACTGCCGTTCTGCCAGGCAGGTCGTAAAAGGCGACCGATTGGCTATACGAGTCACTACCATCGTGGCTACTAGGTGGTAGAGTTCTGCATTGTCTCGCCCGGGTCAGGTACCACCGCCTTACCTATTCCTGCCGCAATAGCGTCAATGCTTGTTGCTGTCGTGTTCCGGTTTGGAGGGTAAGGTAGCCGGTAAACTTATGCATGTGGCATTAGACCTCGCCACAAGATAGCAACGCACCATTAACACCTTTGGTGTCTATAGGCGATGGTTGACTCTTTCCATCAGGAGACCCATCTGCTTGTTTGCTATCTTATGATAAAAAAAAAAAAAAAACAGAAACGTATCAAAACATATCAAAATTAAGAAAAAAAACAAAACAAATATAAGGACATAAAGCAAAGCAAAAAAAATCTACACAAAAAATCTATGGCGTAGTAATATTAATAAACCTGTTTAAGCATAAATATGGCGTAGTAATATTAATAAACCTGTTTAAGCATGTATGTAGATTAACGTTAACTCTATCACATCATCTACGGTGTAGTAATATTATAAACCTATTTAATCGTGTGTATAGATTAGCGTTAATTTTATCACATCCCTACGGCGTAGTAATATTAATAAAACCTATTTTAAGTATGGGTGTTGATTAGCGGTCATTCTATCGCCATCATCTTGGTTACTTGGTAGCATGTAATTAGCATGTGTATACGAAAAGAGCATGTCTGTGAATAAACACGCTCCTTACCCGCAAACCGGTCAATTTTTCGTGCTAATTAGCACACGGTGTATGTTGCAGTGGAGAAGGAGGTGGCTTCAAAGCAACTCTCAACGTATTCTAGGCAAGCACCAGATCTTATACTCTGCTTATCCAGTTCCACGAATAAATTATTTTCCTTTTTCATTTATTATATTCATAACATAGCAGATAAGCAGAGGCTGTCCCGGTGGAAAGAAAAAACCATCGCCTATAGACGTCAAAGATGTTAATAGCGCGTTGCTATCTTGACGGGGTCTTAATGTCATATTAATGTCATATTGAGTGTCATCTGACCCTTCTGACCGGAATACGACAGTGCCAAGCACTGACGCTATGGCGAATGGGTTAGGTAGTGGTACCAGGCCGAGCAAGAGTACGTAAAACTCTACCACCTAGTACCACAATGGTAATGACTCGCATAACCAATCGTTTGCCTCTTACGAACTGCCAGGTATATGGTGTATTCTTCAAAGGGAGCCTAAAACAATATGGGAGGCTATTGTTTCTTTGTCTATTGTTTCTTTTCATTAAAAGTTTCTTTATTAAATATGTTAAAGATTATAATATCACTAAATTTAATTTATTTCGCACAATTACGCAAAAAAACTAGTTAATATGTGTTGTTTCGGGGTACTTTGAAGAATAGACCAACTGTCGTTCTGCTAGGCAGGTTGTAAAAGGCGATCGATTGGCTATACGTGTCACTACCATCGTGACCAGTAGATATAGAGTACCGTAACGTCCCACCCGGGTATTTGGTACCACCGCCTTACCTATTCGTGCCGCAATAGCGTTAATAGCAAAAGCGTGTTCCAGGTTGAAAGGTAAGGTAGCCGGTAGACTTATGCATTTGGCATTGTCAAACCCGCCACATGGATAGCAACGCGCAATTTACATCTTTGGTGTCTATAGACGATGTTTCTCTTTCCATCAGGCGACCCATCTGCTTGTTTCTGCGTGCTTTTTAGTAGAATGTGTATTCCGTGCTTAAAAAACATATTTTAGCGTGCGTGTAGATATAGCGCTCACTCTATCGCATCATCGATGGCATAGTAATATTAATAAATCTGAATAAGCATGAGTGTAAATTAGCGTCAATTTTATCACACCATCTACGGCGTAGTATTAGTAATAAAACCTATTTTGAGTATGGGTGTAGATTAGCGCTCATTCTATCGCGTCATCTATGGCGTAGTAATATTAATAAATCTGAATTAGCATGCGTGTAAATTAGCGTCAATTTTATCACATCATCTACGGCGTAGTATTATTAATAAAACTATTTGAGCATGCGTGTACAGTAGTGCTCATTCTATCGCATGATATGTTAGTCGAATGGTTAGCGAAACTAAATACGCATCGATGACGCTCGGATTCGATTCCGACCGGGACAAACATTTGTGTGATAAGCGTAGATGTTTGTATTTCTGGGTTTTGGTGTTTATTAAATATATGGTAGAAAGAATGGTAGATGAAAGGTTAACAAAACAGATATATAATGCGAATGTGGAAGGATGTAGGTTTCGGGGAAGACCAAGACTGACATACCACGATCAGATTGATCGCGTACTGTCCGAGGGTGGTGTCAAGAGTCTTCGCAACCGGCGTGTGTGTATGAAGTGAGTGATGAATGTGGAGGAAGCGAGACAAGCCTGCAAGGATCGTAATGTATGGCACTCGGTTCTCTCTGCCTACCCCGTAAGGGATCTGGCGTGAAGATATGTATGTATGCGTGTATGTATGTATGTATTAAATATATTTGAGTATTTATATATGTATTTCTATATATTAATATCGTTGACTAACACTCATATCACAAGCAAATAAACTGCTTACTTTTGGGTTAGATCAATTAGTGTGGTTTATCCAAAGATGTTTATTTATTATTTCTTTATGGCGTAGTAATATTTAGTAATATTAACAAAACTGTTTGGACATGCGAGTAGATTAACGCTCATCCTAACGCAACGACTACTTTGTTTTATAAAGATATAGTGTTGCTATATTTATTATAACGCGCTATGTTGATATTGTAACGTACGTGTTTAAAACAATCGTTTACTTTCATTTTGTCTCTGAATTTTACCAACTTTCAACATTCCACTGTCACTATATCGGTACATGAAATTATATAATATTTCCTTAGTAATTGTTGTTTCATCCTATATAATATAAAACCAATTGTCGGCTGCAGTGTTTTTGGCTAGTCATAAATTTGATACAAAAGATATTAAAATAAAGGCTGCATTTTCAAGACCTTTGCTTAAACAGATTTCACAGATACACAGATACAAATTTAATACAAAAGATGAAAGCTGCATGCTTAAGATCTTTGCTTAAACAAATTTCCATTTTACTTGCTATCTCATTCGCCTTCTATCAGATAACTCTCATTATAATAAAGAAACCTTAAATAGTTTTGATTTAGAGCTTATTCGCCTTAAATTATTATGTCTGGATTTATCTCCGGACTAACCAAAACTATTATTGTTTTTTTTTATTATTAAAATGGTATTTCAGCTTTTGGAGTGAGCGGAGTCGGGTAGTAATTTATTAACAACTCCATGCCTTTGATGAACATAATAGGCTTCCACTAGATAGTAACCACACATCTCACCCATCGATGCGGTGAATCTTGGCGAACGTTTATCACTTTTGATTCATATCGCCTACCTGCCAGGTAATTAGCGTAATGAAAATTGGTACTAGTTTAGATTAATGGCGATTGTATTTACAAAATAAGGACATTCTTTATCCCACAACCGCATTAGTCTAGCGTGCCAGATTCGGTAAGGACGTATAATTACTTGGGTTCTTATTTCAGATTAGGCAATTCGTTTTAAAGAGTCATTCAGTTTTTCTGAGAAATATAGCTTGTCTGAGACCAATACATGCAAAATTTTTAAATAGTTTAGCTAAATTTATTGAGCAAGATCATGCTCCTGCCCCTCTAGTACGAGTATCTGGTACCTGGTATCCATAAATTGGCTGTCGGCTCAAGTTAGCAGATATGCATTTACTAATTTCCACATACACGCATCCACTTTTAACGCAAGAGTGAATAGTAAATGGTAAATAACAATAAAGTGAATTATTTTATACAAAAATACGTAAATCGTTATGAGAAAAAAAATGTCCGTAAAAATCAAAAAGTTTTAGTCCTCTTAATGCCGTTCTTTTTCGGGTGGATATCTTTAGTATATATGGACACTACGTTATTTTATATATTTTATTTCTGAGAAAACAAATAACGTCTGGGTGTCCTGGAATATTTGACTATTACACCCTAAGACTTAACACGATTGGTCGTAATTGCAATAGAGACACGTCTGCTTACCTCGTAGGTGTTACGGCGTGATGGTATTAAAAAGAAGACAGCATAAATATTTTTTAAAAATAATGATGACAAACATTATGTAAGCACGTATTTAAAAAACTTGTCTACACAGATAAACTTTACAATGAAATTACATCTCTATTAAAGCAACACAAAGCTGTTTATCACTTCAAAAAGAATGTCCCGGGAACAAATATTACTCAACTTTTGCTATTTAAGTAACGTTTTCTCGTAGCATAGCTTACTCAGATTATATATTTATGTGAACAGTACTCGGGAGTCGTTATATTTAGTTATGATCCCTGGGAATTTATGAATTTCGTCGAGTAAAAGTTCAACTATTTCGTCATAAAATGACAAAGGATGAAAATGTAGCCCATATACTTTTTTGTATTATCTTCAATGCTCGTTAAAATGGCGGTAGATATAATCTTTAGGGTAAAGATAGATTTTTCACAATTTACAAGTTATATCATAACATAGTAAATAAACATTCTTAGGTAAATATAAACTAGAGATCTCGTGATCAAATATATTTACCTAACGGTTTTTAAATCGACTGCCTCGTGGTAGCCAATTTGGCTCAGATCATGAGTTCCCGGGTTCAGCGGTCGGGTAAAAGTGTTAATAGGATTTTTTTCAGGTTTTTCGCGAAAATCCAAAATCTCAGTAGCACCTCGAAGTTCGTCGACTGGCGTGTTACTACTTCCGTGCCTCTGCTGAGAATGTAAAGCTGTGGGTCCCAGTTATCGATAGAAATATGCGTTCATCGTAACCACATCGGTAAAATTTAGCAATGAGGATCACCTATCTTAACAAACGAGAAACCAGTGAAATGAAGTAAACTGGAAAGTGTGCGGTTTGGTACATATTAATGGCTGGATAGAAGATAAACTATTATGGACGGAGTATATGTGACTACCTACTACCTGATTGACCGGGCCAGGTAGACCTAATTCACCGTGACACAGCCACAAATTGTTATCGCTACAAATTACAATACACCACAAAATTTCGGATCATAATATGTAGTCCCCAACATAAAGAGTTGTCGCTTCAAGCATGTTGTCCAGCGTTTCAGAAGTTATAAGCTCAAGTAAAGTTCTAGATAAGCTATATGTTACGCTTGTACATACGTGTGCCTTTTATATTTTGACGGTTATTAATAAACAAGTTTCATCGTGTCTGTAAGTCAGCGCTATTTTCTAATTGTTAACAATCATGTAATGCTACGTCGTAGTCGAAACGATGGTTAGCACTCACCATCTTCATGCAAGCTCGAACAGGTTTACCGCTATTGCTACGTCGTAGATGACGCATTAGAATTATAGCCTTTTTGATTAAATTTGAAAAACTTTATACTTTACCTAATTACGTAATATATTAACCAAAAACCTATTTATTCTCTTAAACGTGCATCTATATTATTATTATAAATGCGATAGTTTGGATATTTGGATGGATGGATGTTTGTTACTCAATCACGCAGAAACTACTGAACGGATTTGAATGAAATTTGGCACACAGTTAGATGATGACCTGAGTTTCATCCCGGAAGATTGGGCGATCCCGCGGGATTCGCCAAAACCTTTTATAATGCAGCGGGCTGCACGCTGCAGCTGGTTTAATATATTTCTAACACTTATATTAGGTTTTTGCAGTCCTCCGTAATATGAAGCCTAAAAGTTGTCTGGCAGTGATCGCTCTGTAGCGATAAGACCGCCTTTGTGTACCCATGTACCTACTTAGTAAAATTGTAAAATATTTTTATCCCGAAAAAATTAGATGATCCCGCGGGATTCACAAAAAACTTTTGTAATGTAGCGGGCTGCATGCGGCAGCTACTTTATAATAAAAACAATCGCGTTTTAAAAATTTAATTTTTATTTCTCACCCAAAAGATTTAATAGCATTTTAATGACATCACGCCGTAGTCATACTAGCATTACGTACTCTGTGATTTCTAAGAAAATGTCAAAAAAAAGACGTTTTACCACGGTGTGACGTAACACTTCCAGATTTGCGTTTACTGTCATGTGACTTAATGTCTATATTTTATCTAAAAATATTACTAATCCTTATCTTTTAAAATAAATATTTATATTTTAAAATTAATATTTAAGTATTTTGCTATTTCCATATCATAAATCATTAGAAACTACAACATATCCGATTCCTTCTTAGTGAAAACAAGCCTTTAAACATTACCTAATCTACACGAATGTTCAAACATGTCTATTGCTTTTTCTAATGCATTGTTGCATTAGAAAGATTGCTTATCGCAATTTAAGCTTAAGAGCGTGTATTTGATTCACAACGAAAACTTCATGTTTTCAAGTTTTGCCCACAGCAATATCGTAATAATGTGAGCAAATTATTCGAAGGATATTAATTACACTTTTTGTGATATTAAGTCTTGATTATTCGATTTACCGCAAGTTCAAAATCTGTTCGGCAAACGATTGCGCGTGAGGATTTATAGTTTTTAAAATAATTCGTCTAAATAAATGAATTCATATAACGGACTGAAAAAAAATCAGTATATTTAGCATTACTTTAATTCACATATAATAAATATTATAGTTTTTTATTGAAATACTTAGTGGTGAAAAAAAAACGAAAAAGTGAACTGATTTTGTAATTATTTTTAATTATTTTTTTATATCTAACGACAATATTTTCGCCATTTTGGCTATGTGCATTTAAGGACCATATAGAAAAATGGAAAAAATAAAATTTTGTCACATTACAATGATTTTATTCGTCCTGAAAGATAACTCTGACGTCTATTTTCGTAAAACGCTATGCAAGTATTGTCTTCGTTTTAAAAAACCGTTATCAAAAATTATATTCTTGCTCTGTAGTGCACTAAATTAAGACTTAATCTTGCAAAAAGTGACATTATTGTATCTATGTCAGTATATTCCAGCGTATTGGTTCTTGCCTCCTCTGAAGAATAGAACAACTGTTGTTCTGCCAGGCAAGTCGTAAAAAGCGATCGATTGGCTATATATGTCACTACCATCGTCACTACTCTGTGGTAGAGTTCTGGAATAACTCATCCACCACCACCGCCTTTACTTTTCCTGCCACAATAACGTCAATCATCCCGCCACACGGATAACAATGCACCATTAACATCTTTGGTGTCAGGCGATTGTTTATCTTTCCATGAGAAGAGCTATCTGATTGTTTGCTGTCTAATATACGGTTTGTAAAGAAAACCCTGAATTTATGGATATTGATAGATAAATTTTCAAAATATTTGCTTGATTTAAGGAGAAATTGCTCAAATTTTAGTACTAAAATGAGCTATTTTAACTACGATATTCTTCTTATTTTAATAAAAAATATTTTTTTTTTATAATGTTATTATCAAATTACATTATCAAAAAAAATATGGGGGGGGGCAACCGTAAGATTTTAACACTATATTTTTATCTTATTATATTTTGGTCTGCAACAGTATATAGTTAGTAGAGAGGTAAACAATTTCCAGGGGGAGGGGGGCAGCTGCCCCTCCCTGCCCTATACCTCTTTCGGATCGGACAGGGTTTTCTTTACAACCTGTATAGATATAAAAGAAAATGATAATAATAAAGCTGGAGCGGTTTTTGTTAGGTCCTTTAAACGCGTGACTATTTTGATGTATGATAGCCACTTTCATGAAAAAGGCGAAGGCATGACGAAGTCAAAGGTTAAAGGCTAGTTAATTATATAAAGTTACCTGTTGGTTCTGTAAAGTAATTAGTTTATTTAACGCGCTCAATTTATAATTAGAACGAACAAAAGCGTGGGCTCGACAACATCTAGAGAATGCCTATTTAACTTGAAAATTAATTACTTTGCTCTTACTCATCGAAGGGTCTATCAATAAAGACATAAAGTATATGTATAAGGAAAATCTTAGTATAAAATATAAAGGTATATCCACACTTATATTTTAACTTATTTTTAAAAAATACTGCGCATATTTCGAAGGATTAATTAAAAACCTTGGTTAAAAATCTCTTCTGTGACGTGTCACTCTTGTACTTTCCGTAGTTTTCGTGCTTGGGGTAAATTTTTCCCTAAAAAAATTCTACTTACAATATAAAAAAGTGAAGGTTAATTTTAATTTTTAATTTTAAACTTTAAATTTTAATTGTTAATTTAAAAATTATAGACTAGATATGTTTCATTTTTTCTATGGAAGAGGGGACAAACGAGAAGAAGGTGCACATGGTGTTAAGTGATCGCCGCCGCGCATAGACATCCGTAATACCAGAGGTCTTGTAGTTGCGTTATCGACCTTTTAAAAATAAGTAAGCTCTTTTCCTGAAGGTTCCCATGTCGTATCTGTTCGGAAAAACCCTGCCAGTAATTGATTCCACGAAAAAGTAGTGCGAGGCAAACAGTGCCGGGAAATCCGCTCGGCTATCGATTTCCAGGCATCGAAATGGTGTGGATGTAACTGTAAGTTTTGACGCGATGTCCTCTAATGGAATTCTGCTGCAGAAATTAATCCAAACATCTCGTGGGAACACCTTCCATGACAGATAAGATAAAAGATGCAGAGCGAGCTTACATCTCTGCGTAATGCCATAGAGTCAAGCTATTACGAAATAGTCTGATCGTCAACGATTCGAACTGCTCTACGTTGAATGCGATTCAGTAGAAAGGAGCTGGTACTGGGGAACTCCGGCCCAGAGATGAGAACAGCACTGCATGTGAGGCCGAATTTGCGCCTTATATATTATTGCGCCAATATTGCGGCCGGCAAAAAGTACTGCTTCACTCTGCTGAGCACGCCGAGCTTTTTGGCGGCAAGTTTCCCTTTAACTTCGAGATGGCCGCGAAACTGAACAGTATTCGATATGTCGATTCTCAGGATTCGGACACTTGCTGAGGCTGTCAGAAGGTGACAGCCTCAGCAAGTGTCCGAATCCTGAGAGAAAAGAAACGTGACAAGATGCAAACGTGCAAACGTGCAAACGCGCAAATGTCACGTCACACAAACATACAGACACACAGACATGCAGACACACAGACATACAAACAGACCAACACATAAACACACAAATACGAGTACACGAGTACACTAGTCTAAGTTTTCAAAAACAAATATTCAAAATCAAAACATGGATGAGATTCAATGTATATTCCAATTACAAATAGCGACTGAGTACTAGTAGGGACACGAAATCAGTTTCAGTTCAATCAGTTTAATAATAATTCAAAAATAATTCGGCCTAGGCCACACCAGTTTAGCCTGAAATATATAGGCTAAACTAGATTGTCCTAGGCTATACTAGTATATCCTGACACGCTTAGGATGCACCGGTTTGTCCTAGAACAAACTAATTTGGCCTGAAATCGGATTTGGCCGGTAACATATATACCATTTTTATATATATCAGGGCAATTACAACTTAAAATATTAAGTAGTAATTGCCCTTCTCCATAATTAAACTTTCTAAAACTTTTAGAAAGTATTAAATTAACAAATAGACTTTTTGTTAATTTATTATTTGTTATTTTATATTTAATTAACAAATAGACTATTTGTTAATTTATTACTTGTTATTTGAAAGTGATATTGTCAATATCTAACGGTATTGACAATTTCACTGCGACATAAATAATCTATTGTGAAACAGTAGTAAGTGTTTTTTATATAAAATATTGAATGAATTCCCAAATAAATCGAACGATTTTGATCCAATTTAAAGTATTGAACGTAGTTTTTTAGAAAGAAAAGCTGATTATATTTTTATGTCGGTATATAAACCTGAAAATTATTTTAAACAGTTAGCTGTGAACAACAAAATATTCATATTTGAAAAGCTGTAAATTTTAAACATTATTTGGTTTTGATTTTCGAATCTTCATTTGACGTAACTTTTTAAAAATGTCGAATAATGATTAGTAAAAAATCGAAGTTATGTCGAAAAAACACTTTTTTCAAAATTTTTAATCAACGGCAACTCCTGAACCGATAAATCAATTTTAATGCAATGTAAGCATCGGACGCAGTTTTTTTTAAAGAAAGAAGCTGATTAGATTTTGTACGCAATCTGTCAAAAATTTACAAAGTACGTAGCGGGAAGCTAAAAAACTTTGTGAAGTTATTATGATTGAAGCTTTACCTAAAAATGTAAACAGATACTTATCGGTGACCTAGAACTGCCTCATTAAGGATGATATTCTCTCTCATTATTATTCTCAAAGGCTTCGTTAGATATAATTAGATATGTATTATGTTGCAGGTCGTGGAGATACTGAATGACCTGTACACGTGCTGTGATTCAATTATATCGTTTTATAACGTTTATAAGGTAAGAATATTTCCTTATATATTTCATTAGCCTCTGTGGTCTAGTGGTCCAGCGTTGGCGTTGACTACATGAGGTCCCGGGTTCGATTCCCGGGTCGGGCACATAAGAAAAGTGTTTTTTCAGTTTTCTAAGAAACACAAAGTTGCCCGGGATTGGAAAGTGCCCGGTTGGCAATAGGCTTGCCACCTATCACATTTGTGGGACCAAGTATCTTCGGCTAATCGTGGGTGCATTTGTTGTACCTCTGTCTACCCCTTCGGGGATATGGGCGTGAAGATACTTTTTTTTTTTACTAAAATGCATAAAAGGTTTTGGGGAATCTTATTCTTATAAGGCCGGCAACGCAGCTGCTAGACCCCGGTATTGTGGATGTTCATGGGCGGTGGTGATCACTTACCATCAGACGCACTCCTGCTCTTCTGTAAAAAAAGAAAATCTTATTTTTCTGAGATAAAAACGTGCGTGCAGTTTGAATGTACTGTCGACTACTGTTGAATATACTGTCAAAAAACTGCAGTTTGAATATACTGTCGACGCTCTCGAAGATAACTGCTAAGCCAGTCCAAAACGGATTGGGATACCTTGGGAGACTTCAAGAGGGCCAACAGTACGTCATGGTCAACAGTATTAAACGCATTACTAAAATCCAACAACGCTAATACTGTAAGTTTTTTGCTGTCCATACCAGAACGAACGTTATCTGTGATCTTTATTAAGACAGTGGTGGTGCTATGATCGGCACGGAAACCAGATTGAAAGTCACTTATAATCTTGTTAGCGTTTAAGAAATTGGAGAGTTGATGCTTAACTAAGCGTTCTAATACTTTAGACAGGAAAGGTAAAATTGAAATTGGGCGATAGTCAGAAAGAGAAGCTGGATTGTTCTTTTTGGGTAGGGGAATAATTTTAGCATCCTTCCAGATTTTAGGAAAAACTCTTGATGTAATCGAGTGGTTAAGAATATGAGTGAGGATAGGAGAATCCTTATATTTATAATATAAAGTACAATATATAATAAACGAAATCATTTTTCAGGTGGAAACAATAGGAGAAAAGCCAAAATCACACTTACAACGAAATAAAAAATTGCCCACTTATAAAGTACAGTTTAATATAATAAACGAAATATATTTTCAGGTGGAAACAATAGGAGACTCATACATGGTGGTGGGTGGGCTACCCGAACGATGTTCGAAGCATGCCTCAGAGGTGGCGTCTCTCGCGTTGCACATATTAGACTCTGTGCCCAAAATACGAATGCAGTATTTGCCGGCCACGAGGCTACATATTAGAATAGGTAAGTGTTGTTTCATTTCTAAATTAAAATTCCATCCTCTCTGTGTACTTTGACGAATCCCTTTTCGTTCATTATGACCGATCGGGATTTTACACACGAATAAGATATGCGGTTGGTCAAATCGTATTACTACTATCGTGATTACCAGGTAGGAGAATTCCACAACACAATATTGCACTCAATTCTTTCTACCTATCTGGTAAGGGATTTGGTGTGAAGGTGTTTAAATAACTTGGTGGTAAATATCCGCGTCTTGGTCTGGTTTTGGTATTTCTGCTTCACCTTTTCTTTCTGCAAAAGCCAAAAAATCATCTTCTTTTTCTTATTTTATGATTTAAATTACAACAATTATTGTACCCTGAAACAATAGCTATTCATTTGTACTTAAACATGGTCTTTCTTATGTTGTTTTTTTCTTTTCCTCGAATTTCGCTTAACAATGTTATTTTTGAATTAAATCAGTGCGGAATATCGCGAACCAATTATCATAAGAGCCGTTAACTTAATACAATATTATTATAACTTCATGTACTTACGATGAAAGAAAAATACCTAATTGTCTCGGTCTTGTTAGAGAACCAAGTATCCTTTAATTTTTGATTCTTTATAAAAATAATTTGTATATTAATATGTGTAGGAAATGGCTTTACCCCTCTTTTAAAGACAATTGCGCGAACGGTGGAGTACAAAATTTTGCACATTTAAAGTTTACATTGCGGGAGGACTGCAGAAACCTAATATTTTTCTATTTTTCATGTGATAACTTCTTATATATCGATGAACGCCAGCTGCACGCACGAAAAGCATGACTCATTCTCACGTTCCGCCTGAGCCGAGCGTGCAAGCGAGAGCGCGGAACAAGCGATAGAGAGGCACAATCTTATTTTCTTATAACGTTTTCACGTAAAATTATCGTCCGTAAGCTGGCTTGACAGACAACCAATTTTTTGTGAAATATAAGAAACCGCAACTGGTTTCTTTGACTTCGGTAATCTGCCAGTGAAAGTCCTGTCAAAATTAGTATTATAGATTTGCTGGAAGAAACAGACACAGCTGCCAATTTTTATAATTGTCTTTTGGTATAAGTAACATTTACCCCCATGTTAGTCTGAGCCCCTTAAAGATCATCTGCCGTTCTGCCAAGCATTTTGTAAGGGGCGAATGATTGCCCAGTAGAGCATCAATCAACAGTTTTTTTTTATGTCTATTTTTCTCTTTTTTTGTTTTAATTATAGATTAACCCAAAGAGCAATGCTGTAGAGCATCAATCAACAGTTTTTTTTATGTCTATTTTTCTCTTTTTGTGTTTTAATTTTAGATTAACCAAAGAGCAATGTAACGGAGTATCCGTTCCATTGTTCTTTGGGTTGTTAATATTTTGTTTCTAGTTTTTTATTGAAAATCTATGTTTGGGATGCATATCTGAGAGTAGGCAAAATACAAGAATCTATTACAATTTTCTTTAGCTTCATTGAAATATTTGACTTTAGAATTTCTTTAAAACTCCAAAATTTATTCCAGGCTGTGTTTACACGTCTCGTTAACTCTTCTTGCTGTCTAGATTTTTCAAATAACATTCGTTTGCCTAGATATATGTATTCTTGAACATGGTCTAGTAAGACATTAATGAGGTGATTAGGTATCTATACGCTATCTGTCATAATTTTAGTGTTTGTTGTGTTTAGTTCTAGACCAATTTCATTGCTGGCACAGTTCAATTCATTCATCATTAACTCCAATTGTTTTGAATTTTCAGTGAAAAGAATGATCTCATCAGCGAATCTGAGATTACTTAGGAATTGGCCGTTGATGTTTATACCTCTGTTTTTCCACTTTAGTGGTCCATGACGCTTTGAAGGACGGTTATGAAAATTTTGAGAGAGAGAGGTCACCTTGACGAACGCCTCTACGTATTGTGATTTCAGTACCTATTTTGCCCAGTATAACTCTACTCATGCTTTTCTTATATATTTCTTGTATGAGCTCTTTGGTTTCTGATGGCACATCGCAGTCCTGTAAGGCTCTCCACTTACTAATGTGGAAAATAGAGTCGAATGCCTTAGCGTAGTCATGTTTGTATTTTTTGGTTTGGGTGTTTATTATGTATGTAACAGTATTTATACATGTATTTCTATGTATTAGTATCGTTGACTAACACTGATAACACAAGCAAATAGTTTACTTACTTTGGGGTTAGATCAATAAGTGTAATTTGTCCCGTGAATATTTATTTATTTATTATTATTATTTATAATATTAATATAGATAATTATGGATTGTTCCAGGTATCCACAGCGGCCAGTGTGCGGCAGGAGTGGTGGGCATTAAAATGCCTCGCTACTGTCTATTCGGAGACACCGTCAACGTGGCCGCTAGAATGGAAGCTGCCGGCGAACCACAACGAATACACATCAGCGACCAGACTTATAAATTACTGAGGAAGCATGGTGGTTACCACTTTCAAGAGCGGGGAATGGTTACTATTAAAGTTAGTTTATTCTTCTTAATTCTTTTAAAATTTATTTTTAGCATCGGCTATATTTAGTTAGTTTAATTCTTTTAAAATTTATTTTTAACAACAGCTATATTTATTTTACAGTTGTATATTAAAGCGCATCACGCATAAACCGCTAAATATTTTGACATGAAAATTGTCATATTAAGGCGTGTGTCTTGTCCATAAAAATAACAAAACACGTTAGCTAAACATGTCAGCAAAACATTTCAATCTCCTGCGACTTTTAAACGCGGACATCTAACATCCAGTAAATTGCTAAAGCAACCTAATGCACAATTGGTTGCAACAGGTTACATTTTTATTTTTTACGCAACGTGTTGCGTAAAAAATAAAAATGCTTAAAATAAATTTAAAAAAAATTAAATAAAAACTAGTTTCTTAAAAAACGATTCATTTCTAACATCCACTCGATAAAATATTTTTGGACGAAGAAGACGTACAGACCAACTCGGTGTTTTCAAAAGTTATTTTTTTCTCGCAGCTAAATTAACCGCGGAGACAAGTCCACATTGTGTTTACTTTTTTGATCGAAAGTCCAATCAATTTGGACACCTCCTAAATAGCTTCATATTTTTTATTTTATTTTATATATTTTATAGATTCAGACGTTACTTTGCGAAAATCCATTATTCAGACGACGAAAACTAGTTATTTTGCAAATTTCCGAGAACGTTTAAGTGTACTTTTGCGATGTTACTGAAAAGGAAAACATATAAAAGTGGTGTAAGAAAATGGAACAAACTTACCGTAGGTCTGAAAAATAATGAAGACCTCAGCGGCACAGTTATCCACCCTCGTCCACCACTTTACACCACACTTTATACCACCAAACACAAAAGCACACAATTTTCGCACTCAACGCACGTTTCACTTCGCAACCGAAGCATCTTCAGGAAATACGAACACTACTGTGCGCAACGAGAGCCGCAGTAGTTTTATTTTTGTTCTTGTGATTCAACAATAAAGCAACCAAATCGTAGGGTGCCAACGTATTAAATCAATGAAAACCTACTTATTGTCATTATTCTAATTCATATTAACACACAAACTATAAGTTGTTACAATAGGAATACGTGTACTTAACACAAGAAATCAGTAAATAATCTGACTAGGTGGTAGATTTCTGCATAGTCTCGCCCGGGTATGGTGCCAAAGCCTTACTTATTCCTGCCGCTATAGCGTCAGTGCTAATCACTGTTGTGTTCCGGTTAGGAGGGTAAAGTAGCCGGTAAACTTATGCATGCGGCATTAGACCTCGCCACAAGATAGCAACGCACCATTAACATCTTTGGTGTCTATAGGCGATGGTTGAGTTATTTCATCAGAAGACCCATCTGCTAGTTTGCTATCTTCACTACATAGTATAAAACAAAGTCGCTTTCTCTGTCTGTCCCTATGTCCCTATGTCCCTATGTATGCTTAAATCTTTAAAACTACGCAACGGATTTTGATGCGCTTTTTTTTAATAGATAGAATGATTAAAGAGGAAGGTTTATGTGTATAATAACATTCAATATATTGTAGAGAAATATTGCAAATTTTGAGTTTTCTGATGTCATGTCGTAAATAATTATATTTTTTTCCGCTTACATTACAAACGCTGGCTAAACCCTACGAGATTTATCAAAATAATGTACTAAGAGTTTGTACACCTTGAAAAGGTCTACAGAAAACTCCGCGATGGTATATGTCTATCTCTTATGGATAACCCACAATAGCATTTTTTTGTCATTTACTTTTTACGAGAAATAATGGCTTTTTTTCGAAGCAATTTTAAAGCAATACAGCACTAATCCTTATCCAATTAAATAACTTAAATATATTGTTGATTTAATATAGATTAATATGGCCGTTTATATCATGTAATTTAAATGAATATTTTTGAAGATATTACAGATTTAAAATGCAGGGGCATAGCTGCGGTTCCGGATATACGGGCCTGTGGCGGCGCACGCGCGTTATGTTCTGTTAAACAGTGGTTTAACAGAACATAACGCGCGCGTGTCAATTTTCGGATAAATAAATATAGGACTGCAGCTGAAAACCAATATTTAGTACATTCTTTTTTTTAAAACTAAATATCACCATATAAAAATCATGTCGAAGATTAGAAATAGTAGCTTGTTTTCGGAATTTTATATGATCAAGTAAAGTACATTCTATTATGTAATAAGTTAGCACATTCCTTAGATAATATCTTCAGGTATATCGTATAATTTTTGTAAAATTGTTATTTAACAATTAATGTAAAAAACGTGATTTAGCAAACCAGTTTTTAACTTCCCACTACGTATGTAGATAAGGAAGTTACTGCTTTTACCCCGATTTTCCAAAATCGAGTTTTCACCAGATGTCCATGTTTTGAGGTCCTAGGAATCTTTTCCGACTATTTCACGATGACGTCAGTATGTCTGTATGTATGTATGTGTACGGCTAGACTGATCGAAACGCGGTTAGTGGCATTCAATTGGATTCCGCTCAGCTTAGATTTCCTGAAAATTTGAACTGATTCGGTCCAGGACATTTTGAGAAATTTTAAAAAAACACCAAAAAATTTTTGACGAAACAGTATTTTTTTAATATAAGTTCCAGATTTATGTACCGATTGAGTACAAAAACTAATCAGCTCTATTCCTCAAAAAACTACGTCTAATACATAAATTGCATCAAAATCGGTTTATCCGTTTGGGAGCAATCGTTGACGAAACATTTTGAAAAAAGCGTTTTTTCGACCTAGCTTCGAAATTTTTCAACCGATCATTTTTTGGTGTTCTACGATATATTAGTACTAAAAAAACTACGTCAAATGCCGTTTCAAAAATCGAATCTAATTCTCAAAATTTAACGCGTGCGGGCCACGGGCAGTAATGAATAAATCAAAACTACTGGATCGATTTTAATCATTTTTTTCCCGCGGGAAGCCGGGGCGGGCCGCTAGTATTATATGTATAAAAAAAAGACGTGTGGCACTCGGAGACTGCCGCGGTAAAGCTATTGCATAGCATTTTTATGAACTTATGCAATTACAATTATATATTTATTTTATTTATGCAGTATTTTTTTTTCTTTGATATTAATTCAAGTTACACTTTGAGCGTGGTGACCGATAAAAAAACATTTTTTTTTCTTTTATTAAATAAATGAGATGTTAATATTGTTCAAAATATTTTTATTATCTTTCAATACATGTCGGTTCTTCAGGAATCTGTATACATATAATAAAATCGTAGGAAAGTCATGTATGTCCGGGGTAAACTTAAAAAGGACTGCATGGATTTACTTCAAATTTTGCATAAATATTACTAACTGTTCGGGTCAACATATAGGCTACATATTATCACGCTAGCATCTACGGGGGAGGAGCTGTGAGGAGTAAACGAAGTCCGCGCGGACTAAGTCGCGGGCAACAGCTAGTATTTAATAAATGCACTTTGTTTATTCATATTTAAAACATTTTTTACACAAATTATACGAGTACAGATATTCACTGTTGCACGTAGATGATAAATACCTATACACCTATATACTTTCTCACAAACAGCTGATTACGGTAGTTTTCCAATACAACCAATGCCACCTAAAGGCGGGTTGCTGAACTAAAGAGACAAGCGTGATATTTCAAAAAGTCATTAAAAGTTCTGGTATTTATCGATAGATGGAAAAACTAAAAAGTATCACCGCTGTGCCGGTCGGAGTGAGGGGTGTTAGGTTTTTTTCGTTACGGATTTTCTGGATTCGGTCTCCACGCTCAAGGCCCGCGATAGAAGCTTTGCAATAGCTTAAAAAATACGAAACGTACAACTTCAATGTTCGCAAGCAACGTATAAAATATATGAACGTATCATCACATAATAATTAAACATAGAAAAATTAAACAATATATAATTATAGAAAAAAATATTTATAAAATAATATGTCTAATCATTCTAAGCTCGATGATAAAAATAAAAATTATGTCTAACAACGCTTTACAATAAGCGAGTTTGCATTATGACATCGCGGCAATCCTTTTACTCATAAAATATTTTTATTTGTAGACCAATTTTCATTTACAGGGGAAAGGAGAAATGAAAACCTGGTGGCTTGTTGGTCAAGATCATAAACTACGAACAAATCCTTTATTTCTACATCGTGAGTAATTTTATTAATATAGCTAAAGGTCTGGTTGAAGTGTCGTAAATCTCACAAGAAGATAATCACGCCATACATTGCACAAGCTTAATAGTCCATTTAAAATTTAAATGTTATATTTTTTTATGCTTAGCGTGGACACAGGACGCAATTTTATTTTTTGGATGTCAAATTTTGAATTTATAGCAACTTTAGTTTTGTAGCTTTTATTCTTACGATTTTACAACCAAAAATAAGACAGTTATTAGCGATACTGAATTGCTACAAAAACGTTCCTAAAATTTTTTGTGCGACGAAAAATTTTTCAATATCGTATAAAAACTTTTCTATAAATTGGCGGGACAAGTATTGCGACCCTACAAATAGATATTTAACTTTGCACTATCCCCATCTTGACATCCAAAAAATAAAATTGCAACCTCTAACGTTTGCAATCCCAAATGTAACTTTTCAATGGACTATAATGTATGTGGTGGATACGTCACTTTGCAGTTGCATGCGATCACAGAAGGGCTAGTTTGAAATAAATTGGTAAAGTGCGTGTCGGGCCACGCGCAATATAGGGTTCCGAAGTTGCCGATCACAATAATGCGGACTAAGAAAATGGCTTTTATTGTTTAATACTATGAACCTATTTAACGTCAATGACGGATATATCCGCACCACAGGTTCACCGCCTATAAAAACTTCCCCAAGTACATTTTAAAAGTTGGTCGACTATTACTCAAAAACTTATAAAGGTACTTGGCCATGATAGTTTTCCTTTTAAATTGATTATATTTACTCCTACTGTGGTTTTTCCCCACCCCCAAAACCAACCGTTTAGCTGGCACAGGGCCTCCCCCTGGGCCCCTGGACACTAGGCTCTAATAAAAATTAGCACAACATGAATTGCGAAAAATATAATTAAAGTGTTGGTCCGGGCTCCTTTGAAGAATAGACCAACTGCTGTTTTGCCAGGCAGGTTGTATAGGGCGACCGATTGGCTATGTATTATCATTGTGACTACTAAGCGGTAGAGTTCCGCAACGTCTAGTCCAGGTATTTGGTACCACCGCCTTACCTATTGCTACTGCAATAGCGTCAATGCTTGCCATTGTCGTGTTCTGATTTGAAGAGTAAGGTAGCCTGTAGACTTCTGCATGTGATATTTCTCACAAGGGTAGCCACACGGGTAGGAACGCACCATTGACATCTTTGGTGTCTGTAGGCGATGGTTTCCCTTTCTATCAGGTGAGCCATTTGCTTGTTTGCTATCTTATGTCACTGAAAAACCTGCAAAGTCTACCTTTTGTAAAATATTAAATAAATATTAAATAAATTTATTAGAAACTTTTGTAAAATGTATATGAAAGTGTCTGGCAATACTTTATAACCGATAAAAATGTCTCAGATATAGGTATATTTTTTTAATTCTTAAAAAAACTATTTAAAAATTTAAATCAAATTTGTGAGATTTTTATTGCTAATGTTATACACTGCGCAGTAGCGAAATAACCGCGAACGCTCAGCCAGACTCGCAGGCCTGACATCCATATGACGATTTTTTTTACAATTTAAATCTGCCAAAAGGACCTTCCCAAAATTCGTCGCCAGCTCCTAGACCATTATGTTATTGCTAAGGGTCTCCGGACTCCATAAAAACCACTCACGACTAAATCAAAAAAAAATATATAATTATTAGTCTGGTTAACAAGTGCTTTCTAGGTCAAAATTTTTCTAATTTTCCAATAATTATGATTTAGAAGTCATTCGATTTGGAATGGCACGTCTACGTGCCTATCCAAATCTAAACTTTCTAAACTCAAGTTTCTAAACTTGCCGCCCTTCAATTTTCTCAAAAAGTTTCTACATGCCATTCCGAATCGAATTACACCTAGGTAAATCATGATTTTTAGAGAATTAAAAAAATTTTGACCTAAAAAGCACTTGTTAACCAGACTATAATGGTTTTACAACGTAGAAGTGATATCGAGTTAATTTAGACGATAAAAACTTACTTTAACTTGTTTCTTTTTTCAGAACCTAACTCAATTTATAATACAGAAAATGAATATGACGACTGGAGCGACAAAAGAAAATCATTTGTTGATATTCGTGATAGAGCAAGGCTGTCGTGCGGCTCCTTAGGCCCCAGATCTGCATCCTCTTTGCCAGGGCCTCCCGCTTGTGCTTGCTTTGGGCCCCAGCGAGATCATCATTCAGCGCCCGTTGTATCTTTCTGCGAAGACTAACGCTAACTCAATAACGAGACATTCCAGCCCGGGGGATTTATTTTATGAAATAACTGGCTTTAAAGGGTCAACTTGGAGTGATAGCTTAAAATATATATTTAGGGGATATGCTAGAGTGTACGACGGTGATTTCGATGATGCACCAAAAAGGGCAAGAGTGTTGGCATCTATGAAAAAATTAACATGTCATGATCCAGACTATTGATAACTATTATGAATATTGGTCCATTGCGTAGGATTAAAACAATGTAACGTTTTATTTAATAATTTAAATTCAAAAATTAAAACGTAATATTTGAAAAATAAAAATGTACTTTATTTCGTTACTATTAAAGTTGACATTTGTTTCTTACTTAACAGAGGGGAGAAACGTTCTGAGCAAGACAATGACAAGAGTGGATGTTGTCCCTTTCTTGCAATTGCCAGTGTAAATAAAACTATCTGATGGTAGATTTTTATATATTGGGTAATCGTTAAATCCCTTTTATTCATACACGTCGATAAATACATTAACATAAAATGTATTGTAATTAACACAGTGAGTTCTAAAATGTGCTTATTTTAATTATTACGTAATTACTTATGCAACGCAAAACCTGTTTCTCAAATTAGTAGAATTACTTAGTAGTAATTTGCAAACTACACATGGCCGCACTGATATATGGTGATTGGCGCTTTATTTAGTAGAAAGACTCCACTCATGTCGTACCACGACAGAATATATATAGAGTATTATATATAGAGTACCAACTCTTCCGAACGATTTTGAAGCGCGTGTGAACATTCCGGGTAGAATGTAACTTCCTTGGTCCCTTTCTATTAAATAAAGCGCCAATCGCCATGTATAAGTGCGGTCATGCGTAGTTTGCAAATTCTACTAACATGAGAAACAGTTTTTGCATTGCGTAAGTAATTACGTAATAATTAAAATAAGCACATTTTAGAACTCACTGTGTTAATTACCATACATTTTATGCTAATGTATTTATCGACGTGTACGAATAAAAGGGATTTAACGATTACGGAATATATAAAATTCTACCATCAGATAGTTTTATTTACACTGGCAATTGCAAGAAAGGGACAACATCCTCTCTTGTCGTTGTCTTGTTCAGAACGTTTTTCCCCCTCTGTTAAGTAAGAAACAAATGTAAATTTTATTAGTAACGACATTAAGTACATTTTTATTTTTCAAATATTTCTTTGCAATAATTCCAGTTATCGTATATAAGTTCCTTGGTAGGTACCTAAGAATTAGAGGAACAGCGATTTCAATATTGATGAAATATAAATAATATAGTAAATGTTAGTGTGTTTTGGGTTTTTTTGTTTTTTTTGAAGTGAAAACTTCTTTAGGCGCGTTGAGCGTTTTGGTAGAGGGTAAAATCCTCGGTTCGCGTCACCGACATGCTAATGATAATAGTATATCTATAGCTATGTTTTGCATATAGTTTTAATTACTCTCAACTTAATAGTTCCGTTTTCACTTTTTTTTATTTATAAAATGGTTGTTACTCTTACATCCTTAAGCCATAAAGTAGGTAAATATAGTCAGAATATACTAACTATAACTTTTTAGCACAAACCCAAAAAATTATTTAGGTACGTTTAAAACTAATTTCTTATGTAAGTTTTAATTTTTTTATATCGTACCTAATGAAATATCTGTTTACAAGGTATGTGTACTTGACGTCCATATTATGTAATATTAATAGGTATATCAAAATATTTGGTTGGTTGAAATAAATAACATAATAGATAATATTTTATTGTATAATTTTAAAATAAAACAATTTTTATATATCGCAAAACGAGAAAAGATAGATTAATATCTAGTCAATTTAATTATAATGTAGGAAAATGTACATATTTATAAGTAAGATACATAAAATAAGATATAAACAAAATTGTCTGTCTTAAAATTGTATACAACACGTAGATAGGAATATTGAATAGATACATATAGGTATATAAAATCAAGAAATACGCAGCTCAAATCAAACTTTCATACGTACCAGAGATTGGGAATCGATTATAGTAGCTTTGCTCTGTGAAATTATAAACAAGCTATTTATGTCTTTATACTAAATAATTATCATGAACGGGTGCTCAAAATATGCTATTTATAATGAAAAAGAAACAACGTCAAGTTTTATGATGTATTTTATAAAATAATTACCTATTTGTTTGTAAGCGTTTAACGTAAAACGAATAACAGCAAGATATATGTAATTTATATCAATAAAAATGAATTTCAAAATGTTTTACGTGCATAACTCGGAATAAATGCACTAAATTAGATAATTCTTTTGTTTTGTTGTGTTCGTTATTATCAAGAGAAGGCTTGTAGAAATGAAAACGTCAAAAAATCGAACGGTAAAGTTTTTAAAATCTAGGCTAGTATTTAATGAAACAATTATATTTTGGAAAGTTTATTGATGTAATAGATAGGTGTAGTGTTCACTGGTATACCTGCGCGTAGTCTCACTAACACTATACACGCGTATGCACGTACTGACGGTCCGAACACAACACTATTACTCCAGGGAGGGTCCGAATCGTACTGTGATACTAGGGATGTGAAAATATAATCGATTATTATATTATTTTTAGAATAATCGATTTTATTAATCAATTTATTGACCAAGAATAATCGATTTTTTATTAATCGATTTTTTATTTCGCTATTTCACACCATACTTTCGATTTTTTTCAATAGTCGCAGCTTTTAATTTCTAAATAGATGATTTATTTCCTGGTTTCACATCGTACTTTCGATACTTTAACAGCAGCTCTATAATAATGATCTCTATAATATCTATTTCTCCATTCTTTGCCAAGTGATTAATGGCAATAGGTTGATGCATCCGTAGCTTTTTATTTCGTTAATTTTTTAATAATAAAAAGAGATGATTTTTGTTATTTAGTGAAGCGTATCTTTAGTTGAAGATTTTTATTTTGTTTTCATGAACGAAGTGAATTGTTTTTGTTTATTTACATTTAGTAAGTTTTTATTTTAATTTTAATTAACAAATAAAGACTAGTATTTATAGAGGTGATTGGTTGCTAGATAACCAAGGTTTACTTTTCGGTGGTAACAGTAATTTATTAACATAACACAAGATTGAATTATAAAAAAATCCAATCTTTTCAAAAATATTTTATTTGTATAATAAATAATTAATTCATACAGACTAGTAGCTTTTGATTATTGAGTTGGGTTGTTTTATTATTTTATCAAAAATCGATTATTATAAAAATCGATTTTTATGTGCAATGTCGCATCCCTAAGTGATACCAAACCATACCTTACTTACAATAGCGCGTGCACCTACCTACTCGCACGCACAATACAGATAACGAATTGTATGATCCATAGATAACACATACAGTACAATAGATATTCTGCAAAGGATCGACTCCGTAGTTTAAATGTGCCATTTTAAATGGCTATGTAAGATATTTATTTGAATAAATAATGTGTCAGAAAAAGTTTAATGTTCATTGTTCAACGTTAAATTTATACTAGGGACACTCGAGGCACAGAATAACTACTCGAGGCTAATGCCCAACGCGGCAAATTTTCAGAGCCGCCAACATTCGGAGTGTGAGTAGAAAAATTCTTCGCGTTAAGATGTTTATGGGTGTTATTCGCATTTTTTAATAAGGGTATAAGTAACTTAGGTATCCATGGGCGGTGGCGAACACCTACCATACGCTAAGCTACTTGCTTATTTAGTCCTTCTGCTTTGGAAAAAAAAACGAAAAAATTTAAATATGTTATCAATGGAGCATTATTTTCAATGGTGCCCCAAAGCAGCACTAGGAGTAAATCCGACCCTGATCATATTAGAAATACTTAAAAAATCGACCAAAAATGTGTTTTACGGCACATTTGTAATATTACAACTAATGTTTTGTACTTTAAAACTTTAATATAAAGTAAATACTTTGTGTGTTTTATAAATTGTAGCGTTACTATATCATTGTTTTACCTAAAAAATCGGCCTGTACCTCACAGCTGATAATAAATACATGTTGCTACAACAACAATTTATAGAATTTGAACGTTCTCACAAAAAATAGCTCAATATGCTCTATCATAACTAAACAAGGCTTTAAAAATTAAGGTGTTCGTGTCATCTAAATATTAATTTAAAATAACACGTATTCTCCCTAATTCAGTTGCGCATCATCTAAAATCTAAATCAAACTATTGCTATCTTTCTCAAAATTAAGTTAAAAGGAACAGACAGGGAATATTTTATTTCCTCAAAATAATGATCAAGTCATAAATATCCCGTTACGGTGTTATAGAAAACTAGCTGTTGCCAGCGACTTCGTCCGCGCGGACTTCGTTTACTCCACACAGCACCTTTCCCGTAGGTGATAGCGTGATAATATGCAGCCTATATATTGACCCGACCTGTTAGTAATATTCATGCAAAATTTGAAGTAATACATGCAGTACTTTTTGAGTTTACCACGGACATACATACAAACAAACAGACAAAAATTCTAAAAACTATATTTTTGGCTTCAAGTATTCTTTTTAAAAAATATTCAATGTACAGTTTTGACTTTCCTACGATTTTATTGTATGTATAGATATAGATAATTTTGATCGTGCTTTCACCAGCATTCATTCTATTCCGCTCATTCTCATGTATCGTTACATAATACATCGTCTCGTAGTTGAAGCTGTCTACACGCATGGTCAAGAAATTTATTAATAGTACGATTAATTTTGATAAGTTAAAGGTTAAATTAACCTAGATGTCTTATAAATTCAACATGCATGGAACCCGTACTTAAACAGAATATATTTATATGTCATGTTTTTTTTTCAATTTAAAAATTTCTGAGAAACCAATACCTTCATTATTTAGATGATGAGCAGCAAAATAGAGCGGGAAAACAAACTAACTAAATATATTTAGGTACAATTCAATATAGCTAAATGTTATGGCTGTTATTGTTAATATACGTATACATTTGCTATTTTCTAATAAACGAAATAAAATTGAATATTATTTATTTCTTTGCGTGTCATATGAATAAGTATATCTGCTACTTTACCCTCCGTAACAGTGACGAGCCCTGACGAGTGACGTTACTGCGGCAGGAAAGCAAGAAGTGTAGAGTAAGGAGGACCAATATAGGATTAAGTTGTAATAAGTGACCAGTAGGGCTACTCTTGAAAACCGATTTCAATTTTAAATTAATATTTAATGAATTTTGAAGTATTTCGTACTCTGGACAACTACATTCAATTATTGGATTCGGCGACATCGCCACACAGATTTTGAATTTTTTTGGAACTACTCATTATTGCTTTCTTAAAATTTCCACTTGTATCACTAGCTTGTCATGTAACGATGACATCTATTTCCAATAATTAGGTCGTTACTATACTGAATCAATGTGGGCAATATTGATTTCAAGAGTACCGTTTTTTGACGATATTCAAAACTTATTGTATTTATCAATATCGGTTTAAGATTTATATTGTTTTCAAGAGTAGGCCTGCTGCTGTTTACTAAAAATAAATAAATTGGTGAAGTGCGTGTCGAGCCACGCGCAATATAGGGTTCTAAAGTTGCCCATCACTATAATGCAGACTAAGAAGAGGGCTTTTATTATTTCATACTGAGAATATTTTAACCTATTTAACGTCAATACCGGATATATCCGCAGCACAGTTTTACCACCTGCAAAAAGTTCTGTAAGACTCCAAGCACATTTTGCCGAAGGGAAAGGTGTACTGTGCCAGCGAAATTAAAAACAAAGCCAAAATCCCGGAACGCATAAACTTTTATTACAATATAGGCTCTCACAAAAATTAGCACTTTGAAGCTTAATATTTCACAAATAAGTCCTTTAATCAAAAATTGTTTTCGCAGGCCTACCTACAATATTTTAAGCTATTGCATAGCTTCTATCGCGGGCCTTGAGCGTGGAGACCGAATCCAGAAATTCCGTAACGAAAAAAAACCTAACACCCCTCACTTCGACCGGCACAGCGGTGATACTTTTTAGTTTTTCCATCTATCGATAAATACCAGAACTTTTAATGACTTTTTGAAATATCACGCTACTGGAACTGGAACTGGAAAACTACCGTAATCAGCTATATAATGTATATATATATATATATATATATATATATATATATATATATATATATATATATATATATATATATATATATATATATATATATATATATTTATTTATTTATTTATCATCTACGTACAACAGTGTATATCTGTACTCGTATAATTTGTGTACCAAATGTTTTAAATATGAATAAACAAAGAAAAAAAATACTGCATAAATAAAATAAATATATAATTGTAATTGCATAAGTTGATAAAAAATGCTATGCAATAGCTTTACCGCGGCAGTCTCCGAGTGCTACACGTCTTTTTTTAAAAACCTATCCAACGATACCCATACTATGGGGTACGCGATAAAAAAATTAACGTCCCCACTTTACAGGAGCGACCATAAAAAAATATTTTTCAATATTTTATGTTACCACTTTCTTGCCGCGACTAAAATGTATATTCATGCCAAAATATAGCTTCCTAGTAGGTATTAAGGATCTCTGAGCCTTCGTGCGGATAGACGGACAGACGGTAGGACGGACGGAGGGACATAACGAAACTATAAGGGTTCCTAGTTTGCTTCGGAATCCTAAAAAGCATGAGATGTGTTTGCTAATAGATTTTCCCCTGTGTTGGTCCCGGACTCCTTTGAAAAATTGGCCAACTGCCGATCTATCAGGCAGGTTGTAAGAGGCAACCGATTGGCTATGCGATTCACAAACATCGTGACTATTAGGTGGTAGAGTTCTGGATTGTTTCGCCCGGGTCAGGTACCACCGCCTTACCTATTCCTGCCGCAATAGTGTCAGTTCTTGTCGCTGTCGTGTTCCGGTTTGGAGGGTAAGGTAGCCGATAAACTTATGCATGCGACATTAGAACTCGCCACAGGACAGCAACGCACAATTAACACCTTTGGTGTCTATAGACGATGGTTGACTCTTTCCATCAGGAGACCCATCTGCTTGTTTGCTATCTTATGTTACATAAAAAAAGATTTTTTTTATTATAAGAAAAAGTAAACAAGTAGACAGCTCTACCGGTAGAAAGGGAAACATTGACTACAGACACGAAAGATGTTAAATTGCGTTGTTACTGGTGTGGCGGGATTGACGACAGTGACAAGCGTTCACGCTATTGCGACAGTAATAATGCACCAAACAGGGGCTGACGTCGGGAAACTCTACTACTACTACTACTCCTACTCGACGGGACTCGGGATCGATCCCCGACGGGGACAAGCATTTGTGTGATGAGCATAAATGTTTGTATTTCCGGGTTTGGGTGTTTATTAAATACTAGCTGTTGCCAGCGACTTCGTCCGCACGGACTTCGTTTACTCCGCACAGCTCCTCTCCCTTAGGTGATAGCGTGATAATATGTAGCCTATATTTTGATCCGACCTGTTAGCAATATTCATGCAAAGTTTGAAGTAAATCCATGCAGTACTTTTTGAGTTTACCCCGGACATACATACAAACAGACATACAGACAAACAGACAAAAATTCTAAAAACTATATTTTTCGCTTCTTTATCGATTGTAGATCACGCCCCAAGTATTCCTTTAAAAAAATATTCAATGTACAGTTTTGACTTTCCTACGATTTTATTATATGTATAGATATTCTAGTATTTATATATGTACTAGCTGTGCCCGCGACTTCGTTCGCGTGAAAAAATTTCTTCAATAAAAACCCGCATAGTTCCCGTTCCCGTGGGATTTCCGCGATAAGAACTATCCTATGTCCTTTCTCGGGTCTCAAACTATATTTGTACCAAATTTTATCGAAATCGGTTCAGCGGTTTAGCCGTGAAAGCGTAACAGACAGACAGACAGACAGAGTTACTTTCGCATTTATAATATTAGTATGGATTTCTATGTATTAGTATCGTTGACTAACACCCGTAACACAAGCAAATAATTTGCTTACTTTGGAGTTAGATCAGTCAGTGTAATTTGTCCCCTGAATATTTATTTATTTATTTATATATATTTACTAGTCACGGTATAGCAAGTTTAGCCAATCATTCGCCTTTTAAAAATTACCTAGCACTACTAGCAGAAGGTATATTTCCTGAAATCATTGCACTGCCTAGTAGTTATGATAGTAGTGACGTGTTTAGCTACTGGTAGCCTCTTCTTAGGCTGCCCATAGACCTACAATAATTAATATTGGCAATGCTTTTATTGTGCAATAATATTGAATATCCCCTTTGATTCCAAGAGTTCAATAAATTCACTCAATAAAATTGACAAACCAGTCTGATCAATATTTTCATGCGAGCAACATGTGCATGAGCAACGGCGGACGAAATTTTGGTGGCAACCATGCTGGTGATTTTGTTAAAGAAATCTCTATACAATTCTATACACTCAAGTAAAAAATCCCGTTCTTTATATTTTATAGCCTTTTTACTCGCAAATTTGTTTAAATTCACTACACGACCAACAGCGTGACTGACCGAACGCGACCGCTCTTAATTCTGAAGTGAAAAATATTGTGCAATTCAATACACAGTGCAAGAAAGTTTGAGCGGATTTAATTTTTATTGTGCAATATTGCACAATAAAAATTAAATCCGCTCAAACTTTCGTTCAATCTTTGTATAATCTTCAATATTAACCCTAAACAGTCAATAACATTGTATAATACGTAATATTGTGCAATATTATTGTAGATCTATAGGGCGCCTAACACTACCTGGGAGAAATGAAAATGGTCCGTTCGTTCATAGGTGTAGATCACTATATATAATTAATTAAAAATCAAACCATATTTAGTTCAGGTCATGTACCCCAAATTTATTGGATTTTCTTGTCTCCCCTGTTAGTGCAGGTCCCCTAGAATAAACCATCTGCCATTGTTATGTAGTTTGTAAAAGGCGAATGGTTGATTAAGCTTGTCACTTACATCGTGACTACTAAGTGGACGAATTTCTCTAAGTCTCGTCAACATTTGGTAACACCACTTTACCTATTTATCGCGTTAGCGTCAACGCTTGTGACAATCGTCAATCCCGACCATGAAGTATTAGGTAGAGGTGGAGCAAGCCAGTGGCGTAGCTAGGCGTGGGCGGAGTGGGCCTTCGCCCACGGCCTCGCACCTAAAGGGGCCTCGCATTACCTGATTTAAAATCTTTGTTTATTTTTAAATTAAATAAAAGCCTGAAAAATATTGGGCTCACTCTTCTGTATCTGAAATACAAACAAAACAACCCCTAGATCCTAAGTTAACGCGTTATAAAGACACGATAGCTTTTCGCTTATTTCAAACTTGGGGCGTGTTTTTGGGTAGCTTTTGGGAACGAACGGAATGGGGCCTCGCCGATGCGACTTTGCCCACGTATATATTAGTCCTACTACTTTGCCCACGTATATATGCTACACCACTGGAGCAAGAACTCGGATTAATCACTTGAAATATAACCCTACGTGATGTGATATCTCTATCTCATTCTATGAGGTCTTGGCATTTCGTTTTATACAGCTGTGTTAGAAAGAGAGGGTAAGACCTCAAAAGGTGACAGCAGTATTCAATATTGTATTTCAAGTAGGTATTAGAAATGTTGCCTCCAGATAATAATACAGCTTCATGATCCCGACACACAAGTATAGATGCATCGTCAGATCATCATCTTTGGTATCTAAATAATAATAATAATAAATATTCACGGGACAAATTACACTTATTGATCTAACCCCAAAGTAAGCAAATTATTTGTTTGTGTTATGGGTGTTAATCAACGATACTAGATAATACATAGAAATACATATATAAATACAAGAATATATTTAATAAACACCCAAACCCGGAAATACAAACATTCATGCTCATCACACAAATGCTTGTCCCCGTCGGGGATCGAGCCCGAGCCCCGTCGATTGCGTAGCCAGGGTCGCTAACCACTCGACCAACGGGGCGGTCAAGATCTATAGACAATCTATAGACTTAGCGGTATCTATATATACAATGTTTCGCTTTCTGCTAGAAGAAGCCATCTACTTGATTCCTACCTTATAATAAAAAAAACTCTCTTAGCAAACCGATCCCATGCTTTTCTAAGAAGTTTATTCAGTTTTTTTCTGTTATATGTAATAACGCCCCTCTGCCTAATTATCTTAGAATAAGTTAAATCTGTTGCAGCATAGAAAGTACATTGCCTCGATGCATAAATACTTAGTCCAGGACTTTTGCGGTCATTTAAATGTCTGTTTAAAAACTGCTAAAACGAAGAGAAAAACCAGCATAACATAATAGACCATTGGGCAATATTGAAATAATACACCGATAGCATTCTTTCTCATCCGTGTTAACTATTAGCTGCTGTGGACACAATTACATACAATGATAGGTACCTACAATTTAATCCCTATTCCATACCTACGTAGGTCTAAGCCGCCTTTAAAGAATGTACCATTTGCCAATCTGTCTGGCAGTTTAAAAATGTGAACGGTTGGCTATACGTGTCACTACCATAGTGACTATTAGCTGGTAGAGTTCTGCAACATCTCGTCCGCTTTTGGTACCACCGCTTTACCTATTCCTACAGCAATAGCGTAATTGTGACAGTCGTGTTCCGGTTTGGAGGGTAAGGTAGCCGGCAGACTTATGCATGTGACATTGCCATCCAGCCACACGGACAGCAACGCGACATTAACATTTTTGGTGTATTTTTTATTATCGATAAGCGCTTGACCACGACCTCGCTTGATGGTAAGCTAAGATGCGGCGTAAGATGGAATGCGCTTCCCCTAGAAGGTACCTGTTCACTCTTTTCTTGAAGATCTCTAGATTGTACTCAAGACTCAAGCAACATGTTCCAGTCCCTTGCAGTTCGAATGAAGAATGTTGAGTCGAACCGCTTTGTCCAGGTACGTGGAACGTCCACCATATGGCGGTGCGGGCCGTCGACGGCTACTGTAATTGACCGGCCACTCAGAAAATCTGAGATCCAGGCGCAGAGACCAGTAGGCAGACAGAGAAGCTTGCCAATAAGACGATCATGCCAGACCCTGTCAAAGACATTTGAGATATCAAGACAGCAAGTGCTTCACCATGATTCTCGATGTCCGCGCTCAAGATGTAGGTGGCATACGCTAGAAGATCCCCAGCGGACCGATTTCGACGAAACTCGTATTAATTGTCACTGAGTAGATCGTTCGCTTCTAGGTGTGCCATTAACCTGCTGTTCAGTACTGTTATACTATTATCCAGGTGGACTGGGAGGTTTCGCGTTGGTGGGATCTAGACGCGAGTTTTCCGCGTATAGATTCGCTTTCTCTACGGCAGTGTGAGCCAGTATCCCATCCGGTTTCAACAGGCGATGGTTTCTCTTGCGGTTATATTTAAGTCGATACCATTAGACTAAGTAGGTGACAATTTAGCTTTTTCGAGCTTATTTTATTCTAGGCACGAAAAACAATTTCAGAAAAATCTAATAAATTGTTACGAATAATCTAGAAACGTGTACAGTTGGAACGCTGGAGAGATCTAGAAATGAAAGAAAGAGATAGCTACTCCTATTATAACAAATAGTTGGCCGGTATCGGAAAAGCTATACCATAATGAACTTTGTGTTATATGGAATAAGGTTGAAAGTAGCGTGTACTAGGATTTATGAGTCATAACTTGTTTATCATAAGTTGATTACAATAATTGTCTATTATTTACGAGATGATTGAGGAACATTCGCGATTGTTTTAGTACTTTACCCTGGGTAATAGAGATGTGTTGACGAATGTAGGGCAGTTTTTATCAAGCAATAGAGAGCGATACTTAAAGCGACCCGTGCGAAGCGAGACGTGTTTTATTGTGTAGTCGGTTAAGTTTAGTGATAGTGCAGTGAGTGACTAGTGTTAATCAGAGTATTTAGTATTACATTGTGTTGTCTTGTTTTGTGTATCTGTATTATAAATACACGGATTTAATATATGCGGTGTTTTCTTACAATTACGAACCCGAAGTACGTAACAATATTATTATAGTAAAACCATAGTTGTTTCAGGCATCTCTCAGAGGGATGTAGAAGTTAATTCTACACCAAAAGTTATCTGGTGGTCATGTAGCCCAACAAAGCATATTTTTTCCTAACTCAGGATTACACCGAGAATCTCTATTTAGATAGATAGTCTAGGGTTAGCCCTAGACCACAGACCATATAAATACTAATAGACACGCCATTGTGAAGGAAACATGTCGCCGCGCATATAAGCAAACGCTCCTATTACTGTCAAAAGTTTCATACATTTATAGGTTACATTATATTGTGAAAAATAGAAATAAACCATGTTATACTGTTTTTCGTACCGAATGAGATGACAAGGTTTAAAAAAATGACCTTTGAAATGATTTTATTTCATTGGTAAAGTAGGTAGCACTTAATTAGGTGAAGTAGGTAGGTATAACTCTGTATTACTGTATATAATTGCAAGCTACACTGACAAACTAAAAAAAATGACTTGAAAAACGTATCCATTTAATCCGTGGCCTAGACCAACGATTCGCTTTGGTGGATCGCTTTGGCGCCGGGCCACGAAAATTGTATAGTCACAGAATTACCTCAATAGTACAATTCTATCATCATTTTCTGCCAACTAGGATTCCCTGGTCAAAAATTAGGAATATTACTTTTCACTAAGATTCAAATTTTCAATATAGTACCAAGCAACTTAGTATAACTATTATAATGTCAACTCGCGAGGCTCGAACCCGCGACCATCTCCCTCAAGAGCTCAAGCTCAATGGCAGAGCATCCCGACTTGAGGGAGATGGTCGTGGGTTCGAATCTCGCATGTCGACATCTATGTTGTTTATAAAGTTTTCAAGTTTCCCAAGCACGGGGTGAGTGCTATAAAAACAAAAATAATTAGATAACACATATCATGTTTGTACTTCTATTATCATGAACATGTTTTTTTTTTATCTAGCTAATATATTAGGGGCTTAACAACCTTGAATGGGTCACGAAAAGGAAGTATGAAAACTACCAGGTCAACCAGAAGCATAACAATTTTTGGGAAACTCTAGGTAAACCAATAAGGTACTTAAAATTCGTAAAGATTCACTTGATAGACTTTAGCCTAGAGGCTATATATGCTTTAACAGTATTTGGTTAGATTCAATGTTATATAAAAATTTTGTCTTCCCCGTATTGGTCCCAGACTCCTTTGAAGAATATCTAGGCCAATTGCCGTTCTGCCAGGCAAGTCATAAAAGGCGACCGATTGGCTATATGAGTCACTACCATCGTTGCTATTGGTGGTATTGTTCTGCATTGTTTCGCCGGGTCTGGTTCCAGTTTGAGAGGTAATGTAGATGGTAAACTAATGCATGTGGCATTAGACCTACCTCGCCACAAAACAGCTACGCACCATTAACATCTTTGGTGTCTATAGGCGATGGTTGAAGAGATCTTTCCATCAGGAGACCCATTAGTTTGTTTGCTATCTTATAATATAAAAAAATTGCTTTCTCTGTAATTCCTGTCCATTTTTGGCCTTAGCATTAAAAAAATATTGCTATACAAAATGTATTTTTTACTATTAATGTTTATTAGTATTTACAAAAAAAAAAAAATTATAATTATTGTACAATTGCCATAATATTTACAAATATTCATACTACGAACATATTATGACAAACGGTGGCATTACTTAGGTAGACGTTACTTAGACATTATTTAGAGAAAAAATAATCTGAAAATATTTCATCCTGTAAAAATTGTAATCAACATCAAATATTGACATAAATAATAAGTAGTTATGTTGTTATTTTGATCTAATATAATAGATTCAGATCAATATAACAAAAGTCATCAGAAGAAAATAACAGTTTAACAGTAGGTTCTCAAAGGACTGTGGTCATTTAGACAATTGAAAACCAGTAGGAAGAGTTTTATAAAATCCAATAAAATAGAGCCAAACGACATTAGCATAACATTGTCATAATTAACAGTTTACAAACAGTGTCTGAAAATAATACATTCAGTGTAAAATAACAAGTGATATTACAAGAAAATAAAATGACAGTCCAACAGTAGTAAAAGAAGGGGTGTGGTCAGTTAAAAAGTTAAAAACCAGATGGCAGTTTTTCAAAAGCTCGGTTCCCAAGATATGGGTATGTGAAAAACCGAGCAAAGCTCGGTCAACCAGGTACAGAAAAAATCGATTTATCAAGGTTCCAGGTCCAAGAAAAGCTAGGTTCCCAAGATATGGGTATGTGAGAAACCAAGCAAAGCTCGGTCAACCAGATATTAATAATATGATAATAGTATTATATAAGTCATATTTCACAAAAAATTAAAATATCAATAACTTTATAGACATATTTGAATAATTTTCCATCCCAGGCGAGACATAGCTTAAAGCGTTTGCATGTAATATATTTTTTCCTAATTATTTGGCTTTAATTAAAATAAACTAGAATGACCTTTATTAGAATGACACTTTAATCTCAAAAAATGAGAAAAAATTCTTAAAAATAATTAAACATAAATAACATATTAATAACATATTAAAATATAAATAAATAACATATATTCAGCATAACAGATCAGCCATAAATTACTTTGTCGATAATATGTTTGATGTATGAGAGAGTGAATGTCAGTTCTATTAGCTAAATTGTTGTCCATATTGGTAAAATTTTATAACATTACATACACTTATTTATTTATATCTAGCAAAGGCCGAAATTCAACCCTAGCTATTAAAATCTTTTAAATTAGACAACAAAATTTGGCCATAAAGAAAATAATATACATGTGTGGTTGTATATTATCATGTACATAACTTGAATGCAGTGTGTGTAATATTTTCAATAATTTAATATATTTTTAATTCATAATATTTAAAAATATATAAACGTTCTGCATGCCTCTGCTATGTAAACTTTAACCATATTTCATACACCACCACTTGCATAATTATCCTAAAAAAAGGTACAAACTTGATTTGATTTTACTAATTGTACTGTTTTCCGTGTATTTAATAAGTAAATAAAGTTTATAGACTGACAAATTTTGCATCCTAGTCAAACGCAATTATGAGTTTAACATATAAATATATTTGTTGCAATAAATGTTTGATTGATCACACTGTACAAAAGATAAACCTATAAGGCATGTTGAATTTGTATCTTTCAACTAATGAACCAATAATATAATAATTCTACTGATTTGCTATAATATGAGCCTATATATACACTATTTCTTTTTGAGTCTAATTCTAAGTTCCATTTCCAAATAAGCTCTCATTGATGGATCATCAACCATTTGCATGATTTTCTCTGTTACTTCTGGACCAACATTCTCCATTTTGGCTGCCAGGGCTTCCGCCCAAACTATGAACACACAATTGGCACATCCTGATCGACAACAAGCAGTTGGGGGTTCATCTAAAGAGGCCTACAACAAAATATTAGTCAAATTATTCTAGATGTCAATTTTATTTATTATATCTACTATATTCTACACTGTGCAAGAATGGCAATTTGTATTGAACATTCACATTTATAAAATGACAATACTGTTTATATAACAACAAAACATACAAATTGATTGCGATATATACGTAGTATGGCCATAAATACTGTTACAATTAATTAATTAAAAATAAATAAAATATTACATTTGAATTCGAAATCTGTCATTTTTATATATTGTTCATTTTCTCATTTTTGCGCCAATACATTGCAAAATATTTTGTGATACCAAAATGGAGTGGGGTGATCAAGAGAACCAAATCGCTGTGATTGCATTACACACAGCAGGTATGGAGTCAAATACAATTTTTAAACTCTCCATAAGCTTAGTATTAGTCAAATATTTGTGTATCGGGCTATTGATAGGTACAATGAAACCTCCTCTGTTTGTGACAGAAAAAGTTCTAGCCCTTCACTTAATATTCGTAAAAAAAGGTGATCAAAGCAGTAAAGGAAAGAATTTGAAGAAATCCTGTCCAAAAGCAAAGATTTTATCTCGGAAAATGAAGATAGCACCTAACAATATCGCATATTTTAAAAGATAACTTAGAACTTGTTGCCTATAGGAGATGCACTGTTCATTTCTTAACTGATAATTTAAAAAAGCACAGAAAATTTTTGATTTTGAATGAGTTTTTTTTTTTTACAACCTAAGCAACCTAACCTAACCTTTTAGCTAATATACCAAGTGCCAGCTATAAAACTTTGAGGTGCCTTTTGGGAAGCGCACTGGGCTTTATGGTAAGCAGGGATGATGAAATACAGTAACAATGTTTGTAAATGGTAAAAGTGTTGATCAAACTGAGTGAACGATAATCTTGCTCTACCTGCACCAAGAGCTATGGACTGGTTCTGTAAAAAGAGATTTTATGTGGATGAGTAAGAGCAAATCTGTGTGGGGATAGTACTCCTTTCTCCATGCCCTTTTAGGGATCAAATATGAAAATATAATAAGCGTGTAAATGTATTTATCATCAAAACCTTTGATGATTACACCTACTAGTGAGATACTGTAATATAAAGTTGATATTTGGAATCTCGCAAGTTATATTTATTATGGCTCAGCCGCACTTGCATCCATCGTCACAAAACTTCTTGCAATGACACGTTAAATGCAGATGTGACCGGCTATTATCGGCTATTTTCGCATACATTCCGGACTGCATGTGCCTTAGTGCGCATAATCTTAGGGACTATAGACGCAAGTGCGGCTCCAGCATTAAAATAATATGGCCATATTTTTCTTAAGGCTTGTTAACATATAATATCCAATATTCTCCCAAATACTAACAAAATCGTTTGAAAATCGAAGACTCTTTGTTGTTACTACTCACATTTTTACTTATCCTCTCAATTTCCTTCTCTTTTTCTTCATTTATTGAATCCGTGTTACTACAATATCCCTTACAAATTGAATATTTACATTGCCTCAAAATGCTATTGACTTGCGAAAGTTTAGGTTTCTGTAAAATTAATTTTAATATATTTATTTAATCTTAGTTTATTTGTAAATTTAAGTTTTTTTAAAAGTACACACTAACAAAAATCATATGTTTTACTGATAATTGAATAGGTAGGTAGGTAGGTAATTGGGAAAATATATAGGATTTTTTTTTTAATTATGTAAACCAAAGAGATGTAAACTCATTAGGTAGTAGCATGGTAGTAGGTACCTACTCAAGTGACATGTCACATGACATGACACACATAGGAATGCAACAATACATCGATTTTTGTACATCGATATTTCGTTGTGTTTTTGTTGCTTTAACATCAATATTGAAATCTTAAACTTCGATGATACATTGTTCTTCATGCGCGATGTTTTATCACATTACCATATTTTGTCCCATCTCATCCCATTTGTCTCAAACACAAGGGCAGATTTTTAGCGTCTTGTTCGCTTTGTCAATACTAAAACGCACGCGAAACGAAGCAGTCACTTTGCTAGCCTGCATTTGCCAGCCAGTGTTTTGTCTGTAGTTTTCCATTCAAGGCTCACCACGTCATAGAAGTAAAGTTAAAAGTACGTACTAATCAAAAATATCGATGTACCGTTCATAAACTTAAATATTTCAACATCGATGTTTACGTTAGAAAAAATCGATGTCTTAATATATCGATTTATTGTATAAGTGATGATGCAACATTCCTATTTCTAGACACATCAATAAATATGAACTATGAAGTAAAGTAAAATACAAAAAAAGTATATCACAAGCACTGACCTCTAATGGTACATTACGTGCTTGTAAGGGCTTGGCAAGCCTCCAAAAACTCCAATCCTTTGCAAACGCTTGGATATGTACCATTTACACGCTAGTGCGTGCGTTAGTACTTAGTATGTTCCAGACCACAGAGTAGCATGCTCTATTCCAGACAAGCAATCAAGATGGACGCTGTTATTATGCATTCGGCTTGACATATTTTTATTCGAAATATAAAGAAAAACCAAGGTAACATAAAAATGAAATAATAGAACCCCATATCAGAACCACATAATATTATTACCAAAACATTATTGAGTAGGTACTTAAAAAAACTACGACGATAACGATATCGAGTGCATTTTTATTTTTCAAATATTGCTTCGTAATAATTCCAGTTATCGTATGTAAGTTCCTTGGCTTTGTGCAAGAAAATTGTAACGGGAATTTTACGAAGTAATATTTGAAAAATAAAAATGTACTTTATTTCGTTAGTTATAAAGTTGACACTTGTTTCTTACATAACAGGGGTAAAAACGTTCTGAGCAAGACAACGACAAGTATGGATGTTGTCACTTTCTTGCAATTGCCAGTGTAAATAAAACTATCTGATGGTAGATTTTTATATATTCGGTAATGGTTAAATCCCTTTTATTCATACACGTTGATAAATACATTAGCATAAAATGTATTTTAATTAATACAGTGAGTACTAAAATGTGTTTATTATAATTATAACGTAATTACTTATGCAATGCAAAGCTGTTTCTCAAATTAGTAGAATTACTTAGTAGTAATTTGCAAACTACGCATGGCCGCACTTATATATGGCGATTGGCGCTTTATTTAGTAGAAAGAGACACACTCCACCAATGTCGTGGTATTCTTCGGAACGATTTTGAAGCGTGTGTGAACATATAATGGGTAACCGGGTAGAATGTAACTTCCTTGCACAAAGCATAAACCCAAGGAAGTTATATTCTACCCGGAATGCTTACACGCGCTTCAAAATCGTTCCAAAGAGTACCACGACATGAGTGGAGTGTGTCTCTTTCTACTAAATAAAGCGCCAATCGCCATATATAAGTGTGGCCATGCGTAGTTTGCAAATTACTACTAGGTAATTCTACTAATCTATCTAGCAGGATCAAGCTAGCAACCCTAGACGTGTCAAAAGTGATTTCAAACAGCTGTGATAATTTTTAAATAATTTAACATATAAATAGCTTAAATAAATATCAAAAGTGTGTAAAATAACTAATAATTAAAGTTTATTATCGTAAATAATAAAGACTTTTGTAAAAAGTAACACAAACTACAAGAAATCGCCTTTGTAAAATTGACGTCATCGAGAGAAAACAATTCAAATTCAAAACGGAAAACCGGGGAAGTATTAGTTTTAGTTCATTCTTTACACTTTACTTTTTCCTATACAATTTTAACTTTAATTACGTATAACTATTTACAATAAAGTCAATACATTCAAATCATCGTAGATAAAATACATGAATTGTAATAGTAATACTTTAAACCAACTATAAATCTTTTCACATAAAGTATTAACGTACCTATATTCAAAACAAATACATAATACTACAAACTTTTGTCCCATTTCACCCTAAATAGTGTTGTTATTTTGTATAAAAAAATTTAATATCTTGCAGAACCAGACACTATCACAATGGATTTTGTCTATGAAAATGTTTCTTTAAGAAGAAAAAATATATCCATGTCCAATGCCTCGATGGAGTCCTTTGAGACAACTACTTCGGATTATGTTGCTAGAAGTCTACCGGATTTGTCAGCAGTAAGCGACAACACAAATAAGGAATTGCGTGAAGAAATAAATACTCTGAAGTGTCAGTTACAAAGTGCACATAATGAAATTGAAAACTTAATTTTAGAAATTAATTCTCTGCGCAAGGTGAATGAGGAACAGGCAAAAAACATTGAAATTTTAAATAAAATAACAAAAAATTCACCTAGGAAAAGTTATAAATGTTCTACACCAAAGAACAAGCGTGGAAAATCAAGTAAACAAAAGAATGCAAGTATGTCTTTGCTAAATTTAACTTCTGAAGACACCACAAAGAACATACCAAAATCAAACACAAATCTTTCAAAAATTGAACAGTCTGATAACAAGAAAGAAGTAAAAGTAAGGAAATTTAACAATTCCAGTCCGAAAAAAGATGTGTGTAGTTCATTAAAAGTGTGTTCTGAAAAATGTAATCAAGATCCCTTAAATACACAAAAAAACAAGATATTAATATTAGGAGATCAAAGACTTCGGGGTTTGGCAACAAAATTATTGAAATATAAACCAAACACATTTTCAGTTCTCTCAACCATAAAACCTAATGCAAAGTCATCAGATATATTGCATAATTTTAATGACCTGTCAAATCTATGTAACAAAGATTTTGCTATTCTAGGTATTGGTACTAATGACAAGGAACCTTACTCTGTCTTTACGCATTTGTGTAATATTTTAGATAGACTAAAGATGTGTAAACAAGTGTTCTTAGTGAAAGTTAAATCAAATAGATATTTGAATGTCGGACTACTTAATTATAAACTAAATCTAATTGCTAAGCAATATAGTAACTGTACATTTATCGATTTAGATAATTATTTACCAAAATATAATAATTATGCACATAATACCTATATAAATTGTTTTTATACTAAACTAACTATAGAAATGGATTATCAGGAATACAAAAATAAATTTTTGCCATTTTCTGAACAAAAACATAGTAAAGTAAGTAGTGAGAATAAAATTAAGCAGTTAGATAAATCAAAAATTACATTTAATGAATATATGGAAAACTTAGAAAAATTAGTGTGTAAAAGAAGGATTAGTGATCAATCTACCGCTAAGATAAACAAAGGTACAATACCATATTACTTTAATTTAAAATTGAGAAGTAAAAAAGAGATAAATAACTCAAATCTTTTAGTATCTGATAGTATAATCAAAAAGGGTACAATCCCATATTACTTTAGGATTAAATCTGGTAATAACTTAGAAAATACACATACTAAAAATCAGTTTTTTCTTAAATGATTGCCAGTTTAAATTATTACATCAAAATATAGCAGGTGCACTGAGTAAACAAGATTATTTGCAATTAGCTATAACTGAACTTAGGGATACATTAGGAAAAATTGATGTTATCTGCCTCTCAGAAACATTCCTGAAACAAGGTTCTGAACAAAACTTTAAACTAAATGGTTATACTATGGCCTCTCATTTTTCTCGTGTTAACCAGCGTCGTGGTGGCACTTGTATTATGGTAAGAAATGATCTACAATTTAAAACTCTTGATTTACAAATACGCTTACCATTTTCTTTCGAATGCTGTGCTGTTGAAATAACATGTTACAAATTAATAATAATTTGTATTTATCGTACACCTAGTTCAAATGTTGAAAATTTCCTAAATAAATTAGAATTATTATTAGAACATATTATGAAAAACTCTAAGAAAAAAATTATTCTTTGTGGAGATTGGAATATAGATTTAATGCAGAATAACTATGCACATAAACAATTACAAGGCATTCTTTTAAATAATAATATTAATCAACACATACTAAAACCTACTAGGAAGAATGCATGTTTAGATGTAATTGCTAGCAATTTGGAAAATGTCCAATCTCTCACTCATCCACTTGGTTTATCTGACCATGAAATGGCACAGAGTATAAAAGTAAATATTGAATCAGTCTCAAACTATAAAACAAGAAGAGCTTTTTGGTTTGAAACGAGACGACTCTTCAGTAAGGAAAATAAGAAAAAATTTTATGAATGTTTATCATCTTTAAGTTTTAGTGAGGTTTTTGCAAATACAAACAGTGAAGAGGCATTTAATAATTTTCATGACATATTCTTATTGTTTTTTGAGTTATGCTTTCCAAAAGTTCAAATCAAAGTGTCAAATAAACCAATAAAAAATAAATGGCTCACAAAAGGTCTTCTTAAATGTTGCAAAGTCAAACGTCAGTTGTACTTGAATTATCGTCACACTAAGTATAATAAAAAAGAAAATAAAAGTAATTACTTGCGTTACAAAAAAATTCTATCTAAATGTATATTAGAATCACAAAAGCAGTCATCTCTGAAATTTATTGATAAATCATCTAATAAATGCAAAGCGTCATGGGATTTAATTAAAAACACTTTTGAGAATAAAACAAATAATAAAGAAATAGAGAAAATAAGAGTAAATAACTCAGTTTATACAAATACTCAAACAATATGTGAACTATTTAATGATTTTTTTATAAACCAGGCAAAAACAAGTAATAACAATCATACACTCACAAATATTCCAAAATCACATACATTCTCCAATAGTAATAAAACTATGTTTTTAAGACCAGTAGATGAGCATGAAATATTTAGAATCATACATTCTCTAAAAAACACTAATGCAACTGGTTATGATAATATTAGTACAAAATTACTCAAATATGTTGCTCCAGTAATATCAAAACCACTCAGCCATATTGTTAACTTGTCATTTTTAGAAGGGAACTTCCCGGAACGACTAAAAAAATCTATTGTAAGACCATTGTTTAAAAAAGGAGATAAGTTTGATTTGAATAATTATAGGCCTATTACTTTAATTCCAGTTTTCTCAAAAATTTTTGAAAAAGCTATGTATGAAAGACTTTATAATTATTTACTGGAATTTAAATTACTAAAAAATAATCAATATGGATTTAGGAAAGGTAGATCTACAACCTTAGCATGTTTTGAGTTAGTAAAAAGTATTACGGAATGCCTGAATACAAAAATGTATCCACTTTGTGTATTTTTAGATATGAGTAAGGCATTTGATTTTGTTTCACATAGAATTCTGTTGACAAAGCTTGAAAAGTATGGCATCAGAGGAAAATCATTAGAGTGGATACAAAGTTATTTAGATAAAAGGAAACAATGCGTTGAAATTTCAAAAGTATGTGGCAATCATCAAAAAATATTTACTTCAAGTTATTGGCTGTAGTGACTGTGGAATACCACAGGGAAGTGTTTTAGGGCCCTTGCTTTTTCTAATTTATATTAATGATCTCCCAGAAACTATCGAACATGAATCATTTTTATTTGCAGATGACACAACCCTCCTTATTAAATGTAAAAACAAAAATCTTTTAGTAAAGGAAACATCTGAAACCTTACTTAAAGTTTCAGAATGGTTTAAAAGCAACAATCTTAAAATTAACCTGAGTAAAACAAAAATAGTTGAATTTCAAACATATTACAGTAATAATATCAAAAGTTCAAACATATTTTTTAACAATACCAATATAGAAAATACAGATAATACTAAATTTCTAGGAATATTAATTGACAAACATTGTAACTGGAAAGCACACATTGATTCCCTTTGCAATAAAATTGATAGATTTGTGTATGTTTTAAGAAGAATAAGAGAAATAGCAAACTTAAACTCTACCTTGTTAGCATATCATGGATATGTCTCATCTGTATTGCAATACGGAATCCCTATTTGGGGAAACTCAGTAGATTTAATAAAAATATTTAGAATACAAAAGAAATGTATACGTGCAATATGTAATGTGAATCAACTTTATTCTTGTAAACCACTTTTTAAAAAACTTAAAATACTACCATTACCTTGTCTTTATATCCTGGCGGTATGCGTATTTGTAAAAAAACATCAACACTTCTTTAAAACAAATGCTGAAGTATTAGGTAATACATATTTTAGGAATAGTGAAAAACTACATGTGCCCAGCCAAAGACTCCACATTTTTAAAAGAAATGCCTATTGTATGGCAATTAATATATACAATCATATTCCTGATAGTCTTAAATCCTTACCTCTTAATAAATTCCGCAAACAACTATTTGATTTACTACTAGACAAATCTTATTATAATGTAAATGAATTTCTTGCTGATAAAATTAAATATTAATCTAATAATAAATCTTTTATTGTGTATAATTATAAAAAAAGGTTGCAATTAATAAATTTAAACTAACATAAATTAGAAATTACTCTTTTTAAATTACAAGTATGTAATTTATAAAATTGCATATTAAAAAATTTTGTTTATAAGGTAGAACATGTTGATAAATATACATTAAATTGTACAACTTAACTAAATTGATACAAATTATCTATTATCTTTCTTCTGTGTTTAACTTTGTAAAATGTCAATATTTTAATTAAACAAAAATTAATTTTGTAATTCATAGAAATAAGTTGTGATGTCAATTAATGTGTGTAATTGTATCATGTAACTATAATTTAGAAAAAAAAAAAAACTAGCCCGCTGAGTTTCTTCCGCCGGATCTTCTCAGTGTGTGGCCGCGTTCCGATCCGGTAGTAATTGTAAAAATCGACTCACAACATTTTTAGTTTAATAATAAATAATTATAATTTTAAAGTATTTGCACACCATATCATGGTAGAATATGTTGGTAACTTAATCAAATTTTAATAACTTGTAACTCCCATATTCTGGCAAATAAATGATTTCTTTCTTTCTTTCTAATTTGAGAAACAGTTTTTGCATTGCATAAGTAATTACGTAATAATTAAAATAAGCACATTTTAGAATTCACTGTGTTAATTACAATACATTTTATGCTAATGTATCTATCGACGTGTATGAATAAAAGGGATTTAACGATTACCGAATATATAAAAATCTACCATCCGAAAGTTTTATTTACACTGGCAATTGCAAGAAAGGGACAACATCCACTCATGTCGTTGTCTTGCTCAGAATGTTTTTCCCCTCTGTTAAGTAAGAAACAAATGTCAACTTTATTAAGAACGAAATAAAGTACATTTTTATTTTTCAAATATTGCTTCGTAGTAATTCCAGTTATCGTATATAAGTTCCTTGGCATAAACCAAAGAGAAAAGTATTATACTCTACCCAAGCATAAACTAAAGACTTACTTATAAAAGTGCGGCCTAGTGATGTGCCAACTCGGGATAAACACGACTCGCGTTAACTCGAGTTAAAATTCACTTAACTCGAGTTGAACTCGAGTTACCGAACTCGAGTTAGCAGGACTAAACTTTGAATAGGATAATTGTTTGTGACCGCTTATTTTTTTAAATAAATTGTTAATTCATTCGATTATGTTGTGACAATTATCGTTACTACCCTGAGTAGGTGGTAAAAAAGTTGTTTTTAGTATTTGTTATAAACTTCTGTTTTTATGTTTATGTCTCATAGCTTTTTGCTTATTATGTTTGTGTCTTATAGCGTTTGGTGGCTGAATCAACCTTCATCCGTTGGGGGCTGAATCACCTTCGTCCGTAGGAGAACACCCGGAATTCTGTATCCCTACACGTGGCCCTTGGGTGGTGCTAATCATGTGATATGGTGGGAGATATATGTCGCGGTTATAAAGACAACCCATCAGCTGAAGTCGTGGCGCCAAGCGTCCGTTTTCCGTCACGTTAACGCTGATGTAGCTTTAGTGAAGACGGGTCGAATCAGTTGCGCCTATAAAATCTGGACGATCTGATACACATTAACGTTGATGCATCTGAAGACTAATCATGGAGAGTTGCGGGATCCGATGGTGCACCACTGGCCGACCGTTAGTCAGTAAGGGGCCCAAGCATAGTGCTAGCCACGCGTGAAAGGCTGCCACGCCAACTAGCGATAAATCCCAAGATGCGCCATAGTGCCGGTTGGCGACCGGATGAGCGGGCCCTATGGACATTTGGGGGGGGGGGGGGGCTCAGGCGTCCCCGCAGTCTCCAAACTAGCCCCCAACAGTGTAACTTCGAGATGTGAGTCTCAGGTCCAGAAGTACAGAGCCTGGATTCACTGCCGTCTTCATGCCTACTTCGCTAACACAAATGAAAAGGACAAGGTACAGGAATAACGTTATACAGCGGCAGCACTCCCTCTCGATGAAAGTAGACCTCACCAACATCAGAGGTTTACATTCTAATCTCGCTGCAGTCCATTTCTACCTGGAGACTCACAAACCATATATCTTGTTCCTCACGGAGACACAAATAAAATGCCCGTCTGATTTGGCGTAATTAACCTATCCCGGCTACACCCTGGAGCATAATTTTACAGCTCAGTCAGGTGTGTGCGGGTACGTCCATGACGACATCTGCTTTCGGTATCTCCAGTATTTAGAAGACCCTCGCTTCTCCGTACTATGAACACTGGTGGACACAGGTTTAAAAAAGCTTCTTTATGCCTGTGTTTACCGAGCGCACAGCGGAGACCAGAAGACGATCGGATGGACCAGAGTACCTAAGTGAGGCAGCGGATGCTGCTCAACACAAACACTCTTCCGCTCAGCTAGTGCTTCTGGGGGATTTCAATGCCCACCACCAGGAGTGGCTATACCCATACCCACTGGCCTCGCTGGGAGAGATATGCGTAAACTCGCGATAGCATTAATTCTCACCCAGCTGGTTCACGGAGCGACGCGGGTTTCTGATGTTGAGAGCCATAAAGCCAATTGCTTGGATCTTCTGCTGATTACGGATTCAGACCGCTACGGTGGTCGGTGGCGATTTCCTCGCCCTTTGGCAGCTCCGATCACAGTCTGGTGAAATCTGTATCCGTCTACTCGCCTCCCGATCCCAGTCCCAGAGGCTCTCCGCGCGTGTGGCGATACAAGTCAGCAGATCGGGTGAGATGCGTTCCTTCTTTGCATCTTATCTCTGGCGGCCTGTTTGCTTTCCTTCTGAAGACTCAGCGGCCTACGCGGATGCTGTGACGGATGTGCTGCGGCAAGGAATAGAGTATTTTGTTCCTTTCTCCGACGTAGCCATGTCCAGTAAAGCTCAACCCTGGTTTAGAGCCGATTATAGACGTGCTGAGGCGCTAAAGCATGAGGCATATCTGGCCTGGGCGGATGCTCGACACTGCAAGGCCAAAGACGTATCGAAGAAGAAGAAAGCCATCAACCGGGCCGCCAAGTCCTGCAAAAAGGCTCTACTGAAAGCGCAATTCGACCACGTCAGCCGTACTGGGAACAATCTGGCTTAATACAGAGAAATTTTAGAGAAAGCAAATCTATTCGCTACTCTATTCACGGAAAATTCGCGTCTAGATCCCACCAACGCGAAACCACCCAGTCTACCTGATGCGAGGTGAACATGCCAGGAATTCGCATCCGTCAGACTGAGGTTCTTAAAACGCTGCGGAATCTGAACGTGAACAAAGCCAGTGGCCCTAATGGGATTCCAGCCATAGTACTCAAAACCTGTGCACCTGAACTCGCTCCTGTGTTGACACGCCTCTTTCCCCTTTCGATGACGACTGGAAAAGTACCGAAATCATGGAAGCTTGCCAGCGTGAAGCCTGTGCCTCCAACTGTAGACCAATTTCAGTCACGTCCATACTCTGCAAGACCATGGAGCGTGTACTGAACAGCAGGCTCATGGCACACCTAGAAGCGAACGATCTACTTAGTGACCGCCAATATGGGTTTCACCAAAATCGGTCCACTGGGGATCTTCTAGCGTATTCCACCTACATTTTGAACGTAGCCATCGAGAATCATGGTGAAGCACTAGCTGTCTCCCTTGATATCTCGAAGGCCTCTGACAGGGTCTGGCACGATATTCTTATCGGCAAGTTTCCATCGTATGGACTGCCTACTAGTCTCTGCGCCTGGATCGCAGATTTTCTTAGTGGCCGGTCGATTAGAGTAGTGGTCGACGGATGCTCGTCGGACCAAATAACAACAAATGCCGGAGTCCCTCAGGAATCAGTTCTCTCCGCAACTCTATTCCTGCCACACAGTAACAACCTACTGAAGCCCGTTATCTATGGGTACGCAGATGATAGCACTGTTGTGGAGAGTTTAGCATCCAGCGCACGAGCCAGTACGGCACAGGTCCGGTCTCTCAGGGAGGCGATGGTCGATTTGAATCTGTCCTTGCAGGCAGTCTCCGATTGGGGCGATGCCAATCTGATCAAGTTTAATGCGACTAATACCCAGGCGTATCTATTCTCCGCTAAACGGAGTCCATTCCGCCTATCTTCGTCTTTCCAGGGTGTGTCCGTGCCGATAACTGACCACCTCGATATCCTTGGTATCACCTTAATGCCTACTCTTAACTTTGGTTTGTACATCGAATCTAAAGCCCAACTTGCCTCAAAAAAGCTTGGTAATCTGGCGAAGATGAAACAGTATTTCAGCTGGGATTTCAGGGATAGTTTCTCAACCATTATTAAGCACAAGTCTGTTCGTGCATGGAATACTGCTCTCACCTCTGGGATGGATACGCCAAATACCAGCTGGAAACGCTTGAGGCGGTAGAGAGGCGTGCCAAGAGGCTTATAAACGACGATAATCTGGTAGGCAAAAATTTCCAGAGCCTCGCTCATCACCGCAGAGTGGCTAGTTTATCAGTTTTTTATCGGATAAACTTTAGAGAGAGCGCTTCGGAATTGCACGACTTGATTCCGTCATCCCCGTTTTTCTATCGATTGTCGAGGCGCACAGATTCTAGGCATCGCCATATGGTGGACGTTCCATGTACTCGGACAAAGAGGTTCAGCTTCACATTTTTCGCTCGCGCACAGCGATATTTCAGCATTTGCAACTCTAACTCGAGTTAAGGAGAATCTAACCTAGAGATGAGTCGTAAATACTAGAACAGGTACGAATACTAGGTATTTTCCGATACTAGGCGGCACCTATTCCATTTTTCACAAGACTACGTCCGTGTAGTCCTGTACTCTGTAGTTTTAGTATAGTAGTAGTATTTAGACAAATATATAAAAATTCTAAAAACTATAGTTTTGGCTTCGGTATCGATTGTAGATCGCGTTCTAAGTATTATTTAAAAAAAAAAATCAATGTACAGTTTTGACGTTCCTACGATTTTATTATATGTATAGATTACGTTTAAGTACACACTACACATACGTAAAGGGAGATTAAATACTAATCTCTTTCATTGAAGTCTGATAAATACTTAGTACTTAGTACGTATACTTAGTACTTAGTATTGCACCTAGTCTCTGATATACCTAGTCCAACCCATCTCTAATCTAAACCAAGTCGACTCGATTTAAGCACAACTCGAGTTAATAAATCGAGTTGACATCACTAGTGCGGATGTCTACCGGAAGCGTTTAGCTGTCATTCGTTTTTGATCTATAGATTTTTTACAAATTTTATAATTTTTTCATATTTTTACGATTTGTGATAAAGTTTTGCATTCAAGTTCATTGATTTCGTATCAATTTAACAAAGTTACTCATTCCAGGTAAGTAGTTACAGTGTTATGACTTGTGATAATAATCTCAAGTAGAATGACGATGCCGATGCCCGATACTCGATAGTGTCCCTTGCTAATAAAGCCATCGGTGGCGTGTCTCCAGTGTCAATGAACGTTACTTCATTTTATGACTCTAAATATATATGTTTAATACTTAATGGACCTTTCTTTTTACCCTCTATATATTTAAAAAATAATCACTAAAGAGCTTAGTCTCCCGGTAACCAATATTTTTCAAATTGATTCATTTTGCAAGTTATGATTCACCGTAAAATTAATTTATGTAGTGTTCTAACATATTTTTATTCTTTAGTGTAATTTATTTGCACAATTTCAACTATCAATAAAGTAGTAAATTAGTTATAGACCATGGTCCCACGAACAAACTTTTTTTTTAAAATTAATAACAAGCTGAATTTTTGTGCACAGATTCGTTTTGTCAACAATCATGTTTTCTATTTTCTATTTTAAAGTTATGGGGTTTTGAAAATTTTGATTCGGTGAAGGAAAAAGCAAGAAGGGTTTATTAATAACAATAATTATTTTTCGACTTTAATCGCTTGATTATATTATGAAAAACACAATGAAAGTTTTGTCCTACACATTCGATGGTTTTTCTGACGAGTCCTCCAATCTAAAGATTCAGAATTATAATATATTTTAATTGGTATTAATAAACTTAAAACAGGCTAATTTTCTCACTTGTTAATTATCATTGTAATATTGTAATCATTGTAAGTTTTGTCACTTGAGCCATCATGACCCCACTATAACTTTTTTATTCAATATATTCGTAAATTACCCATTTTTTTAGGTTTTAAATGGATAGCGTCGATTTACGTGTACTAGGTGGTAGAGTTCTGCATTGTCTCGCCTGGGTCTGGTATCACCACAATATCTATTCCTGCTGCAATAGCGTTAGTAATTGTCACTGTTGTATTTCAGTTTGGAGGGTAAGGTAGCCGGTAAACTTATGCATGTGGCATTAGAACTTGCCACAAGATAGCAACGCACCATTAACATCTTTGATGTCTATAGGCGATGGTTGACTCTTACCATCAGGAGACCCATTTGCTTGTTTGCTATCTTATGATATAAAAAAAAATGTGGTGCAGCCATTTTCGAAAAGCCAAAGACAAAAGACCAGATTCCATAGATAAACAAAGTGACATAGACATTAGTTACCAGGGCACATCAATAATTTTTTTTCCTATGGCAATAAATATAAGGCAAACCAAAGTACATTCAGCCTACTGTGGTTCGTTTCACATTTATTTGTGATTTTCGAGAATCTAAGTTTAGGAAAAAAAATTGTAATTTACAAAAAAATGTTTGTGTGAATTATCGTTGAATTTTCGGGAGGGAAAAAAAGTTTTATATGACCATTCCATTGTAGGGAACGTGAAATATACATGTTACACGACTTAATATAGTTTTGTTTATGTAAAAAATATTATAGTAGTTTGGTGCTTGTAGATTTAGAAATCATAGTGATGGATGAAAACTCTAACCTATTTGATAGGTAAACAATAGACCTGCAGAGAGAATATTTTACAATAAACTTCTATATTTTGCTGCTTCAATTAAATTATTTTATTTATTTAACATTTTATTGTACACGAAATAAAATTCTTAAAAATAAACAGATTATATAAAAAATGTACAAAGGGCGAGTGTATCTCTGAAAGAGATGTCTAGCAGCAGACCTGATTTATTTATTTATTTCTTGCTTGGACACATGTAACGAAAGTAGTTGAAAATATAAATATACATACAATATTCTTATAATTAAAAAGCACGCAATGATATAACAAAATATTAAAAAATGACAAAATATATGTAGTTACTTTACATTACTTATTTGCTTTTATTGTACTTTATTGTAATTGAGGGTTAAAAATTTCATTTTATAAATCTACTAGCCCGCGACTTCGTCCGCTTGGACTTCGTTTACTCCGCACAGCTCCTCCCCTGTAGGTGATAGCGTGACAGTTTACCTCGGACATACATACAGAAAAACAGACAAGAATTCTAAAAACCATATTTTTGGCTTCGATATCGATTGTAGATCACGCCCCAAATATTCGTTTAAAAAAATATTCAAAGTACAGTTTTGACTTTCCTTTGATTTTATTATATGTATAAATTAATCTTGTGACAGTGCTCAATGCTAATGTACAAGTTTTTAAAAATTGGTTAAAATTCTTTATTATCAAATATTTAGAGTCTTCTAGAAACTCAGTACACAATTATATAGAAACTAGCTGTGCCTTGCAGCCAGGGATAAAAAGTACTATGTGCTATTCCAGTTCATCATTTATATGTGTACCAAATTTTATCCAAATCAGTATTGCTGTTCTTATGTTAAAGAGTAACAAATATCTACTCATCCAAACATACCTTTGCATTCATTATATTATATTAGTAGGATTAAACATACTGGAGTTACAGAAATTTCATAAAATGGTACTTAAACTTGCAATTGATAAAATCACTAGTATAAACTTGTATTTTAGACACAATATGTCGGGAGAACCTGAAGTAGCCCGCACACCTGAAGAAGAAGAGGCGGAAGAAGAAATCAAATCTTCATATAAGCCTCCACCTGAGAAGACAATTGAGGAGATTTTGGCAGCGGATCAGGAAGATGAATCACTTAGAAAGTACAAGGAAGCACTTTTAGGGCAGGCACAAGCTGGAACGGTTATTGTTGGTGAGTAGAATTGAAGATTTTATTTAAAAATTTGTATATATAATCAATATATAAAAAACTAAAATTGGAGTGTCTGTTTATAATATTAAAAAAACTGCTTTTTACTAAATTCATATGGATGTATCCAGGGTGCATATAACATTTTGTACAATTCTTGTGTCTTGTCAGTCATTCTGTTTGTTTCTCTGTTTGTTCCGCTTAATCTGAAACGGCTGGAACGATTTTGTCAGGACGATGACGTGGATTGTCGCTGGCACAGCTAGTAGTTGCTATAGAGCTCTAATAAGTTTTTAACAAAAACTAAGTTTTTAACAAGTGTCATCAGATAATATTAAATAAAAAGTATCAAGTGTGAATGTACATGTGTTAGAAGGTGAAGGAAGAACAGTGCCCTTATTCATGTAACAAAATTCAATTAAAGTGTTTATTTTTTATCTATACATATAATAAATCGTAGGAAAGTCAAAACTGTACATTGAATATTTTTTAAAAGAATACTTGGGGCGTGATCTACAATCGATATCAAAGCCAAAAATATAATTTTTAGAATTTTTGTCTGTTTGTCTGTTTATCTGTTTGTCAGTATGTATGTCCAGGGTAAACTCAAAAAGTACTGCATGGATTTACTTCAAATTTTGCATGAATATTACTAACAGGTCGGGTCAACATATAGGCTACATATTATCACGCTATCACCTACGGGGGAGGAGCTGTGCGAATCAAACAAAGTCCGCACTGAGGAAGTCGCTGGCAACAGCTAATACATCATAAGATAGCAAACATGTAGAGGGCTCTCCTGATAAAAAGAGTAAACTCGCCTATAGACACCATAGATGTTAATGGTGCAATGCTATCTGTTGTGGGATAGTAACGTTACATGGATAAGTCTACTGGCTACCTTACCCTCCAAACTGGAATAAGACAATGACAAGCATTGACGCTATGCATGAATAGGTAATGTGGTGGTATCAAATACCCGGTCGAGACTTTGTGGAACTGTAACCCCTAGTAAAAAGTGTTTAATAAAACTCATTTTCACATTTACGTAATTTGCTGGTAGGTTGAGCTACAATGTTGAATCGCAATTCGCTTAAGTTGTAGGTTGAGCTGCAATTCTGAATTGGAGCTCATAAGAAATCAGACTTTTAGCTACCTAAGCACTTTGATTTGATTTTTCTCCCGAGTTGGTTCAGGCTCACTTTAAAGAATAGATCATTTGCAATTCTGCAAAGCAGTTCATAAGATGTGAACAATTACCCATGTAAGTCACTACCATCCTGGCTATTAGTTTGTAGAGTTCTGCATCATCTTGCGTGGCTCTGGTACCACTCCCTTACTTATTTTGCAGCAATAGTGTCCATGCTCGTCAATGTGGGTGTTCAGGTTTAAAGGGGAAATGTAGCCATTAAATTGATTTTGTCAAACACTTGTACTATTTCACAAATACTTCACAACTAACCTTTAATTGTTGTGAAGTCAACCGGTTTCGCCTATTACAGCATCATCAGGGCTTTTAGTTTATAAATTCATTGAACATGAGAAACACACACGCAAGACAACAACTAAATACAAGTACATCAGATAGATCTTATGTACTGATGTACTACTACAGATAGATCTTATGTACTGATGTACTTGTATTTAGTTGTTGTCTTGCGTGTGTGTTTCTCATGTTCAATGAATTTATAAACTAAAAGCCCTGATGATGCTGTAATAGGCGAAACCGGTTGGCTTCACAACAATTAAAGGTTAGTTGTGAAATATTTGTGAAATAGTACAAGTGTTTGACAAAATCAATATGATGCAGTTTCACCAAGTGCCGACGATGGAAAGTATAAATTGTAGCCATTAAACTTATCTATGTGGCATTAAGACTCACCCCAAGGATAGCAATGCATCATTAACATCTTTGGGGTCTATAGGCATAGTTGTCTCTTTCCATCAGGGGAGCCATCTGCTTCTTTATTATCTCAAGATATAAAAAAGTTCTGCTACGTGAAGGGGAACTGTGCTCAAAACCAAAAAGTATTTATGTTTTTTCTTTGTCCCCAACTATAACAATTTTACCACACATGTTTTTACTTTTAAAGATTAGATATAGTACAGTGCCTTTATCTCAACGCTGATAACATTCAAAAACAATGGATAAAAGTCTTGCATAAACTAAGAAACAAAAGACTGCCTCGTGGTCTAGGGGTAGCCTATTCGGTTTAGATCATGAGGTCTCGGGTTTGATCCCCGGGTCGGGCAAATTCTCATTTAGGTTTTCCAAGGTTTTCTCGAAAATCTAATCCTCTGTAGCAGCTTGGAGTCTGGCGGAGTGGTGTATTACCACTCTGGTGCCTCCACGGATCAGCACATTAAACTTGCGGTCCCGGTTTATCGTTAGAAATAGTCGATGATTAACATGTCGCTAAATGCGGCGATGAGGATAACCAACCAACAAACTGGTGAATTGTGGTGAACTGGAAAGCCTATAGACGTTCAGTTTGCTCTGCCTACCCCACAAGGGAACCGAGCGTGATGATACAAAAAAAAGAAACAATTGTAATTCATAGATGTGTTAGAATGTTTTATCTCTTTTTATATCAAAAGATAAACCATCGCCCATAGATACCAAAGTTGTTAATGGTGCGTTGCTATCTTGTGGTGAGGTCTAATGCCACCTGCATAGGTTTGCCGGCTACCTTACCCTACAAACTAGAACACGACAGTGACAAGCACTGATGCTATTGTGGCAGAAATAGTTAAGGCGATGGTACCAGACACGGTCGAGGCTGAATTCTACCACCTGGTAGCCACAATGCTAGTGACTGGCATAGCCAGTCGGTCACCTTTTACGATCTGTCTGGCAGAAAGACAGTTAGCCTATTCTTCAAAGAAGCCCGGACCAACATGAATTCTTTGATGAATTGTTTTTTGAACGTGTGTTGTCCACGTTGAGTTTGTAACTATAAATTGCCCTGATGATGCTTGTGTAAGCGAAACCGGTTGGTAATAAGTGATAATAGCTTTATTGTGAATTAGTACAAGTGTATTAGTGATATATTACATTAAAAAGGAGTTTCAACAAGTGCCGACGATAAACAGTGTAGAATATTTGAAATTACTTTAATTTCTAAGAGTCTGTTATTTTTTACACTCTTTTACTTTTGTATAAGTTAGAATATTCAATGTTCTTTCTACTCTAATTGTCAATGTTTTGTGAATTCTTGGAACCTACTTTTTAAGAATAGTAAAGAAGTTTTAGAATATAGCCTCATTATTAAAAAATAACACCCTCTTAATAGCCACAAGTACAATGGGTTTTGTCTCAAGTCGAGAAATTCAATCTGAATAAATTTTCCAGTTTTAACAAATAAAATTGTGTTGTGCCAAGATTTTCGACTTGTTACTTGGCTTGTTGGGGCTTAAAATTGGCTTGTTCTATGAACTTGCAAGTTGTAGCTGCACCTCTTCTAGGTATATGTCACATGATTGTGTCGGTATTTATTGTTAGATAGTTTTAGGTAATGCTTCAAAATTTTCATACAAAAATTTCTTTAAATGTTTAGATGTATAAATAGGCCAGCTGTTTCATTTAAATAATCAGTGATACAAGTATCTGATATCACACCTTGCAAAATATTAAATTGAAGTTTTCTTTGGCAAGTGTTGTTTACATAGAGTGACATAGAGGACCCCTGTTTCGCCCTTCGGCGAACCGAGCCCAAGGGCAAGGTTCGGCGGAGGGACAAAACAATGCCACTATTCCTCTAATCGCAAATCACGACCCCACCCTAAGCCGAGGTTCGGTCTCACAGCAGACACCCTTAGGGCGGAGGGCGTACAGCCCTACACCTTTAAATTCTGGCTAAGCACTCTGCTCGCCCCCGCGACCGATGAAGCTGTAACAGGCCATAAGGCTAACAGCAATTGAGACATTCCGAAAAAAAAAAAAGAGTGACATCATTTATAATACCACTAGCTGTTGCCAGCGACTTCGTCCGCGCGGACTTCGTTTACTCCGCACAGCACCTACCCCGTAGGTGATAGCGTGATAATATGTAGCCTATATGTTGACCCGACCTGTTAGTAATATTCATGCAAAATTTGAAGTAAATCCATGCAGTACTTTTTGAGTTTACCCCGGACATACATACAGACAAATAGACAAAAATTCGAAAAACTATATTTTTGGCTTCAATATCGATTGTAGATCACGCCCCGAGTATTCTTTTAAAAAATATTCAATGTACAGTTTTGACTTTCCTTCGATTTTATTATATGTATAGATTATAGCTTAGTCAATTAACTAACGCATATTGGTACAATATTTGAATAGGGTGTTGTATAAATAAAATAAAAATATTTGATAGGTATGATCCATTTCCATAAGTAATTTCCAAAACTTTGTAACTGACCAATTGTCATTATAATTATTTTCTGAATGCTTGTTAAGTTAATGTAACATTATACTATTTTATGATATAAACCATTCAATGTATTCTTATTATACTTCCTGCTTTTGATCAAATTGTAAATAACATAATTAATTATTACATGATGTAATTATTCCTTAGTTCAGCTTCCAGTATCCCTATTTGAGTGTTGCAACATTATCTTAAAAGGTGAATAACAATCCCTGAGATGATAATAAAATACTTCATGTGGGCTTCAGGGCCATTTTGGCCTGTCTGTCATCATCATAGGTTCTGTAGAAGAGTAGATATAAACACCCAAATCCAGAAATCTTAAAACACTAGTAATAACAATCCCTGAGATGATAATAAAATACTTCATGTGGGCTTCAGGGCCATTTTGGCCTGTCTGTCATTATCATAGGTTCTGTAGAAGAGTAGATATAAACACCCAAATCCAGAAATCTTAAAACACTAGTAATAACAATCCCTGAGATGATAATAAAATACTTCATGTAGGCTTCAGGGCCATTTTGGCCTGTCTGTCATCATCATAGGTTCTGTAGGAGAGTAGATATAAACACCCAAAACCAGAAATCTTAAAACACTAGTAATAACAATCCCTGAGATGATAATAAAATACTTCATGTAGGCTTCAGGGCCATTTTGGCCTGTCTGTCATTATTATAGGTTCTGTAGGAGAGTAGATATAAAAACCCAAAACCAGAAATCTTAAAACACTAGTAATGGTCATTGATATAAAAAAACCCAAGATACACAATCGGTGTGTCAAAAATGTCCTCCAAAAATGAGGGCACAATTTTAAGTTGTGCGCTCATTTCAAATAGAATCGCGTCGATCGCGACACTGTCACTTTTATTTCTTTTCGTACATTGCTTTGTAAAAATAACTATAAGTCGTGCACTTAAGCTTGGATATGCAAAGACATATGTTTTTGCCATATCTTTAACTACTTAAATGAAATTAGGGACACTTTTGAGTGTCAGTTTTGTTCGGGACTGTGCATCTAGGGTTTTTTATATCAATGGTAATGGTCTATGGTAGGAATTGATCCGGCCAATTGATTGTATAATTTTTACTGTTTGCCATATGACATCCTTTTTTTTTTTTTTTTTTTTTTTTTTTTTTTTTTTTTATATCATAAGATAGCAAACAAGCAGATGGGTCTCCTGATGGAAAGAGTCAACCATCGCCTATAGACACCAAAGATGTTAATGGTGCGTTGCTATCTTTTGGCGAGGTCTAATGCCACATGCATAAGTTTACCGGCTACCTTACCCTCCAAACCGGAACACGACAGCGACAAGCACTGACGCTATTGCGGCAGGAATAGGTAAGGCGGTGGTACCAGACCCGGGCGAGACAATGCAGAACTCTACCACCTAGTAGCCACGATGGTAGTGACTCGATAGCCAATCGGTCGCCTTTTACGACCTGCCTGGCAGAACGGTGGTCTGGAGGTCCGATGTCGGCGTTTACCACAAGAGGAGCTGGGTTCGATTCCCGGGTTGGGCAAATCAAAACATGTTTTTTTTTTCAGTTTTCTGATAAAAACAATGTTGCCCGGTATGCCAACTTCTGGCTTCATATTCGGATCCTGGAGGATACTAGTTACCATTAAGTACCAAAGTGCTCATCAACAACAAATGAGCCCAAACTCGATAGTCTTGTCATTAAACGATTTTTTACCTATTAATTACTGACTTCCTGTGGTCACCTTCGGATTTCATTATCAGATCAGGTCTATCTCATAATAAGTTTTCTTATAATAAATCTTAAATTATTAAGAAGACAAGAATGTCCGGAATTAGTTATTATTGCTTCGCAAACCAAATTCTATACTTTAAACGAGTAATTCATATATTTATTGTTTCTCCAAAACAGCTCTATCGATTTTGATGAAACGTAATTAGATAGTCTTTTACTATTGAAATTGGTCGTGCTATGAAAAATTACATAATATAATAATAATATAAGGCAAGACAATCTCGCTAACTTTCTTCCGCCGGATCAACTTATTGTAATACCGTATTTCGATTTTTTAGTAATTCTATGAATGTCAACTTGTCAAAGTACATTAATTTGAATAAATTAAAGATCGGTTTAAATCCTGAATAAACAAAACATCTCTAGCATGGAAATGAACGTGATGTATTTATTTATTTACACCTACCAATTTTTCGCACGTGACAGTTAATAAATAAATAAATAAATATTCACGGGACAAATTACACTTACTGATCTAACCCCAAAGTAACCAAATTATTTGCTTGTGTTATGGGTATTAGTCAACGATACTGATACGTAGAATTTTTATATATAAATATTACAATATATTTAATAAATACCCAAACCCGGAAATACAAACATTTATGCTAATCACACAAATGCTTGTCCCCGTCGGGGATCGAGCCCGAGCCCCGTTGACTGTGTAGTCAAGGTCGCTAACCACTCGACCAACGGGGCGGTAAATTTAAGTTACATTTTCTGTAAAAAGTTCAAGTTCCAAATCGTATAATAATTTATACGCGTTCTTTGTAATTGTATCTATTTATATTATTTAACTTTTTATTAAATATTTACTTTATCCATCACTTTTTATATTGAAAGCAGGGATAACAAAAAAGTTAAGGTTGGGCACACCAATCACGCTAGTGTGCGTGGCTTGATTACTGTAAGTACACAAGTGACACTCGTTGACATTTCACACAAGCAGAATTTTCTGAAGACATTTTTAATTGTCAGTTTCTTAGGAATAATTCAAAGATATAATCACAATGAAAATAAGATGAATTAATGATCCATCTCGCGCCCTTTTCCTCATTGCTGAGGATCGTCATTCCCCCAATGAGAGGTGAATTCATATCTTACTAGGTGTGCCCTAAAATTTCTAAAATAAAAGTAGTTGTAGTAGTTATTCCTTATTACCGTGGTTTAAAACACACAGTCCCGGGGTTTTACCTACATAGTTCCCATACCCGTGGGATTTCTGAGATAAAAACTATCCTATGTCCTTTCTCGGGTCTCAAACTATCTTTTTACTGAATTTCATTCAATTTGGCACAGTGGTTTACACGTGAAAAAGAGACAGACAGAGATATAGACAGAGTTACTTTCGCACTTACAATATTAGTATGGATTATGTTGCTCATTTGTGACTGTCCGTTGTGTCGTGGAGTGCATTGTGCAGCATGGATTATGTGCTCATCTGTGACTGTCCGTTGTGTCGTAGAGTGCATTGTGCAGCTAGATTTTCAGCATTAAATTTCAGATTTTCAGAGATTCAGATTTGATCAGAATGTCTAATTGGGTTGCGACCTCTCGGCCGGCCTCCTTTCATCGACGTTTCAACGTAATGTGTTATCTTTTTAGGCAATATGCCCAGGAAATTCAACGATACTTCGCAAACAGGTCGCGGAGGGTCCAGTTTTGATATCCACTTCTTGTAGGATAGATGCGTTTGTACGGAAATTAGTCCGTGGAATTTAGAGCATATTACGTCAATACCACATCGCAAAAACGTCAATACGACCACAATTAGCTTTCCTTGGTTGTAACTAAAAATAGAGACCTCTAAAGAGTTTACCAGGAGCGACTTAGTTTTTCGAGATATGTTAGTACCTTTCGATATACTCTGGAGCTGAGTCATTGCACTTAAATTTAAAGATGGAACACACTGTAACAGGCCGCAACAGACCGGGACATATCGTAAATATTAGCCTAGATCACTTTCATTCATTTTATATGAACTATATAATACAGTGGGGTGCTCAGGGCGGATTTTTTTTACAAAGCATCGCGTTGAATTTCACCCCGTCCACAGCGATGGTAAGTAGAATGTGCACACATGTTCCTTCGAGCTTTTTTATATCAGATGGTAACAAACAAGCAGATGGAAAACCTGTATTTTAACAGAAACTAAATTTCGGCTACTTGTTGTGGTAAAAATTAGTAAACAGTTCTCTGTCCTTCTTGAACACATATTAACTAATAAAAACCATATTAATTAAATTCCTAGTTTTCGTTGAAACACGTGTTTTATGACTTAATTCTTTGGATGTTTTTTTTCCATTGTTTTGTTTTAGCAGTAGTTTTTGGTGTTTTTAACCTTACTAGGACCTAATCAGTTGCACTTGAGCATTGGATAGCGAAGGTTGTGACGTTAACATCATCTGTATCCGAAACTTTTCGTTTATTGCTTTCGCCATTATTATTCTTCTGAAAATGGCAAAACGCAAGCAAATAATACTGGAACAGCGAAGTGCTATTTGTACTCTTTGTGAAGACGGATACAGTGAACGTCAGATCGCATTAAGGTTCGGAATTTCTTGTAAAGGTGTTCACTACACTCTTACCCGAAAACAAGAAACTGGAAAAATCGAAGACAAAATAAGATCAGGCATCAGATAACTTCATCACAGTTCTCTCTAAACGGAATCGACGGTTAACGGCACCACAAATTACTACATCATCATCATCATCATCATCATATTTAAGAGCTAGGCTCTTGTCTGTGAAGCGATCTTCATTTTTATCTATCAAGGGCGAGCTCCTTCATCGCTTGATAGGAGGCTGTGTTGGTTTTGTGTCTGACATGGCTTATGAATTCTATCCTTGGTCTTCCTCTACCTCGTCTTCCCTCCAACTTTCCTTCTATGACTGTTTTCTAATGTTCTTAACAGTGAACTTTTTTCTCCAACCCTTCTGAGCACTTCCTCGTTTGTTATCCTCTCTCTCCAACTTATTTCCTCCATTCTCCTCCAACACCACATCTCAAATGACTCCAATCTCTCTCTTTCCCTCTGTGTTAATGTCCATGTTTCGCTACCATATAAAGCTATGCTCCAAACATAAAGCTTTATAAATCGTTTTTTGATTTTTGTTGAAATTTTCGATTTAAAAATATGTTTTTTTTTGTTAAATGCCTGTTTTGCTAAAGTGATCCTTGAAATAATATCTGGTAAACAAACATCTTGAATCGCTATTGATGATACTGCCTAAATACTTAAAATGTGTAACCTGTTCTTTTGGAATTGTATTAAGGTAGATTGGAGCGCAAGGGTTGCTGTTTTTTGCTGTTACTAGAATTTTAGTTTTATTTGTTATGTGTGTTGTTTAAGTCCATGTTTTCTAAAAATGTTATCCATGAGGGTAATTAAATTTTGTAGTTGTGATTCAGATTCAGCTAACGCGACAATGTCATCTGCGAATCGTATAAATAATATTTTCTTCCCTGTGCACTACAGCCGGGGGAGCCAGCGGACTGTAAATCTGGTTCTTCTTCTTCGACGTCCCACCAGCCGCAGTGCTTTGGTCGTGAGCCGAATCTGCCGGAGAAATAATTGAGACCACAACGATTCGTTGCAAAGGCGCTTTATTGTAACGAAATAAAGCAATAAAGCTAGCACCGTTGCAAAATATTTAACCTATTCTATGGAGAGCCACTACTTGCCCTAACACTGCCCTACTCTAAAGCCGGTACCCTATAGATATATACTAAAGCCCAGGAACTTGTCTGGGAAACTTATTGAGTCGTAACGAAATTGTAACTTTATCGGAACTGGAACGGAACGGAACTGATTGTATGGCCGCGCTCTCCGATATTTATAGCGCGCGGCCAGACGGTCGGCGGAAATCTACAAAGACAAACGGCGCCGGGTGTGGCGCCACAATGTCTGGGATTTGTTAAATCCCACTTTTCGCAATCTAATCTTAATAATTTTATCTTAGGTAGCTTCTCCTACCTTTAATTAACTAGTGTGGCCCTCTATCGAGTGCAACGGTACTACCTTTTTACAAATATATGCAAAACAAAGTACGTAATGCCCTAAGACCTACCGAAAATGAATTACAATGTGTTATTTCTTATTTACATACAAGGATCTAACACAAATAAACTTATATAATAACAAACAAGAGTGTTATATACATTATACGTTCTTACAGGACCTCGGAAACTCTTACAATTACAGAGTTGTACGCCTTTTCAGGTCGTACTATCCTGTTAACTATCTTTATAGTACCGAAAAGTGTCTAAACATATGCCTAAGGCTTATACTTACATTATACATACTATTTACAATTGATAAACATTTGTTTACATAAAGAATTTTGCACTTTTCGGATTTTCGTAATAGCGAGTTCCCGCATATAAATACTATCTCGCAAGAGTCGACTCGTAATGTTGTCAACTGCGTGGAACTCGCTTTATTCGTAATATGCCTAATAGGCAAAGATCATAGCTACATAAAGCCTTATTATTAATACACAACAAAGCTGTATGTAGGTCTTAGGGCGAATAAAAGGCGAAAATGAACATTATTTATTACAAAAAAACTTACGAACTAAACGAAACATACAATTCTATCCTGCCTTACTTTCTATTTACATTAATATTTACAACAAAACATGTCTGTGCTGCACATTCTCCCGCCTATAACACGCAGTGTTATACTAAATATGGTGCAGCCAGACTAACTTCTTAACCGGTCTTCGCATGACTCCCGCAGCCGTACGTACGTCAGCCACTCGTACCACGCCGTCTGCTCCAGGGTGTACTGCCTCGATGATCCCCTTTGGCCACCTATTTCTTGGCAGCGCGCCGTCAGCGATGAGGACGATGTCGCCGACGCGCAGCTCTGCTCCTCTTCCGTGAGGCTCCCGCCGCTTTTGGAGTAGCGGAAGCGCTTCTCGTACCCAGCGTGACCAGAAGTGGTTGGCCAGCTGTTGTGAGTGCCGCCAGTGGCGGCGGCCGATGGTATCGCCTTCGGAGAACGCGCCCGGGACAGGCACGCGTGATGGTCCGCCCAGCAGGAAGTGATTGGGCGTCAGTGGTGCCGGGTCTTCTGGTGAAACCGACACGTGTGTGAGAGGTCGGCTGTTGAGCGTGTGCTCGACCTCTACCAGCAGTGTGTGCAGTACCTCTTCTGGTGGATGCCGCTGTTGCAGCACGGCGAACAGTGCAGCCTTGACAGAGCGCACCATGCGCCTCCCATGAATGGCGCGCTCGGCGGGATGAACTTCCATTTGATTGAGTAGTTGGCTGCTGCTTCTTTAGTGGCGTCTAGTGCGGCGCGCCTCAGCTCTGCATCAGCGCCGCGCAGGTTGGTGCCGTTGTCGCTCCAAACCTCGGTGGGGCACCCGCGGCGCGACATCATGCGCCGCAGTGCCATTACTGCGGAGTCTGTAGTCAGGTTGGCGGCTATCTCCAGGTGGACCGCCCTTGAAGTAAGGCAGGTGAAAAGCGCCACGTATCTCTTCTCGTGGCGCCGCCCGATGGTCACGCTGTATGGCCCAAGAAAGTCCAGGCCCACGTAGGTGAAGGCTCGCTGATGGTGCGCGACCCGGGACTTCGGCAGGTCGCCTGTAGGCGGCTGTGGCGGGATAGCGCTTCTTCTTCTGCAAAGCGCGCAGCTCTTTACTATGCCGCGCACGGTGGGGCGAAGCCGTAAAACCCAAAATTTCTGTAATATTTCACTCGTAGTTGCTTCCACCCCGCTATGGTGAAGACGCCGGTGTTCATGTTCTATATAGAGGCGGGTGTATGGGTGACGGCCATCTAGCACGGCCGGTTCTCGAAAATCTTCACTAATATCTTCTGCCGCCGCTATTCGTGACTTTATTTTCAAAATGCCTTCTTGATCGATGAACAATGATAACTGCTTCAACCGGCTGTCTCTTGCTATCGCGCTCCCGCCCGTAATAGCTTCTATTTCGCTAGCAAAGCTTTCTTTTTGTGATGATTTTATTAACAATTTCTCGGCGCTAATGATATCAGCGCCATCTAGCGGCAAGTAACGTCGTTTTTCTTCAGAACTTCGTGGCTTTTTAATTTTCTCTATTTTCCTCGAGCTTTTCGTATACTTTTTTCCCCAATCTTCATCATTGGAGGCACTCGAAGCTGTGCGCTTACGCACACCGGCGACACATTTCTTATTTGGTCTGCAGAGCTCGATGAACTGCAGCACGCGCGCTGTTGCACGCACCAGTCGAAGCCACGACGAAAATCTTGTCACATCCGGAAGTGCTTCTGTAATACATATAATTTTTCTAATGTTATTTACAATATTTACACTATTTACAGCTGCCGACGGTTTTTCTTCGCCTGTTATTTCGCTACTGGTAGCGACATCTTGCGGCCACTTGTCCTCTTCTAAGTATAGGAAGGCCGGACCAACGAACCATCTATGTTGGTCTCCAAATTCTTCCGGGATATGGCGAGTAGCATCATCAGCTACATTGTCGCGAGACGGCACCCATCGCCACTCTGCGACCTTCGTAATATCTTCAATTTCAGCTACTCGATGGGCAACAAACGGCTTGAATGCTCGCGAGCCTGTGCGTAGCCACGATATAACTGTGCGGCTGTCTGTCCAGTACACCCCGCGGCTTGGCTGATACTCGTACTCCTCCATGACGTGCTGAGCTAGGCGGGCACCTAGTAAAGCTGCTTGAATTTCTAACCTTGGTATGGAGGTAAACTTGAGCGGGCTGACTCTTCCTTTGGCTGCTGCTAGGCTGACGCTGACTTCGCCGTCCTCGTTGACTATGCGCCAGTAGACCGCCGCTGCATAGGCAGACTCACTGGCATCCGTAAAGATGTGCAGCTGCCGATCTCGCGCTCGCGCCAGGTTAGAATGTGCGCGAGGTATTTCCAGGTTTTCCATTCTTCTCACATCTTGAAGCCAGCTTCTCCATGTCTTCTCTAAGTCCGCAGGTAAAGGCTCGTCCCATGGTAGTCCGATTCGCCACGTTTCTTGAAGTAGATGTTTCGCGTGAATACTTACAGGTGTAATTAAACCTAAAGGATCGAAAATAGACATAGCTACCCGTAACGCGTGTCTCTTCGTAGGTGTTTTATTTTCATCGTACACCGCTTTAACATTGAAACCCAGCTTATCGTTATGAGGTTTCCATTTTAATCCCAAAACCTTCTCGCTTTCTGTGCTTAGTTCCCAATCGCCGCCCAGAGATGGCGCTACTAGTAGCGTTTTAGCTACGGCCGAGTTGTTCGTTTTCCATCCGCGCAGCTGGAAATGCGCCTGTTGATGAATAAAGCTAACCTGCGAGGCTATTCTGATGGCATCTTCCTCACTATCGAAGCTCTGCAGGTAATCGTCCATGTAATGGTTTCTTACTACGGCTGTAGCGGCGTCGGGATAGAGGTGGGCGTACTCTTTTGCGTTCTTATTTTTTACGAAGATAGCGGTGCTTGGTGATGACGCAGCTCCAAATACGACGCTGGTCATCCTATACTCACGTGGCGAATCTTTTCTATCGCTTCCTCGCCATAGGAAACGTAATGCGTCCCGGTCTTGTTGTCGTACACGTATTTGCAGAAACATTTCTTTTATGTCTGCTGTCACGGCGATAGGCAGCTGTCGAAATCTCATTAGCACTCCGGGTAGGTTCTGCAGAAGGTCTGGACCAGCTAATAACATGTCGTTGAGACTTACTCCATTGACCCGCGCAGCTGCGTCGTACACTATTCGCGGCTTAGGTTTTGCAGGATTCACTACTGCAAAGTGAGGCAGGTACCAGCTGGATTGGCTAGGTGACTCGTTGGCAGGTTCGGCGTAACCACTATCAATTAAATGTTGTACCTGTTTTTCATATGCCTCCTTTAGCGCGGGGTCCTTGTCCAGACGTCTCTCTGTATTATACAATCTCTTAATAGCCAGGCCGCGGCTATCAGGAAACTCGCGGCTATCCTCTTTCCATAATAGACCTGCCTCGTAGCGCCCGTCAGGTAAGCGCTTACACGTACTTTCTAAAATCTGCAGGGCTCGCTGCTCGTTCTGGTTGATGGGCTGGCGCGGAGTGATGCCGACACTGTCCAAATCGAAATAATTTCTTATTACCTTTTCTATATCTTCATCCTGTTCGGCATAGGCTGCTCTCTGCACTAAGTGGACTCGCTGCTTGTGGCGGTAGTCCACACCATGTAGCACCCAGCCAAGGTGCGTGAGTGATGCTACTGGTTGTCCACGTCTTCCGCTTTTCACAGCCCTCGTCACGATCAGGTGCCAGTTGTCCTGGCCGATGAGCACGGTTGGCACGGCGCGCTCCATGATGACATCTTCTTCTATATCTTCTAGATGTCTGCAGTTGTTGACGATGGATCTACTAACAGACTGTGGCGATAGGTTAAGGTTACCTATAGTTCTTCCTATGACCCGATGTCGCTGATGGTGATGAAGGCCCTTGATGGTAACTGCGATGCGGCGCGACCTCTCTGCGTTGAGTCGCGTGCCGCCAACTGTTTCTATATGGAATGGCTCCACCGGTCCGCGAGCTCCTATCTTCGCAGCCACCTTCTCTTCTACCAGCGTGACTGTGGACCCTTCATCTAATAGTGCGTATGTGTTCACGCTGCCTCTGGAACCTGTCAGGACAATCCGTACAACTTTAAGGTAGGCGCGTGGCGCGCTTGACTGTGTTGACGTCACCACGGCGTCGCTGTCTTCTGCTTGATCTTCAGGTGTCCTCTTCGTATAACTGTTGCGGCTATTGTGTAGCCGCCGATGATGCGAGCTCTTGCACCCGTCGATGCCGCACTGCCGAAACTTGCACTCGTGTTTTGGCTTTCTTTTTTGTAGACACCTGAAACATAAATTATTACGTTTTGCCATAGCCCACCTATCGTCAACACTAGCTTTTGTAAACTGTTCACATAGGGAGCTAGTATGTGCATCTTGACATATCGCACATTTATCTCTCTTCACTTGTTGTTCATATTTCTGTGTGTGTGTTCGCTGTGTTTTCTTAAAAACTTGATGATTTTCTTTCGTAGGTTCATGTGGCACCAACGCAGCACACATCTCGGCTTCTTTCATTAAAAATTCACTAATCATTTGTAGATCGGGTTTTCTATCTTCCCGTCTTGCGTACTGGAACCAACTGTGCTGCAACGTATAATTAAACTTCGCTAATAAACTATTCACTGCCACCGTATCGTGTAGATAGCTCTCTCTGTTGAGAGCTCGAATCGTAGCGACGATATTGTTCACTTTACTGGCGAACACACACGTTTCCCGCGCACTTTCTTTCACTCGCGGCAATTACTTGATTTTTTCTAATTCGGCGTTCACTAGTGCGTCGGGCCGACCAAACTGTATTTCCAAATGGTCGACGATCTCACTTGGGTCGGTTTCCCCGTAAAACATGGAGGCGACGGCTTCTTTGGCGTTTCCACGTAAACATCTTCGAATTCTTGCCCGATTTTCCGTCTTGCTAAAATATTTCTCTGTATCTCGATACGCCGCTTTAAACTGCAACCATTCTTCACCAGCGCCATCGAAACTTGGTAACTCCATACTATAGCGCGGCGCCCCTCGTGATGCTTCTGCCAGGGCGGACGCGAGCGCGGTGATATCTGCGGCCTTCAATGCACCTGGTTCTTGTTTTGGTGCCGTATTTTCAGTAGGCGTCGAAATCTTCGCCTTCTCTACGACGGACACATCATCTTCCGCTGGACGTACAGCGCGCGCTGGAATGCCCGCCGACTGCGCGGGCGACGTAGCTTGTGGCGCCTGGGCCACCTCTCGTGGTGCGGGCGACTCATGGCCCGCCGAATCTTCTTGGTGCGGCGCGTGCGCTGCCTCTTCGTATTGCGGCCTAGGTGCCGCCTCTCGTAGTGGGTGTGGCATAAGTGCCACCGAACTGGTGATTGCCAGTGGCTCTGGTGCCGGCTGGCGATCCGTATGGGTTGGCCGAGCGGAGTCCATCCAATCTTCGACCCTCGTAATGGCAGTTGCTTGCCCTTCTTCGTAAACAGCGCGCGCGAGTTCCGTCCGTAGGCGCGCCTCTTCTGCTCGTAAGCACGCTTCTTCTAACTTGGCGCGTAGATAAACTATACGCGGCGACTCGACTGCGGATGGTACCGGCTTTTCACTATTTGCAACGGTGCTCGTTGTGGTCTCGGTCACCTCGGTGTTCTCTGTTGTAACGCTAGTCTCCGTAGCGGACGTGGTGGTACCGCTCGTTTCCTCCTCGCGACTAGCGGCCTCTTCTTCTCGGCGACTCGACGTACTCCTCGTCTCGATTGGCATGGCTCAGTGATCCGGCTCGAATGCGACCAGAAAATGTGCACTACAGCCGGGGGAGCCAGCGGACTGTAAATCTGGTTCTTCTTCTTCGACGTCCCACCAGCCGCAGTGCTTTGGTCGTGAGCCGAATCTGCCGGAGAAATAATTGAGACCACAACGATTCGTTACAAAGGCGCTTTATTGTAACGAAATAAAGCAATAAAGCTAGCACCGTTGCAAAATATTTAACCTATTCTATGGAGAGCCACTACTTGCCCTAACACTGCCCTACTCTAAAGCCGGTACCCTATAGATATATACTAAAGCCCAGGAACTTGTCTGGGAAACTTATTGAGTCGTAACGAAATTGTAACTTTATCGGAACTGGAACGGAACGGAACTGATTGTATGGCCGCGCTCTCCGATATTTATAGCGCGCGGCCAGACGGTCGGCGGAAATCTACAAAGACAAACGGCGCCGGGTGTGGCGCCACAATGTCTGGGATTTGTTAAATCCCACTTTTCGCAATCTAATCTTAATAATTTTATCTTAGGTAGCTTCTCCTACCTTTAATTAACTAGTGTGGCCCTCTATCGAGTGCAACGGTACTGTAACGGCGCCCAGCGTACTACGTGCCGGACGTGTTACTTAGGGGACGATATCCCTTTTTTATTCAGGGAATCTTTCTTTGAGCTCGCTTGGCAGCTCGAGGTACTAATGAGAAGCAGGATTTTCCAGGATTCTCTAATAAATAGACTTTCGTAATGTATCTTCTTTTATTTTCGTGGGACGTCTATCCCTTGTCACATTACAAACTCGACTTACATTCTATTGTGTAACTTTTCTAAACAATTCCATTCTACTTTCGAAAACAGACAAAGCTGCCAGTACGTAACACCATAAAGGTGTTACATCAGCTACCCCCCAAGGTGGGAGCAGCTGAAACTGGTGGGGCATTTGTCTCCCTTCATATGGCCTACCTAACCCTAACCTGATTGCCCTACCTACGAGGGGAAGGTACATTTTGGTGGGACTGTCTTTTCCTAAAAGATAGTTTGCCCCATGTGTGGTTCTGTTCATCATCACCACACCATGGCACAAACTTTGGTCTCCCAAAACCCCTGTAAAAGACAGACCACAGTCCCCTCACCTAACCTATCCTACCGCAAACATTTTTTATTTTATTACATTTTAGCCTGAAGGGCTCTAGCTGTATAAGAGATAATAAGAGATGGAAAGGCATAACAATTCAAACTTCTTTTCTTTGGTGGACCAAAAGAAAAAAGATTGAAGTATTACTTCCTCTCAACATCGAGCTCGCCCCAATATATAGATACCACGATCATAAATATTCCTTACTATGAATCATATTAATACCATCATTATAATATCTCCCATAACTATCCGAGTTCATGTATATCCTATACAGATATCCTTTGTGTCGACTATGTCGTACTACAAAGTTGAACTCTCCTTCAAAAGACTTTCAACCCTTAACCTATATTGACTCTTACGACTTCATACTAAGGCGGCTCAGTCCCTAATATACATTATACCCCATAAGACTTTATTATTGAACGGAAGAACTTGAGAGGAATACATTGCTATTGGAAATAGGACATTTCTTCATTTAATATTCTTTTGGTCATCTTTTTTCTTTTTGGCTTCGGTCCATCATTACAGCATTGGTTGAGCCCCATCATATTACATGAAACAAATACAAGCATTAGTATTCTCATATATAAGCCCAAACAAAAGTAATGGTCTAACATGTAACAATTATTTATTACAATGAATGACTATAAGTACACTATATATTTTTTTTACATACGTACATGAAATGCTTTCAACCTATTTATATGTACAATATCTCTATATCTCCTATTGCTTAACTTCGTAATTACATAATTTACATTAGATATTCTTTCCACTATTCTGAACGGCCCCTTATATAACCTACATAATTTTAGACTCCTATTGTCCACCCGTCTTGGTGTATAAACCAATACTAATTGTCCCGGTGAAAAATCCTTTACCTTAGCCCTTTTGTCAAAATATCTCTTTTGCCTAACTTGTGCCCTTCTAATATTTTGTATTGCCTTCCGGACTAACGTACTTTGTAAATTATGTCTCTCGGCAAAATTTACTTCTTGGTTTTGACTATCCCTATTTACCCCCATGTCGCTTTGGAATATCGGTTCCCTAGCGTACATCATCATATATGGTGAAACTTTAGTGGTTGATTGTTTGCTAGTGTTATATGAATGACAAACTAATGGCACAAATCTACACCCTTCATCACATTTTACAACAACATTTTCACTCTTTCGCGTGTCCGCGCACCCCTTTTTCATATCATTTTTACCTCTATACAATTTGTATGAATTATTGCGATCACTCTTATTTTCTCTGAAATTAAACATATTAGTTTCTATATTTTTCTTCGTATTCATTTTTGACGTCGCAGTCAATGAATACGAAGACTTTATGTCAGCTCGTTTTATAATATTACATATATTGCGCATGTTGTTATGGCAACTATCTCTATTATTTGCAAACTGTCTAAAGCTATTTAAATTAAAATTTACAAAAAACTTTTTATCTATACACAAATAACCCTTTTTACAGTAAATAACTACATCATATTTATTAAGGAAATCCTGCCCCAGGATCATTTCGTACCCAATATTATTTACAATCACCATGTCGTTGGGGAAGACCCTTGCATTAATGAGGAGATTTACTCTCGCCTCACCAACGACTTTTAGTGTAGACCCTGTAACAGATTGAATTTTATCTCTGCTATATGGAACACTGGCTCCATATGGCAGATTTAACTTTTTTGCTAAACTCGCGGACATACATGAGACACTTGCCCCCGTGTCTATCAAAGCGAGACATTCCTGTCCCCTAACACATAAACGAATACATGGATTTTTTACACCTGATATTTTATCCTCTTGTTTGGCTTGAAGTGGTGCGGGCGTGACTGCTTCGCACATATTGACGCGATGGCCCACGCCATCCGTGTGTTGTCGTGACTTCGGACCGCTTCTGAAAGAACTTTGTGTACATAAGGCTGTCTTTTTATATTGAGGCGTACGAAAAACTTCCGCCGGTTTTTGGTGATCTTGTTGTGAACACACGGGCGCATCAGGAAGGACGTTTGTTTCCTTCCCATACAAATATTTCTGTGGCAACCCAACTGGTGGCTGCAATGGAAGGTCAACCGTGGAATGCGGTTTTCCTCCAAATAACTCATTATACTGCCTTATCGTGTCACGTAGCTCCTCTCGTGACTTATATAATTGCAATCCCAATTTTTCTTTGAACGAGGGCAATATCGTTTTAAGGAATTGTTTTATGAAAATTACTTCTGAAATTTCAGCCTTGGTTGCGGTGTCGCTGAGCCTGTAAAAATAGGTTAATAGTTCCTCATCACGGCCTTGCTTAGATACATAAAATTGTTCCACATAATTTATTGAAACGGGGAATTCGTTTTCAATTTTTCTACATAATTCATCGAAATTGGCCGTGTCGGTATATATCATTTTATAAAATGCTAATGCCGGACCGTCGAGATATAGTCCCAGCAATAACGGTAGGCTCTCCATATCCCATTTGTTTATCGCCGCGACCGTTCTGAAATCTTTAATGAACTCAGCGAACGCCAAGTTTTGCGTTCCGTTGAAGCGCTTGATGGCCTCCATCACAACTCTTACCCTCTGACACCAATACTTAGCCCTCCTGGTTTTTCTAGCGTGGTGATTGCGCGTAGCGCCTGAACGTGGGGACTTCCGTAGCCACTTCACACAGCGACTTCCCGCAGCGACTTCCCGCAGCGACTTCACACAGCAACTGCACACAGCAACTGCACACCGCGACTGCACGGCGCCTCCGCCAACTTGTAACGGCGCCCAGCGTACTACGTGCCGGACGTGTTACTTAGGGGACGATATCCCTTTTTTATTCAGGGAATCTTTCTTTGAGCTCGCTTGGCAGCTCGAGGTACTAATGAGAAGCAGGATTTTCCAGGATTCTCTAATAAATAGACTTTCGTAATGTATCTTCTTTTATTTTCGTGGGACGTCTATCCCTTGTCACATTACAAACTCGACTTACATTCTATTGTGTAACTTTTCTAAACAATTCCATTCTACTTTCGAAAACAGACAAAGCTGCCAGTACGTAACACCATAAAGGTGTTACAGTACTACCTTTTTACAAATATATGCAAAACAAAGTACGTAATGCCCTAAGACCTACCGAAAATGAATTACAATGTGTTATTTCTTATTTACATACAAGGATCTAACACAAATAAACTTATATAATAACAAACAAGAGTGTTATATACATTATACGTTCTTACAGGACCTCGGAAACTCTTACAATTACAGAGTTGTACGCCTTTTCAGGTCGTACTATCCTGTTAACTATCTTTATAGTACCGAAAAGTGTCTAAACATATGCCTAAGGCTTATACTTACATTATACATACTATTTACAATTGATAAACATTTGTTTACATAAAGAATTTTGCACTTTTCGGATTTTCGTAATAGCGAGTTCCCGCATATAAATACTATCTCGCAAGAGTCGACTCGTAATGTTGTCAACTGCGTGGAACTCGCTTTATTCGTAATATGCCTAATAGGCAAAGATCATAGCTACATAAAGCCTTATTATTTCTACACAACAAAGCTGTATGTAGGTCTTAGGGCGAATAAAAGGCGAAAATGAACATTATTTATTACAAAAAAACTTACGAACTAAACGAAACATACAATTCTATCCTGCCTTACTTTCTATTTACATTAATATTTACAACAAAACATGTCTGTGCTGCACATTCCCATTGAATTTTATCCCACCTGATTCATATTCTTTAATTTCTCGTATGGCTTCTTCTATGAACAAATTAAATATAAGAGGTGAAAGTGGACAACCCTGTCTAACTCCTTGTCTTATATTTGCCGTTTCCTTCTCATCTCCTATTTCTATAATGCTCTTTTGTTCCTTATAAAGCTCGTAAATTATTTTCTTATCCCTTTAATCTATTCCAGCTCTCTTTAAAACTCCCATCATTAGTTTCCATTCAACCCGGTCAAAAGTCTAAGTCGATAAACTAGTCGTCTTTTTTTTTACCTTTTCTAAGTCGATAAACGCCATACATGTTGTCAACCCTAGATCTAGTCGCCTATCTATCATTGTTCGTAAAATAAGCAACGCTTCTCTCGTTCCTCTACCCGTTCTAAAACCGTATTGATCGTCACCCACCAATTGGTCTATTTTGGATTTTAGTCGGTTTTGTATAATCTTCAGCAATATTTTAGAGACATGTGATATTAAACTTAGGGTCCTATATTTCTCACATTTCATTGTGTTTGGTTTCTTTGGTAATAACTTCCCCTTCTAAGTACATTAACTGGGTTATTTATATCAAAAATTTTATCTATTAATGTGTTGCATCTGGCATATTTTATTAATTCTATGTGTATTCTATCTTCTCCTGGCGCCTTTCCGTTTTGTATATCCTTTAGTGCTTTATCAAATTCCTCCCGTAGAGTTGGTGGGCCTAGATCATCTTCTACTTCACTGCATTCTTCGATATCGTTTTCATCTAACCCTTTTCCGTCATACAATGTTTCTATATAGCGCTTCCACCTTTTAACTACCTCATTATTTTCTATTTGAATATTGCCTGCCTCATCTAATACAGCTGTACTTCTTTTCTTATTAGATCGACTGAGTTGCTTAATTATATTGTAAGCTTTGTCAATTTGCCCTTTGTTAATGAACCTTTCTATTTCGTCACAGGTTTCTTCTAAATCCTTCTTCTTTCTTTGTCTACATTTTACTGATATTGTATTTGTTAATTTTCGGTATTGTTCTAAGCTTTGATCGTCAGTTTTAGCTTTATATTGTCTTCTTTGCAGCATTAAATCTATAATCTCCGGATCTAACCATTTTTTCCTGGGTGCGAGCAAATTACTACAACTCTGAATAATACGAGAGAAACGCTCATTTCGGTAACTACTGTTAAACGACGACTTCTGTGATCTGTCTGTGAGTCTAAGTGGATGTGTTGCTGCAAAGAAACCTAAGTTAACAACTCGACACAAGAAAAATAGACTAGAATGGGCAAAGTCGCGTCAAAACTGGACAATTGATCAGTGGGAAAAAGTTCTTTGGAGTGATGAATCCAAGTTTCAGACTTTGGATACAATAGACGTGTGTTTGTCCGTCGTTCAGCTGAAGAACGGGCTTTTGAAGCATGTACAGTTCCTACTGTGAAGCATGGTGGTGGTAATGTAATGGTTTGGGGGTGCTTCAGCAGGAATAAATCAGGAAAACTTGTGAGGATCACAGGAAAACTAAACATTACATAAATTATATACAAGTTATTTAAAAATTCTTCAGGATGCAGCCATACCCAGTGGACCGAATCTTATTGGCCCTGAATTCATTTTTCAACAGGATAATGATCCTAAGCACTCGTCTAAACTTTGCCAGAGCTTTTTAAAACAAAAAGTAACAAAAATATTTTAAAAATAATGCAATGGCCTTCGCAGTCACCTGACCTCTCCCCGATTTAACTCGTATGGGATGAACTCGACAGGAAGGTGAAAAATAGAGCTCCAACGAGCTCTGAACATTTATGGGAATTATTAGAAAGCGAATAGAATAAGTTAGACGAAGATTATTTTAAGTAACTAATTAACAGAATGCCTAGAACAAAGACCTACAAAAAATATAGACATAGACATTGTAAACAATTATAAACAAATCGGTGAAGATAAAAATTTTGTACATGTGTGTGTAAGACAACGCCAACATTTGCAAGCATCGTGAAAGAATACGTACGTATGCTAAAGAAAAACGTTGCAAGCATTGGCTTTCAAATTACCATTTACTGCTTTAATATTTTACTACTACGTTTCATAAGTTGTAATGCGTTTTATATTATTTGTATTTTAAATTTTATTTGTTATACTATGATATATACCTACGTCAATAACAAACAAGTTTAGAAGGACTTGAAATTTATTTATCTACTGTACATATGCCATTATGTTAATGCATATTTACACATGTATATATGCATTATAGTATGGGAGCCCACGACACTAAACCTAGTCCCATAAGACTACCGGATGGTATATACATAGTTAGATTCGTCGTTAATTGGAGAATACGAAATGGCTATGCTGCAATGCGAAATAGATTTTACACTTTCAATCGTCGGCACTTGGTGAAATTCCATTATTTTTAGTTGAAACTAGTTTATCACTCACTTGTACTTTTATTTCACTATTATTATACACTAAATTATTTAATTTTATCGACCGGTTTCGCTTTTTAAAGCATCTTCAGGACGTAATATTCTTTACTATACATCGTCATGGTGACAATACGCAATATTGTTTAAGAACTCTATACAACGATACTTTACACTACGGGGTTTGCGAGAAAACTTTACTTGTAGAGGGTACGCTAAACAGTATATGTTTTAATTTTTTTTACCGTTTTTGATGGCATGACTAGTATGTATAGGTACAAATGCCAAATTACAGCTTTCTACTATTAAGAATTTCTGAGCTAAGGCGCGGACGAACGGACGGACAGACGAATGAACGGACATATGAAACTATAAAGGTTTCCAGTTAACTTTAGAACCCTATAAATCCCTAAGTAGGGCATAAAATTAAAACAACCAAGTGAAAACGGTTGAAAAATCCAACAATTTCCCATAAAATATGTAATTTCATTTGTTGAAACAGTTAATGACCAGTAAAATTATTCGTACCTGATCGTGGCATGGGTATTCCATTAGTATCAATCGAAAGAAATCGGGTAATTGCTAAAAAAACCGAGCAGAAACGCCGATTTCAGCTGTGCAGTGGGCAACCTTCAATCGCTGCAGCAACCACCTCATCCACCGTTTCGAAGATGCAGCAGTGGCTTTACTTACACAAAAAGTAATGATCTTTCAGATGAGCTTTGGTTCGTTCGGTAGTCCGATGGTACTAGATACCTAGGTACAAGGCGTCACTTATAATGCTGCTGCCACTGATAAGGCCAGTCATGGTCACCATATCATCTAACCTGATTGAATTCTCAAAAAAACGTCTGTAATTCTTGGAAAGATGAACGCGTAATTCGCTACCTACTACTTTAATGAAACTGAAAGAGTTTATTGCACATATCTAGATGGCGCTGAACAATATTAATTCAGGCTATTAATCGCACAAGTTGTTAATATACGTATAGTACGTTATTGTAATGATTTATTCCTTCCATTTCTCATTTTCAAATTTTTAAATATATTTTTGAAAAACGCACTCTTGTGCTGTTTATTAGACATGGGTAATAGTCTTGGGTTATAACAGGTCGAATCAGATATCTGTTGATCCTGTTACTGTTACTGAAAAATAACAGATGTCATTATCTGTTACTAAAGAACAGCCTGTTATTTTTCCAAGCACGGTCTCAGTATATAATTCACGTACAGTACAAAATATGTGAGTAGCATATTACGAAGTACTCTGTGGTGAGTAGAGAGTAGTGAGTACTAAGGCCATTTTAGTAGACGACATTTGGCAGATGCCAGACACGTACAAGTTTATATGGAGCTACTGCGTTTTAGATCCCATTTCACATTCTTAGATTTGACAAAATGACTAAGATCTGACAAATATGACCTTTTAAATTAGCCCTACTTTAGTTGATTATTGTTTGATATAATTTTAAAAAATGTGTAAACGGTTAACCCTGCAGTCCATACCTGAAACTTCCCGCTAATATGAGGTATTTTAAGCTAAAATGAGTAAAAACTATAAGCATAATAATATATTTTTTTTAGTTCAAACATCTACATAGATAGTTAGTTAAAAATCACAGTAGGCTATATTGATTTTTTAAAAGCCGTGTAGGTATTTTGGAAACGATGATCAATTTTGATTTTTCAAATGGCATTCAATTTCATTCTTGTGATCTAAAGTTCTATTTTAGCTACATAATTGATAGCCGATGGGTTGAAAAATGTCGAAGCAATATTAAAAAAAACATTATAATACTTAAATATAACTAGGTACCAGTTCTGCTAATCACCCGAACCGTGGGATGCTTTTTATTCATATGTTTTTGCAAATACGGATGATCAAAAGATAATTAAGCCTTACATAGATATATTGCAGCTCGCATAGTGGTCACCTACATCTACAAAATGGTTCCACACAAACACAATACTGTCATCTCTTATTTACATTTGCCATTTTGCTGAACTAATATTATAAAAACTTTTATACAACTTCAACCTAAATTATTTAAATTTAATAGATAAGTATATCCTATCAGAACTGCTTATTACCTATATATACAAAAAGAATATGAATACCTACTAAGTATTTTTATTCGCACTAGTAAACCTTTTGTTTACAAAACAATTTTTGTTTTCGCTAAGTAAATTCAAAGCGAAATCGAAAGAATATAATCCGAAAAACGGGATAGAAAACAAATTACCAAAGAAACGTTATGACCTGGGTGTCTAATTAATATCACCTTTATAGTTAAGTCATAAAGTCGTAGTTACGTTGAACATTTTGTAGCCAATGGCGTCAATGCCAACAAAGACGTTCGGAAACGCGCCATTATATAAACGTTTCGAACTTTCAAATAATTTCTGTTGTAATTTTACTACGAAGAAAAAAATATTTTACCGTTATTAAAATTTTGTACGAGTACCTATATTGATGATTTTATGCAAATAATTGAGATCGACCTTTTTGTTTTTACATACCTACAAAAGGACGTAATATTTCAACATATCGTTAGAAGTATTCTTGCAGTGTTTCCGAATTGAAAATTAGGAACAGGAACAGATAACAGATTATACGACTAGAAATAGTTGTCACTATTCTAGGAAGATATTTTGTTATAAAAGATTACTATTTGAATTTTCGGTTAATAAATACTAGGTGCTTCTTGTTTTAGCAGATTCAATTAAGCGGGTGTGAGCGAGAGAGACTAATACATACGAAGAACAGGTAACACGAATATCTGTTATTGAGTAGGTACCTAGTACCTAGTACCTACTGTGACTGAAGAACGTAGTGCAGATTGTGATTCAGTATTGTGACTGATATTTTTCAACAGATATTTGATATTGTAGGAACAATTGTTATCTAGTATTTACGAATACCTGTGATTTGTATCTGTTACGATAAATACGCCTCACTACTAATGGGTAACTCAGTAGACATGGGCGTTTTCGTATTTATTTGCAAACGGATAATTAATCGATATTCAATATTATATCGATATCGAAAATCGTTTTCAGATATCGATATGTCTAGACAAGTGGCATAAACGCTAGGAGAATAAATTACACGAATTGATCTACCCCAAAGTAAGCAAATTATTTGCTTGGTTGTTAGTCAATGATACTAATACATATAATTACGTATATAAATACAGTTACATTCATAATAAACACCCAAACCCAGAAATACAAACATCTATGCTCATCACACAAATGTTTGTCCCTGTCGGGAATCGAACCCGAACCACATCGATTCTTAGTTAGGTTCGCTTACCACTCAAATGGCGGGGCGATTAACCTATCTTCGGCTAATCGTGGGTGCACTGATTGTACCTCTGCCTACCGTTTCGTGCATACGGGTGTAAATCAACTATACATTTAAATCTCATCATGCCCGGTTCCTTTGCATGGCAGACAGAGTAAAATGAAGGTCTATAGACTTTCCAGTTCACTGCGATTCACCGGTTTGTCGCTTGGCGGGACGAGTGGTGATCAACTTCAACGCATTTTACCGACTTGATTTCGACTATCGATTATTTTTAGCAATAAAAGAGACCAAAGGCTTTATGTGTTTCAAAGCACGGGAGGAGTAAGTAACACACCACCCGCCAGACTCCGTGTTGCTACTGAGATTTTGGATTTTCAAGAAAAACCTTGAAAAAACCTCAATTATAATTTTGAGCGACCTGAAGATAGAATCCGGGCCCTCATGATCTTAGCCGAAGGCTATCCACTAGACCACGAGGCAGACTTGAATATAATATATAATATTTACGCTATTATTTGTATTTAGTTAACAGACGGACGCAATCTGATATATAATATCCACTATAGGCATAGTTTGCGTCCTAGTGTGATTAGTGATTATCGACATCTGTACGTTTTTCTACAATCATAATAACGTTGATGCAAATTAGTAATTATAATATGCATACTAATAATGAACAGAACAGGTGAATTTACCCTATCTGATATCTTTTATTTATTTACACTAACACAAATGTAATCTGCTTATAGACTGATATTAATTTAAAAGTTTTATACACACTCTAAAAGTGAATGTAATACTCACTAAAAGTTTTATATTTATTTATTTATTTACAATAAGTACCTAAATAAAAACTTTAGAACTAAAAAAAGGCAAAGAATTATCGTTAAGTAGGGCACGTGTCACCAAGGTCAAGTGCAACTCAGAACAAAACTGTCTAAAAATATAAATCAAAATTCATTCAATACAATTTTTATACCTACCACATAAATTCAACCTTAAATCTATTCAACGTAAGTCCAGTTTAAAGAATGAATTTCTCCCTGATATCGAGTAGCCGGCGGAAAGCTGCTAACTTATGGACTCTTTGTTGTAACGAAATAAATAGAAACTAGACCTTATTGTTAGCGGGTTAAGATATAGATATTACGCACGCACTATAATTATTAAGCAAATGACCAATTACAAGCTGAAGTCACGTAATATTCGCTTCATCACTTTTACGCCAGTAAAAAATTAAATGGTAAGACAGAGACATAGCGAATAAAAGCTATCGATATGTTATATCGCTCGTGATGTGAAGTTTGCTTTTTGTTCGTTATTTAATATTCGTATATCGATCTCGTGTTGTGTTGTTGCATTGCGCTTTGGATAAATCATAACTATTAACTTGATGAAGTTTTTGTGAAATCGGTTATGTATATTTAGATATCGATATGGTATGATAATAAACACGTATCCGATATAAGTTACGATTTGATATATCGAAACCATGCTTATAACTCAGCGAAATTCCTTGCGTTAACTCAGTAATTCAAGCGCAGTGTACTGCGCCGGCTCATTGCGCTAACTCAAAATTGCGCCATGGCGCAACAAATCTGACGCAGCCCGCGGGTAAAAGGAAGTGAGCAGCGAGCGAAACGTGCGCCGTGCGCCACGCTACAGAGTGCTAAGTGTGAGTTTTTCTTTTCGCATTCGATCGTGAGCGCGTTTGGAGTTTACTAGGAATTTGTATGTGATTTGTACAGCGCCAACTAGTGGTAAACGTGAGAAACCAGTTTACCACTAGGTGGCGCTGTACAAATCACATACAAATTCCTAGTAAACTCCAAACGCGCTCACGATCGAATGCGAAAAGAAAAACTCACACTTAGCGCTCAGATTCATAGTTCACAAACAGCGCACAGCGCTTGATTGCGTTGGTTCACTGGTAACTCAACAAGTGAGTCGCGACACATAAGAGTCATGACTCATGATAATTGTGCATATGAATGAGAGTTTACTGGGTATAGTCTTTATATTACTTTTGTCTTAATATTTAATTTTAATGTTTACTGTAACTGTTTTTGTGTACAATAAAGTGTTAAATAAATAAATAAAAATAAATAAATATAGTCTCTTAGTAGTCTGTGGTATAACTATGCTGCGCCGTGCGCTAACACATTTTGAATAAGTGTTAATTACTGCTTAAACTGCTAATTTTTGACGTTAGTTTCAATCGAACGTCAGCGTCTCAAATGTCAATATTAGCAATTTAGTTGCGGTTGAACATACGCGCGGAAATAGGAATGTTTTAACTTGGATAACCTAGAAAATATGATTTTCAGTTTTTTTTTATGATTAGAGATATTACAGATAGATAAAGATTAGATAGATATAGTGTAACTTAGTATCATCACCCCCGTTTCTAATAGGCCGAGTAGACCGAAATCTCTATAGACTATTTAGTTTACCACGATTCACTAGTTTGTCGGTTGGCGAAATGAGTAGTGATCTCCATCGCCGAATTTGTCAACTTAGTTATTTCTAACGATAGCCGGGATCGACGGCTAAATACTGTCACTTGTGTAAAAAATGCCACACAAAATTTTCGGCCACTTGCTCCAAAACAAATCACAACAACGATGCTATTGTGGCAGGAAAACCTTTTCCTGCCACAATAGCATCGTTGTTGTGCACTACAGCCGGGGGAGCCAGCGGACTGTAGATCTGGTTCTTCTCTCTTCGATGCCCCACCAGCCGTAGTGCTTTTCTGTTGAGCCGGATGTGTCGGAGAAATAAACGAGACCACAACTTCCTTGCAAAGGTGCTTTATTGTAACGAAATAGCAATAAAGCTAGCACCGTTGCAAATATTTGACCTATTGTAAGGAGAGCCACTACTTGCCCTAACACTGCCCTACTCTAAAGCCGGTACCCTATAGATATATACTAAAGCCCAGGAACTTGTCTGGGAAACTTATTGAGTCGTAACGAAATTGTAACTTTACTAGAATGGAACGGAACTAAATGTATGGCCGCGCTCTCCGATATTTATAGTGCGCGGCCAGACGGTCGGCGGAAATCTACAAAGACAATCGGCGCCGGGTGTGGCGCCACAATGTCTGGATTTGTTAAAATCCTACTTTTTGCAATTTAATCTTAATAATTTTACCTTAGGTAGCTTTTCCTACCTCTAATTAACTAGTGTGGCCCTCTAGCGAGTGCAACGGTACTACCTTTTTACAAATATATACAAAACAAAGTACGTAATGCCCTAAGACCTACCGAAAACGAATTACAATGCGTTATTTCTTATTTATATACAAGGATCTAACACTAATAAACTTATATAATAACAAACAAGAGTGTTATATACATTGTATGCTCTTACAGGACCTCGGAAACTCTTACAATCACAGAGTTGTACGCCTTTTCAGGTCGTACTATCCTGTAAACTATCTTTATAGTACCGAAAAGTGTCTAAACATATGCCTAAGGCTTATACTTACATTATACATACTATTTACAATCATAAAACATTTGTTTACATACAGAATTTTGCACTTTTCGGATTTTCGTAATAGCGAGTTCCCGCATATAAATACTATCTCGCAAGAGTCGACTCGTAATATCGTCGACTGCGTGGAACTCGCTTTATTCGTAATATGCCTAATAGGCAAAGATCATAGCTACATAAAGCCTTATTATTTCTATACAACAAAGCTGTATGTAGGTCTTAGGGCGAATAAAAGACGAAAACGAACATTATTTATTACAAAAAACTTACGAACTAAACGAAACTTACATTCTATCCTGCCTTACTATCTATTTACATTAATATTTACAATAAAACATGTCTGTGCTGCACATTCTCCCGCCTATAACACGCAGTGTTATACTAAATATGGTGCAGCCAGACTAACTTCTTAACCGGTCTTCGCATGACTCCCGCAGCCGTACGTACGTCAGCCACCCGTACCACGCCGTCTGCTCCAGGGTGTACTGCCTCGATGATCCCCGTTGGCCACGTATTTCTTGGCAGCGCGCCGTCAGCGATGAGCACGATGTCGCCGACGCGCAGCTCTGCTCCTCTTCCGTGAGGCTCCCGCCGCTTTTGGAGTAGCGGAAGCGCTTCTCGTACCCAGCGTGACCAGAAGTGGTTGGCCAGCTGTTGTGAGTGCCGCCAGTGGCGGCGGCCGATGGTATCGCCTTCGGAGAACGCGCCCGGGACAGGCACGCGTGATGGTCCGCCCAGCAGGAAGTGATTGGGCGTCAGTGGTGCCGGGTCTTCTGGTGCAACCGACACGTGAGTGAGAGGTCGGCTGTTGAGCGTGTGTTCGACCTCTACCAGCAGTGTGTGCAGTACTTCTTCTGGTGGATGCCGCTGTTGCAGCACGGCGAACAGTGCAGCCTTGACAGAGCGCACCATGCGCTCCCATGCGCCTCCCATGAATGGCGCGCTCGGCGGGATAAACTTCCATTTGATTGCGTAGTTGGCTGCTGCTTCTTTAGTGGCGTCTAGTGCGGCGCGCCTCAGTTCTGCATCAGCGCCGCGCAGGTTGGTGCCGTTGTCGCTCCAAACCTCGGTGGGGCACCCGCGGCGCGACATCATGCGCCGCAGTGCCATTACTGCGGAGTCCGTAGTCAGGTTGGCGGCTATCTCCAGATGAACCGCCCTTGAAGTAAGGCAGGTGAAAAGCGCCACGTATCTCTTCTCGTGGCGCCGCCCGATGGTCACGCTGTATGGCCCAAGAAAGTCCAGGCCCACGTAGGTGAAGGCTCGCTGATGGTGCGCGACCCGGGACTTCGGCAGGTCGCCTGTAGGCGGCTGTGGCGGGATAGCGCTTCTTCTTCTGCAAAGCGCGCAGCTCTTTACTATGCCGCGCACGGTGGGGCGAAGCCGTAAAACCCAAAATTTCTGTAATATTTCACTCGTAGTTGCTTCCACCCCGCTGTGGTGAAGACGCCGGTGTTCATGTTCTATGTAGAGGCGGGTGTATGGGTGACGGCCATCTAGTACGGCCGGTTCTCGTAAATCTTCACTTATCTCTTCTGCCGCCGCTATTCGTGACTTTATTTTCAAAATGCCTTCTTGATCGATGAACAACGATAACTGCTTCAAACGGCTGTCTCTTGCTATCGCGCTCCCGCCCGTAATAGCTTCTATTTCGCTAGCAAAGCTTTCTTTTTGTGATGATTTTATTAACAATTTCTCGGCGCTAATGATATCAGCGCCATCTAGCGGCACGTAACGTCGTTTTTCTTCCGTGCTTCGTGGCTTCTTAATTTTCTCTATTTTCCTCGAGCTTTTCGTATACTTTTTTCCCCAATCTTCATCATTGGAGGCTTTCGTAGCTGTGCGCTTACGCACACCGGCGACACATTTCTTATTTGGTCTGCAGAGCTCAATGAACTGCAGCACGCGCGCTGTTGCGCGCACCAGTCGAAGCCACGACGAAAATCTTGTCACATCCGGAAGTGCTTCTGTAATACATATAATTTTTCTAATGTTATTTACAATATTTACACTATTTACAGCTGCCGACGGTTTTTCTTCGCCTGTTATTTCGCTACTGGTAGCGACATCTTGCGGCCACTTGTCCTCTTCTAAGTATAGGAAGGCCGGACCAACGAACCATCTATGTCGGTCTCCAAATTCTTCCGGGATATGGCGAGTAGCATCATCAGCTACATTGTCGCGAGACGGCACCCATCGCCACTCTGCGACCTTCGTAATATCTTCAATCTCAGCTACTCGATGGGCAACAAACGGCTTGAATGCTCGCGAGCCTGTGCGTAGCCACGATAGAACTGTGCGGCTATCTGTCCAGTACACCCTGCGGCTTGGCTGATACTCGTACTCCTCCATGACGTGCTGAGCTAGGCGGGCACCTAGTAAAGCTGCTTGAATTTCTAACCTTGGTATGGAGGTAAACTTGAGCGGGCTGACTCTTCCTTTGGCTGCTGCTAGGCTGACGCTGACTTCGCCGTCCTCGTTGACTATGCGCCAGTAGACCGCCGCTGCATAGGCAGACTCACTAGCATCCGTAAAGATGTGCAGCTGCCGATCTCGCGCTCGCGCCAGGTTAGAATGTGCGCGAGGTATTTCCAGGTTTTCCATTCTTCTCACATCTTGAAGCCAGCTTCTCCATGTCTTCTCTAAGTCCGCAGGTAAAGGCTCGTCCCATGGTAGTCCGATTCGCCACGTTTCTTGAAGTAAATGTTTCGCGTGAATAGTTACAGGTGTAATTAAACCTAAAGGATCGAAAATAGACATAGCTACCCGTAACGCGTGTCTCTTCGTAGGTGTTTTATTTTCATCGTACACCGCTTTAACATTGAAACCTAGCTTATCGTTGTGAGGTTTCCATTTTAATCCCAAAACCTTCTCGCTTTCTGTGCTTAGTTCCCAATCGCCGCCCAGAGATGGCGCTACTAGTAGCGTTTTAGCTACGGCCGAGTTGTTCGTTTTCCATCCGCGCAGCTGGAAATGCGCCTGTTGATGAATGAGGCTAACCTGCGAGGCTATTCTGATGGCATCTTCCTCACTATCGAAGCTCTGCAGGTAATCGTCCATGTAATGGTTTCTTACCACGGCGGTAGCGGCGTCGGGATAGATGTGGGCGTATTCTTGTGCGTTCTTATTTTTTACGAAGATAGCGGTGCTTGGTGATGACGCAGCTCCAAATACGACGCTGGTCATCCGATACTCACGTGGCGAATCTTTTCTATCGCTTCCTCGCCATAGGAAACGTAATGCGTCCCGGTCTTGTTGTCGTATACGTATTTGCAGGAACATTTCTTTTATGTCTGCTGTCACGGCGATAGGCAGCTGTCGAAATCTCATTAGCACTCCGGGTAGGTTCTGCAGAAGGTCTGGACCAGCTAATAACATGTCGTTGAGACTTACTCCATTCACCCGCGCAGCTGCGTCATAAACTATTCGCGGCTTAGGTTTTGCAGGATTCACTACTGCAAAATGAGGCAGGTACCAGCTGCTTTGGCTAGGTGACTCGTAGGCAGGTTCGGCGTAACCACTATCTAATAAATGTTGTACCTGTTTCTCGTATGCCTCCTTTAGCGCGGGGTCCTTGTCCAGACGTCTCTCTGTATTGTATAATCTTTTCATAGCCAGGCCGCGGCTATCAGGAAACTCGCGGCTATCTTCTTTCCATAATAGACCTGCCTCGTAGCGCCCGTCAGGTAAGCGCTTACACGTATTTTCTAAAATCTGCAGGGCTCGCTGCTCGTTCTTGTTGATGGGCTGGCGCGGAGTGATGCCGACACTGTCCAAATCGAAATAATTTCTTATTACCTTCTCTATATCTTCATCCTGTTCGGCATAGGCAGCTCTCTGCACTAGGTGGACTCGCTGCTTGTGGCGGTAGTCCACACCATGTAGCACCCAGCCAAGGTGCGTGAGCGATGCTACTGGTTGTCCACGTCTTCCGCTCTTCACAGCCCTCGTCACGATCAGGTGCCAGTTGTCCTGGCCGATGAGCACGGTTGGCACGGCGCGCTCCATGATGACATCTTCTTCTATATCTTCTAGATGTCTGCAGTTGTTGACGATGGATCTATTAACAGACTGTGGCGATAGGTTAAGGTTACCTATAGTTCTTCCTATTATCCGATGTCGCTGATGGTGATGAAGGCCCTTGATGGTGACTGTGATGCGGCGCGACCTCTCTGCGTTGAGTCGCGTGCCGCCGACTGTTTCTATGCGGAACGGCTCTACCGGCCCGCGAGCTCCTATTCGTGCAGCCACCTTCTCTTCTACCAGCGTGACTGTGGACCCTTCATCCAATAGTGCGTATGTATTCACGCTGCCCCTGGAACCTGTCAGGACAATCGGTACTACTTTAAGGTAGGCGCGTGGCGCGCTTGACTGCGTTGACGTCACCACGGCGTCGCTGTCTTCTACTTCATCTTCAGGTGTCTTCTTCGTATAATTGTTGCGGCTATTGTGTAGCCGCCGATGGTGCGAACTCTTACACCCGTCGATGCCGCACTGCCGAAACTTACACTCGTGTTTTGGCCTTCGTTTTTGCAGACACCTGAAACATAAATTATTACGTTTTGCCATAGCCCACCTATCGTCAACACTAGCTTTCGTAAACTGTTCACATATAGAGCTAGTATGTGCATCTTGACATATCGCACATTTGTCTCTCTTCACTTGCGGTTCATATTTCTGTGTGTGTGTTCGCTGTGTTTTCTTAAAAACTTGCTGATTTTCTTTTGTAGGTTCATGTGGCACCAACGCAGCACACATCTCGGCTTCTTTCATTAAAAATTCACTTATCATTTGTAGATCGGGTTTTCTATCTTCCCGTCTTGCGTACTGGAACCAACTGTGCTGCAACGTATAATTAAACTTCGCTAACAAACTATTCACTGCCACCGTATCGTGTAGATAGCTCTCTCTGTTGAGAGCTCGAATCGTAGCGACGATATTGTTCACTTTACTGGCGAACACACACGTTTCCCGCGCACTTTCTTTCACTCGCGGCAATGACTTGATTTTTTCTAGTTCGGCGTTCACTAGTGCGTCGGGCCGACCAAACTGTATTTCCAAATGGTCGACGATCTCACTTGGGTCGGTTTCCCCGTAAAACATGCAGGCGACGGCTTCTTTGGCGTTTCCACGTAAACATCTTCGAATTCTTGCCCGATTTTCCGCCTTGCTAAAATATTTCTCTGTATCTCGATACGCCGCTTTAAACTGCAACCATTCTTCACCAGCGCCATCGAAACTTGGTAACTCCATACTATAGCGCGGCGCCCCTCGTGATGCTTCTGCCAGGGCGGACGCGAGCGCGGTGATATCTGCGGCCTTCAATGCACCTGGTTCTTGTTTTGGTGCCGTATTTTCAGTAGGCGTCGAAATCTTCGCCTTCTCTACGACGGACACATCATCTTCCGCCGGACGTACAGCGCGCGCTGAAATGCCCGCCGACTGCGCGGGCGACGTAGCTTGTGGCGCCTGGGCCACCTCTCGTGGTGCGGGCGACTCATGGCCCGCCGAATCTTCTTGGTGCGGCGCGTGCGCCGCCTCTTCGTATTGCGGCCTAGGTGCCGCCTGTCGTAGTGGGTGTGGCATAAGTGCCACCGAACTGGTGATTGCCAGCGGCTCTGGTGCCGGCTGGCGATCCGTATGGGTTGGCCGAGCGGAGTCCATCCAATCTTCGACCCTCGTAATGGCAGTTGCTTGCCCTTCTTCGTAAACAGCGCGCGCGAGTTCCGTCCGTAAGCGCGCCTCTTCTGCTCGTAAGCGCGCTTCTTCTAATTTGGCGCGTAAGTAAACTATACGCGGCGACTCGACTGCGGATGGTACCGGCTTGTCGTTATTTGCAACGGTGCTTGTTGTGGTCTCGGTCGCCTCGGTGTTTTCCGTCGTTGTTGTGCCGCTAGTCTCCGTAGCGGACGTGTTGGTACCGCTCGTTTCCTCCTCGTGACTAGCGGCCTCTTCCTCTCGGCGACTCGACGTACTCCTCGTCTCGATCGGCATGGCTCAGTAATCCGGCTCGAATGCGACCAGAAAATGTGCACTACAGCCGGGGGAGCCAGCGGACTGTAAATCTGGTTCTTCTCTCTTCGATGCCCCACCAGCCGTAGTGCTTTTCTGTTGAGCCGGATGTGTCGGAGAAATAAACGAGACCACAACTTCCTTGCAAAGGTGCTTTATTGTAGCGAAATAGCAATAAAGCTAGCACCGTTGCAAATATTTGACCTATTGTAAGGAGAGCCACTACTTGCCCTAACACTGCCCTACTCTAAAGCCGGTACCCTATAGATATATACTAAAGCCCAGGAACTTGTCTGGGAAACTTATTGAGTCGTAACGAAATTGTAACTTTACTAGAATGGAACGGAACTAAATGTATGGCCGCGCTCTCCGATATTTATAGTGCGCGGCCAGACGGTCGGCGGAAATCTACAAAGACAATCGGCGCCGGGTGTGGCGCCACAATGTCTGGATTTGTTAAAATCCTACTTTTTGCAATTTAATCTTAATAATTTTACCTTAGGTAGCTTTTCCTACCTCTAATTAACTAGTGTGGCCCTCTAGCGAGTGCAACGGTACTACCTTTTTACAAATATATACAAAACAAAGTACGTAATGCCCTAAGACCTACCGAAAACGAATTACAATGCGTTATTTCTTATTTATATACAAGGATCTAACACTAATAAACTTATATAATAACAAACAAGAGTGTTATATACATTGTATGCTCTTACAGGACCTCGGAAACTCTTACAATCACAGAGTTGTACGCCTTTTCAGGTCGTACTATCCTGTAAACTATCTTTATAGTACCGAAAAGTGTCTAAACATATGCCTAAGGCTTATACTTACATTATACATACTATTTACAATCATAAAACATTTGTTTACATACAGAATTTTGCACTTTTCGGATTTTCGTAATAGCGAGTTCCCGCATATAAATACTATCTCGCAAGAGTCGACTCGTAATATCGTCGACTGCGTGGAACTCGCTTTATTCGTAATATGCCTAATAGGCAAAGATCATAGCTACATAAAGCCTTATTATTTCTATACAACAAAGCTGTATGTAGGTCTTAGGGCGAATAAAAGACGAAAACGAACATTATTTATTACAAAAAACTTACGAACTAAACGAAACTTACATTCTATCCTGCCTTACTATCTATTTACATTAATATTTACAATAAAACATGTCTGTGCTGCACAGTTGTTGTGATTTGTTTTACCTATTCTTGCGGTAATAGTTTCATCGCTTGTCACTGTTGTGTTCCGTTTGAATGGTAAGATTAATCGCTAAATTAATCCATGTATTATGCATTATGTATGTAATACCTCCTTGTCATATGAATAGCAATTCCCAACTTTGCTAAAGGCAAGACAGCATTGCTAAACTTTGCAGACTAGCAGAATAGAATTTGATCTATTATTCAAAATGGGTATGAATAATTGCAAGGAAAGAATAATAGACCATCGGAGTAGATCATGTCATTATACTAGGTAGTCCGTAAAAGGCAAATAATTGGATATACATATTATGTCATTACCATACACTTAGCAGTCACTAGATGGTGAACTTTTGTAAAGTTGCTTCTAGGTGGTAGAGTTCTGCATTATCTCACCTAGGTCGGCATCAACTACTTACCTATTTCTGCCGCAATTGTGCCAATGCTTATCATGTTCCAGTTTGGAGAGTGTGGTAGCTAGTAGACTTATTAATTTGACATTACCATCTCGTCACACTAATAGCAATGCACCATATTAACATCTTTGTTATTTCGAGTTGATGGTTTCTCTTTCCATCAGGAGAGCTATGTGCTTCTTTGTGTAAAAAAGGAGGAACATATTTCTAAACATTACTTAAGTCGTTCACCTGATCAAAAGACATGTCAACTGTAATTTGCAGGAAATGATGCAAATAATGTTGCTGGACAAATTACACAAATCTATTTAACCCCAAAGTAAGCAAATTATATGCTTGTGTTACATAGGTATTAGTCAATGATATTACCACATAATTAACACCCAAATCACAGAATATAATATAATAACCCAAACTCAGAAATACAAACATCTTTTTATCTCAATGAAACAACAATAAAATTCCACAAAATTTAATGAAAATAATCTACAAAATAAAACTTGTTTTAATATTTTAACCAAATGCAGCATCAAATATTATATCCCTAGTCTTAATCATTATTAATGAATTACCAAATTTTAACTTATGAGTATTTATCATTTTATACATTTATTAATCTTAACAATGATGGTGTTTTGGAAATTATTTAAAACAGCCTTTAATCACAAATATTACCAAAGTACAAAACCAAATTTTATTTATTTACTTAATGCTTGTACGCAGAAAATAGCACAATTAGGAAAAATATATTTTTTTAATTAAATGTGTCTGTTCAGTATAATATCCTTAATTCATAACAAGGTTTCCACTAAAATGAATGTACAGCCTTAGAAACTTATATGCGAACTCATTTAAAATTTTAAGTAACTACATGTAAATACGCAAAACAACATTTAAAATAAAAGATTAAACTGAAATAGGATATGAAAGTTAAATGAAAAAATTGCCTCTTTGGTCTAGTGGTCCAGTGTCGGTGTTGACCATATGAGGTCTGGGTTTAATTACCGGGTCGGGCAATTCAAAAATGTGTTTTTTCAGTTTTCTGATAAAAACAACGCTGCTCGGCGTTGGGTAAGTGCTCGGTTGGCGATAGGCTTGCCACTTACGGAATGGGACTAAAAATCATCGGCGAATCGTGGGTGCATTTATTGTATCTCGCCTATCTCTTCGGGGATAAGGGCATGCAGATACTTTTTATGTTATTTTTTTCATCATAATCTTCAAACGGTACCTGAAAAAGAAAAAAATGATTACAAATTAATATAAATACAGAAATCTTTATATACACTCACAACAAGTCAAGGGTGCTCAAAAAATGATAGGCAGCAAAATGTTTTTTTTTTTTAAATCAGACTATGGATTAGCACACACTCCTAAGATGAATACAACACAACACAACTCCTAAAATGAGTTTATACTTTCCATCGTCGCCACTTGGTGAAACTCCGTCATAATTATTGTTTTAAATTTTACACTTGTACTGTTTCACAATTCATTAATTATATATAATATATACTTTTTTATTTAAATAGTCAACCGGTTTCGCATTTTACTGCATCATCAGGACAAAAACTTTAAATTTTGTCCTGATGATGCAGTAATTAAATATCGTAATTAATTACTGTTATAAATATTGTCTTTAGGTATGTGAATCTATACATATAATAAAATCTTAGGAAAGTCAAAACTGTACATTGAATATTTTTTTTTAAAAATACTTGGGGCGTGATCTACGATCGATATCAAAGCCAAAATTATAGTTTTTAGAATTTTTGTCTGTTTGTCTGTTTGCCTGATAAACAGACAAAAATTCTAAAAACTATATTTTTGGCTTCGATATTGATTGTAGATCACTCCCCAAGTATTCTTTTAAAAAAATATTCAATGTACAGTTTTGACTTTCCTACGATTTTATAATATTATGTATATGTAGATTCCTAATGGATTAAATTATAAGTTTTATATATTATGTAATGTGAATCGGTGTCTGTCTGGCATCATAGCTCCCAAACGTGTGGTCCAATTTGGTTGCAATTTTTTAACTATAAGTCCAGTTTGTCGAGATGTTTATACTTTTTTTTAACTATGTTTGCTGGAAATAGAAGGAGCTGTCTCCAAAGTAGTGTTTAATGTTTGATACTAGTGTCAGCATAGAATAATAACATATGAGTGTCAGAATCTTAGTAAAAATTCAAGCCGAAAATTCTAAATTTTGGTTATATGTTTAGTTTTATAAGCATTTTCTGTAACACTTCTTAAATGAGAAAAGTCTGCAAGGATCGTGATGTATGGCATTGGCACCTGGTTCTCTCTGGCGTAAGGATATGTATGTATGTACTTCTTAAATGAGGGTCTCAAGATGACCAGCTACTTGGAAAGATCTCAGTTAACGTGGTTCAAGTTTTAGATAGTATATTTTTAAGGAATGTGTTGGGTGATTTTCATTTTTTTAATTTGAATTAATTTATTTAATTCGAGCCATTGTTACAGACGCCAATGACCCCCGTAAGGTGATAGTGAAGAAGTTGGCGCTTTGTGTGGCCGAGCGCGACGACCTTGAGCTTGACTTGAGCGGCGACTTGACAGACTTGAAGAAGCAGGTAATTAATAATTCACAGATCTGTGAAATTATTTTTATGAAAAGTTTTTTGGTCATTCATATTCGCTTTAATTGTTTTAGTAATTATATAAATTGGCATTCATATGATACACATGTTTACTGGTAAAAGACTTAACATATTAAAGAACACGATAGTTACTGGTCATAGGTAACCATTGAGTAAATCGACTAGACACCTAATAATAGATGAATTGTTATGTCAACACATCAGACTAATACTGCGACCTTTAGTTAAAAAGGAGCATCTAACAAGAAGTTAAAACGAAAAAAATAATTTCCAAACGAATCAAACGGAAAATCGTGTGCTTTTCTGTTAAGTTGTGTTAAGTTTCGGATAATAATTGAAACCAGCGGCCGCAAAATTTTCCTTCGATTTGGGCCACTAAAATTCTAATATTTTTATATTATTCGTTTATAAATTTAAAAATTAATAGTCTAAGGTAAATGCGTGTTTTTATCTTCAACTGTGTATAAAAAGTGTAGAGAAGGGTCATTTTTTTGTGATATAATCGCAATGGTGCTAGATACAAAATTAAAAAAAAATTTGCAGATGCGCCTTTTCTTCCTGATTGTGTTGTTACAATATATGTAAATCAGTTTTAGAGAAAACGTTAAATGCGCCCATTCAATTAATGGGAGCAGAATAGGTCTTATAATGATTCGAAACAATTAACATTGACCAATCCTGTGAGCTGTAGACCCATGGACAAAATACTAATTTTGAATTAGTTTATCAGAACACCGTGTTGCTTTTCCCCACGCCTCTAATTATTGAAAGAATTTGATGCAAGAAATCAGCATTATTAGTCTATAGCAGGTTGCCAATGTGTGTAACCAATAAAAACAGAAAAATATTTTATAGAAAAAAGGGGCAAACGAGCAGGAGGAGGCTCGCCTGATGGAAAGTGATTATTACCGCCCATGGACAGCCACATTACCAAAGATCTTGCAGCTGCGTTACCGGCCTTTTAAGCAGTATGCTCTTTTCTTGAAGGTGCCTAAGTCGTATCCGTTCGTAAACACCCCCGCCGGTAATTGATTCCACAGAGGAGTAGTGCGTGGTAAGAAGTGCCTAGAGAATCGCACGGTTGTGGATTTCCAGATATCGAGGTGATGAGCATGGAACTTTGAGTTTTGCTGCGATGTCCGATGATAAAATTCAGCATCAGGGATCAACCCAAATAGTTCGCAATACATACTAAAACAAGCATATTGCTTAGTTGCCTTTATAGGAAGCCCCAACGAAAGTGTATTCATATTCAAAAAATTTGGTACCTGTGCGGGGCGACAGGCGCGCGCCTTACACGTGTCACGGCGGGAAATCATCATTGAAAAACAATGAACTTTGATGGCTATGCACGGGTGTCCATACTTAAATTTTTTATTAAATAATTTGCTTAAAATTTAAGTAACTTTTTTCAACCGACGGAAAAACTGAGGAGATTCTCAATTCGACGCGTATATATATTTTTTTAACCACGCATAATTTTTTAAAGAGTAGTCCGATTTTGATAGTACTTTTTTTGTTGGATTGGGTATACTCCGAGAGTGTTTCCAATTTTTTTTTTTTTAAATTCCTACCATAACGGTATGTAAACAAAGTATGATTGATTCTTCACTGATGATGATGATTTTAATGTATGATCATACATAATTTTTTACAGAGTGATCCTTGCGATCACTCGATCACTTATTTCATCGATAAGCTGTTTTAATGTTAGGGTCAGGCAAAATTATTTGTCTTCTTCTTTCCGTGGGTGGGTCTCCGCAACTCGACGACTAGCGCCTTTTTTGCGTGTCGTTAGGATGGTCCTATTCTTGCCATCCCAACTCCTCCAGGAAGCCCAGCAAGCCCTTTTTTTTTAAATATTTGTCACTTGATGGTTAATAATGTTAACATTCCTGTAATTACGCAATTCAAAACATAGATGTGACTGTATTTTTTCACTTTCTCACTTTTAATTTTTATCCTAGATTCTGTCTCACTGTTATAGAATCAAAAAACGATTTGACCATGCATTTTTTCCTTGTGGGTTTTATTAAAATTTGCTATTGTTAGTTTTCAATCTCATACACACACATACAGGTACACCATGCGTGCTGTTTATATCTTGTGATTTCTCCAACAACCTGTATTGCTGGTTTTGTTGGAAGAAATCTCTTAAAGAGACAAGCACGCCTTTGTACATGCATTTTCTTTTTAAGTAAGTATTGTTTTGTATTTCTATGTGTACAAAAGAATAAATAAATAACTACTAATATAATTATGAACCATTTCAAAATACAAAAAGATAATGGAAATCTCTATTTAATTCTGTTTAATTTGATAGTTTGCCCGAATAGTTGCGAATTTCAGCCACGGCGTGCACTGCAGTTGCATTCATTGCTATACTCTTACCATGCATTTCGCGAGTAATTTAGTTCAGTAATAGAGAGTAGATATAATAAGTGGTCCTCGTACCAAGCCGGGTCACTAGTGTTGTATCAAGAAATTAATAAATCCATATTTCGATACAAATTACTAATAGTTTGTATGTGAAAATTTTTGTAGGAAGTAATCTTACGGATTTTTTTTACCACTAGAAAGCTACGTTATAGTAATGAGAGGCATAGGCCACATTTTATCCCAATTTTTTACGGGGTTGAAACCTACGCGCAGTATACTGCAGGATAGAGACATGAACCATCTAACTCTAAACGTGTTAATTATTATAGTCACGCATTTCGGCATTCGTTTATCGGTCATAACAAGCGCGATACGCGCCATGCCTTATCTAAATTCAGTGGAAACGCGATCGAAGGCCAGGAAACCTTTTCCATGGCAATCAAGGCCAGACCGACTTGCGCAATGATGCATTGAGCGGCCTGATATTGGGTCAGAGACGAATGTTGTGATTGCTTGGGAATTGGATTGGGTTTACTTAAAACAACTATATAGCGATTTAGGAGTCCTTTATAGAATAGTTATATGAAACTGACATATTTATCTTTTTGTATATTATAAGATAGCAAACAAGCAGATGGTTCTCCTGATGGAAAGAGAAACCTTCGCCAATAGACACCAAAGATGTTAATGGTGCGTTGCTATCCGTGTGGTGGGATGGTAACGCTACTTGTCTATCTGTTACCTGACCTTCCAAACCGGAATACTATAATGACAAGCACTGACGGCAGAAATAGGTAAGGCTGTAATTACCAAATACCCGGGTGAGTCGTTGCGAAACTCGTCTACCTAGTAGTCTCATTGGTAGTAGCAGCGCGTATTTGGTTAATGGCAGAACGGCAGTTGGTCTATTCTACAATGAAGCCCGGACCACCACAGGGGAAAATATATATAATAATAAGTGAAGGAAAAACTTTGTGGATACAGAAGAAGAAAAAGGCTTTTTTAAGAGAATTTAAAAAAGTTTAGACGCGAACAAACAAAAGGTTAAGGCGCGAACAAACAAAATAGTTAAGGCGCGAATAAACAAAAAAGTTAAGGCGCGAACAAACAAAAAAGTTAAGGCGCGAACAAACAAAAAAGTTAAGGCGCGAACAAACAAAATAGTTATGGCGCGAACAAACAAAAAAGTTAAGGCGCGAACGAGCAAAATAGTTAAGGCGCGGACAAACAAAATAGTTAAGGCGCGAACAAACAAAAAAGTTAAGGCGCGAACAATCAAAAAAGTTACGACGCGACGATGGAGTATGAGTTTTGGCACAGTTCGAGTTTACATTGTGGAGTGCAGAAACCGAATAATTATAAATAATATGCATTAAAAATACATTAAATTAAAAGAAATAAACATAACACACCTCATTCATGTGAAATACTTGATAATATAGTATCTACTGTGAAGCTGTATTATATCTGGAGGCAGCACTTCTAATACCTACTTGAAACACAACTTTAAATATTGCTGTCATCTTCTGAGGTCTCACACTCTCTAACACAGCTGTATAAAAAGAGATAGCGAGACCTCATAGACAGAGATATAATGTAAATATTTGTTTCAAATGATTTATACGAGTGCTAGCTCTACCTATACCTAATACTTCATGATATCTACTGCGGCTAGTCTGTTGTCAAACTTAAAAGGTTTACTGTTTAGCCTATGACCGAATTGCGACCACAGGGTGATCGTTAGTCGTATAAGATTAAACCACGAGGCAGTCTTATTAAATATAAGTTATCAACGAAAGGTTATTAATCATATCATTTATTAAACTAACGATAGTCATTTTTAAAAAACGAGTTACGGTATTCATTCGTACTAGCATTATCTGAAAATGATAAAAGAAAATGCAGTAAAAAATATTGAACCGTTACACACGGCAAGACGTTTTATTTCTGTTTGTTTCGTAAGTGTTCCAGATATAGTATGATTGTATGACATATCTGAGCCGATTTAACGTGCAGATAAATTCTGCGCCCACTCGCCTTTGATATAACTGGCTAGGAACTAACATATCAGATATTTCGGTATACATTATTGAAGTTACGAGTGCTTCATTTAATTACACTCACTCCCCGTTTTGTTACGGGTCCGATTTGAAGAATAGACCATGTGCCAGTTTGTCAGACTGCAGACAGTCTGACAAATTGTTAGATGTTTCTCAGACTGTCTGCAATCTTAAAAGGAAAACGATTGGCTATATATTATGTCCGTGATTACTGGGCGATAGAATTCTGCAACGTCTCGCCCGTTGTCTGGCACTGTCATGTTCCTGATTAAAGAGTAAGGTAGCCGGTAAACCGATGCATGCGGCAGTATCACCCTGCTACACGCACCATTAACATCTTTGGTGTCTATAGGCGATGGTTTATTTTCCATCACGAAAACTATCTTATTGTTATCCTATGATATAAAAATATGTCTTCACGCCAGATCCTTTACGGGAAGATAGAACCGAGTGTCATACGTCACGATCCTCGCAAATTTGTTTTGTTTCCATGTTAATTACTCTCTTCAAACTAATTTTGATATAACCTTCGGGTAAACACCCTATCAATCCGACTGTTGGTCTTTCCCCGATACCTCCATCCACATTCGCATTGTATATCTGTTTTGTTAACCTTTCATCTGCCATTCTTTCTTCATGTCCGAACCATCGGAGCATGCCCTTTCTCATTTTTACACAGACACTTTCTTTCAGGTCTAACCTCTTTTTCACTTCAGAATATTAGTTTATTTTGTTATATTAAATCGGAATTCCAATAATTGTAAACTGCATTGTTTGACGGCAGATTAGACGACCTTCCGAGTTCTAATTTTACAGAGTTAAAAAGAGAATGTTACATTGATGGATTATATATGTAACTTTGTGTTTTAACTGTGTTGGTATCGGAATGAAACTAACATTTTGCCAGTTTGTTCGCAAAAACGAACTTTCGGCCAAATGTGTTACTTTCGTCGTGATTGCTAAGTGGTAGAATTTTGCAACGTTTTGCGGTTACAGAATTAGGATTTATTTGTCAAGATGTGGGACCTGAATACAAACCTACAGCTATATGATATTAATGTAGAGAGTTAGGTAGCGACTATTGCGTTATTGCGAGCCATGTATTAATCTATGACGTAATTTGCGGCATTATAACTGATAGCGGCTGTAGTGGCACTATACACTAATAAATTAAACGCTGCCGATAACTCTGAACTAACGAAATCTGCCAAAAAATTCTTGGTTTGGTAATTTAGCAAATTAAACTTATTTTTTGTCTGTTTGTTTAAACAGCGAAGAGGTGTGAAATACCATCAAAATATTGTTGTATCAGTCATTCATTAGCGTTAAGATAATAATTTAGTGTTTGTATCGAAAGGTGTAAAGGCAGTAGTGGCTTATTCGGTCGCTCGCTCGTTTGTACTCTTGAGATAGTTCTTGTGGCTCATTATTAAAATGAGCCAAGTCTGAGACACGGAATTTTTTCAATTGAAAAATACGCTTCATCGTGAACTCACTTTGAAATACATATCGGACGTCGCGTCGTAGTGAAAATTAACCTACATGAAATATTTCAAACATTTATTTATTTCTTTGACATGTTTATTTACTCGTATTTCTCACACATAACAGTATGTTTCCCAATTCGACAGGGTGGTATTTATGAGTGGGTATGCATAAAAGATTTTTTATTTCATTTTTTACTTCCCGCAACGTATGTAAATAAGAAAGTTACTGATTTTCCCCCGACATTCGAAAATTGAGTTTTCGCCAGATCTCCACGTTTTGAGGTCCTACGAACCTTTACCGAGTATTTTCACGACGATGTATGTCTGTATGTATGTGTGTGTTTGTGTGTGTGTTTGTGTGTGCGTGTGTGCGTGCGTGTGTGTACGTGCGTATGTGTGCGTGCGCGTGTGTTATCATGCGTGTGTTTGTTTGTGTATGTGTGTGAGTGTGGTTTGTGTGTGTGTGCATATGCGTGCGTGAGTGCGTGCGTGCGTGCAATCGTGCGTGTGTGTGTGTGTGTGTGTGTGTACATCCTATAACTTGACCTAAACGCTGTTGATGGCATTCGATTAGATTCCGCTCAACTTAGACTTCCTGAAAATATGAATCAATTCGGTCTAGTTTTTGAGAAATTTTGGAAAAACCTCCAAAAAAATTTTTCGGTGTTTTTTTTTTAATATTACTGCTAGATTATTGCACCGATTGACTATACTAGGCACGAATGGTTAGAACATAGCTAACATTAGTATTTCCTTTTGTAAATAGAATCATCCTTTCCATTGTGATCGAACTTGATTAATTAATTATTAACAAGATTTTACAATAATCACAATTGTTGAATTATTATTATGTCTTTGGCGATTTGGGACACATAATCATTACGTTACTATAGACTATAGTACCATATCCCAATATTCTTTATTGGAGAACACTGATAACATGACATTGTTATTATTAGTCAAACACTATCACAAAAATACGCGAGACATTTTATTGCATTGCACGGAAACACATCCGGACGCCGCTATGCTGTAAGCGACAACTGAAAGCGAGGGAGGCCCCGTGACCGGCGTGGCGTGGTGGTAGTGATAAATAGTTTTGATACGGGAAAATCGCAAAACGACCCACCTCTAAACGATTGGCTGTGCGAGTCACTAGGTGGTAGAGTTCTGTATTGCCTCGTCCGGGTGTGCCGCCACAGTCTTACTTATTCCTACTGCAATAGCGTCAGTGCTTGTCACTGTCGTGTTCTGGTTCAGAACCTACCATTGACATTTTCGATGGTTGTTTCTTTCCATCAGGAGAGCTATCTGCTTGTTTGCTATCTTGTGATATTAAAAAAAAAACGTCAAATTTTGTTTTAGACTCTGAGATTTTTACTCGTTTCCGATGTTATGGCAGTACAAATGATTGTAATGTCGATTATTAGTTTTCAACCGACGAAAAACGAAGGAGGTTCTCAATTTAACGCGTTTTTTTCTGTTAGACCACGCATAACTTTTTACAGCGTAGTCCGATTTTGATAATTCTTTTTTTTTTGAATGGGTATACTCCGAAGATGGCCCATTTACTTATTTTTTTTTTAATTCCAACCATAAGGGTACGTAAACAAGGGATAATTGATTCTTCACTCACTGATTTTAATGTATGTATGTCAGTTTAATTTTTTGTTAAAAATTTACACTTTTGTTAAAAATAATTTGGCGTAGGGCTTACGCCAACGACATATTATTTCATAGCATATGTAAATCCTATAATGTGTGACGTAGCAGACAGATGTCAATGTTTATGTGAATTGTGAGCATACTCCTTGGCGGCCGGCCAACGTTTCGCCTGATGTTTGATCAATCAGAAGTAGTTTAGATTCACAATATTACACCTCGTTAAAGGGGTGTCAAGATATATTGCCTCTGTCTAGATACGGGCGATATTTTAATGTCCTAGCGTTAGCTCTCGAAATCGACTCATATCTATCGAATTTATGGTCTTTAATAGGAGAATATGATTAGATTATCCTTGCTATATTAATTTTAGGGAACACGGGGAAAATGCATTTTTCAGAAAAAAAAACTATATAATAAAAACTAGTTGCTATTTTCATTGTCGTAAATCATCGTTCCCAAGTATATAGAATATTTAATTTTTTGTATTTTTTTTTTTACAAAGAATTCGGAAGAATAGGAGATGGTACATTCAAAGTGGGTTTGCAGCAACTCAGGAAAACTAAGTAGCTTAAAATTATTGAGGAGTGGGGGGGGGGAGGTAGCCAAGGATGGTATATCCTTATGTGCCTATGTCCCTAACTTTAGCCCACAGACGTAATACTTTAATCACTTCTCTGATGTATAGAATATGAGGCAGTCGCAACAGCATACCGAAAACAGTTGCTGATAGATCACACCTTTCTAGTATGGAAGAATTTTGTTCAGAGGGTGATTAGAAACAGTGTGTAGCGGTTCAAACAATCTACAAACGCTACCAGGAAAAATAATAAGGAAAAAAATGAAATTCAAAAATAAAATCCTGAATCGTGATATCACAATTATTTATCTTGTACACACTATTTACAAGTTTCGACGCTTCTCAAATGGACTTCGGTCCCCAGGCTGTACACCTTGTCTGGCTGGGAAGATTTTCCTTTCCCCCCTTACTTGTCCTTGTGTGACGTTATCAACCTCCACAGTTATGACGTCACCTGAAGAGGTTGGCCCGCTGGTTCCTTCATTATGACCCTTCAGCGGTACGCACCAGCGGCGCCACAAGTGCTTATTAGCTAATTTAATAATAATTAAATTTTATCTGAACTAACAAATAGTATGACAGTTTTATTAACAACTAGCTGTTGCCCACGACTTTGTCCGCGCGGACTTGGTTTACTCCGCACTGCTCCTCCCCCGTAGGTGATAGCGTGATAATATGTAGCCTATATGTTGACCCGACCTGTTAGTAATTAATATTCATGCAAAATTTGAAGTAAACACATGCAGTACTTTTTGAGTTTACCCCGGACATACATACAGACAAACAGACAAAAATTCTAAAAAAATATTCAATGTACAGTTTTGACTTTGCTACGATTTTATTATATGTATAGATTATGAATGCTTTAAGTGTCTGAAATAAAGTATTATTATAGTAGATGACGCAAATGTATGCACTTCGCGTGGCTGAAAGGTTTTCCTATAAAACTGATGTCAGTTTTAAAAAGGAAGTTAAAAGGACTTCTTTGTTTAGAAGGAAAGGAAGTTGAAAACTAGCATGCTTGCGTTTTTATAGATGAAGTATGCAGACCTCCTTTAACTAGATATTTTCCCTGTAGGTACTATACCCACTTTGCATTTGAGCGCACACTCTAATCATCATACATCATATAAATCATAAGCAAGTATAAATACAGTAAGGTATGACGCGGCAGACAGGTGGATGGGTAGTGTTTATGTGAACTCACACCACTTGGCAGCTGTCCAGAGTTCTGGTTGGTGGCTGGTCAATCAGGGTTCGTTTAGATGCACATTACACTTCGTTAACGGGGTGTCTAGATATATTGCAAGTGTCGAGATTTATTTATGATCATGTTTTATGATTTACTCGTTGATAAGATCAGACTAACCGCTCATGTAGCGTTTCCCTGTGTTGGTCCGGGCTTCTTTGAATAGACCAACTGCCTTTCTGGCAAGTCGTAAGAGGCGTCCGATTGGGTATACGTGTCATTACCACTGTGATTTAGGCGGTAGAGATCCACAACGTCTTGCCCGGATATATGGTACCACCGCCTTACCTATTCCTCTCGTAGTAGCGTCAGTGCTTATTGTCGTGTTCTGGCTTGGAAAGTAAGGTAGCTGGTAGACGTATGGTATGTGGTATTGTCGGATGCACGGATAGCAACGCAACATTAACATCTTGGGTGTCTGTTTGCGATGGTTTTCTTCCACCTAGAGAGTCATGCTTGATTCCTATCTAATGATATAAAAAATAAGCACAGTGGATAAGACCTGATAAGACAACCAATCCTAACTTTGAGTTAAACGACGTTAAATCCAAATTAAAACAAGTCTCAAGGCCAGAAAAAAAGATCTTTAAAGGCGTTACAGAAATGTTCTATGTTGATCCAGACTCCGTTTTGAAGATAAACTGCTTATGTATCTCGTTAAAGGCGAGAGGAAGTCCCTAGTATCGAACTATGGGTCTTCCCACCATCATTCCATTTCACAATTGAGCCGACCAACACGGTTTACACGACGTTTTGCTATTATGTGCTACTGCTTTTTGACTGTTTATACTGGAATCTATAAAATTATCTCTAACTAGCTGTTGCCTGCGACTTCGTCCGCGCGAATTATGTTTACTCCGCACAGCTCCTCCCCCGTAGGTGCTAGCGTGATAATATGTAGCCTATATGTTGACCCCACCTGTTAGTAATATTCATGCAAAATTTGAAGTAAATCCATTCAGTACTTTTTGAGTTTACCCCGGACATACATACACACAAACAGATAAACAGACAAACAGACAAAAATTCTAAAAACTATATTTTTGGCTTCGGTATCGATTGTAGATCACGCCGCAAGTATTCTTTTAAAAAAAATTTCAATGTACAGTTTTGACTTTCCTACGATTTTATTATATGTATAGATGATTGATAAAATACTTCTTATCAATTGGCAGGTATTCGTGATAAAGGAGGGCGTTCAGTATCGGATAAGGATCGACTTTATCGTGCAGCGAGAGATTGTCCACGGCCTGAAATACGTTCAGAAGACCTACCGGCTGGGAGTCCCAGGTAGCTACTTGCAGTTTAAATTTTATTATTGCATTCCTTACGCAAATGTTTTGTATAAATCATAAGTTAAAATGCATTTGTATTTTCATTTCACTACATATTTAGGACATTACTCAACCGGTTTCAATTTTTTTAAAGCATTTTCAGGATGTGTTACATATATCACATACATTCTATGTATGATAGGGTTTGGGAAGTCTCTACAGTTTTAAAGTCCCGGGACACGAGACAGCCAAAGATCAAAGTTCAGGGACATCCCAGGAGTTGAAGACTTTTTAAAATAAAATCAGAATCGAGTTAATTCCTGGCTTAAAAATATATTGACCGATTCGTTGCGGCGCATATTTTCCAAAACTTTTAGTAGTGGCGCCATACAAATATTTACTGACACGGCGGTTAATATTAATTAAGGCAGCTTAAAAAAGGTTGACAACCCCTAAATTTTTTCATTTCACAGAATATTCAGAAACGAATATTCGCCGTGTTGGTCTCGGCCTCTGAAGAACAGGCCAACTGCCGTTCTGCCAGGCAGGTCGTAAAAGGCGACCGATTGGCTATCGAGTCACTACCATCGTGGCTACTAGGTGGTAGAGTTCTGCATTGTCGCCCCCGGGTCTGGCACCACCGCATTACCTATTCCTGCCACAATATCGTCAGTGCTTGTCGCTGTCGTGTTCCGGTTTGGAGGGTAAGGTAGCCGGTAAACTTATGCATGTGGCATTGGACCTTGCCACAAGATAGCAACGCACCATTAACATCTTTGGTGTCTATAGGCGATGGTTGACTCTTTCCATCGGGAGACCCGTCTGCTTGTTTGCTATCTTATGATATAAAAAAACGAAGCCTACAGGCTCGCGATTTACTTGGAAAATTATAAAGGTTTTGTTCAGGGTAGAACCTCTTAAAATGTAATTTGGGGGAAATATAATCGATTTAAAAATGACAGGTCTCCTGTGTCATACATACGCCATACGTTAAAAACAATAATGACACGGCTGCCGTGTCATCCGCAACGAATCAGTTAAAAATAGGTATTTTTTTAGTAAAAATCTAGTTAGAAAACATAAAATGAAATCATAACAATTTTGACGATAATTTCAATTTAAAAAAGTCAACTGATAATCACAGATTAACATTTTAGCAATTATGTCACACTACGCAACACTTTTCCTCATTTATTAAAATTATGGCTAACTGAGCTAACACAGACACAAATCATAATAATCATACATCACAAAATAACCAATATGGCGGCGCGGTAAACGCTTTTATTGTATACATAGTAGTACCAAGTAATTATTCATTAAATTTATATTTTCGGTAACAGCTAAGTCGTGTAACTTTTAAACCGTATTATCTATTTTTCTACACCCACAAGTATTAAATGTATGTAATAATTGTACGTAAGGTAGTATGATTTCTGTATTTCTATATGTAACTCTATCATCGTGACTACTAGGTGGTAGAGTTCTGCATTGTCTCGACCGGGTCTGGTACCACCGCCTTACCTATTCCTGCCGCAATAGCGTCAGTGATTGTCACTGTCGTGTTCCGGTTTGGAGGGTAAGGTAGCCGGTAAACTTATGCATGTGGCATTAGACCTTGCCACAAGATAGCAACGCACCATTAACATCTTTGGTGTCTATAGGCGGTGGTTGATTCTTTCCATCAGGAGACCCATCTGCTCGTTTGCTATCTTATGATATAAAAAAAAAAGAAATGTGCGAACATTTTATTTAAACCTAAATAAACAAGATATTACAATATATACAATACAAATTCTACAACCATGTCTCGTCTCGAGTCTCGACTCTAAAGTCCTGGGACCCGAGACCAATAATTTATGAAAAGCCCCGGGACTTCGAAACATGAGACGTCGAGGGACCCAAACCCTAATATAACTTGTATGTATACTAGCTGTTGTCCGCCATTGTTTTCACGTGATTCAAAAATATTGCTTTCTTGTTTAGTCGAGGAAAATAGCCCGTTATTCTGTTATAATGTAGCTGTCATCATCAGTCAGCTAAGTAATTTTTGAGTGTATTCATCACAATTTTACAAATTTACAATCAAATCTTTTATCTTTATAATAGTATTTACAATAGGTTCGGTTACTGAAGATTCTTTAAAATTGAAACTGGTTGAGTAATGTGCTAAAACTATATGTTTGTGGAGTGAAAAGTTTAAAGTAAATTTTAACATATTTTAGTCTAACGGCCGGTTTCTGAAACGCAAATCAATTTTAACAAGCAATTAATTTGTATTTGGCATAATTTTTCCATACAAATGATCTGTTAAACATACATTAATTCCGTGTTAAAATTAATTTGCATTTCGGATACCGGCTGTAAGATTAATGAAAGTAAATTTTCTTTAAATGCCAACGATGTAAAATATTAAACACGTTAAAACGGTTTCCTCTTTGCCTGTTTCTGAATTTCGACAGCAGCGTTATCTACACTTACTTTGACTTTTTTAAATTACTTGCACATACGTCGTTGTGTAGTTTTGTATTAAAATGTCAAAAGCTCTTTAAAATATCAGATGTCAACAGTTTTGAAATGTGTTTCAGTTCAATAATTTTAAAATGTATAGAGCTGTGTAATATTAAATTTTAATCCAGCTGTAATAAAAAAATACCTAGTATACGCACTGTGGTGCGTATGACAATGTAACGCGCGTTCTTATCACCCTCGCGTTCGGCTCGGGTGATAGTATCATGTGGTTGCAATACCATGATTTCATCAATAGGTGCACCTTTTTTTGCTAACGCAGGGGAAATGCATTTACCGGGGCGCTCCACTAATTGTTGTAATCGACATCAAAAAAAGAAATCAATTCCTCGATGTTTTGTTTTTATCTGTCTTGATTACTCAAAGACGCCTTGGCAGATTTGGAAAATTTTATTCTGTTTTGGTATAGTTCCAATTTGGTCCCATATAAATTTGGTTAAAATCTGATCTAGAGTGTCAAAGATGCAGGAGATCGGAAGTTGATTGTTGCAATTTAAGTTTAAGATAATTATTTTGATTTAAATCACGATTCCAATCGAACGTTTTTTTTTTCGGTAAAAATCAACGATTTAATCAAGGTGTAACCTTGTATTATTAATCTTTAAAAATTAAATCTAACAGTATCGAAACTAGCCATGTGTCACTCTGCTGTATTGATGATATCAATGATGTCATTATACATATTCAAAGGAAAAAACTAATTTTCCAGCTCATTGTGTTGCCAATCGCTCTCGTAACTTGTTGTGCACAATTCCAAATGTGGAAAATAGTTGATGAAAGCCGAAGATGCTGTCGCCCCAATACTATTTATAATTAAATCGAAGTGACAGGATATGATTTCTTGTTTACAAAGCCATGTTGCTCATGTTTACAAAGCCCTAGTCACTAAAGGTACTGTGAGTTCACGGATCTCATTAGATACAACATATTATATGGTAAAGTGGTAGTTTTCCTACACCAAGTTTGGGCGCGCCGACAGCTTTAACGGTGCTGATGGCGCAAATCGGAGAGCACCCAGGTTTGAACAAAATCGATATTTCTTATGATGTATAAGAAAATCATGATTTTTTTTAAATTGAAAAAATCATGATTTGTTTTTGTTTTTAGAAGAACTGTAAATTTTTTGATTAATTGGATTTTTTTTTATTTTTTTTGATTAATTAAAAAATGTGATTTTTTTGAATCCTGGTTTAAATTATAAAAAGTATCCATCCATCAATAGGAAAGATAAGATACTATTGTGGCGGTATGATAAATAGACGACTTTGAACCTTATTGTACTATCTGAATAAAAATAATAAGCCGAATTTGTTTGCATGCATCATGTACAGTGATCGGTACGTACTAATGTCACATTAATTTATATTTCACTGTGTTATTAATACACGCGTATAAATATTCATCACGACATGCTCCGTATACAATGGAGCTTGGAAATAATACAATTTGTATGCTTATCACAATGCACTTTAGGCGTATTTTTGCCTGTCGGTGTAGGACGGAAACTTGTGGTTACAAATTATTAGGGAAGTATGATTTGCTATTATTATTTTACTGCAAACCCCATGTTTTTCACGGACGATAGTTGATTAGTGCTTTTGTTTAGAGCTAGTTTTGAAAGTCAGTTAGATATGTATAAAAAATTACACGTGTTTTGTGAGTTTTTTAGTGTGTTTTCACTAAAACCATATTAGAATAATAATCACAAAATTCATGTTTTTAGTGTTTTACAACTGTATGTGTAGCTATAAAGATTTATGCTCGATTCCTATATTGATAAAACAATTCGTTTTAGTTACGAGTGGCAACATTTTCTACCAAGTGTAAATTAAAACTGTCTATAAATATTAAATTATCAAATGATCTTAGGAAATTGCCGAACAGTATGATACGCCTCGTTAATATTAAATTGGTTGTGTTAATGGTTATTGCTATGAATGACGGATAGTTGGTTAAAGGAACCCGTCATTAGGCGGTGTTTGAAATGGAGTATTACAATATGATTAATACCCCTTTGGTCGAATAGTTACCGAGCATAACTATAAATTGATGGAGCTCGGGTTTAATTCCTGATAGAGACAACCATTTGTGTGTTGAGCATAGATGTTTGAATTTTGGTGTTTGGGTGATTATTATATATGTTACAGTATTTTTATATGTATTTCTATATATGTATTAGTATCCTTAACATCCATAACACTAGCAAATAATAATTTGCTTACTTTGGGGTTAGTCCAATTCGTATAATTTGTCCAGAATAGCACGTTTTTTCTTTTAAAATTATCCATTACATTCATAACACCACATTCTGCATATATCCGTTCCTACACCCTTTGTTCGTTCTTGTATTGTTCCATCAATCTAGCATTAAATCCATCACTTTCACTATTACGCAATTTTCTATATCTTCGCAGTATATATCTAGTTTGCTTAGAATATTCAAGTGAGATTTTTTCGCGCACGAGATAAGAGATATTTGTTGATGTCAAAAATAACCCTTTTTATATATGTCAAAAATAGTTTATATATAAACAATTATATTAACAAATCGCTCGTTTATATACAAATATATCAACAAATAACTCGTTTATCCATACTATCCATACAAATATTATAAATGCGAAAGTAACTCTGTCTGTCTGTCTGTCTGTTACGCTTTCACGGCTAAACCGCCGAACCGATTTGGATAAAATTTAGTACAAATATAGTTTGAGACCCGAGAAAGGACATAGGATACTTCTAATCCCGGAAATCCCACGGGAACGGGAAGTATGCGGGTTTTTATTTTAGAAATTTTTCCACGCGAACGAAGTCGCGGGCACAGCTAGTATAAAAATATATCAATAAAGGCCGGATTGAACAAAAGTCTGGGGGATTCCCGAAAAAATAGAACTAAAGCATTGATATATTAAAAAGGAAGATACGTTACGCTCTAACATCGCAATCGCAAAACCTAAGCTCGTCTGCCGAGCGACTGCGTTTCTCTCTCTTACTTTTGTATTACTATCTCGCTCTCACAAACATGGCGAACCAAACAATAATTTAATCTTATTTTCAAACAAATAGTTTGAGCCCTACTTACGAATGGAAACTAATACCGTGTGTCTTATTTTTTTTCCTTGAGCGATTATAACACTTTGAGTACGCAAGAAGGCTTTTTTTAAACACGCATCGTGTTTAATGGTAAAAACAGTCGGAAAGTATGATGTGATATTATCCCGCGCGTGATTGATTGTCACTGTGTCGACGGACCTAGTTTTGTAGGACCGGGCTCCTGTGACTGCTGCTCCTAGTAACTTACGTGACTAGGAGCAGCAACGCACACAGCAAACTTTTGTCTGCGTTGAGCGCTCGAAACTAACGTACGTATGCACGGTAGCGGTCATTTGGACCAACTGCTTAAGTTCATTTCGAAAAAAAAAACGACAGCCGGATAGAAAATAATCGCACCTGTGTGCGTTGAGGCCGTGGCAAGCGGCAAGTTTCATGATTCAGGGTTTTTCGTCCTCTACGGACAAATTGAACTCGTCTGCGCAGGGCATACTTGTTAAATGTTAAAATAGTTTATCAGTTTTTCTATTATATTTTACAACCTAAGCTTACCTTACTATATCTGAGCTTTAGCATGTTTCTCATCATTCACTTTTGTTCCTCGGCAATAAGCACCGTAAATTATGGGCGAATGCTACAAATTTAACTATTTCTAAATTTCAGTTGACAAAATGACACACATGGTTGGCTCCTATCCTCCTAAGAATGAAATCCAGTCATATACCACTCCTCCAGAAGACGCACCATCAGGTTTAATGGCAAGAGGATCATATTCAGTCAACAGTCTATTCACAGACGACGATAAGAACGTTCATCTGCAATGGGAGTGGAGTTTCGAGATCAAGAAAGACTGGAAAGATTAAAAGCTTGGCTGATAGTACCTAAATGAACCGGGATTGGACACTATTGGGTCTGTTGTATATCGAGTAAATTGTGTGTTGACCATTTAATGGTATGTACTCAAAATAACAAATAAATTTCATTATAGAGACCATTCGTTTGTTTTTCATTAAATTGGTATAAAAATTTACATTGGTACAAAATTTGGTATTTTAATTGTATAAATCGGTAGAAAATGTTCTTCATATTTCAAACATATTTGGTACATTTTCATATAGAATGGCAGGCGTTGCTGCCGTCTGTATTCTCTGTATCATAAGCAGATATTCTATGGGACGTGACTGAATTTAATATTTTCCCATCTAAAATTATGAAAACTGACAATAATGTAAATTAAAAAAAAAAAAACAATTTTTCGAGTCTCATAAAAATTTTCAATTTTACTTGAGAATAGGGGCTGAAAACGTTCATCTTTGTGATAACTACAAAATATAATTAATCATCAATATAAGGCATCAGTAGTGAAATACGTTGGTGGGCTAATGTACAAGGCGTACGATTCCAATGAATGAAATATTATTGTCAATATAAATTAGTATTTTTTAAATTTCGTTTGCCGGTATATTTTTAAACGATATTCAATGAAATTGGTAACACATAATCTACTTTAAATACTTATGTTATCTGTGCCATAGTGTCACAAAATGACGCAGCTCAAAGTATTCCAGTATAACGCACATTGACGTGTCCTATCCGGTTCAGTGTCGATATGGCTGACTTTGGTGTGTAGATCTCCAGGTAAACTTGCGGGGAGAGAAGGGTTACTATATAATACGGATTTTGTCCCTGTATATCTGAATGCAATTGGTCTGTTTTTTGTACCAATAAGTTGCAAAATCAAGAGTTGCTATATAATTTGAATACGATTGGTAACAATGTAATTGCTCACTAATTGTTTTGTACATGGGAAAATAATCAAAGTATGTACATAATATGTAGAGTAATATACAAAGATACAGTTAGCAGAAAAATATACTACTAAGATAATTGTACTAGCAGTTTATCATCTTCCATTGATATAAAAAACCCAAGATACACAATCAGTGTCTCAAAAACGTCCTCGAAAAATGAGCGCACAATTTTAAATTGTGCGCTCATTTCAAATAGAATCGCGTCGGTCGCGACGCTGTCAATTTTATTTCTTGCTTTGTAAAAATAGCTATAAATCTTGCGCTTAAGGTTGGATATGCAGACATATGTTTTTGCCATATCTGTAACTACTTAAATAAAATTAGCAACACTTTTGAGTGTCAGTTTTGTTCGGAACTGTGCATCTTGGGTTTTTTTATATCAATGTCATCTTCATTACAGCGACATGGTTTCGCTAATAGATTTAACAGGCATGCAACTACCCCCAATTCGGTATGTACACGCGCGTGAGTTCCGAGGAATTTTGCGGAATGTTGACGTGCAGTGAATTAGTCGATATTACCAGAGCACACCCGCCCGTACCTCAGTCCACGATTCTTCGGAGCTCGCGCGCGGACTGTAGGTTAGTTTTCTGGTGCTTTTCATATTTTTTCTTAAACATATGTAACTTTCTATAACGCCGTGAGGTCAGTAGAAACCAGGTATAGAAAAAAGAAAACATTATGGATTTTTTCTTCACCTGTAAAAAATAAAAATACATTGATATTATGACGACATATTTTAATAATAAAAATTGCAGTTACAGAATATACAAAAAGCGAATAATGCTTAATGTCTCGCTTCGATTGCATTTTAGTTTCCTTTATCCCTGGCTATATCATATTTTTTTATTAGCTCAAACACAATATGGAAACGATTGTCGGAAGAATCTTTATATTATAGCTGTATCTATGCTAATCAGTTGCAGTTCAAATGCGTCATTATTTGTTTATCGTAGTTATCAATGGTATGGTCTGGTATCGTAGTTATCAATGGTATAACCATTTCGGTAGAGTAGTGTAATAGTAATATTTTTTATTAGTATTTTTATGCTACTGCAACAAATTCGGAACGTGCGCTTCTTTTTAAATTATAGATCGGTTCAATCGACAAGCTTCTGGAGACATCTCCATAGCGAACCATTTCCAAGAGATTGCAAATAAATCTCATTTTCCATTTGCATATATATAGCAAAATTCAGTAACAGCAAATGTATCATAATATGGATCCAATTGACTATTGCTTTCGCATTCCTAGCTTAAAAGAGCGAAATCCTAGTTCCGTTATATTTATCGTTACATTTCAATTTATTTGGAAAGTACCCCTTCTCTCCACTCTTTTAAGAAACAGTATGTGCAATTTAAAACATAGAGAGACCTCTGTGTTACCATAATAAATGGTAGTTTTTTTTCAAAATGGTAACTTTTGTACACCACTACATTTTTAATCTAATCTATTTTTAGAGGCGTGTATTCTGTATGACGTTTCTGGACGTATAAGTTTCATATATATAGGCAATGCAATTTATAATAAGTAATATTTGGACATGAAATGTTGTGTACAGTGGGCGTTAAAATGCTTTAAATAATTCACAAATTATTGTAATCTTAATGTATTTGAAAATGAAACTAAATTGTATAACTGTTTTTGATGTTGCTTGTATTTCGTAATTGTTCATAGACTTCGTGACTTTCTGTATAAATGTCGATTTAAAAAGATATGTATATATAAATTTTACAATAATTGTAACGGAATACGCAGAAAATAATCTAAATATTGGTCTTGTGGTAACGGTATCAATAAGGATATATTCAATTACAATTTTAGCAAAATCATAACTTGCCTGCCACTATGTACCCGGTTCGTCAATAGTGTTGCCACTCACATTTTGGGACTTAATACCGTAATATCGTAATAGCGTATTAAAATTGGTATTTTTATTAAATTTTTATATAAAGACCAGATATCCGAACTGGATTGCTTAATCATAATTTATCTTTGCCTGAAAATAAAACTTGTTTTAAATTTAAAGATTAAAATAAATAATTATATTCGTAGTTACGTGGTATATGAACAAATTAGTCAAAAGTACATATCTATTTCTTAGCATCACAAGGTTGATATTATACTGAGATTAAAGGCATTTTCCAATACGTTTTCCAGTAGTAAACAGTGTATTTTTGTGGGTAGACTAAAATCACCATAGTGCCGAGAATCTTTTATACTAAGACATAAGGTATATTTTTCTTTGACAGTCATGTTATATCGACACTATGCGGTTCACCAGCATTCCTGTAGCATTTGGGCCAAACTGACAATTGTGCTTATGGTATCGAATTCTCAATCTAATTCACTGTGTGTCATAGACCATTTTTCCACGACCGATTTACAATATGTGTATATAGAGGTCCATATTCATGTAAGAATTCGATACCAAATATTCATCCCGTTCTTCAAAACTTAATTTCCAAAGTAAGAGTGAAACAAATATATTTCTATACGATGTATTTCCCATTTGATTTTTGTAACAAATCTGTTGAAAGATGTATATTTTTAATACGTAGCTCCTAGTTGAAAGGAACCCAGTGCCAGAGTTTTGATATGGCAATAAAAAAGTATTATTCCCTTAAGGTAAACTAGACTGTAAGCCCTTGCGTGAGGATTCATTTTTAATTCAAGCATTATATAAGAAGAAAATTCATGAGGTGCTTCAGTGTTACAACTGGTGCTCATCAAATATATACTATTATAACTTGATGACATTCGTGATATAACATTCGGTCCACGAAATTGAGCTAGAAATGGGATAGACCTCATTTACAACCATATAGTATAATATGTTATTATATTATACCTTTTTGAGGAAAGAAAGGTTTTGTATCATTAGATAATACAGAATTTGTATACTAGATAATTATAAAAGGCGTTAGAAAAAGAATGCGTTTTTATTAAAAGGAATAAAAGCTTTTTTAAATGATTATCATAAGTATAGTATACAAACTCCCATTAACAAGTTTTCCATAATATTAGTACGTATGATAGTAGTGAAATGATTGTAGTCGGGTTTTTTATGCATTATAAAAACAATAATTATTGAAAAAGTTTCTATTTTACTTATTGATTATGTTATTTTTTTCCTAAAGTCTTCTATAATCACTCAGTATCTTGTAGAAACATTGAAAATCTACACTAGACTAATAATGTTGATTTTTTGCACCAAATTATGAAGTCAATAATTTGAAGCGTGGGAAAAATTGGCGTTCCGATTGGCTAATTCAAAATCGGTGTTTGGTCGCGCGTGTTTACAGCTTACTGGATTGATTGGTACTAATTCTTTCGGATTATTATAAGATCTATTAATCTGATGCACTGAACAATTGGTCTGTTATTAGGTCTCCAGTCTGTTTACTCAATGTGTATGTATACATGATGTCAAAAGTTGTTAAATAGAAATAACGACATCAACATCAACGATAGCAAAACTGTTAACCATGTTAACATGAATATAAATTTTGTGTTTGATATACATATACAAAGATTTTTCTAATAAAACGTGTGTTATCGTTGTACATAGTCATGGTATGCTATGACCGCGTTGCGAATATTTATTCAAAGATTGTGTATATGACTAAAATTAATGTTAATATGTATATACGACGTCGAAATTCCTTTCTGCTGCTCTTCCATTGATATAAAAAACCCAAGATAAACAATCAATGTCTCAAACATGTCCTCTAAAAATGAGCGGAAAGTTTCAAATTGTGCGCTCATTTCAAATAGAATCGCGTCACTGTTGATTTTATTACTTTTTGTACAGTGCTTTGTAAAAACAACTATAAATCTTGCGCTTAAGGTTGGATATGCAAAAATATTTTTGCCATATCTACTATTTATGTAAAATTAGCGACAGTTTTGAGTGTCAGTTTTGTTCGGAACTGTACATCTTGGGTTTTTTATATCAATACGCTCCTCACAAGATTAGCTAATATTTCGTGGACAGTTAACGAGTTATCGTTTGGTGTAATATCGCATCGATATTGATATCTTAAGGCTTCCTTTTTAAATAATAGAATTATCCGTTTTATAGAATTTCGGTATAAAATTTGAAATTAGAAAACATAAAATATACTCATTTTAAATCTCCCAATCAGGGCGATTTATTTAAATTTATAATGTTCGTTATTAATTCACCGCCTCTGATTGGTCAGTTTTTACATCGGTAACGCTATTTGTAGGCTTTATGTCTTTCATATTAGGATTATAATTTTCATTAATGATAAGCATTTAGAAATTATCGGTTTCACATTCATACAAAAAATATTATTTTATGAGAAACTAGTAATATTAATGAATATGTGGGTATTTGTGTTTTCACGCTATTTTATATGATTTATAATATCTAGTAATCGATTTATTTCAATAGATGTGTAAAATTGTATGCAATGTAATAGTTTGGCCAAAAATAAAGCTTATTTATTCAATAGACATTTGTTTTTGATTCATCAGTTTCTTATTGCTGAAGTGTTTACAATAAAGACTGACATTGCGAGCCGTCTCCAATATTATGTAGAAGATAGCTCATTTTTATCCGAGTTTAAGAAAGGAGTTTGATCTGTATGTAATGTTATAATGATTGAATGTTGATCTATTTAGGATTCCAAGCATGTGTGCTAAATTTTGTAAGTGTGTATGTTTGTTAGTTTATATTTTTGTCCACGAATTTCTCGCAAAAAGTGGTGATCCTTTTCGATTTAAATCATATATTCCCATTTACGGAACAACTTGATTTTCATCAAAATTGTTCATTGAGACATGAGTAAAGTTGTCAGATTAGTCAGCAAGAAAATAAAAATATAGAAATTAAATTACGTTTGTACCTAATGTTTTATTTGTATCCCCTGTACAATCACAGGAAAGCTGATTAGCAGATAATTTACCTCATGGAAAGAGTCAACCATCGGCCAATCTATTCAATGTCTATATAAAAATATTTTAAACAATGAAAAATTTCGACACTGACAGGGATTGAAACAACGACCTCCGTCCTAAGCGCGGAAGGTTTATCCCATTTAAATCAGTGTCTGGTTCAACTTGCGAAATTTTCCTTTGGTTTATCATGTTTTGTTAAACGCCTTATAGTTAGTGTGTACATTTACTAGTTAAATAAGTTTACCGTTGTTGGTGAAAGTATTTATTGAGCGTTACTTTGCGTATTTATCGCTTGCGTTGGTCCGGCCCCCTTTGAAGTATAGACATTCTGCCAGGTAGTTTCACCCGTGTATTTGGTACCACCGCCTTACCTATCTCTGCCGCAATACCATCAATGCTTGTCATTGTCTTGTTCCGGTTTGGAGGGTAAAGTAGCCGGTAGAATAATGCATGTGGCATTGCCATTTCGTCACACTGATAGTAGACAGTGATTAACATCTTTGGTGTCTATAGGCGATGGTTTCTTTTTCCATCAGCAGCAAATCTGTTTGTTTGCTATCTTATGATATAAAAAAAAACATTTCCGGGGCGTCAGTGGCCCTAATGCCGTTACTGTAGGTAAATAATAAGACACATAAAAATTATAATAAGATTATATTAAACTGTTTCGTTATTATGTTAAGTTCATTATTTCTTTGAGATTGATTGGATTTACTCTGTTCCGGACAATCAGCGTGTTGTGCTCGATTTTCTTCAGAGCGATGGTGACCTGCTCATCAGTGGCCTGGGTAGGACAAAAAGCCGTTAGGCGAGTGGGCACATAACTCGCTTCTAGCATCATCAAGGGCATCGCTATCGCCATGCAACCGTGTTCTAAAAGGAAAAAATAATATTTGATATGAATTTGGCATTTCGGCGAACTGTGATGTTTGGTGGTTTATTTGTTTGTGCGCTGTTTGGTTGGAAATTAGTTCCGAGTCTGTGGAAGGCTTTTTTATTCCGTGCGTGATAAGTTAAACCGACGCTAGCATTGGTTTTGATATATTAATTATTAAAGTATATTCGTCACCTCGATTGATTACTGGCCATCGTTTATACATGGTAATAACCAGAACTTTACGTGCTCTTTGAAGTACAGTAGCGGTACGAATAGGTTCGTCAGTTTTCAAATTGTTTCATTTAACAAGCTGCCAGCACATATGATCTTTTGAAAATTTGTCACATAATGGACTGTTGCATAGAAGATTATGCTTAACTTCGTTAACATGGTTCAGGCTTTTTCCTTATTTTATCTTGTGTAAATGATTATTATCTAAAGAGATGCTAATGTTTTATTAATTAAAACCTTTTTATTGATTTGATCTATCATTAATATTTATGATAAAACTATTGTCATGGTTAAAGTCACCGTCGTTATTTCTAGATTTCTAGTGTTATTCAATATTTTATTGCAAAATATATTTGCCATTTCATTCCAAATTTTATTGCAAAACTAACTATTGCCCGCAACTTCGTTCGCGCGGACTTCGTTTACTCCGCACAACTCCTCCCCCGTAGGTGATAGCATGATAATATGTAGCCTATATGTTGACCCGACCTGTTAGTAATATTTATGCAAAATTTGAAGTAAAGCCATTCAGTACTTTTTGAATTTAACCCGGACATACATTGACTTTCCTACGATTTTATTATATGTATAGATATACTAGCTGCAGTGTGCAGCCCGCTGCATTATAAAAGTTTTTGGCGAATCCCGCGGGATCACCTAGTTTTCCGGGATAAAAAGTAGCCTATATGCTATTCCAGGTCATCAGCTACCTGTGTACCAAATTTCATTCAAATCCGTTCAGTAGTTTTTGCGTGATTGAGTAACAAAGATCCATCCAAACATCTATCCAAACATCCAAACTTTCGCATTTATAATATTATAATTAATAATATATAATATAGATTACAAAATATATTTGATAGAAAATGTCACATTTATTTAATGTCAGTAGAACTGTTTTTTGTACTGGATTCGTACACTATGTGCCAGCGAAACTAGATCTTAGGTGACGAACCCATTTTTACAGTGACTATACATTTCCGTAGAAGGATGCCAACTACCACTTCTTAATATAAGTGTATTTCGAGCGTCAAAAATACGGATTTTTACGGGAGATAAAGTGCCATAATGTTGTAACAAAAGCTTTAATTTTAAAAATTTCGTAGCAGAGCAAATAGCCTTTAAAAGATCTTCTATTTGTGATGCTGGGGCCGCACTTGCGTCTATCGTCACAAAGCTTCGTGCAATTACACGATAAATGAAGAGGTCACATCTGCATTTATCGCGTCATTGCACGAAGCTTTGTGACGATAGACGCAAGTACCACATGTCGGAATTTTGTAGCTTTATTTACCCTGCTTAGTTTTGATAATTACGGGGTCCTAGCACGAAAAAATGGTAACCCGTAAAATATGGGCGCGCTTTATCCGTGTTACTAAACACTACTATAATGAAAAAATAATTGATTATCGCGATTATCGGCAACATTTAAATAATTTATGTGCCGTTGTCAATTTTTGTTTTCATTTTTCATAGTTGTACTTCTGAAAAATTAAATTGATATATGTGCCTGAAAATAATAGTAAATCAATTGTTACCTTACCTTCTAAGGCGAAATGTAGTGACAAGCACTGCTGTTTTGGCGGCAATGTTGGTAATGGTATAATTCGGAAATTAGTAGAAAAGCGCGTGAATCTTGTAACCTTAATTTCTGTCTGGTGTCTGCCGCTATAAGGGCAACGCTGCTTCTATAACGTTTTAGTTCAGAATTGTTCGTATTCTATACATTTATGCATATCAACAGCGGTGTTATGAAAAAGGAAGATGGAATATATTATGTCTCTATTAAAAAATATCTAGTTAATTAAAAAAATCTGTTTACCACGCGTCTGTCCGGGTCCCCATTGAAGAATAGACCATCTGCTATTTTGCCAGGCAGTTCGTAAAAGGCGAACGGCTATACGTATCACTACTATTGTGACTATTAGGTGCTAGAGTTCTGCAACGTCTTGCCCGGTTTTGGTACTAACTTACCTATTAGGTATTACCGTAGTAACGCCAATGCTTGTCACTGTCATGTTTTGGTTGGGAGGGTAAGGTAGCCGGTAAACTTATGCATGTGACATTAACATCTTTCCATACGGATCATGAAGCTGTATTATATCTGGAGGCAGCACTCCTAATACCTACTTGAAACACAACTTTAAATATTGCTGTCAACTTCTGAAGTCTCACCCTCTCTTTCAAACACAGCTGTATAAAAAGAGATGGGGAGACCTCATAGACAGAGAGGTAACGTAAATATTTGTTTCAATTGATTAACACGAGTGCTAGCTCCACCTATACCTAATACTTCATGATACGGATAGCAATGCTCTATGAATATTTTTGTTGTCTATAGGCGATGATTGTCTTAGGTGCCCCATAGACCTACAATAATATTGCGCAATATTACGTATTGTGCAATCTTATTGACCGTTTAGGGTTAATATTGAAGGTTGCACAAAGATTGAAAGTTTGAGCGGGTTTAATTTTTATTGCGCAATATTTTTTTTGCACTGGTTAGGCTTAATATTGCACAATATTTTTCACTTCATAGTTTGCAGCGGTCGTGTTTGGTCAGTTAGCGTGTTTAATATATGGTCGTGTCATAAATTTAAGCAAAATGGCGACCAAAAATGCTATGAAAGATAAAGAACGGGAGTTTTACTTGAGTGTATAGAATTATGTAAATATTTATTCACAAAAAAAATCACCAGCATGGTTGCCGCCAAAACTTTGTCGTTAGCCATGTTACTAGCATGAAAATATTTATTTATTGAACGTTTGGAATCAAGGAGGTATTCAATATTATTGCACAATAAAAGTGTTGCGCAATATTATTGTAGGTCTATGGGGCACCTTATGTTGTCCAAATGTTGTCGTAATACGTAATATACTCTTTGGTAATACTTGTTTTGACGTGACAAAATAACTTATAAAAAGTTTTATTGGTTAAAGTTCTTCTGATTTCTGATGATATATACCTACAAATAAATTACAATACCGGGTAATCGCCTCCGTAGGTTAACATTTTCAATCATGTAGACTCCACTCTTGCCGAGCACGTTGGAAACCGTCTGTAGCACCCTCTCCCTCGTCTGGTCCGACTCCAAGGTTGGCGCATCAGTGGCGACTCCAACTACGTGCGTTAGATTTGTCGCTATCCATTCTGCTAATTCGTAACTTAGACCTGTAAGCCATGACCACTTATGCAGGTTGATTGGGGGCCATCCATAAATTACGTCACAAGAATTTCATGATTTTTTGACTCCTCCCCCGTCCTTGTCACAGCTGGCTCACAAATGTGTTGTGAGACCCCCCCCCTACCTAGTGTAATGTCACATATTTTACAATTGTACCTTGGAACAATCATCTCGTTCGATTATTTTTATCTATACAGGTGACTTTTCAAATACCATGGTAGGTAATACCTTAGATATAAAATATTATGATTTGTTCCGCATTCGACCTACAAAGTTTCGCCGAACACGTCTGAAATCCGTGTTCGTCCTACATTTTATTCCTGTTTCGTCCTAAAAAATGATTTTCTACTTATTATTATAATTTCGTTCTGATTCGCCCCAGATTTTATGCTTGTTTTGCCTCTTTCGTTTTTATTAACAATTTTAAGTAAGGTCAGAAACAAAAATGTCATTGTTTATAGCAAATAAATAATGCGAAACTGGAAACAAAAGGAAAATTGAATATTATTAAGTTTTTACAAACTATAAAAAATGATGCCCTAAATCAAACTCGATTCCGACGACAAGGAAACGCAAGGCGACTAGTAGACAAGGAAATGCAAGGCGACATCGAGATGGATAAAATAATTAACGATTCAATACAGTCCATGTTAAATGGTTCTATTTCTTTAGGCCATTGTTTGGAAAAAATATGTCCTTTTGCTTTTTAAGTAAAGTCTTGATATATCATTTCTCTTTCTTATTGCTTAACCACACAGAAAATCTCAGTGAAGTTAGTGTAGTTATATCCAAAAGTATGGTCGCCGCACGATGTAGGTTCTACGAGTACCTATATCGTGCACAACGCAAGTCTCCGTTTATCAACAATGACTTCGACCGCCCCGTTGGTCGAGTGGTTAGCGACCCTAACTACACAATCGACGGGGCTCGGGTTCGATATCTGACGGGGACAAGCATTTGTCAGATGAGCATATATGCCTGTATTTCCAGGTTTGGGTGTTTATTAAATATATTCTAGTATTTACATATGTATTTCTATTTATAGGTATCGTTGACTAACACCAATAACACAAGCAAATAATTTGCTTACTTTGGAGTTAGATCAGTAAGTATAATTTGTCCCGTGAATATTTATGCGACATGTATAAATATTTTTATTGGAAAACTAGGTCATAATTTCAGTACCTATATTTTAACATATTCGGTATCAGAATCGAACACTTAATAATCTTCTTCAATATGTAGGTAGGTCAGTCTTTTACCGTCTTTTACCAATATACTACCTGTATAATTCCCCAGTCTTTATAGTAACTTCTATGTAAAATTTGGAAAATCCAAAAGTGCACGCCGCGCCGCAACGTTTTTTTTTTCTTTAAATTATTTATTATAAAAACCAAGATCCGAATGAAATAATTTTCAATAGGGATCTATTCCGTGTGGATTAGATAATTTGATTATAAAATAAAGTGAATTCATAAAGCCAATCAACCTATTTCGTGTTTACAGAAACAAAATAATCAACTGACGGCCATCAACATTTATTTATTTATTAAACACTTTATTGTACACAAAACATTTACAGTAAACAGTAAAATGATGTATATTAAAACAAAAGGTGAGCTTATCTCATTTTTTTCAACGAGATTTTTTACTACGAGATAACTCTCTTCAAGGCTTAAAGTTATACAGAATTTGAAGAATTAAGGTTTATAATCATATACTTTTTATGTCAAACTAGCGACCTGCCCGCGGTTTCACCCGCACAGCTTTTATTCCCATGGGAATATCGGAAAGGTTTATACACTAAAACCTTCCTCAAGAATCAATCTATCTATTAAAAAAAACCGCATTAAAATCCGTTGCGTAGTTTTAAAGATTTTAGCATACATACGGACGTAAGGACATAGGGACAGACAGAGAAAACGACTTTGTTTTATACTATGTAATGATTAGTGTATGAATTTAATACTGAGTGTGATTGAAGTTGTTTGAGCCATACATTTCCTTAACCGATAATAATGCACTATGTCTATATCTATACTAATATTATTAATGTGGAAGTCTGTCCATTTATTTGTTTGTTACGCATTCATGGTTGAATCGCTGAAACGATTGTGATGAAAGTTATCAAGGAAATATTTGAAGACTCAGGGTGGTTCGATTAATTACAGTAATTTAGTATTATTTTATACGTATTTTATTTCCTGACAGAGGGTGCAAACGCAGCCACTTACACCCTGTTGCCGGCGCCCACTTATCTCTTTGCTAAATGTCATAAGTAAATCGGTTCAGCGGTTTTGTTATATCATAAGATAGCAAACAAGCTCCTGATGGAAAGAGTCAACCATCGCCTATAGACACCAAAGATGTTTTTACACTTTCAATCGTCGGCACTTGGTGGAATTCCATTATTTTTAGTTGAAACTAGTTTATCACACACTTGTACTTTTATTTCACTATTATTATACACTAATTTATATATTTTATCAACCGGTTTCGCTTTTTATAGCCTCTTTAGGGCGTAATATTCTTTACAGTAAAGAAGTTACAGTAAAGAAGACTTTAGAGTAGATAAGATAGCAACGCACCATGCGTTGCTATCTTTTGACGAGGTCTAATGCCACATGCATAAGTTTACCGGCTACCTTACCCTCCAAACCGGAACACGACAGTGACAAGCACTAACGCTATTGCGGCAGGAATAGGTAAGGCGGTGGTACCAGACCCGGGTGAGACAATACAGAACTCTACCACATAGTAGCCACGGTGGTAGTGACTCGCATAACCTATCGGTCGCCTTTATCTCTTCGCTAAATGTCATCTAAGTAAATCGGTTTAGAGGTTTAGCTGTGAGAGCGTAACAGACGGGCAGATTATATAATATTAATGTGTATGGATTATAATATGTGTATAGATTATAATAATACTACCTGGACCGCGCAGCGTTGCCCATAAGTAGATAAACATGTTATCGATATAGTTTTTAATCAAATTTTCATCCCCTATTTCAGGTTTTTTCACCCCTTATAGTTTTTGAAAAAATATAGCCTATGTTTTACCCCGGACCTTCAACTATATGTTTCAACAAAATAGGTTCTGCTATTTAAGCCTTGTAAGCGTAACAGGCAAACAGATTTTCGCATTTATAATATCATCTAACAAAGAGTTTAATATACTACGCACTAGGGAAGCTATGTTAAGTAGAAGTCGTGTTTCATTTCGTTAACACTCGCTACGGCGCCGAAATAATAATAAATCACCCAATCAAATTCGAAATTAAGCAGTGCTACTGGCATATATATTCGCGAACAAAAAGTCGTAACCGCTATGACTTCATGGCGCTTATACGTTTCATTCAAGGAGCTCTGACGTAGGTCTGACATTAGCGGGACACAAGTGGTGTACCGCATGTCGTTTTTAGACAAGACGCATGTCACACCAATTGTAACTACTTTACTATTGATAGTAATAATAATATTATAAATATCAATGTTTAGTCTCAGAATACTTGAGACTAACAGAAGTCAATGTAGATACATACCCCTACACCTCTTCCGGGCGCAATACTTCGGAATGGTTCCGAACAAATTGCCCCGAACTATTTCGAGATATCGTGTCCATGAGAGATGTCTATACTTTGAACACTGAATATCGTCGGCACTTGGTAAAACTCCATGTTAACTTGGATTTATATTGTATTAAAAGCACTTGTACTGTTTTACTTGACTTTTTATTTATTAAAACCAACCGGTTTCGCATTTTAACGCATCATCAGGGCAAAAGTTAATATTGTTTAGTTACTAAACAGGGCAAAAGTTAACATTGTTTAGTAACTAAACAATATTAACTTTTGCCCTGATGATGTTATGAATATTGTTTAGTTACTAAAATCATCAGGGCAAAAGTTACTTAGTTAATATTAACTTTTGCCCTTTTTAGTAACTAAACTTACTAGGTGGTAGAGCTCTGCATTGTCTCGCCCGGGTCTGGTACCACCGCCTTACCTATTCCTGCCGCAATAGCGTCAGTGCTTGTTGCTGTCGTGTTCTGGTTTGGAGGGTAAGGTAGCCGGTAAACTTATACATGTGGCATTAGACCTCGCCACAAGATAGCAACGCGCCTGGTGTCTATAGGCGATGGGTGACTCTTTCCATCAGGAGACCCATCTGCTTGTTTGCTATCTTATGATATAAAAAAAATAAAAAAAATAAAAAAAACTAAACAATATTAACTTTTGCCCTGATGATGCGTTAAAACGCGAAACCGGTTGATTTTAATAAATAAAAAGTGAAGTAAAACAGTACAAGTTCTTTTAATTCATACTTCCATACTAATATTATAAATGCGAAAGTCTGTCTGTCTGTCTGTCGGTCTGTTACGCTTTCACGGCTAAACCGCTGGACCGATTTTCATGAAATTTGGCATGGATATAGTTGAAGATCCGGGGTCAAACAAAGGCTAATTTTTTTTCAAAAATCAGTCCCTGGAGGGCTGAAATAGGGGGATGAAATTTTTATTAAAAGCTATTTGGACGACTTACTAATATACTCGCGGGCGAAGCTGCGCGGGTCAGCTAGTACAATATAAATCCAAGAGATGTCTATGTGTGCTATACTCGAATATTACTTGTATGTAACATTGACTCTGTTAGTCTCTAGTATTCTGTGGTTTAGTGTGGGACTAAAATAGCCTGAAATACTTGTGGTCGATGGAATAAAAGTAACAGACTAAAAAACTTAAAATTACCGGGAATTTTGCAAACACATCTTTGCCTGAAATTATCTTTTTCCTTCCAATTGAACTTGAATATCACCAGCGTAGGTTCTTGAGGGTCTCGTTTCAAAACATTCCATTGCAGTGCCACGTCCAAATTAAGTACTAGGCCAGGATTTTTCCGAGATAGATGGCTTACGTCGACTATAATTACTGAAAATAATACAAATTATTAACGTTCATTAAATAAATATCACTCAACAAATTAAACGATCTTAAACCCCAAAGTAAGGAGATTATTTAATTGTAATATGGGGGTCAATCAATGATACTCAAATATAGTAAATAAACACACAAACAGAAATACAAACATTTCTAAGCATTACACAAATGTTTGTCTCTGTTGGGAAGCGTTCCCGAGCCTCGTTGATTGACTGGTTCTACCAATGCGAACGGGGCGGTTCATAATTCATTATTTTTGGTAACGTAGATACTATTTCGTTGGGTTTTTGGCTCAGATCAGAAGGTCAGGGGCTCGATTTCGAATAAGATCACATTTTTTTTTATATCAGGATAGCAGATGCTTTTCCTGAGAGAGAGAGAGAGAGAGAGAGAGAGAAAGATATAAAAAAGTGTTAATGATTTGCTGCCATTTGTGTGACGGGGATGTTATGCCAATAGTATAAGTTTACCGACTACTTTATCCCCCAAGCTGAAATACTAGACAGCGACTAACATTGAAGCGATTGCTTAAGGAAAGGTAAATCTAGGTAAGACATTGCAGATTTCTGCTACCTAGTAACACAGAATACTGGACACTAATAGAAGTCAATGTTCCATACAAATAATATTCGAGCATAGCACACATAGACACCTCTCACGGACGTAATATCTGGGACTGATGTGATACAAACTGTCCCGAAACATTCCGAGATATCGCGTCTGTGAGAAGTGTCTATGTGTGTGTTGTTCAAATATTGCATGTATGTAGATTGACTTTTCTTAATCTCTAGTATTCTGTGCTAGTAGTCACAAACAAGCAGGTGAATCTCCTGGCAGAAAGACAAACTATCGCATATAGACACCAAAGATTTAAATGGTGCATTTGATAAACTGATTAATAACAAGCTGAATTTTTGTGAACAGCTTCGTTTTGACGAGAAAACCATCTTGTCTATCTTAAAAAAATCTCGAATCGGGCAACTAATAAAAATAGATAAAAAAGAAAAGTTTAGAGTGTCGGACTAAGAAAAGTTTCCAATTTACGTGTTGTTACTCTTGAATTACAATAAATTAACAAGCTGTTGTGAGAAAATTAGGTTGTTTTTAAATTGATGTTAATAAATTCTCATTCCAAATCAAAAAAATTAAAAAAAAATCTCATTCCAAAACTTCAGAGTGAAGGATTCGTCAGAAAAACTATCGAATGTATAGAGCAAAAGTTATATCGTGTTTTGCATAATAAATCATTTTCGTTTATTTTGCATATCAAGCGATTAAAGACGAAAAATTATTATTGTTATTAATAAATATTTTTCTTTCACCGATTCAAAATTTTCAAAGTCCCATAAATTTATTATTTACCCGATTCGAGTTTTTTCGAAGATAGAAGAAGGTTGTCTCGTCAAAACGAAGCTGTTGACAAAAATTCAGCGTGTTATTAATAAAAAAAAGTTTGTTCGTGGGACTGCGGTCTCTCTGTATTTTTGTATTCTACACTTTTTTCATACGTTCTCCCTGTTTTGGGTTTGCTAGAAGAAATCTCTTACAGAGATAACCTTGCCTTTTGCGGAATTTTCATGAATCAAAATGTAATTTTACCACTAAAGTATATTATAAAATAAAGTATTAAATATATATATATATATATATATATATATATATATATATATATATATATATATATATATATATATATATATATATTAGGGTGATTCATTTGCGACAAACATTTTTTTTTTAGGTGCTCAAGCAAAATTTTGTTCTACATATTGAAAAAAAAATTTCCACCAAGTTAGAGCTCTTAATTCGAGTTTGAAGTGCTTGCCGTTTTAATTTGATTTTTTCCCATTAGAAATGCATGTAAATATTTTTATTTTTTTTTCAAATTTCTAATGCTTGGACACATTTAATGATATTGGCATTCTGATTACTGAAATATATCCAGGATTCCACGCTCTTTAAATGACTTTTCGTCAATTTTAATGTCGCCTGATTTGGTCCACTGGTACCATCTGTCAAAGTTATGTTTTCGAATAAAATGCACATTTTTTTATTTTTACAGCGAAAATTGATTGATAGATGGAAAAAATAATACATATTTTTATAAAAAATTTGATTCTCTTCAAAAAAGGTCGTAACTTAAGTCTCTCAGACTCATAGTTTTTAACTTGCAGTAACTTTTGTAACTAAAAATGTAGAAAAATGATAAAAAAATTACAAATTATGATGTTTAAATTCAAGTTTTTGTTTCAAATTTATTTTTTTCATTACATTGTCAATTTTACTTTTTGTACTTTTATACCTGACATGTTACACGTACTGACATACAGACACACATACACACACAAATAAATAAATAACACAATAAGCGGGAAACAAAAAAGTTAATACAAAATTTTAATAAATTTGTAATTTATCATAGTTTATATTTTTATTAGAAATACAACCGAAAGAAAATGAATTGTTATTTTATAAACTTTAAATGAAAGCTCTGTAAAAGTTGTAAACGACACAGCCGAGCGATGTGTTGCGCTCATTGAAAAATTCAATGAGTTTGGCACATACGACGAAGATAAAAAACAATGCCTATTATTAACTGTTCAAAATTATAGAAAAGAATTCCTAACATGTACCAAAAAACTTTATTCAACAACAAAGTAATACCTAACTTATGTGAAGATATATTTAGTAAACAGAGCTTTCATTTAAAGTTTATAAAATAACAATTCATTTTCTTTCGGTTGTATTTCTAATAAAAATATAAACTATGATAAATTACAAATTTATTAAAATTTTGTATTAACTTTTTTGTTTCCCGCTTATTGTGTTATTTATTTATTTGTGTGTGTATGTGTGTCTGTATGTCAGTACGTGTAACATGTCAGGTATAAAAGTACAAAAAGTAAAATTGACAATGTAATGAAAAAAATAAATTTGAAACAAAAACTTGAATTTAAACATCATAATTTGTAATTTTTTTTATCATTTTTCTACATTTTTAGTTACAAAAGTTACTGCAAGTTAAAAACTATGAGTCTGAGAGACTTAAGTTACGACCTTTTTTGAAGAGAATCAAATTTTTTATAAAAATATGTATTATTTTTTCCATCTATCAATCAATTTTCGCTGTAAAAATAAAAAAATGTGCATTTTATTCGAAAACATAACTTTGACAGATGGTACCAGTGGACCAAATCAGGCGACATTAAAATTGACGAAAAGTCATTTAAAGAGCGTGGAATCCTGGATATATTTCAGCAATCAGAATGCCAATATCATTAAATGTGTCCAAGCATTAGAAATTTGAAAAAAAATAAAAATATTTACATGCATTTCTAATGGGAAAAAATCAAATTAAAACGGCAAGCACTTCATACTCGAATTAAGAGCTCTAACTTGGTGGAAATTTTTTTTTCAATATGTAGAACAAAATTTTGCTTGAGCACCTAAAAAAAAAATGTTTGTCGCAAATGAATCACCCTAATATATATATATATATATATATATATATATATATATATATATATATATATATATATATATATATTTTACTGCTTTTAAGAAATGTTCACCTCGTTCAATAGGTTTGTCGTTTGGCGATATAGAAATGGGACAGAATGAGTTATCGCCATCGATGACGAACTGAGGCAAACAGTGTAACTTTTGCTTTATAAGATCATAAGAACAGAGAAGTAAACACACGCAAATAGCTTTTCTGATGAAAAGAGTAATCGCCTACAGACACCGAAGATGTTAATGGTGCGTTGCTATTCGTATGGCGTGATAGTAATGGCACTTGCATAAGTTTACCACCTATTCTAATTCTAAACAGGAACACGACAGTGATAATCACTGACGTTATTCCGACAGGAAAAGGTAAAACTGTGACATAAGACCCAGACGAGATGTTGTGGAACTCTACCACCTAGTAGTCACAATCGTTCGCCTTTTACGAACTGCCTGGTAGAATGCAGAAGGGCTATTCGTCAAACGGGGCACGAACGCAGGAAAAACTCTACTAGAACATAAGATTTAGTTTAATTCAAGACTTTTATACAGTACAGTAATAAGCAAGACCAGCAATACCCGTGCGAATAATTCGCACTAATTAATTTTATTAAATACTTCTTAGTTGATTTGAAATTGAACAAAAAAATTACCGACAGTGAATCATGTTGACGTTGTTTCAAACATAGTATTGTATATGTATTCTTTGGTTTCAAAATTAAAGTTTGCAATGTCAGCATTTTTGTATTATGTCTTAATATATGTATATAAATTTAATTTTAATAATTTATAAAAACAAAAGCAGTAATAATTTTTTTAGTTGTTGATGCCGATAGAGCAAGCAATTATCTATAAAATTATATAGAATTTATTTGGAGTAATTGTGAGGTTTTCTCTAAAAAGAGAGGCAAACATATTAACCTTAGCGTATCCCGAAACTTACATCGACTTACTAAATACTCTGTAGGGATGATTGCCGGTCTCATTGAACTGGTGGTGGGCCCGTATTCCAAATGGATGCTAGTGCCGAGGCCAGGAATACCACAATTTACACATATTTTCCTGAATAATAAAATTCCATTATAACCTTTTTTAATTTTTTATCATAAGATAGCAAACAAGCAGATGGCTTACCTATTAGTAAGAGAGACGATCTCCCATAAACACTTAAAATATAAATGGTGCGTTGTTATCCGTGTGGCGAGATGGCAATGACTAATGTATAAATCTATCGGCTACCTTACCCTCTAAACTGGAACACGATAATGATGACACTATGTCTGATGACGCATTGATGGACGCTATTGCGGCAGGAATAGGTAAGACGGTGATACCAAGCATTTAAAACGTTATAATATCGATGTGTTTCCTGTTTCTTGACTGGTTCGTCGCGTTTGATGCTGTTTTGTGATTGGTTCGCTAACTAGGGCTAGAAGATAACTTCATAATATCATATACCATAACCAATCACGACGACGAAAACATATCAATAATATAACGTTATAAGTCCTTGGTGATACCACATACCCGGGTGTGACGCTGTAGAACTACCACCGACTACTAGGTGGTAGAGTTCCACAACGTACGATGGTAGTGACATGCATAGCAAATTGGTCGCCTATCACTACCTATCTGATCGAAGGCCAGTTGGTTTATCTTTCAAAAAAGCACAGCCCGAATATACATTTCATATCTTCTTGACATAATATGCAATATTTTATTCTTTTTCAGCGGTACGGGAGGTGCATAAATTTAAAGTTCGATTTAGTTTATGAGACCTGTTTACAAACCTGTACCTTTCGCCTATATTACTATGTTTTTAGTGTCCGTCTGTACATTCAATTTTTATCAATTTTCGTAATGTTTGTTTTTGTGATTCACTTGATGACCTCTAACTAGGTGGTAAAGTTCGGTACTGTCTCTGACTGGTCTGATAACATTGCTTTAACTATCCTGTCACAATTGCGTCAATGCTTACCGCTGTCATAATCTGCTTGGAGGGTAAGGTAGCTGGTACACTAATGCACGTGATATTACAACCCCGGCCCCGCCAAATAGATAACATCGCACCTTTAACATCTTTGGCGTCTATAAGCGATGGTTGTCATATATGGTCGATATTCCAAAAAAAAATGTCATAGTCTAAGATCCTGCTATAGATCGACCTTCATTGAGCTGGATAATGGGTGAAAAGTATTTTATATCCAATTAAATATATCAATAAATATATTGCAAACGGGTTGAACATTTTTTCAAAAACACAACTGATTTGGTTATTTCACAAATCTCATAAAAATCAAAAGTATGAAGCCTGTAGCATATGGAAAACCGTTATTTAACCTGCCTACTCAAAAGTTGTCAAGGGGAAAAAAATAATCAACGTAACGTTTGCATATTCTACTAGGCTTCATACTTTCGATTAGTATTAACCACATTCGGAATTTGTTTATTAAGCAAACTAGTGAAATATTAAATATTTAATTAATCATATTCTAGACTGGCATTTTAGTCTTCTTCTTCATTATACGATTGGCAATTATCAGAGAATTCTGCCAGTATCGAGTAAACTTAGGAAGTCACACGTGTTATCCATTTCTTGAAATGGAATTAAGGAGGCTTCTTTTTGGATTGTAGGCTTTTTCGACTACGAAGAAGCCTACTAATTATTTAAAGACTGTAAAAATCGCGACACGTGACGACATTTTAGTCAAACCATTTGCAATATAATTATTGACATTTTATTGGATTTATTGATTGATTGATTGACATTTTATTGACATTATTGGATATAAAATACTTTTCATCTATTAACCAGCTCGGTCAAGGTCGTCTTATTGTGGAATCTTATACTATCATGTGGGCTCACAAATCTCATTTAAAATTTTTACCAATGCTTATAAACAGCGCTGTAATAGTTCGACAAATCTTTCCAAGTTGTAGGTTGAGTTAAATCAAGAACAGTAATAAGAGACACGTCATCTTCTCCCCGGCTTGATGCACTTATCACCAAACACTTAATGCTGATTATCAAAAGATGTACAATCTTCATTGTGATAACTTTTCAGAAGATGCACTTCAACTGTAAGACAGATTTGAATTGAAAAAGGTGAAGGGGCATTGTTATAATAACTGGTATTGTCCAAAGTGTTTGTAAATAACTTGTTTAGAACACAATAGAATCAAATAAACATTATCATTTTGTTAACACTGCAACTGTATTGTTGCTTTTTTTTAAGTATACATTGAAACTAATTACAAAATAGATACCTGAGAGAACAAACCCACTGAGCTTTTTCTAAAGGTAATTTTAATATTCTTCCCGACAGTTCGTAAAAGGCAAACGCGTAACTACTATAGCAGAATTACCTAAGTACCAATTTTAGCCATTTTCGTACGTTTTTTTGTGGATTGAAATTTGAATTAATGCACAAAAAATTAAATCGTTAATGTCAAACTATTTTTTATTAAAACGTCTTGGTTCGATCCCCGACGGGGACAAGCATTTATGTGATGAGCATAAATGTCTGTATCTCCGGGTTTGGGTGTTTATTAAATATATTCCAGTTTTTATATATGTATTTCTATGTATAAATATCGTTGACTAACACTCATAACACAAGCAAATAGTTTGCTTACTTTGGAGTTAAATCAGTAAGTGTAATTTGTCCCGTGAATATTTATTTATTTACTCCGCACATTCGTTTACTCCGCACAGCACCTGGCCGCCTGGTGATAGCGTGATAATATGTAGCTTATATGTTGACCCGACCTGTTAGTAATATTCATGCAAAATTTGAAGTAAATCCATGCAGTTCTTTTTGAGTTTACTCCGGCCATACATACAGACAAACAGACAAACAGATAAAAATTCTAAAAACTATATTTTTGGCTTCGATATCTATTGTAGATCACGCCCCAAGTATTATTTTAAAAAAATGTTCAATGTACAGTTTTGACTTTCCTACGATTTTATTATATGTATATAAATTATTTATTTTATTTACCTATATAGATTTATTTTTACTAACAATCGTCCTTTGGTCGAAATTCGACCATATTAAATGTATATTATATAAAATGAATTTAATTGCACTCCTTTGCTATGTAAACTTTAACTATGATAAAAATACTCCACCGTTCAAAATTGTAAAAAGGAGTACAAAGTTTTTTTTACGTATTAATATATGTATAAATATATATTATACTAGCGGCCCGTTACGTGCTTAGCTACTTATCAATATTTATTGAATTCATTTGTTACAAAAGATTTGATAAATGAAGAACCGCTCTACCGATTTTGTGCAAACTTCACATAAACCATCTGTTAAATAGTCCGAACAAAGCCTAAACATTTGGTTTGGATAGGTGAGCCCGTTCTTGAGTTATAAAATTACAACGAAAAGTGGCATTGACCTTTATATATATACTAGTGACCTGCCCGCGGTTTCACCCGCATAGCTTTTGTTCCCGTGGGAATATCGGAAAGGTTTATATACTAAAACCTTCCTTGAGAATCAATCTATCTATTAAACAAACCGCATCAAAATCCGTTGCGTAGTTTTAAAGGTTTAAGCATACATAGGGACATAGGGACAGACAGAGAAAGCGACTTTGTTTTATACTATGTAGTGATATATATATATACATATATATATATATATATATATATATATATATATATATATATATATATATATATATATATATATATATATATATATATATATATATATATATATATATATATATATATATATAGATTTATTTTTATAATTTTCTCATCATTAAGTGGTCACAATGGTACGGCGGTGACCGGAACTTTTACCCAATTGTGATTTTTAGATGTTAGAGCTCCGTGACATTCCATCCAAGTCTTTTAGATGTTAGCTCCGTGACATTCCATCCAAGTCTTTTAGATGTTAGCTCCGTGACATTCCATCCAAGTCTTTTAGATGTTAGCTCCGTGACATTCCATCCAAGTTTTTTAGATGTTAGCTCCGTGACATTCCATCCAAGTCTTTTAGATGTTAGCTCCGTGACATTCCATCCAAGTCTTTTAGATGTTAGCTCCGTGACATTCCATCCAAGTCTTTTAGATGTTAGCTCCGTGACATTCCATCCAAGTCTTTTAGATGTTAGCTCCGTGACATTCCATCCAAGTCTTTTAGATGTTAGCTCCGTGACATTCCATCCAAGTCTTTTAGATGTTATCTCCGTGACATTCCATCCAAGTCTTTTAGATGTTAGCTCCGTGACATTCCATCCAAGTCTTTTAGATGTTAGCTCCGTGACATTCCATCCAAGTCTTTTAGATGTAAGAGCTCCGTGACATTCCATCCAAGTCTTTTAGATGTTAGCTCCGTGACATTCCATCCAAGTCTTTTAGATGTTAGCTCCGTGACATTCCATCCAAGTCTTTTAGATGTTAGCTCCGTGACATTCCATCCAAGTCTTTTAGATGTTAGCTCCGTGACATTCCATCCAAGTCTTTTAGATGTTAGCTCCGTGACATTCCATCCAAGTCTTTTAGATGTTAGCTCCGTGACATTCCATCCAAGTCTTTTAGATGTTAGCTCCGTGACATTCCATCCAAGTCTTTTAGATGTTAGCTCCGTGACATTCCATCCAAGTCTTTTAGATGTTAGCTCCGTGACATTCCATCCAAGTCTTTTAGATGTTAGAGCTCCGTGACATTCCATCCAAGTTTCGTACCACTCCTTTCTCTATTCTCCGCCGCCCCGCTAGTTTCGCCTTGTAATCGGGTCACTTTTAGAAGAATAAATCAACTGCCTTATTGCTAGGTATCTCGTAAAAGGCGAGTAAATTCTAATATGTGTGACTATCTAGCTCTCCGTGTTGGTTCCGGCCTCTCTTTAAAGGATAAAGGATTCGGTCAGGTAGGTCGTGACAGGCGACCAATTGGCTATGCATATCACTGCCATCGTACGTTGTAGAATAGACCAACTGCCGTTCTGCCAGGCAGGTCGTAAAAGGCGACCGATTGGCTCTGCAAGTCACTGCCATCGTGACTACTAGGTGGTAGAGTTCTGCATTGTCTCGCCCGGGTCTGGTACCACCGCCTTACCTATTCCTGCGGCAATAGCGTCAGTGCTTGTCACTATCGTGTTCCGGTTTGGAGGCTAAGGTAGCCGGTAAACTTATGCATGTGGCATTAGATTTCGCCACAATATAGCAACACACCATTAACATCTTTGGTGTCTATAGGCCATGGTTGACTCTTACCATCAGGATATCCATCTGCTCCTTTGCTATATTGATATAAAAAAATAACATCGTGGCTACTAACTAACTGATATTGTTCTGTGAAGTCTCGCCGGGGTTTTAGTGCCAATTACCTATTCCTGCCGCAATAGATTCGATGTTGTCACAGTTAGTTCCGATTTGGAGAGTAAGGTAGCCCGTAATCTTTTACAAGTGGCATTAATATTTTGCATGCTCCATTAACATCTTTTGCGTCTAGTGATGTTGTCTCTTTCCATCAGGAGAACCATCCAATTGTTTACTATGTTGTGATATAAAAACATGGTAAAGTGTGTATCGGGCCACGCCCAACGTAGGATTCCAAAGTTTCTCATTACAATAATGCGGACTAACCAGAGGTGGGTAATTCTTCATATTTTTTTAAATATTTGCACACCATATAATGGTAGAATATGTTGGTAACTTAATTTATTTTTAACAACTTGTAACACCCATATTCTTGCAAATAAATATTTTCTTTCTTTCTTTCTTTCTTTCATTAACAAGTTGGTAAGAAAAATCTTTATAGCGAAAAACTACTTATGATACATTTATTTTCTGTTGCTTGTGTTAAAAAATAAGGCACTAGAAATCCTCCCCTCGTAAGAGTTATCACAAATTAATTCTTAATGCCGACCCAACCATTCCAGTGAAAAGAAACTTAGGCCCTTGACAAATAAAACGTTCATAGGTAATTAATTCAAAAACACATATTAAAATTATCAAAACCACATATTAAACATAATTAGTGGGGCAAAAATAAATAAAACATTTTTTTTCTTGGCCTGGGGCTGCAATTTGTAACTCATTTATAGAAAATATATACGTATGTTAGAAAATTTAAATAAATTAATATTTTAAGTACTTAACCCATTTTTTTTATTGTTTTAGAAAATTTAAAATATCGTGTAATAAATAGGATGTAATGAAATAAGACACATCTTTAATCATATTATTGTAATTGAAAAAATATTTCAAAAATATGCTGTTTCTGTCATTCATGCGCACATTGAGTTCAAAATAATTGCCAGTTTTTTCATGGATTTAGGAAAAAATGATTTATTATTAATTTCAAAGTCAGGGCGCCACTTTAAAATGCTGAATAAAAATCTGACTTTTTACAGAAATTATATGCAAAATGATGTGTGACTTTCGTCAAAATCAATCAAACCGTTTATCGTTTCTTACTATGAACTTTTAAGCTATTCAACGTCAATAGCAAATATATATCCGCACTACAGGTTCACAGTCTATAAAAAATTATCTAAGTACATTTTATAAGTTGGTCGACTATTACTTAAAAACTTGTAAAGCCTTCTAAGCCTTGATAGTTTTCCTCTTAAGTTAACTATATTAACTACTTCCATAATTTTTTTCCTATTCCCAAAACCGACCGTTTAGCCTGGAGAGAGGCGAGAACACTTACTTGACTTTAATAAAAATTAGCACATAAAAGCTTAATATGTTACAAACGAGTCCCTTAATCGAATACTTGTTCCCATAAACCCCATAAACCAAGGACCTACATTGTAGGTCTTTGCCATAAACCTACAATATTTTTTAAAAACCTATCCAACGATAACTCACACAATGGGGTACGTGAGAAAAAATAACAATTTCAAAATTTTATGTTACCACGTTGTTGACGTGACTACACAAATTACAGCTTTCTAGTAATAAGGATCTCTGAGCAATCGTGTAGACGGACGGACGGAAGGACAAAACGAAACTATGAGGTTTATCAGTTTACTTCGGAACCCTAAAAATAGTAGGTAGTTGAGTCTTGTAATGTTTCGCCTGGGTTTGGTAACAATAGCTTACCTACTCTTTTATTATATATATCATAGGATAGTAACTCCACATGGAAAGGGACAACCATCACCAATAGACACCAAAGATAGTAATGGTGCATTACTATCCGTGATGCTAGATAGGAATGCCACATACATAAGTTTACTGGCGACCTTATTCTCCTACCCGGGAAACGACTGTGTTCGAAGAATATAATATACTTAATTTAAGGAAAAGTTATTTATGAGTAGGGAATGTAGAGTTAGAATCGGCTCTAAATGAGATGCTTTTGACAGTGCGAGCCATGTGGTCTCGTCTTGGCAACGCAACTTTCTTGCTTTTCCTTTAATAATTATCCCTTCATGCATATTTTCTGTGCAAAATACTTTTGTAGTTACAACCGGATTGAAATTTGCCACACACTGAAAACATCTGTGATAAAAGGGGAGTATATATATCTGTGATAAAGAGTATATATATACATACGTAAGGTCCTCCCAAATTCATATTTCAAAACAGCGCTGAGTACGTTTAACTAAAGATAACCAGTCAAACAGAATGTCATACAAGGGATAAAAACTTTTTGATTTTTACGAATAAAATAATTTTAATAATTAAAAAACTTGAGAGGTGTCAAGGGACACCCGGATGGAATGAAGTTCCTTTTATTATTATTTACAAAAAACCTGTATTCACTCAACAAAAATAATCGTCGCAACACCACACTGTTCAATGCGAAATAGAAATGAAAATATCTAGCTTGCTTTCTATAAGAGAGAGAAAGAGAGAGAGAGAGAGAGAGAGAGAGACAGACAGAGAAACACCCGCACGCCGCACAGCTTACAATACCTTACTATAGCACAAAGTGTCTTGACAACTTTTCGTAAGATTTTTTCCGTCTAGCCCCCTTTCACAACGCGCGATAAGGAACTTCGTAGAATTTCGACCCACGGTCGAATTTCGGCACCCGGTTGAATTTCGACCCGCGATCGAATTTCGGCACCCGATCGAATTTCGGCCCGCGGTCGAATTCCGGCTGCCAGTCGAAATTCGACCGGCGGTCGAAACTCGGCAACCGATCGAAATTCGACACTCGGTTGAATTTCGACACTCGTTCGAAATTCTACTGTCCGTCGAAATTTAACTTTTGGTCGAAATTCGACATTCGGCCGAAATTTTGTATAAATGTCGAACATTTGGCACTAGAAAAAAGGTAAACCCAATCAAATAGTAAATACACTCTTTCACTTTCAATGCACGAGCTAAAGGGAAGTGGCTGGATATTTCTGTGCTTACAATACCTTACTATAGCAAAAAGTGTCGTGACAACTTTTCGTAAGAATTTTTTCCGTCTAGCCCCCTTTCACAACGTGCGATAAGGAACTTCGTTCCAATAATAACACTTAACGCCGTCCCATAATATGGCGGGAGGCTATTTACCTTACTACTCACTTTTACGTTGAAGGTGGATTATTTTATGCAGAAAGGAATGAAGCATTAGGAGAAAAAAGTATTTTATTCATGAAAATCAAAAAGTTTTAATCCTTTAAATCACATTTTTTTATGACTGGATATCTTTTATCTTTGGACGTACTGAACGCTGTATTGAAATATGATCACCTATTTTGAAAAGACCTTATATATGATTAAATTAAAATAAAAACCCATAATTTTCTTATTTTAATCATTCAAAACATACGACTTAATTTAATTCACTTTTTAAAACATTCACTTCCAATAAAATTAAAAACAGAATCTAGACGCTTTAGGCAATATGTAACTTATTTTAATTTTGATAATTCATCGTAAAATCAATATAGAAATGATGAAACAATTTCAAATATTATAATTGCTCTGAGATAACTTACAAATAAATAAGATAGTCCAAATGATACTAAAAATACATTAAACTTGGTTTCAAAATAATTGTAATCAAAAGTGTTCAAATATTGTGAATACTTCGACTATCTTGAGCTCGTCTAATTGTCTGAGAGCTGCCTCTGCACGAGACTGCCTTAACTCTATTAAGTTGTATTATTATAGCACAAATTATAATGCAATAGCAAATGTAAGGGTTGCTAGCGGGTTTGAAAAACGCTATTGGAAATACTAACAAAAAAACCCGTAAACAAATCCAAATTGATTGTATCTTTGTCCACATATGTTTTACTATTTAGTTAACTCAGAGCTCCTTCAACAAATACATCAGAAATGAATAACGTAATGTTCTTTCGTTTATGTTTACTTTGTGTTGGAATAATCACCAACCTATTATTAGAATTTAAGTAATAAATGCCATTAATAGATTGTTGTAAGTATTCTAGTGTAGATAATATTTACAAATTGTAAACATTAAGTATTAAATAAAAGTACTTAAAATAATGACCCTATCTTAAGCTAATTTTGTTTTAACAAAATTACCAAGACTGGTGAAAAACTTAACTATAAGTAAATTAACTATCAAGATAAATATTGCACTAGTGAAAGTTAAGGTACAAGATACTTAATTAGTCGTTGGTTTTCATGATTTTGAGCTTGAAATCCTTAGAGTCCACTATAGAATGCACTTATCTTAATATAATAAGGAGATTTCAAATGATAATAAAAAAAGTCGTAAGTAAAAATAAAGTGTCACTAAGATCAAGAAAAACAGTTTTGATCGATGTTTAAAATTCTTTTGGGCCTAGGTTGGCCTAAGTTTTGAGTAAATGTTATGGTTTGAGTAAATATTACATAGACAAGTGGAAACTGGATTTCCATGCGTCGTGCAAATCCAGTTTCCACTTGTCTATGTAATAGTAAATTGAAGATTGTTGGCCACAAAAAGCAAAATAGTATTTTTAAAATATTTTGTCTTGGGTTAACCAATCAAAAAAATAATGTTAAATAAGTTAATTTTTTGAATCAAAGAACGGTATGAGAACATAAAAATAAATAAGAAAGCACGAACGTTTTAATATTATTATTTGAAAACTGAATTCCTACAAATTGATAAATACGTGTCTTCTATAGTGTAAACTCCTAGTTGAAAACATTTTAATAAAGTCCTGAAGGCATATCAGTTACTTTATATACACCGTAGTTACTGTTAGACCCTACTGGCGACATGGTTCTTTTTAAATCGCTGTAACTATGAGTTCCCGTCATAACCAAACTCGTCATGCTTGCCGGTGCGTCTCTTAATAAACTCCCAGAATAAAAACCTGCAGTATTGCCCCTTTTCATTATAAATGTATTGTTAAAGTTTGTTGGGGTACCATCAAATGATCCCGTGCGGAATTTTGGATGTGGCAAAAGTTTTTGCTCGATTTTTGATTCTTCTTTTGATTTTATAGATGTGCCTTTTGAAACATATGCTCTCGTTTTGCTATTTGACCGTGACAAGGGTATTTCAATTTCGGCTTCACTATTAGTTTGTGAACAGGATCTTTGTCTTTTTTCGTAATTCCAAGCCGATTTCTTAGGTTCTGATGTCATAACTATATCTACCATGGAATTCAACCCTTCGTCGATCCTGTCTAAGCTTTTTGTGAGTTTTTTTGATTCAATTAAACTTACAATTTCATCTACGCGACTTTTTGAATTTGATCTTTGTAGAGATTTTGGTGATTTGATAACATCACCATAAAATAAACTATCAATATATTCTCTCTGACGATTTTCTTTTTCGGAATTTCTAAAAGATTCGCTACGTTTCACAGACGATCTTTTATGTTCTTTTGATTTAGTTTGACTTCTTGCTTGGTTTTTTTCACGTTCTGGTGCAGAGTCAAATTTAGCTCGACATTCGTTGAAATCAAATCCTGATGGCATTTCTTTAGCTTGTTCTTGCAATCGTGATGCACTCAGTAAAGAATCAGAACCTTCGTCACTTGAATAAAAGTTATTGTCGTCGTATATATCTGGAGCTTTACTGTATAATAAACCTTGTTCTACTGGTGGGACAAATAAATGTACGAGGCTTTTAGCTCGTCTAGGTGGATGAGGTAAAATTTTGCTAGGCACTATTTCTGCTTCTTCCTCTTCATTTTCTATTTCATCGTCATTTTTAATTTGAATACTGTGTCTTGTACTGGTTATTGAGTCTTCTTTTTCTATTTGTTTTCGATACTCAGATACATTAGAGACTTCGGAATGATATTTATCATCATAATGTCTACTTCCACATTGTTCAGATTCGGCATGATTAACTATATTTCTGAGTTCCTGAATAACTTCATCTATTGTTGTTTCGTCTTCTTCATCTGACGATTTTTTGTGATCAGTTTTATCTAATTTCTTGTGTAGTGATCGCTTGTTACGCATAAGATCATATGTTTCATTTTTTATGTTAAAAACTTCATAAATTAGAGGTTCTCTTTGAGGGTCTCCTTCAGGACTTAATGACCGTTCTGAAGAACTTATTCCTTCATCTTCGGGAGGTGAGGACTCATCTGAAATAGTAAAAAATAGTAATCGCTTATAAAGTTTTTTCATTAAATAAAGGTTTACACTTGATAGCTTCTCATAGTGACTCATTAAATCAAATTCTATGTAATAGTGCATATTAGGAACGATATGTTTAAAAAATTGACACAATGCCATATCAATATGATATAATTATTATTTTTCGACATCTTAAAGGTACAGGTGGCAAAATTATTATACAAGTTCATTAGAATATTAAACCTAGTTAAATAGATATAATCGGGGTGATGTCAGATGGTAAAATCGTATTGGTATTGATGTTTGCTCATCAACACTGCGATAGATGGTACATGTACATAAGTCCAAAAAGTTGATTGTTATCAAAAGATTTAATAAAAAGGAGGATATAGGTAGGTTGATAGATAAGCAAAAAATTATGATTTTTTTATATCATAAGATATTACGCAAGCAGATGGAAAGAAAAACCATCACCTATAGACACAAAAAAGTTAATGGTGCGTTGTTATCCATGTAGGATGGCAATGCCACATGCACAAGCCAATCGGCTACCTTACCCTCCAAACCGGAACCGGTAAGGCGCTGGTACCAAATACTTGTGCGAGACGTTGTGAAACTTTACCACCTAGTAGTCGCAATGATAGTGACACGTATAATCAATCGGTTGCCTTTTACGACCTGCCTGTTCTTCAAAGGAGCCCAGACTAACAAGGAGTGAAATTATTAGTATTTGTGTGATCAGTAGGTAAAATAAAATACATACCTACTAGGTGAGTTCTGCATTATCTCGCCCGGGTCTGATACCACCGCCTTACCTATTCCTGCCGCAATAGCGTCAGTGCTTGTCACTGTCGTGTTCCGGTTTGGAAGGTAAGATAGCCGGTAAACTTATGCATGTGGCATTAGACCTCGCCACAAGATATCAACGTACCTAACATCTTTGGTGTCTATAAGCGATCGTTGACTCTTTCCATCAGGAAACCCATCTGCTTGTTTGCTATCTTATGAAAAAATAAAAAATCTTCACGCCATATACCTTACTGATTAGGCAGAGAAATGAATTATTTCCGTTAAGTTTGTAGTAAACAGGGAACCGCGGGGTGTAGGATAAGTAAAATTTACAAAATAAAGTCAGTATCTTCACGACAGTATCCCCGAAGAGGTATGCACACCAGTGCATCCATAAAATAAATAAAATAATGGAAGAATACCTCTACTTTTTTGCACGGCGTTTTTTTTCTTCATGACAAATGTTTTCTTCCTGCCAGAGCTGGTGTGTTCGGAGCGCAGCGTACTCACTTCCTCTTGCAACTCACAACATTTCTCTTTCAAACATTTCTCCAACGATAAGAGAATACCTTTTTCCTCTTGTAATATCTGGAATTCAACATTTTTAGCTTTTATTCACATTCATTAGTTTTAAATAAGTTTGATATTTTTTGTATATTGTTGATAGCAAACAATCAGATGGTTCTGCTAATGGTAAGAGACAGCCATCACCTATGGACATCAAAGGTTTTAATGGTGCGTTGCTATCCTTATGCCAAGGTCTTAATGACAAATTTATAAGTTTACCGGCTACCTTACCCTCCGAATCGGAACAAAACAGTTCCGATTTGAAGGGTAAGACAGGTAACGGTACCGGGGGATTAACTGTTCTTATTTAAATATCTGACTTTTCTAATACGGACGTGTTACCAAAATCATAATAATTCGTTAAAAATATATTATTACTTCGTAAAAACGTTATACACATGTAGGAAAAAACCGTTTAAATTGCTTAAACTAGAATTATACTATATATTTAAAAAATAATAACGAGCAAAATAATTACAGCTATATTTTTTTTATATCATACGATAGCAAACAAACAGATGGGTCTCCTGATGGAAAGATTCAACCATCGCCTATAGACACCAAAGATGTTAATGGTGCGTTGCTATCTTGAGGCAAGATCTAATGCCACATGCATAAGTTTACCGGCTACCTTACCCTCCAAACCGGAACACGACAGTGACAAGCACTGACGCTATTGCGGCAGGAATAGGTAAGTCGGTGTACCAGACCCGGGCGAGACAATGCAGAACTCTACCACCTAGTAAATTTTGTTTTTGTTTTACACCTATTTGTTTGAAATAGATTATTTCTTAGTATGAACGTAATACGTGTGTGGGATAATTCAAGCTATAATTGCTTAAACTAGAATACATAATAATATTATATATATATATATATATATATATATATATATATATATATATATATATATATATATATATATATATAAAAGAAAGTCGTGTTAGTTACTCCACTTATAACTCAAGAAAGGCTGAACCGATTTAGCTGAAAATTGGTAGGGAGGTAGTTTAGAGCCAGGAGAAGGACATAGGATACTTTTTTTTTTCAATTAAAAAATAAATCTGCTTATTTATTGCCATTAAGGCGGAACAAAGTTTGCCGGGTCAGCTAGTAAAAATTTCCGTCTAGCCCCCTTTCACAACGCGCGATAAGGAACTTCGTTCCAATAGCAGATTGCTATTATCTACCATATGTTTCAACATACATGTTGCGTTTGCATATATGCACTCGCCTATGATTTAATCAATTGCTTATTGATAAAAAATCTATTAAATACTGGCTTTGCCTGCGACTTCGTCCGCGTGGAAAAAAAAATCTAAAATAAAAGTAGCATTAGTTACTCCTTATTACATCAGCTATCTGCCAGTGAAACTCTCGTCGAAATCGGTCCAGCCATTCCAGAGATTAGCTGGGATAAACAGACAGTCAAGACAAAAATTGTAAAAAATGTTTTGGTATATGTACCGTGTATACATCCATATGCATTTAGTAAAAAGTGGTTATTTTAATATTAAAAACAGACACTCCAATTTTATTTATTTGTATAGATGTTACCTTAACCCGTTTTTCCAGTAGCTCCAGTTTGTGCCTTAGATCGTCCTTCTCTTTCTGTGCCTCGTTCGCCTTCTCGCTCAGTGAGTCAATATCAATTAGCTGCTTCTCGTAAATTTCTATTTCTTTTGTCACGTTTTCGCTGGGGTTCGGGAGTTTTGCTACGATCTAGAAAAAACATTTTAAGATTGATATACACTTTTTTCTTAGTTAAGGGAGCTTCTTATTTATTTAAATTTTGCACACATACATTTGTATAGGTAGATTTAACGCCCAAGAGCATTCTCTGCCAGTCAACCTCAAAAGAATTCAGAGAAGGCGCAAGGGATGCGCATAGAAAGAGAATTATCAATAAGTCGCTTAATTAAGTACTTTAAGCACACATATTAACTTAAAACAACACTTGTTACAAGTATTTTTGTATCATACAATAAAAAACAGATACGTTTTCAAACTTATACATTACGTATAACCGCTCCCTTGGTAGAGTGGGTAGCGACCCTAACTAAGGAATCAATAGCGCTCGGGTTTAATTAATGACAGAGCAAGGACGGATCCAACCTTTGGCTCAGGGGGTCACATATTTGAGGTTTTGAGGTGAGGGGGTCACCCAGTAGCAAGTTGATTAAAGATAGGTACTAGTTTATTTCAACTGATAAGAGCGATGGTAATGTTAAAATTTTATGTAGTGTAATGTAGCTTCGCTAAAACATCAATCAATACTTAACCGTGAAGTGTGCAACATCCACACAAACCTACAACGAGGTTTAAGGATGTTGAAATATTTGTAAGTTTATGTTAATTTTTTTTGATGAAATAAATAAAATAAATAAATAAATAATAGGCTCTATTCCTTATTTTTTTGCAATGAATCATGAACCTAGACCCCTGCCTAGGGAAGAAATCATGTCCCCCATGACTCTCCCCATGGACCCGCCCTTGTGACAGAGACATGCATTTGTGTTATGATCATACATGTATATAACAGTATTATTATAGAAGAGCGTTGACTGTGGAGGGCAGGTGGGGGCGTACGCGCCTCCTCTTATATTGTCGGGGTATTTTTTGCATTATCACTTTTTTACGATTAGTAAACTGTAATAACGTGTTGTGTTAGAATTCAAAAATGACAAAAATGTGTTTACAATCTTATATTTACAAATACAGCATTGCATCAAAAACGATTAGAATATTAATTAATCACTGCTCCGTTGGTAATCACTCGTGGTTAGTGACCCGGACTACGCAATCGACGCGGCTCGGTTCCGATTCCCGACAAGCATTTGTGTGACGAGCATAAATGTTTTTATTTCCGGGTTTGGGTTTCTATTAAATATATTCCAGTATTTATATATGTATTTCTATGTATTAGTAAAATTGACTAACACCCATAACACTAGCAAATAATTTGCTTACTTTGGGAGTTAAAAAAAATAATCACATATAATTAGCTATAATTGTTATAGCTGTAAAATTAAAAATAGTATTATGAGGTTTTTATTAAACATCAGTTCAACCCAGAACCTTTGATTTAATAGTATCTCCGTTTTGTAAATAGCCCTTATAAAATCTGGATATTTTCTGGATTTAAATATTAGTTACAATGATTTTTGTGCTCTCGGAACTCAAAATCTAGCGTTTTATAAAAATGACACTATTTTAATTTTTGAAATCCTGTAAATTTTAAACTAATTTTGAGCTTTCTGCGTTCAATGCAGTTTTAAACCTCCAAATTTTCGAAGTATGTCAACAATTTTTTTTTTCAAAAATGTTTATGAATTATGTATAACTCCTAAAGGAGTCAAGCGATTTCGACCTGATTTACGGAAATTCTGTTTTAATTATTATATTTTGTATTAATTATATTTTGTAATCAACGGGTACATTATTTTGAAAGTTGAAAAACATTGTTTTAGCAACTTTTTTGTGAAAAAAAATCGATTTTAAAAATCGAGATTTCATCAAACGTCTTGTGGTCCTAGGAAGATTTGCTGAATATTTTTACGATGATATCAGTATGTCTTTATGGTGTGCTAAAGTATATTTTTGGCTGCTTGGAGTTCAAAATACTTCAACTTGATAGGAAGTTTCAGGGTCAAGCAGTTTACAAAATTTATCCTGCCATTCCATTTCTGCCATGGCAGATGAAACAAGAGAGAAGCAGCTTGGCGAATAGAGACAACCATTGTCTTTAGACACCAAAGATGTAAATACTGCATTTTTATTCGTGTGACGAGGAGCTAATACCACATATTTAATTTTAACCGCTACCTTATCCTGAAAACCGGAATACGACAGTAAAAAGCATTGATATTATTGCGGCAGTAATAACTAAGGTGGTGGTACCAAATCCAGTTAAGACATTGTATAATTTTACCACCTGCCAGCCACGATGTTAGTTTTTTTATCATAACAAACAGATGGGTCTTCTGACGGAAAGAGTCAACTATCGCCTACAGGCACCAAAGATATTAATGGTGCGTTGCTATCTTGTGGCGAGGTCTAATGCCACATCCATAAGTTTACCGGCTACCTTACTGCCCGCCCACGCGATCCAGCGGTGGCGGCGGCGGCGGCGGGCGAGACGAAAATTCGCGCGGCGCGGATATTCAGGCCACGGCGACTTGTGTCACCGCCGTATTCATCATTACTTCAGTAAGTACAATACTATCAATTTACAGCAATACAATCGATAGTATCGATTATATTCATGATTAAAAAAATGAACTATCAAATTATCGATACTACCCATCGATGTTATTGCTATTTAATATTGCATTAATCACAATTACTATCGATAGTGTCGATACTATCAAAACCATCAATAGTTTATATTCTAATATTGGTCGATGCTATCGATTGTACAAACTATCGATAGTATCGAATATATCGATAGTCAATGCAATATTGTCTAACAGTACTATTGATATAATCGATACTTTGTTTATCTCCAATGATTGATACCATCGACACAATTGATAGTTTATTAACTTGCAGCGTTCAGTACTATTGATACTACCGACGTTTTGGCGTTTCTAGATTAAAACTATCGATTTTTTGGCGACACTATATATAATATTCTTATGAATATTTAACATTGTGGGAAGAAAGAAAAATTTTATATCTGGACTTTGTTTATACTTATGATGTGGTGACCAGACTTACAAATTACTGGCCTAGTAAGTATTTGAAAATTAAAGTTAAAACGTTAATAGTGTATTTCTCGGCAACTACAACTAAATCGTTTTGGTTCCTAGACTATTCGCCGCGGCCGACGCCATGCACTGTGCTGATTCATACATTTATTTCAATCGCTCCCCGCGTCCCCGGTGCCGCGCGCGATGCACTTGGCAAAATTCGTCCATCGCCCAGCCTGTCGCCGTGCCGCGTGGCACGCTCAGTACTTCCCCATACATTTGTTTCAGACGTCAGACGCTTCGCTGTTCACACCACGCGAATTTTCCCGTGGCCAGGCCGTTACCCTCCAAACCGGAATACGACAGTGACAAGCACTGACGCTATTGCGGCAGGTATAGGTAAGGCAGTGGTACCAGGCTCGGGCGAGACAATGTAGAACTCTGCCACTTAGTAGCCACGATGGAAGGGCATAACCAATCGGTCGCCTTTTACGACCTGCCTGGCAGAACGGCAGTTGGCCTATTCTTCAAAGGAGCCCGGGACTAACACGGGGAGTGTAATTTTAATTATTAGAATGGCATGTGATAATAGTTATAGGAGTAAGCGTTAACCTTCTTCAAAGTGAGAATGTCGAAGCCGGCCTGCTCGAGCTCGGCCTGTATGTAGAGGCGGCGTTGCGGCGCGGGCGCGGTGCGCAGCAGCGCGTTGATGAGCGCCAGCCCCGCCGCCTGCAGCTGGCCCCCGCCCCCGCCTCCGCCGCTCTGCAGCATGCCCACCAGGAACCGGAACCGCACCGGCTCGCCGAACCGCAGCCGCAGCGTCGACAGCGCCTCCGACACCATGCTGTGCCCCGACGCCGGCGGGTAGCACGACTTCGTCAGCAGCTGACAACAGTTTTATCTCATGTCATAACACAGCAAACAAGCACTAAGGAATTCAATTCGCAACCTTTCGCGGATTCCATGAACCATGGAAGATTGCAAATTAAATCATTTTCGTCTTCGACTCTTTGAAACTTGAGTAATGGATTATCGCAAAATATCGCCTAAATTTATAAAATAACAAACACGCAGATGACTCTCTTAATAAACCGACAGCAGCTTTTGGTTTCGATTATTACAGCATTAATTGAATACTGTCAAGTATCGGCATTTGGTGAAACTGCATTTTAAAATAGATATATATATATATATATATATATATCTTATATATATTCAATTAAAATATATATATATATATATATATATATATATATATATATATATATATATATATATATATATATATATATATATATATATATATATATATATATATATATATATATATATATATATATATATATATATATATATATATATATACATACATACATACATATAATAAAATCGTAGGAAAGTCAAAACTGTACATTGAATATTTTTTTAAGGAATACTTGAGCGTGATCTACAATCGATATCGAAGCCACAAATATAGTTTTTAGAATTTTTGTCTGTTTGTCTATTTGTTTGTCTGTTTGGTTGTATGTATATCCGGGGTAAACTCAAAAAGTACTACATGGATTTACTTCAAATTTTGCATGAATAAATGACAGATCGGGTCAACATATAGGCTACATATTATCAGGCTATCACCTACGGAAGGGCCTATGCGGAGTAAACGAAGTCCGCGCGGACGAAGTCGCGAGCAACAGCTAGTTATAAATAAACTCACATATTCTTCCAGTTCACTTATAAATAATACCAGTGAACTGGAAGTACAAATGAGTTTATGTGTACCTAACACCTATTTTGTGACAGCATAGTCATAGAGGTATTAGTTTGAATGGTTAAATATACCTATACACTAAAAGACAGTAACCACAATACAAGTATACCAAGTAGGCAAATGATATAAAAAATATATATTTTTGATTAACTCCAAAGTAGTCAAAAATCTAGTGACGTTATTTAATTGTAAATTTATGCTAAGATATAATGGCATATGGTAATAGATATAGGAATATTAACGTTCACCTATTTCAAAGTGCCATTATACTATTCTGTCAACGTACTGCTAATTTTATATTCGGACAAATATTTACGTCCAACTAGGTAGCTACTAATGTTCAAGTGAGAATGGTAGAATATAGAACTTTGATCAAAAGACGATACTGTCTTAATCCTTAGTGAATATGTCATTGCACTTGTATGACATACATTGTTTATGTAAAACATCACAAGCACGGATTAAACTGGATACACCTTTCAAGACAGGCTATATATATATATATATATATATATATATATATATATATATATATATATATATATATATATAATCACTCCAGAGGTATTCCTTAAGCCTTAGCTTTTTATTCGATACAATAAAATGGCACACAATATATATATACAAGCATTTGACATTTACATACATTTGCTCATATGAGCGACCATGCATTTTGGGCCCAGCATCGTGTCCATTAGTATTTGTTTGTGTTTTGTTTGTGTGGTCTGTGATTACAAGATAATCGACATTATTAAACTTGTTGGTGGTGTATCTATATTAATATTATAAATGAAAAAGTTTGGATGTTTGGATAGATGGATAGATGGATGGATGAATGGATGGATGGATGGACGTTACTCAATCAAGCCAAAACTACTGAACGGATTTAGATGAACATACAGGTGGATGATGACCTGGAATAACACATAGGCTACTTTTTATCTCCTAAAAATGAGTTGTTCCCGCGAGATCCACCAAAAACTATTATAAAGCAACGGCCTGCTCGCTGCAGCTAGTTTGATATAAATCCTACAATAAAATAATCTATATATATATATATATATATATATATATATATATATATATATATATATATATATATATATATATATATATATATATATATATAAATCAATTGTTGTTCGTTAGTCTCGCTAAAACTCTAGAACGGCTGAACCGATTTAGCTAATTTTGGTTTTGAATTAACTGTTGAAGTCCAGGGAAGGTTTAAAAGGTGAGAAAATATAGAAAAAAATAATTGTAGTTAAAAAGGCAGAATAATGTTTACCGGGTCAGCTAGTATTATATAATTTCGCTGAACAAATTACACAAATCGATCTAACCCCAAATTAAGCAAATTATTTTGCTTGTGTTATATGTTAAGTCGCTGAACGACGGACGAGCCTATACCGCGGCCTTTATGATCTAAGAGCCCTCGTCACAAAAATTATGGCCGATAGATCAGGACTTTTAAGGTCCTGATCGACGAGCGACCCTATACCGCGATCTTATGGCTCGTCGGTAAAGCTCGCCCATGTATCATCTCAATACCGCGGTTTTATGTAGTGCAATTGGCTATAAGTTTTGTGTCGAGGGCTCTTAGACCATTAAGATCGCGGTATAGGCTCGTCCGTCCATCAGCACCTTTATGGATACTAATACATGGGAAATACTTTGGGAATCGTACCCAAGCCCCATAGCTTCGTAGTTAGTTTCGCTAACCACTCGACCAACGCGGTCATTAAATGATCCGATCTTGATAAGTACGGCTCCAAATTGACACTACTGACCTGCAGCGCCAGTATCCTTGATTTGTTGGTGGTGGACATGATGCAGACGGTAAGTGCATACACTCCGTTGGGTCCTGCGACTAATCTTCTAACGCATTCTGGATAGCGAGTACAGCAACACCAAAGACATTGTCTGGAAGTAAAGACAAATCATATTAAAAAAAATAGCAACAAGAACGAACACAAAAAAATGCCAGTGCAAATCAAATACATGAAGGGTTCAGTACGTTTGGAATGTTAATATCAAGCTAAAAACTCGCGTTGAGTAAAGTGCTGTTCGACTCTCCTAAGATGGAGCATCTTACGATACGATTACGATTACTTTTCTTGCTTTTGTAAATTTCATAATTTACACAAAATTACAAATCTAAATTACATTAATTTCGCATGTAATTAAATAGTACATTACGATATCTGTGACTGAATTTGTCAACAAGTCACACATATCGTAAATTATTTTATAGCTCGTTTGACATAGACCCGCACTTTAGCCACGCTTTTTTAACCGACTTGGCAAACGGAGGAGGTTATTAAATCGACTGTATGTGTTTTGTATTGTTTGTTAGAACTCAGTTATGTATTGGTTTGAAAAAAAAAACACTTTTTTTGTTTCACTGCCATCGTGACTTTTTTTATATCATAAGATAGCAAACAAGCAGATGGGTCTCCTGATGGAAAGAGTCAACCATCGCCTATAGACACCAAAGATGTTAATGGCTCCAAGCCGGAACACGACAGCGACAAGCACTGACGCTATTGCGGCAGGAATAGGTAAGGCGGTGGTACCAGACCCGGGCGAGACAATGCAGAACTCTACCACATAATAGCCACGGTGGTAGTGACTCGATAGCAAATCGGTCGCCTTTTATGACCTGCCTGGCAGAACGGCAGTTGGTCTATTCTTCAAAGAAGCCCGGGACCAGGCTCCTTTGAAGAATAGACCAACTGCCGTTCTGCCAGGCAGGTCGTAAAAGGCGACCGATTGACTATGCGAGTCACTAACATCGTGGCTACAAGGTGGTAGAGTAATGTATTGTCTCGCCCGGGTCTGGTACCACCGCCTTACCTATTCCTGCCGCAATAGCGTCAGTGTTTGTCGCTGTTGTGTTCCGGTTTGAATGGTAAGGTAGCCGGTAAACTTATACATGTGGCATTAGACCTCGCCACAAGGTAGCAACGCACCATTAACATCTTTTGTGTCTATAGGCGATGGTTGACTCTTTCTATCTGGAGACCCATCTCCATCCATTTGGAGATGGGTCCAGATGGATTCCATCTGGAGACACCGGGGAAAATTCTATAGGAAAATACAAAATATCTGACTTACAAACAAGCTAGTTCATCCAGTAGCGGTCGACGGCGGACGGCGGGAGGGGCCCGAGGCTCCCCTGATTGGCTTAGCTGGACATTGCGGAGCAGGTCCAGGAGCAACGTCACGCCATCTAGCGGCTCACACGCGAACTCTTGCACGAAACTAGAAAACATAACTTGAAATGTTACGTCTGGAATAATATTTCAGAACGTAGAGACGTTTTGATGTATATAAACCTCTCATAATTTTTGGAAAGCTTGACTGATTAAACTGTGATTTGCGCCTTGTAACTAGGTTCCATCAAATTTAGACTTAAAAATCTGATCATTTTTGAAAGATTTTCAAAATTTTAAAATTTAGATAAAAATAAAAAAAATAAAAGAAGTCAGCAAAACAATATTTTTTATAATAACATCCAGATTAATGTGCCGATTGATTACAAAATAAAATCAACTCGTTTTCTTTCAAAACTGCGTTTAATGCTGCAAAATGCAATACATTTCAATTCATCCGTTCGAAGTTATTGTTGACGAAAAATTAAAAGAAAATGTTTTTCAACATGAATTTCCAACCAATCAATTTTTGACCCTTTATAAAATTTTAGAACTCAAATACTGCGTCAAATATTTAAAAATCAAAATCAAATTAAGTGTTTAAAAGTTACAGCTTTGCAAATTTTCAAATTATGTTGTTTTCAATTAATTTACTTTGGATTTTTAAAATAACTTTCAGTCTATTGTTTGCCAATTGATTTCAATATATATATATATATATATATATATATATATATATATATATATATATATATATATATATATATATATATATATATATATATATATATATATATATATATATATATATATATATATATATATATATATATATATATATATAATACTACGGTATTAATACGGTATAAATAATCGGATCAAAATCGGTCGATTCGTTCGGGATTTGTCAATGATAAAAATGTTTGATAATGTGTCTTTTCGACATTATTTTGGATTTTTCAACCAGTACATTTTAAAGTTAATACAACATTTTAGAGCTTAAAATTTTCATTCAATGCTTTTATATTGATCAAAATCAATCATCGTTAAAAAATTAAAAATCTATCATTTTTAACATACTTTAGACTTTTGAAATCTGTGATCTCTAAAATCTATGCTGGAGTTATACACTCCTATATTTTAAGCTCTGCAGAGTCAACCCGTTTATAGATTTTTTGTGCTGTATGTCGCAACTATTAGGCGATAATAATCGTTACAGTTGGCAAATGCAGTGAGGTGCACCTGACCTGATCTCGTCAGCTGACAAAATTGGTATCCTGATGAATGAAGAAATTCTAAAAATACCTGTTGCATTCCTCTCCATAGAAAAGTTAAGAAAATGTTAGGTAGGTACTGATTGTTCTGTTTACAGCGCCAAGGAAATGGCGTAATGTCATTAGTTTATGTTACGACTTTGATAGAAAAGCTGTTATAAGCCCTTAAAATTATCTTCATACTACATTCCGAAGCTTAAAGCCTCATAAAGGGATAATATCTTGTTTAAGATATAAAAAGCTTTTAAAACGTGCCTATCCGACGCCATCTTGACGCCAGAATTGAAGTATAATTGAATAAATTATCTTTAATATCTTGCAACTCTATGTGAGTTGGTAATGTGATAATAATTGGTTTTAACATTTTATAAATTCTTTTGTCATAGGATAATAAAGCATTGACGCTATTGCGTCAAGAATAGTGAAGGCGGTGATATCAAATACTCTAACGAGACGTTGCATATACAATTATTAGAAAATTATATAAAAACATAAAAGTAATCGGTAAAGCCGTTCTCAAAATATAGCTTGATCAAGGAAAATAACCGATTTCAATGAAATGTGACAAGGAGATAATTGAAGAATTTCACAAATTAACCTCCAATAGGGGTTGGAAATTTTTAGAAAATATATGTTAATGATATGTTACTCTAAATACACTCTTTGTGCAGTCCAGCTAGATCCATATATATAAAGTAATATTTTCAGGCTTAGCTTATAATTTTAAGATTAAAATGGAATAACCAGTAAAAGAATTGGTAGCCCTAGCTTAGTGGTTAAGTCTAGACCAGAACTAATTCTGCGGCATACAGGAATGATTGTCACAAATTACCGCTCCTCGGAGCCAAATCACTGTCCTGAGCAATTTACAAGACAAAGAATGAAATTAATAAAAGCTTTATAATAGTAACTTGAGAATAACGTACTCAAACTTAAAAATTTGAATTGTGCATGATATTTTGTAAACTGGAAAAATAACTTTTTATTGTAAAATAATACTTGTAAATATTGTAATACATAAATAATTGAATACATGAAATAAAAAAAGCCCACTGAGTTTCTTCCACCGGATCTTCTCAGTGTGTGGCCGCGTTCCGATCCGGTAGTAATTATAAATAAATCGACCGAAATTTAAATTTTTGCACACTATATCATGGTAGAATATGTTGGTAATTTAATTTATTTTTAATAACCTCTGACACCCATATTCTTGCAAATAAATATTTTTCATTTCATTTCATTTCAAACACTCGTAGTAGTTTCGGCAGTTTTTTTATATCATAAGATAGTAAACAAGCAAATTTATTAATTTATTTATCAGCATTCCACAATGTAGTGTATCATTATGTTAGTTACAAAACAATCCTTAATGATTGTGGACCCAGCAAGGCACAGCAAACATTTTAGATAAGTGGCAGATATTATACAATATTTATATCTATACTAATATTAAAAAAGATTTGGTTGTTTGTTTGCAACGATTTAACTCTAAAACTACTCAGTCAATTTTAATAGTCCCTTCACTTTTAGAAAGCTACATTATCCCGGAGTGTCATTGGCTACTTTTTTACTCGACTGAGCAAATATAAACAAAATTTTTTGATCATGTGGACGAAGTCACAAGTGACAGCTAGTTTTTTATAAATATGTTTAATTATTATAGTGAATCATATTAAAAGTTTTATCACTAAAATTATATTATAACATTATGTAACAATTAAATTGAAATAGTAATTCAATCAATTTTAATAATAACTCATTCATTAATTTAAAAAAAATGAATATCACATGTTTATTAATATTAAATACATTATAATTATTTAATTTAAATAGAAAAATATTGAGATTAAATAAAAAAGAGAAAAACAAAATAAAACGTATGTCACATGTTTGTTAATATTAAATAAATTATAATTATTTAATTTAAATAGAAAAATATTGAGATTAAATAAAAAAGAGAAAAACAAAATAAAATGTATGTCACATGTTTATTAATATTAAATAAATTATAATTATTTAATTTAAATAGAAAAATATTAAGATTAAATATAGGGGTCCTCGATAGCATTTACTCTGATGATGGAAAGAGACAGCCATTGGTTATAGACAGAAAAGTTATTAATGGTGTGTTGCTAACAGTGTAGCGGAATGGATGGACAGTGACGAGCACTGACGCTATTGCGACAGGAATAGATAAGGCGGTGGTATTATAACCGGGAGAGACGTTGCGGAACTCTACCAACTAGTAGTGGCGACTTTAGTAACCCAGTTTAGTCAATCGTTCGCCGTTTACAAACTGCCTGGCAGAATGGCAGTTTGTCTATCCGTTAAAGGGGGCCCGGACTCACACGGGGTCACCTACATTAGGGTAATTGACATTTTTTCACAATTTATTTTAAAAAACACATTATACTTAAATAAGCATACCAATGACCTCCATAAGTGTTTTAAAAGAGAAATATCAAAGCAGTATTTGCAAGGTTGGACCACGGTTTGACCATTATTCTCTTTGACCAGCGTTAGATGACATGTGACAAGACACTATCTTTTTATTTAATTTAATAAAATAGTCTTTAATCGCATTTAATATACCACACACCATTGATCCCGTTGATCGAGGGGTTAGCGAACCTATTCACGAATCGATGGGGCTTGGGTTCGATTCCCGACAGGGATCAACGTTTGTGTGATGAGCATAATTGTTTGTATTTCTAGGTTTGGGTGTTTTTATGTATATTATTACAGTATTTATATATGTATTTCTACGTATTAGTATCGTTGAATAACACTCATAACATAAGCAAACAACTTGCTTACCTACTTTTGGGATTAGATCAATTCTTTTTTTTTAATATCATAAGATAGCAAAAAAACAGATGGGTCTCCTGATGGAAAGAGTCAACGATCGCCTATAAACACCAAAGATGTTAATGGTGCGTTGCTATCTTGTGGCGAGGTCTACTGCCACATGCATAAGTTTACCGGCTACCTTACCCTTCAAACCGGAACACGACAGCGACTAGCACTGGCGCTATTGCATATTGCAATTCGTGTAATATTATAATTCTAAAAATTGTATTCTATAATTCGTGTAATTTGTCCAGCGGTATTATTTGATTATACATAAAAATAACATTATTTACGTAATCTTTTAAAATCTAATTGTATTAATTTAAAATACATTATTTTTTTTATAGATTCAGGCGTTACTTAGCAGAAATCCATAATTCAACGAAGAATACTAGTTATTTTGCAAATTTCCGCAAACTTTTACGTGTATTCTTCTGAAACTACTGAAAGGGAAAAAATAAATAAAAAAGGCGGTGAAAGAAATTGAACACATTCACCGTGTGCCTGAAAAATAACGAAAGCCCTAGCAGCACAGTTATACATCCTCTTCCACCACACTTTATACCACGACAGTAGCAAGCACAAACGCACAATATACACACTTAACGTACGTTTCACTTCGCAACCGAAGCATCTTCTGGTGCGTATATTGTGCTTTTGTGCTTGCTAGTGGCGTAATGTAAAGTATGATGGACGAAGATGGATAATTTTTTTCTTGTGTTTTCGTTATTTTTCAGGCTTACGGCGAGTTTGTTTTTACACCACTTTTTTACTTATCTTTTCCCTTTTAGAGCTTCGCAAGGGTACACGTAAAAGTTCGGAGAAATAAGCAAAATAACTAGTTTTATTCGTCTAATATACATTAAATTTTTTCGTAGTGTCAATTTCTATACTAAGTGCAATATAAAGCTAATTTCAAGATCTCGAATATAGTTGCCTGAACTGTACCGTCCTATAAGGTTATCTCAATAGACCTTTTGAGAGCTGGTTCTAATCCGAATTTAATTGTCCGAGTAGTGATTACTTATCTCACGTAAGTTCGAAAGTCCGGTGAGTCCATAGCAGCGCCTGGACAAATAGATGTTCATGCATTCCGAAAAGTTTAATTGTGCGGTATTTTTCTGTTCAATTAAATCTACTGAATTTTTGTGATTTGGATTGTTTTATTTTAACTGTTTGGCCTACTGTTTTATATATTAAATTTAACTGGCTGCGTGTGACTTCTTCCGTGAGGAAAAAATTCTAAACTAAATGTAGTCTAAGTTATTCTACATTACCGTGGTTTAATGATAAACAGTCCAGTTCCCGTGAGATATCTAGGATAACAACTATCCTATGTCCTTCCTCGGGTTTCAAAATATATTTGTATCAAACTTTATTTACAATTCAGTCGTTTAGGCGTGAAGAAGAGACAGACAGCTTTTATAAAATGAAATTTGTATTATACTGTGACAAGAACATTTATGTTCTTGAGTACGACTGTTGATATTTTTTTTGCACTTTAGTTTTACGTCAGGGTAAGCAGAGCTAACAAAACATCTGTAGATTTTCTGGTTCACCATAATTCACTGGTTTGTGAATTGGTGAGACGAGTACAGTGATATTCCCCGGGTTGATCGAACCATGACCTGAGTCAAGAGGCTGATCCTGAGACTATGAGGTTTTTAGTTATAAATTTACTGGGTCGTTTTGATGTGATTCATTATTTATTTAAAATTTCAGTGTTTCATAAATTAGCTCTTCTTACTCCGAAATTAAAAACCGTTGATGCTACACGAAAGCTGACCATTAATAACATTAGATCAGACGCGTTAAAATAATGAAACAATAATATGAGAAATTATATTATTAAAGAACCAAAACGATATAAATTAAAAACGTATCACACTAGTATGCTCACATTCATATCTTCGAAGAAGTGCAACCGTACTCACAAATAAGCCAATTGTAAATTTTATTGTGACAGTTTCTTAGTTATATTATTAGATAGCAAAAAAGCAGACAACAGCAGCAGCAACTTAAAAAAACTATAATTCCACATGCATAAGTTTACCGGCTACCTTATCTCCCAAACGGCAATACGTTAGTAACAAGCTTTGGTGAAATTGCGGCTGGAATAAGTAAAGCGGTGTTTCCAATTCGGGGAGAGACGTTGCGTAACTCTGCTACCCACTAATCAAAATGGTAGTAAGACGTGTACGAAATCGTTGACCTTTTACGAACTGCCCGGCAGAATGTCAGATGGTTTATATCTCAGTCAAGTAATATTTTTCAAATAATCTGAAATCCTCGTATGACTACCCCGACCTATGATTGGAATTGGCACATTTTATATTTTCTCAAATAATTTTTATGAATTGTATTAAATGTAAGAGAAATACTACAATAAGTATAACTACCTTGAAACACTAAAGATAATATTACACGTAGTGGTACGTTAGTATCGTATATCCATATGACAGAGACATAATGCCACATGCATAATAATTTATATGACTTATAAGTGTATAAATATTGCCTATTACACCACTTAGCTGCTGCATGATTACCATAATTTACAACATTTTATTTATCTAAGCGTTGTAATATAAGAATGCAAACGAGAACTTATTTTATTTATTTATTTTTATTTCATAATTTAATATAAGTTAGTCACATAACAATCGTCATTTATTATGGATCCAGCAAGGTACAGAAAATATGTTTAAAAGAGAGGAGCAAATAAAAAATCTATGGAATATAAATTTCCGCTCTTTTATTTAAGGTTTCTTTGACAAAATTTCATTTTATTCAAATAGGAAATTAATGTACTTTTATATGCAATGTTCCGTGAAATCTTATAATTTTATATTATTAAATACTTTTGCAATGCCACTATAAAAGAAAGAAAGTGTCTTGTTAAATAAATGTTTCTTTCTTCTTCTTCTTCAAGGTATAAGAAATAAAACAAATGTAATTATGGAAGGTCTGAAAAAAAAATATACCCCTGCAGTACAATAGTCCACCTGTATCCACTACAACTCCACCGCATTAGTAGTACAAACAGAATCACATAGAATGTATTACTATTCTGCACGTTTCACTTCGAACCCGAAGCACCTCCAGGAGAGTCAAAGGTTCACACAACAAAAGTTGAAGCTCGTTGAGTACATTTGATGTTTGTTTCTGTTTAAGCTACTGATGTGGAAAGAGTTGTGGAAATGAGAGCCTTATTGTGTCGCTGATGTCCTTTTTGTGTTCCATGTCTGTATTGAGTTTGTTCCATTCTTTGAATTACTTTTTAACATTATATATATCACATAAAATTTCCCGGAAAGTTTCAAATTAAATTACCTTAATTTCCTCTTTGAATTATAAAATTCCACAAAGTAGCGTCTAAATCTATGAAATAACTACATAATTGACAGCCCTGATTGTTAAAACCTGGAGTCCAGACAGAGGGGCCAATTTTGTAGCATACGGGAATGATTGTCATAAATTGCAAGTCCTTAGAGCGAATTTACTTGAGTCATCATAGCAATTTACGAGACAAAGATTTCTCTGGCGTATTCACAGGTATGGGCAGTTAGAATTATTTAATTCTTAATGAGGATTAAGTTAAAGGCGGAATTTCTCATATTTGCGATACCACGATATAAAAAAGTTTTAAAGTATTTGTTAAAAACTCTATGCTACCTGCGCCTTTATCTATTGATATGGTGATTGCATTATATGAAATAGAAATATTATTTTAAAAATAGTTTTATCATCATTGCACAAAGGAAGGAAATAAAGGAAGGAACAATGCAGCTAATAAAAGAAAATCGAGAAATTGTCTTCAATTTACGTTTATCTGAAGCGTATTATGTTTAAAAGAAATTTAGTTAAAAATACTTGTCATTAAGTATTCTATTATAAAAATCTTTTCTTTAGACATTAATCCTAATAGTTATGGATAATATGTTAGTTATAATACACAATATTATAATAATATTATAATACACAACGTTAGTCTTTGGAGCTAATTACATGGTACACCGGAATTATTGCTACAAGTTACAGGTTTTGAGTTTAAAACGTGGAAGTTGTTGACTACAGAGCCTTCGAATGAATAATTACTTAAATCATCAAAACAATTTGCAAGAGATTTTCAACAGGTTCTTAAACGGTTAGTATCTATCTCATGCATAAAATATATTTCAATTGAATGTCCATTAACTCACGAGATTTACAATCTATTGCAATTAATTTAGATTTATTGAATTAATATGAAACATGTAGTTAAAGATAGCACAGAATTTATAAATCAGAGCACAACGGTATACAACAACACAAGATATTATAGCTGTGCCTAGCGCGGCTTCGTCCGCGTGGAAAGTTTTCTAAAATAAAAGTAGCCTGAGTTGCTTCTTATTACATAGGCTATCTGCCAGTGAAAATCCCGTCAAAATCGGTCCAGACGTTTTTTTTTTATATCATAAGATAGCAAACAAGCAGATGGGTCTCCTGATGGAAAGAGTCTACCATCGCCTATAGACACCAAAGATGTTAATGGTGCGTTGCTATCTTGTGGCGAGGTCTAATGCCACATGCATAAGTTTACCGGCTACTTTACCCTCCAAACCGGAACACGACAGCGACAAGCACTGACGCTATTGCGGCAGGAATAGGTAAGGCGGTGGTACCAGACCCGGGCGAGACAATGCAGAACTCTACCACCTAGTAGCCACGATGTTAGTGACTCGCATAGCCAATCGGTCGCCTTTTACGACCTGCCTGGCAGAACGGCAGTTGGCCTATTCTTCAAAGGAGCCCGGAACCAACACGGGGAAACGTTTCAGAGATTAGCCGGAACAAACAGACAGACAGACAAAAATTGTAAAAAAAAAAAAATGTTATTTTGTTATATGTATACATCCATGTGTATTTAGTTTGAAAGTGGTTTAAAAGGGGTTATTTTAATATTACAGACACTCCATTTTTTTATTGGTACAGAGTACAGATATTTCTAATAAATTTGCACTTACGAATGTTACGATATTTTATTGATTCAGGCGTTACTTTGCAGAAATCTATTATTAAAAAGGTGAAATTAATTTAATTTTCTATTATCCGCGAACTGTTCTTTGTGACCTCCGCGATGGCACCGAAAAGAAAGACTTCGGTTTAATAAATGGGTAAACCTCACCGATGGTCCGGACAAAAAAAGACCCCAGCGGCACAACTATACACCCACATCTACCATTGCATTGTGGGTGAAATATATAGATCATGTCATAATTTTTTGCCTTATTAGAATATAGCATTGTAAATCTCAATTACAAATCCGCACTTACCAATTTTCCTGTCTTACTGAAATATTTTATTTGGAAAAAAGAGCTGTTTTAACTATTAACTTTCCAAATCACCTTTAGATAAAACGTGGTTTTATTTTTTAGAGTTAGTACCACCCCGTTGTTTGAGTGGCTACGAACCTAACTATGAATCGGTGGGGATCGGGTTAGATTCCCGACAAGGACAAACAATTGTGTGATGAGCAATAGATGTTTGGATGTCTGCTTTGGGATTATTATATTATTTATTTTTGAAAGTTATAATTTATTATATTTAAAATTATATTTTTATGTCATAAGACAAATTAAACAGAATTCTCCTGACGGAAGGTGACAAATATCTTCAATAGAAATCAAAGATGCTAATGATGCGTTAATGTGAAAAAAGGTAAGGGCAATTCAGTGCAACATGCATAAGTTTCTAATTCCGAACACAACGATGACGGGTACGGACGTTATTGTGATGGGAAAAGATAAGCTGGTGTTATCAAACCTGAACAAAACATTGCAAAACTCTACACAGTAGGCAAGATATTCTTAATACGTTTGGTAATTTTTCACCTCTTATGAATTATCTGACGGAAAAGCATATGGATGGTGAAAAGAATAAAATGAGTCACTGGACTTTCACAAGAGATAACAAACAGACTCATAAACAGAAATAAAGTACACTTTCCAACACCATATTCTTGCAAATAAATATTTTCTTTCTTCTTTCTTTCTTTCTTTCTTTCCCCTGGCATTAACTTTACACTTAGAGCTATAACACTGGGACGCCATGGCGGCGTGTCCAGTCGCCGCTACCAACAAAATATATAGAGCTCTATAGAGAGTGTCCGTTTGGTGTCCGTATCAGCTCGGAGCCCGCATAGAAAGAACGTTACTGGTCGCGCCACCACTAATTACTATAGCACTGCATAGTGTCTTACTCACTCGCCTGCCAGTACATTCACCAGGCGCCAGTAACGCCCTCATAAATACATTACATAATCTTTGCACCCCCACCTCATTGCTCGCAACGCGTGTGCACTGTTGTGTTTTGTTTTTAATGGTCTATTTTGATACCGTCTGGGCGTGGCTCTGGGGGTGACTCTGGCGTCTGTATGGTGTCTGGTTTGGTAGATTACGGACACCAATGTGGCGCGGCTGGTTACGGTGCCATGGCGTTCTGGTGAAATATAGCCCTTAAACTGTTTGTCTTCGGTGACAAACCTAGCCCCAGTTTTTTTTTTCATTTATTTAATGAGGCATTTTGACAAAAATAGTCAATGTCGGCCTCATAGGGTAATACGTAAGGAAAAGAACTTATATTTTTGGTTAAAGTGTAAATTTTAATTATTTATTATTGTTTTACTTGTATTTTCTGCTGTATTTTTTAAATGTGTTTCTTTCACCTCAGAACTCGATCATTTATAAGCGGATTTTTTTTTGTTCCAGCCGCGTGGTCCCATAATAATTTGGTGCAAATCTGAAGCAAATTTCCGGAGATAAAGCATTTTTACTGTGTTAAAAAATATTGTATTTCAGTATTTATTAAAATTTAGTTTAAAATTTGTAGTTTTATCAAAAATTAATTCTTTTTTTAATTATTTGTCATAAGAAAATAAAAGTGTGTATTCATGTGAACACGTAATTATGTTGTCTGGCGTCGTAGTATACAAGTCAATTCTACAGCTAAAACGCTCCAAACTCCAATAAATGTATAAAAATAATTTCATCATAATAAAGTCAAATCGCTCTCACCTATATTTTGGACCTTCCCTCAACAATGTACAGTACTTCGTGACTATATCGATTGCGCTTTAAAACGGGGCAGACACCGTTGACTTTCATGGCTTTCCTAAATTAACTGGCTTTGCTAGATAAACGGTTTTGTGTGCAAAATAACGTGTGAGAACTCGTGAGAACTACGCCCGTAAATACCTATACAATAAAGAGATCTTATTTTAATAGCATAGCCAGTGGACGACGCGTTGGTTGTGGTAGCTAGTCTGGTCAGCTTAGGGTAGGTCAGCAGACATAACATCTGGAGCTTGATTCCTAGTCAGCTCATAACTTGAGGTTATATATACTTATTATAGTATATATTATATATATACAAGTTCAATTCGGAGATATTTGGAATATATTTTTGGAACGAAGTTCCTTACGGCAGGCTTGGAGGGGATAGGGATTTTGCTGCGCGACCGAACTGAAAAAAATGTGATAGTAAAACCGTAAGAAAAATGCGTGGAATAAAAGCGTTAAATGAGACGTGCGCAGGCGCGACAGTCGCGTACACAAGCTAGTAGTGCCGTTTAGCCGAAGGAAGTTCGTTCCTACCTGGTGTCCCGCGACACCACATCATTTTTAATTTTATTTAAATTAACCTTACATGCTCTTTTGAGGCTTTTTTTTATTAGTGATAGGTAAGCGCTTGATCTTGATCTCGCCTGATGGTAAGCTGAGTCCTAAGATGGAACGCGCTTCCGTAGAAGGCATCTATTCACTCTTCTCTTGAAGATCCCCAGATTGTACGCTTCAACAATTAAAAAGATCCGGAGGAAGGAACTCAGTAGGCTTGTCTTTTATTTAATTACAATATTTTATCATATTCAATAATTATCAGTGATTGGTAATTAGCTCATAATATGAGGTTCCCAATTCAATTCAGAGATAGCCTGATTAACTCATAGCTTGGGATCTCCGGTTCAATTCCTAGTTTGCTCCTAATATGAGGTTTCGCGTTCAATTCGAAAGCCTAATCAGCTCCTGATCCTGCGTTCATAGCATGAAGTTCCGCGTAGAATTCCGTGTAAGCCTGGTCAAATTAGTCTAGTTAGCCTAGTTTACATAAGGACCCCGGTTCGATTACTTGTTGATAAGACAGTTTATAACATCAGACCCTGGGTTCGATTCTAGTCAGTTCACATAACATAAGCTCCCTAGTTTGATTTCCAGCCCAGAGGCCCAGAATATTATGTTGTGAGCTGTTTAGACTAATCTTAACAGCTCAATTACTACTCAGTTCATAACATCAGGTTTCCCGTTCATTCCGCGATAACCTATTCAGCCTAAAATATTGTGGTATTGAGTTTGATTTCTAGAGAGTCTATGCTGTTATGAGCAATGACATTTCACGTTGAATTCTTAGTTAGCCTGGTTAGCCTAGCCTAGTCAGCGTATTTAACATAAGGACTTGAATTCAGTTATTATTATAAGGTAGCAAATAAGCTTATGAAAGAGAATCATCGTATACAGATCCCAAAGATGAAAATGGTGCGTTGCTATACTTAAGGCACTGTAGAAACGTATACGGGCTACGTCATTCTTCTAACCTAACCTAACAAGACAATGACAAGCTTCGACATTATTGTGATAGGAATAAGTAAGGTGGTTATAACAAATCCGGCGGAACGTTTCAGAACTCTGCATCCTAGAAACCTATTAATATGCAGATACAGGTATATGGATAATGTCGTCAAAACTAAAACACATTCGAGGATTAACTAGTCCATAGGCTAAAAGAACTATTGCTTACCTAGGAAACGACAGCCTTAGGTCTGTCCTGAGCTTGGCAAGCAGTTCACTGGGCGAGCCGAATTGACGTAGACTCATTTCTTCGCCCATATTCAAACATGGATTTCTGAAAAATAAGTATAAAAAATGTATACCATCGGACTGATTTTTTGCACAATTTGCATAGTGAACCAAATGCCCTAAGACGCTCTTGGTTCACCACGAATCACCGTGATTGGTTGGCAATTTGAGTGATGATCCCCATCGCTGTATGCGACATACCTCACATTGCAAATCTTTAGCAGGCTGATGCAATACGATTCGTCGTCGAAGTAGTTGGTTTGATAGTCGGTTTTGATTTGATGGTTCATTTCTATATCTACTTATCCACATTTTACCAATATTTTTGACAATTAAAAATTTGATAAAATTATATGTTAAATAGCCGAAGCTGAAGGATTTTTTTATATATAAGATAGCAAACAAGCACATGGCTCTTCTGATGGAAAGAGACAACCTAGCCTATAGAAACCAAAGATGGTATCTATATACGCTAATTGTGCGTTGTTATTCTTGTGGTGAGGTCTTAATGCTACATGCATAAGTTTATTGGCTAACATATTCTCTAAATCGGAACACGATAGTAACAAGCACCGAAGCTGTTGTGCCAGGAACACCATGAATCAAGGTAGTGTGAATGGAATTTCCGGCCTCGACGAGTGTTGTAGCGGTGGAAAGATGAAGTTGGTATTGGTGGTTGGTTGGTTGGTATAAACAGCTCCTCAAAACACTTCCCGCTATAAAGCCTGTAGAGCACACTTAGAGCACCAACATTTCTTCTCAAATCAAGGAGCATCAGATATTTGGTCAGATCGAAATCGTGTATAATGCGAGAAGCTCGTTTCCGACAATTGCAAGAATTTGATAAATGGGTGGGCGCGGTAGGCTACTACTGATATAATAACTCACTCATTCATTAATTCGGTCATCCATTAACTAATTAATTTATTCTTTCGTCCATCCATTCATTCATGAACTTCTTAATTCACACAAAATCCTTAAATACTAGTAATGATCTTACCTAAAATCCTTGCTACCCTGTGTAGGTAGCGTTCTTGATTTGTTGGGATCCTGATCTATCTCCTGGTCGTATAGATTCACTCCTATCTTCTTCCCCCATTTTTTCAGCGATGTTGCGTAGTCTTCTGGATTATATATTGGTGGCCTTTGTTTATCCTGTGAAATAAAAAAAAAACAAATTATTTTTAAAAAAAGTTGTAAAAATATTCTTCTTATTTTTAAATTTCTTTATTCTTCTATTTTTTTTCTATTTTCTCTCTACCTTCTTGATTCTTCTTATTTATTTAATAAAGAATTCTTCATATTTCATTCCCTATTGCTCGCGTGGTCGCGGTTAGCGAATCTAACTACAAAAAGGTAAGAACCCTAGTCGGGTTCGATTCCCGACAATTACAAACACTTGTGTGATGAGCATAAATGTTTTTATTTCTAGTTTTGGGTGGATATATTTTATAATTTTAATATATATATTCCTATGTATTAGTATCGTTGACTGACACCCATAACACAAGCAAATAATTTGCTTACTTTGGGGTTAGATCGATTTATTTAATTTGTCCCACGATATTATTTTTTGATGATTAGAAACTACAACTTTTAAAATTCCGTGTTCCTTAAGAATAATTAAAGGGCAGTAAAATTTCAATAACCGACTTCCAACTTCTTCCGTCTCTGGCACTCGACTGCATCAAATCTTCATCAAATTTATCTATATCTTACCAAACGGGAAGTACCTATACCCTTCTAAACAGTTTTCCATAGCTGTAAATTAAGCTGTAAATTAATAAATATTTGGTTTGTTTTCGGAAGTTGGTTGAAATTAAATAATAATAAATAAATAATATCACTCGATAAATTACACGAATTGATCTGACCCCAAAGTAAGCAAATGCTTGTAGTATGGGTGTCAGTCAACGATACTAATACATAGAAATACATATATAAATACTCTAATATATTTTATAAACACCCAAACCCAGAAATAAAAACATCTGTCCTTGCCGGGAATCGAACCCGGACACCATTGATTGCGTAGCTAACCACTCGACTACTACAGGGTCGCTAACCGTTCGACCTACGGGGCGGCAAATCTAAACAACCTATATCTACACACGCTTGTAATGAATATTTTATATAGCCTGACTGGTAAAAAGCTGGTGGTACTGAAGGAGGGTTGTTCAGTACTCGATTCTAATACCGCAAGTTATTTTCAAATTATCTTTCTGGGGCCATTGACCCTTTCTTATCCTGCCAGACTTTTATGAACTAATTTTACAATGAAAATGTTTTGTACGGTTATCCGCGCACCACGAACTGTAGTTCATTTTTTACTAAACGACGACTTACCGAGAATGATGCATCTCGGTCAGTCGTCGTTTAGTAAAAAATTAATGCATGATGCAAAAACGTATGCAATGACTATAGTTTTTGAATACTATTACACTAATTTTGAATACTAATTTCGTTGAGGTTTACTATGTGGTTAAGTAACATTATTTTATTTTTATTCTTTACTTATGATCATTACTATCGCGTATTTCAATATGTACAATCTTTTCCAGTCTGTCTTTATATATGTACTTATTATGTATTTCCCATATAACAATGCTAAGTACGTTATGGTAAGGGAAATCGTCAATGAAGAGTATTTATTGTAGTTTTCTTCACGCATTGTAATTGATAGGAACATAAAGAAGTTTTGATTTCTCCTATCATAATATCGTGAGTACTGGCCGCAAATATGATCAAAATATATTTAGACAATATTAAAAAAAAAATTAAATTTCAATCCTATTTCAACCATTGATATAAAAAACCCAAGATGCACAGTCCCGAACAAAACTGGCACTTAAAAGTGTCGCCTATTTCATTTTCATATGGCAAAAACATATGACCGGTTTCGCTTACACAAGCATCCTCCTAGCGTCCAGGATGCTTGTGTAAGCGAAACCGGTCGGAAATTAAATATAATTATCTTATTGTGAAACAGTACAAGTGTTATCAGCTAGCAAATATTTTCAGATCGATAGAGATCTGAAAATATTTGCTTCTTGCCAAATTTTATAAAAAATCGCTTCAGCGATTTAGCTGTAAAAACATATCAAAAGATAGCTATAATTTTCGAATTTACTAATAATAGATAGAGAAGGTAGGTACGATAAGAGAAATTCTATCTGTACTATAATCCTTTCTTAACTCAATAAGAAACAAATAAAAATACATAATAATTTCGTATTCAATTATATCATAGTCATGATAAAGCCATAACTATTGTTTTTCTCTAATAGTACTACCCAAGAAAATGAACATGATGAGTCTGGTCGGAAATTAACCTTCTTAATTTTAATTAGATACACGGAACATTTTTATTACTTTGTAGAGAGCGGCATGTAACGGTCATCTTCGTTACGTTACAGATTACGTTGTTAATTATAGTACAGACGATGTGGTGGTGGAATAGCTGTTAGATAATCGTGAATTTTAGGGCGGGTTTATTACTTTAATTGTCATCATTTGGAAAGTTACATTTTCATGATATTGTAGAGCATGTCACGCTACGGAACTCTAAAATAAGTGATAGGCAGAATCGAAGATAGTTTAGTTTTCAAAGAGGATCTGCAACAATCGTTGTCCACAGATGCATGAAGCTCTAGACCAGTGTTTCCCAAACATTGTTTTGAATTGGCCCGGTAATTTTCACACTGCCCCTTCGTGACCCACTTAATACTTTTAAACCCAAACTGGTTCTATTAGGTGAAATAATACATATTTAATAATAGTAAAAAGGTTTAATTAATACTACATATGATGTCGCCTATTTTGTCATCACTCAAGGCTTACGAATTTTCGTCGCGTCGCGTCGCGTTGCGTTGATCTATAAGTAGGTTAATATTAATATTAAAAGCAAGGCGGGAATGTTGCGATCCGGTATTTTTTTTTATGATTGTTACCGGGTCGCGGACCCGGCAAATGGGAAACGTTGCTCTAGACCTTGAAATAATATAACAATAATAATAATCATTAATTTTAAATGAAATTACGAAATTACGACTTGAAGTACCTAATTACATTTTATATTGTGGCTGTGGCATTCCGTTTAAGCATATGATGCCTGTATTAGTAAACCTCGTAATCCCTCTTGCAATCTTCGAACAAAATAAAACTTATTTAACTTCGCTTTTTAAAATAAATTTATTTTCGAAGCTTGTAATAATTAAACTGTCAAATTTTTAGAACTCGTGAACTTCTTAAAAAACTGTAAGTTATGAGTACGGGTTACCCGAACGAATTCACGTTCGGGTAACCCGTACTCATAAAGCAGGAAGAAGTGGAATTGATATCCTACACTAATTTGATAAATTACTATCTTGAATAAGTTGCGCGTTACGTTCTGCTGGCGTGAATGTTAATTAAAATTCATTATGGTGTGAATATTATTCACGTTAAACTTTTATGTAACACGACATCAATTATTAGAGTTCTGCAATATGTAACTTTAAACTATTTTGGTGATCTATATGTCGCAGTGAAATTGTCAATACCGTTAGATTATAATCTACCTAAGTGATATTATAATTTAACTGCTAACCTAACATAACCAAATTATAAACTCCCTAGGTAGATTATAATCTAACGGCTATTGACAATTTCACTGCGACATATTGTCGCAGTGAAATTGTGAATATCGTTAGGTGCCCCACAGACCTACAATAATATTGCGCAATACTTTTATTGTGCAATAATATTGAATACCCCTTTGTTTTCAGACGTTCAGTAAATTCACTCAATAAAATTGACAAACCAGTCTGATCAATATTTTCGTGCGAGTAACATGTCTGCCGACGAAGTTCTGGTGACGACCATGCTGGTGATTTTGTTAAATAAATCTATACAATTCTATACACTCAAGTAAAAACTCCCGTTCCTCATCTTTTATTGATTGGTTTTGTTTCGATCAATACTTAAATTTGTTAGTGAATTGGCCTGAATGTCGAATTTCGGCCGAATGTTAAGTTTCGGCCGAAAGTTAAATTTCGATCGAATGTCGAAATTCGGCGGAATGACGTATTTCAGTCACATGTTCAATTTCGACCGAGTGTCGAATTTCGGCCAGTGGTCGAAATTTTGGTCCATTATAGAAATTAACTATTAAATTAACAAGATGAATAAAATTACCGCGAAATGACGAATATTTCTTGCTCGTCATTTTGCTTAAATTTACGACACGACCATTAAACACCGAGACAGATCGATCACGACCGTTCCAAGCTCTGAAGTGAAAAATATTGTGCAATATTAAACCTACACAGTGCAAGAAAAAAATATTGTACAATAAAAATTAAATCCGCTCAAACTTTCGTTCAATCATTGTGCAATCTTCAATATTAACTCTAAACGGTCAATAATATTGTACAATACGTAATATTACGCAATATTATTGTAGGTCTAGACATTAATAATTATAAGGAAAAAATTTTGTAATCCTTTTTAAGATAATTCCGCGAACGGTGGAATATGAAATTTGGCACAGTTAAAGTTTACAGTGCGGAGGACTGCAGAAATCTAATATTTTTGCACAAAATGCATTTGAAATAAATTAAATTAGTAAAATAAATATTACCAACACTAGAGTCATGTAACATACGTGATGTTATACACACATGTATATCTACTATATTCTTTACGGCTAATGTCAGTTGTCAAATTTTAAAGAGATTTTATTGTTTAGTCTATGGCATGGGCGTACCCAGGTTCTGGGCCAGGAGGGGCAACCAACCATAACATTTTAAGACTATATATTTGTCTTATTATATTTTTCTCTACAACAGTAGAGAGGTTAACAAATTCCGGGGGAGGGAGGGGGGGGGGGTAAGTTGCCTCTCCCTGCCCCCCCCCCCCTCGGTACGCTCATGGGCTATGGTCCAGTTTTAACCACAGGCGATCGCTAGTACTAAACCTATCTGAGTGCTAAGTGTGAGTTTTTCTTTTCGCATTCGATCGTGAGCGCGTTCCGAGTTTACTAGGAATTTGTATGTGATTTGTACAGCGCCACCTAGTGGTAAATTGGTTTCTCACGTTTACCACTAGGTGGAGCTGTACAAATCACATACAAAGTCCTAGTAAACTCCAAACGCGCTCACGATCGAATGCGAAAAGAAAATCTCACACTTAGCACTCTGAGCATGCGTGTGGTTGCGTGAAATTAGCACTCGTTCTGTTGCAGCAACTACGACATGGCTTTACATTACGATGAATGAGACGGAACGACCGCTGATTTACGCCCACCATCAAACTTACTTTTCAACCGACGAAAAAACGGCGGTTCTCAATTCGATGCGTTTATTTTTTTGGTATTTTTTTTTATTTGAATGGGTACACCGGGAGTTGTCCCATGTAACTGAGTCTGTAAACAAAGGATGATTGATTGTTCACTCACAAATTTCAATATATGACCATGTTAACATTTTGTAGAGCGATCCGATTTTGATAATTCTTCTTTTATTGGATTCATTACACATACACTCGGGGTGCATTTTCCCCAAATGTTCTCTCATATAAGTTTTGAAAAAAAATCCACCCAAAAGGGTACGATAATAAAGGACGATTGATTATTCACTCACTGATTTTAATGTATGACTACGCATAACTATTCGGCTGTTTAAATTTTTATTAAAAAGATACCCTGACACAAAAACACATAATTTGCCAGTTCCTACCACTACATTTTTTTTTATATCATAAGATAGCAAACAAGTAGATGGGTCTCCTGATTGAAAGAGTCAACCATCGCCTATAGACACCAAAGATGTTAATGGTGCGTTGCTATCTTGTGGCGAGGTCTAAGCCACATGCATAAGTTTATCGGCTACCTTACCCTCCAAACCGGAATACGACAGCGACAAGCACACGCTATTGCGGCAGGAATAGGTAAGGCGATGGTACCAGACTCGGGCGAGACAATGCAGAACTCTACCATCTAGTAGCCACGATGGTAGTGACTCGATAGCCAATCGGTCGCCTTTTACGACCTGCCTGGCAGAACGGCAGTTGGCCTATTCTTCAAAGGAGGCCGAGACCAACACGGCGAAATTGAAATATAGCGGCACCCTGCAGCGCGCTACATTATAAAAGGTTTTGGTGTATCTTACGAGAAAAATATTTCTCCGGGATAAATATAACTATCTTGTATGCTATTTCAGGTCACCTTTTTGCTAAATTTTATCCAAATTGGTTCAGCTATTATTTTTGCGTGATTGAGTAACAAACATACAAACTTCACATTTATAATAATTATGGGCTTTTCTAATCAGAAATAACATACGTAAGAAAGTGCGATAAATCAATGATTACAAATAACGAAAGTAGTTATTGCAGAGTTCAATTTATAAACCAATAATAAAACTTCATTACCGCGTGTAAACTTGAGTATAATTATAATGTCTTCTGTCTGATTAACACACTTAAGAACTGATTGTCTAGGTTAATAACGAGACTACGAAATAAATCAAGGTTAAATTAAAGTAGATATTATTATGATTATGTATGTATGTATGTATGTTTGTAGGATAAAGTTGCCAAAATTGAACCCCTCTTAACGAGTTTTCATTAATATCTCCGAAAAATATAAATATGAGAAAGATTATATAACCTTCAACAGAAAATTTATTTATTTGTCCTTGATAAGTTTATATTCAACTTAAGAATTAAAATAAATAGCAACTGTGTCCAAATTCGTTTTAAGAAAAACTTTCATCGGTCCAATCAAGGAAACCAGTTGCCAATATTGAACCATAAGGTTTCCTAAATCGTACTTCAAATATAAAAAAAATAAGTTTGTTTAAAAGTCTAAAGAATACTTAACAAAATTGTCAAAATTATACAAATTAATTTTTTAAATTGTTTTTTTGAACTTATTAATTTTACATTGCATAAAAAACTTTAAACAATTAGGTACTCACTCTAAAGTAAAAAACATTTTACTAAATTATTTTTTAACCTTCAATTGGGTTTTCTAAGTTTTTTTGTCTCCATATTTACTATTTATTCCGTGTGGACATCTGAAAAATAATATCAAAGTATCTTCACGTCCGTAGCTCTGAAGAGATAGACAGAGGTACATACAACACGTGAACCCACGATTACCCCCAATGTGACCAAGGAATCGAACCCGGGATCTCGTATGGTCTACGCCGAAACCGGCCCACTAGACCGCAGAGGCGATTAAAAATAATAGGAGTAAGAAATGAATCGAAACCAAATTCTCGAATCCCTGAATTTCCGTGCCTTCAAGCAATTTTGTCATACTACTGGAAGCAGAATTAAGTAGGCCATTTTCGTAGGTCCTCAAATACCTAAATTATCGTGGTGCAATAGCAATCAGGCTTAACCTGACTGTAAACGTCTTATTTCTTAGCAGTTTTTGCTTTATCTTTACGCTGTCTCTTGCTGTAAAGGGAGGGAAATCTCGAATCCCTAAAGTGGACTGATTCAATACAGACTACATTGCAGTGGTTCAATTTCCAAAACGTAAGAGGCTTTCAATAAAACCGTGACGAAAAAATAAATACACTTTCATACATAATGAATTTGCTTTTAAAAATTGTAAGAACCTTTCGCCTTTGAATTAAATATAAAAAATAAATTAAAGTTTTGTTTTTTCTATAGAACTTTGACCTTATTAATGTAAAAAAAAACTTAAAAAGTGGTGTAAATGTTTTATTTTTATTCTATACTTATCAAAACAACGCCTTTAAATAAAAAATATCAGAATGACATTTATGTTTGTACCTGTAAATTACTGTCGTCATTTTTTATTTGAAAAATATAAGTTTAGTAGATATTAACGAGTTTCGATTTAGGTGTCGGTCCAACATTCGCAAATACTATATATATTACGTCACCTCGTTATAAACCTAGAGTGACTACACAATTATATAAAGTAAACAATAAAAATAAATCTTTTATATTTGACTTATAACTATGGATGGATTACACACAAATTTCAGTGATTTAACCAGCGATGTACTTGTATGTATCCAGATTAATACGTACATGAATAATCGCCAACACCAGCTACTTTTGGTGAGCATAGGTATATTAATCTATACATATAATAAAATCGTAGGTCAGCAGATTGGGACGGGATGCGGTCTTTTTTGCATCTTACCCATAGAGGCGTGTGTGCTCCTCGCTGGAAGATCCAGATGTCGTTGCTGACTGCGTCGCTGATGTGGTGCTGCAGGGAATGGAACTTTACATTCCGTTTTCTGCTGTACCTGTTGGTGGCAAGTCTAAGCCATGGTTTGGTCACCAATGCAAAACGGCTTCACGCCGAAAGTATGAATCCTACCAGGCCTGGGCTACGGCATCGGCATCTCAGGATGTAAATACCAGCACACTCAGAAAGGAGTACAATTATGCCTCTAGGACTTTTAAAAGAACCATCGCTAAAACAAAATCTGAGCACATTGACAGAATTGGCGGGAAGCTAGGTCGCCTTCCTTCGTGAACTCGTGCGTTCTGGTCTCTAGCCAAAGCTGTTCAAGGTAATTTCTGTATGCCCTCTTTTCCACCTTTGCACAAAGATGATGGCTATCTAGCCCATTCTGCAAAAGAGAAAGCTGATCTCTTAGGCTCATTTTTTGCAGCCAACTCTACTATCCCGCGGTGTGATACTTCCATGCCGGAGGTAAAGTTCTTGCAAACTGCAGTGCGTAAGGCACTCTTTTCCTTGGACGTCCATAAGTCGGGTGGGCCTGATGGCATCTTTCCTATCGTGCTAAAGATGTGTGCTCCAGAGCTAGCGCCGGTTTTAACGCATTTATTCCGACTCTCCTACTCAAAAGGCGTCGTGCCCATAACTTGGAAGACCGCTTTAGTGCACCCAATCCCTAAAAAAGGCGATCAATCGGTCCCGTCCAACTATCGGCCTATAGCGATAACCTCCTTATTCTCCAAAATAATGGAGTCCATTATTAACTGCCAGCTTCTGAGGTATCTTGAGGAGCACCAGCTGATTAGTGACCGCCAGTACGGATTCGGTCGCGGACGCTCAGCTGGTGATCTTCTGGTTTACTTAACACATCGATGGACGGAGGCAGTCGAGAATAAAGGTGAGGCATTGGCAGTTAGTTTGGACATAGCGAAGGCCTTTGATCGGGTATGGCACAGGGCACTTCTTCCCAAGCTTCCATTCTATGGGCTTCCTGAGAAATTGTGCAAATGGATCACCAGTTTTCTGACGGATCGGAGTATAAGGGTCGTTGTTGATGGCGCATGCTCTGACCTTAAACTCGTCAATGCTGGTGTTCCTCAAGGTTGTGTGCTATCGCCTACGCTGTTTCTTCTGCACATTAATGACATGTTGCGATCGAGCAGCATTCATTATTATGCGGATGACAGTACAGGCGATGCTTTGTACTCTGGCCGCAGCGGGATTTCTCGGAAACATGTCAACGAGTGCCGGAACAAATTGGTGTCAGAAATTGAAGCACAACTTTCTGTTGCTTCGGAGTGGGGTCGATTAAATTTGGTCCAATTCAACCCCATTAAGACACAAGTTTGCGTGTTTACCGCTAAAAAATCAGCCTTTGTCGTATCACCTCGTTTTGAAAATACTTCCCTGAAAGCCACAGCCAGTATTGGAATACTTGGAGTCGACATATCGAGTGACGTTCAGTTCCGCGGTCACTTGGAAGGCAAGGCTAAATTAGCCTCTAAGAAGTTAAAGCGTCTAAACCAAAGACAGTAACGTCATGAGAGCGACAGGAACAAAAATAAATTTTATAAATTATATTACGTAATTAGGTACTGAAGAACCGTATTTGTTAATAAGGTATTTTTTATATCATAAGATAGCAAACAAACAGATGGGTCTCCTGATGGAAAGAGTCAACCATCGCCTATTAGTACTAATAAGTCTGTTGGAATAAGATAAGATAACAAAACTGCAGAACCCTACAAGTTCTACACTATTCTTCTATCAAATGACATGCTCACTTACATCCACAATAACATTTCAAGCAGCGGTCGCACGCTCTCGATTTCAATATTTCTTTTTCCCGCATTTCATCACGCAAATCCAATCGAATGGACCATATTTCTAATGAGATTTATTCCACTTTAATTGGTTATTTCTGTTACGATTTCTTTTTAACTGACAATTTCATTGTTCATTTAAGGGCTATACAACTTTTTACTAGTTACATGACAGAGTGATGCTTATCACGCACTTTTTCGGTACGAGCTCACTGATAAATAATTCTAAGGAAACCTGCACTGCATATACAGTCTGTAACGTAAACTCATCCAACCTGAAAAAGGCTTACAGGTTAATAATAATAATATCACTGGATAAATTACACAAATCGACCTAACCTCAAAATAAGCAAAAAATATGCTTGGGTTATGGAAATACATATATACACGGTGTCTTTTACTTGATACAAAAGCCGCAATACGCCAACCATATTTTTATATGAACAACTAGCTGCAACGTGCAACCCGCTGCGTAATACACAGTTTTTGGCGCATCCCGCGGGATCACCTCAATTTTCCGGGATAAAAAGTAGCCTATGTGCTATTCCTGGTCATCAGCTACCTGTGTGCTAAATTTCATTCAAATCCGTTGAGTAGTTTTTGCGTGATTGAGTAACAAACATCCATCCAAACATCTATCCAAACATACAAACTTTCACATTTATAATATTAATATAGATTAATATAAATTAAAAAACGGAAACAACAAATACTCCTTAAGTTATCGATAGACTTAGTTGTATCAGTGACGCCCCAAATGTAAGGTCACCCTATGCGTAAATGAATGGGACCGATCGCCCACACCCGGTAGATACTATTAAACATATGATGACAACATTACCTATCATACTTACAGGCTTTTGACTATCAGAAGGGATTAGTGATAAAAATTTAGGTGATTCAAGTAAAGAATAATTAGGTAAATAAACAAAATTTCACTAATAAAACTAGAGCGTCCACATTAACAATTATTTTAATATAGATTTTTGTAATAAAATATAACACAATTCAAAAACTATTGCAATCGATTCTACTGCTGATTCTGAAGAAACTAATCTCGGCTTTCGTATTAAGTAAAAGACGCCTTGTAAATACGGTTACATACACAACAAATACCCAAACCCAGAATTACGAACATCTATGCTCATCATATAAATGTTTGTTCCTGTCGGAAATGGAACGCGAGCCCCTCAGTCAGAGTTAGGTTCGCTAACCACTCTACCAACGGGACGGTAGAGTAGTTAGCGAACCTAAATTCGAATCGATGATATTATAAAAAAAAAAGTAATGAAATGATTCTAAATATAAAAATAAAATATTTAACATTAAAATGCTCGTATTTACCCTAAAATTTCCATAAAATGTAGGGAATATTTTAAACTGGACAACATTACGTCGAGTCATGCGTAGACGACAAGCGTCTCAATCAATTATAATTTTTAACGCAGTAAAACTTCAGCGACCGACTTCCCATTACCTGTATCTTCAGAATCCTGCATCAGATCTTTACCAAATTAAAATGGGACCATACGGTGAGTATTACCTCCATACAAAAAAAAATCAAAATCGGTTCATAAATGACCGAGTTCTGGGGTTACAAACATCAAAAAACCATACGGCCATACAAACCATACAAAAATATACTGATATTGCCTTTTGGGAAGTCGATTAAAAAAGTGGCACTTGATATTGTAGTCGCCCGTCGATATTTTTTTCGACATTTTGTCTTGACATTGTATATTATCATTTGTCGTATATCATTACTTATAATATCATTTGAGATTATTTTGATCGAAGAAAATTTATTTATATACTCACAATGATAATATATATATATATATATATATATATATATATATATATATATATATACATATATATATATATATATATATATATATATATATATATATATATATATATATATATATATATATATATATATATATATATATATATATATCTAAAGGGTACAGGGAAAGAAGGTACAGATCGACGATTTAACTCTTTTTGAAACAAATCATGCCATTAGCTATAATTATATAGCCAATCTAACAGTGTTTACTAAAACAAGATAGAAAGAACTCATTTCGCGTAAATTCACTTTTAAACTATTAACAAGCAGTTTCCGGAATAAAACGAGGTGATAAAATTACGAACTTGCATGAAAGGTGCCTGCCTAATCAAGGCATAACGTTCAGTTTCGCGGTCATTTGGAAGGCAAGGCTAAACTAGTCTCCAAAAAGCTCGGTGTGCTTAGCAGAGCGAAACAGTACTTTTTGCCGGCCCATCGCCTTCAACTTTATAAGACACAGGTTCGGCCTCACATGGAGTACTGTTTGCATCTCTGGGCCGGAGCTCCCCAGTACCAGCTTCTTCCTCTTGATCGCATTCAGCGTAGAGCGGTCCGAATCGTTGACGATCAGGCTATTTCGAAACAGCTTGACTCTTTGGCTTTGCGCAGAGATGTAGGTTCTCTCTGCGTCTTCTATCATATTTATCATGGGGAGTGTTCCAACGAGTTGTTTGGATTAATTCCTACCGCCGAATTCCACCATCGGACATCGCATAAAATTTGAAGTTCCATCCTCACCATCTCGATGTCTGGAAATCCACAACTGTGCGTTTCTCCCGACAATTTTTACCTCGCACTACTCTGTTGTGGAACCAATTACGGGCAGGGGTATTTCCGAACGGATACGACCTTCAAGAAAAGAGCTTACTCATTCTTACAAGGCCGGCAACGCAACTGCAAGACCTCTGGTATTGCGGATGTCCATGGGCGGCGGTGATCACTTACCATCAGGTGCACCTCTTGATCGTTTGCCTCCTCTTCTATAAAAAAAAAACGGGTAGATTGCAGTAGGTATTTGTATTAAAGTACATGCCCGTAACTGGCTATTTTGAAACTGTCAATTTATTATAATACTTAAAGTTTAGTAATTTGTTTACACAAAACGTATAAAGTGTCATTATATATTAGTAGTATTACAAGGTGCCAAACACTGCCTTTGTCGACCGAACAGGTTTTTTGTTAATCTGGTACAGCGGTTGGCAACGGCTATATGAGGCTTTTTGGATGTGAAGATGTGGCTTTTTAGTTCCATACGTAAAAATAATTAATTTAAAAAAAATTTGAATAATAAGGCAAGAACGTCGCTTCCATGAAATTTGTTAGTATTGTAATCAAAAGTTTAACTATTTTAATATTTTTTACTTACATAATTAGTGATTACCTAATAATACCATATTATCTAATTAGTTGTAAAAAATACTACTTATATATGAATAAACTTTATTTACGCAAGTACTATTTATTGTTGCCAAAAAAAATTTTGTGACTCTTTAAAACTGAAATTTTGTAAATTGTAATTTTTGGCTCTAAAACCTCAAAAGATTGCGGTCCCATGACCTAGAATAACTTAAACGCAATAAAAACACCGACTTCTGATTGCAACTCCAACTACAGACTTCCGATTTCGTATGATGGGTATTGTTTATTGAATTATAATTGTTGTAGTAATAATTTAATTTTGATAATATTGGCATGTGTTTATTATTTATTGTATGATAATTGTTCTAATTTTATTCTAATTTCAATTAGGTTGACATATTTTTATTATTTTGTTGAAAATTGGTGTTATAACTTATAAATTAAGATGTACAAATTGTCTTCATGTAATTTAAATGTTAACAATTATTTAATAATCGACGTTCAAAAAGAGGTTAGCATAAATCCTATTTTGAATAAAAATGTTTGACTTTGTATATTTATGGAATCCTATACAGATCTTTGTCAATTAAACGATACCAAATAAGGAGAATACAAAAATCGTCCTAAACTCTGTTCATTACATTAATCAACGAAATCGATGATATACTTTCTGTGGTAACCAACATTTTTTTATATCATAAAATAACAAACCAGCAGATAGCTTTCCTGGTGGAAAGAGAAACCATCTCCTATAGACACCAAAGATACTAATCGTGCGTTGCTATCCGTGTAGCGGGATCGCAATGCCACATGCATAAGTCTACCGACTACCTTACCATCCGAATTGGAACACGCCAATCACAAATATTGACGCTAATTTGGCAGGAATATGTAAGGCGGCGGTACCAAATACGTTCGTTAGTCTTGTTAAAAGTCGAAAACGGCTGAACCGATTTGGCTAACTTTAGTTTTGAATTAATTGTTGAAGTCCAGGGAAGGTTTAAAAGGTGAGAAAATATAGAAAAAAATAAGAGTAGTTAGAAAGGCAGAACAACGTTTGCCGAGTCAGCTAGTAATAATAAATATATAATTCTTCTTTGAATGACAAATATTCGCTCTAATAGAGGGGTGCCTTCCTTTATATTGGGTAATGACAATAATTATTTATTAATTCGGTATCAGAATCGAGCACTGAATATCCTTCTACAATATGTACAATATTTAAACAATCAATCTGTATATTGTCTAACCTTAGAGACAGGCTCCTCTGTCCACTGTGTGCACGAAGCCATTCCCTCCAACGACGTCAGCTCGCTGAAACAAAATGTTTGACTTAGTGGCGTCTCACGAATTAGCTTACCAAAAAAATATTATTTATTATTAAACTAGCTGTGTCCGCGACTTCGTTCGCGTGGAAAAAATTCTAAAATAAAAACCCGTATATTTCCCGTTCCCGTGGGATTTCCGGGATAAGAACTATCCTATGTCCTTTCTTGGGTCTCAAACTATATTTGTACCAAATTTTATCCAAATCAGTTCAGTGGTTTGGCCGTGAAAGCGTAACAGACAGACAGACAGACAGACAGACAGACAGTTAGACAGACAGACAGAGTTACTTTCGCATTTATAATATTAGTATGGATAACTGCAGCGTGCAGCTCGCTGCTTTATAAAAGTTTTTGGTGAATCCGGCGGGATCACATAATTTTTTCGGGATAAAAAGTAGTTAATGTGCTATTCTATGTCATCATCTACCTGTGAATCAAATTTCATTCAAATCCGTTTAGTAGTTTTTGCGTGATTGAGTAACCCATCCATCCATTCAAACGTCCAAACTTTTGCATTTATAATATTAAGATTATGAATTATAAAATTATTTATATCATAGGATACCAAACAAATAGAGCCAGATCACCTAATGGAAGGAGAACCATTGGTATATATATCGTATGGTAGTCGTATTTTGCACGGATTTGTTCGGGTTCCTTTGAATAATAGAATAGCTGCCGTTCTGCCCTCCTATCCTGGTAAGATCGCAGATCTTTTGGTCATCATAACATTCATACTTTTTGCTTATACTCCCTTTTGGTTAGGATTCGGTTAATATTCCTTACCATTTCCTTACACACATGAAAAAAGGACGGCAGTGCTAATTAGTAGCATTCTAACTCCATGTATGGCTTCGCGTTGGTGGGTTAATGAGTGAATCAGTCAGCCGCGAATTAATTAGTAAACTTAGCAGAGGTTTATTTATTACACTGTACGTAGATATATCTATGCATAAATATGTGATCAATTAATACTTATACTTTGCACATCTTTTTATGACAATTACGTCAACGGAGGAATTGGAAATTTGGCAAAGTTAAAGCTTACATTGTGGAAGACTGTAGAAACTTAATATTTTAAAATAATATTATGCATTTGAAATAAATTAACTTAATAAAAATCATACCACATAAATATCATAAATCATGTGACTGACGTACATGATAATATGCACATTGCACACATGTATAGGTATATAATTTTATTTTACAGACAAAGTCTGTTGTTAAAATTATAAGAGATTTTATTGTTTATTTTATTGTTAGATTTTATGGTCGACTTTCGATCTCCAGCGTTAATTCACAAAATGAAAACTTTGCACTGCTTTTTACAACAACCTAATTTGTTTCATTAAATATTAAAAATAAACATTACAGACACTATAAGTACCAATCATTTGAAACTTATGGTAATATATACTACTAGCTATGATGCTCGGCTTTGCTTAGGAGTTGATATGAGATTACGTGGTAGTTGAAATATAGCAAATGTAATTTAAGACTATTGAAATTGGAATTTTATATTTCGCGCCATTACTACACATGCTGCAATTGCTCGCAGCACCTTTCGAAATAAAACCTAAATAATCGTTGTTTTGAATGGAGTTCAAACACTCGGCAACAGATGGCGTCACTACACTTAATTTCCAAGTTGAAGGGTTGGAACAGCCCTTATATCTTTAAAAACACGCCCTTTAGGTTAAAACAAGAATTTTCTTATTCGAGGGGGGATAAAGGGCTATCACACTATATAAGTCCCTTTATCGTGCCGGGACTCCTTTTTTAAGATTATCGGCACGCACAGTTTATCAACTTATTTTATATAATGATAATGATTTTGCTAATGGTAATAGCTTGTTGTCAAACTAAAAGGAGATTTTATTTTTAGTCTATGATTAAACGAAGTAATTATGGTAGAATTTCGATCAGAGGGCGATCGTTAGTTTAATGAAATACATCCAAGAAACAATACAAAATATTTCTAATACCAAATGCAAAATTTTCTGGGATTATTCCTGTGTTACTCGCGTTAATTTCTCTTTAATTCCCATGAGATAGACCGTTTCTTTTTTAGCTTTTAATAGTTATTATTTATTTCAAAAGATAAACGATCCAATTATCAAAAATAATCCTTCGGCTTTTTCGTAGCCAACTTTAAACTTAAACAATAAGTAGCGTTAGCTAACTGACTTAACCTGTCATCGCTCGTAAGTCCCGTAAAACCATAAAATATGTATTTTAAAGCCACCACAAATATAATAAAAGCTTTGTGGAGGCATGTCTATTGTCTAGAACACGAGTCGCATAAAAATATTTATTACCAGCGTTATACCGGTTTAATGGCACTTAGCGGGAATAATGTCCTTTGGTACTCGCCGCTTCAGTCCCTTGAGTGCATCTGATTGGAATTATGAATTATATTCGATTCACAGAATTGTGTGACTTGGGTGGCAATGGACAGAAAATATATAGCAAATATTCCACCTTGATTATTAAGCCATAATGGAAGTATCTCAACGCCCGGTTCTCTTGCGGGATAGGCAGAGTAAACCGAACATCTATAGATTTTGCAGTTCACCACGATTCAATGGTTAGTCGGTTGGAGAAAGAAGTGGTTATCCCTATGCCGAAATTTATCGATCGCCCTAATTGAAAATTATGATTTTTATAATTTTCTTATTTATGCTGAAATATTGAGTATAAGCGGTGACGAATTATTTATTTAATGTGTGTTTGGTATCAACTTATTAATTAGTTTTCTAAATAAAAATTCACATAAAGTTGAGGTAAGAAAAAATAAAAAAAATTGTAGTGTCGGGCCACGCGCAATGTAGAGTTCCGAAATTGCCCATCATAATAATGCGGGCAAAGAAGAGGGCTTTTATAGTTCCATATTACGAAAGTTTAAGCTATTTAACGTCAATGACAAATATATACCTATCCGTACCACAGGTTCTCCGACTATTAATACTTCTCTAAGTACATTTTATAAGTTGGTCGATTATAATTACTCAAAAACTTGTAAAGCCTTCTAAGCCGTAACAGTTTTCCTTTTAATTTTATTATGTTTACTACTACCATGATTTTTTTTCCACCCCCAGAACCAACTGTTTAGCCTGTAAAGGTTGGGGGGAGGGAGGCGGCAAAGCAAATTTAAAGACGTATTCACGTCAAAAGCAACTATCATATTATTAAAGAAATAGTTTGAGCAAACACAAATATTTCCTGTCGAATGTCATTGTCCTAATAAAAATGTGGGTCGCGTGCGTTACTAGTGAACCGTTACATAAGACTGAATCACGACCTACCACATACGAGCAGATATTGTCGTTTACAATATTTAGAAATAATACTAGCACGCCTGGCCAAGTCTAGGATATATATATATATATATATATATATATATATATATATATATATATATATATATATATATATATATATATATATATATATATATATATATATATATATATATATATATATATATATATATATATATATATATATATATATATATATATATATATATATATATATATATATAATCTTTCATAGAAACTTTGACCCCCTGTTACAGACACACACATACATATGTACACACATACATAGATTTTTTATATCATAAGATAGGAAACAAGTAAGTAGCTATCCTGATGGAAAGAGAAACCATCACCTACATATAGACACCAAATATGTACAATATTTGTTAGCTGATAACACTTGTACTGTTTTACAACAAGCTTATTGTAAAACAGTACAAGTGTTATCAGCTAACAAATTTTGTGTTAAAATGGAGTTTAACCAATTGCCGACGTTAAAAAGTGTAGACTATATCAAAGATATAAATAGTGCGTTGCTGTCTATGTAGCGGGGAGGTAATGCCACATGCGTAAGTCTACCCGCTACCTTACCCTCGAAACCGAAATACGATAGTGACAAGCAATATTTTTAATTATCTCCTTATCAAGTTTTAGCAAAATTGGTTTAGTGGTTTAGCCGTGAAAGTGGAAAAGGCAGACAAATATATTGATAGACAGAGATTCACATTTATTATATTAGTATGGATTTAAATGTAATTTCAAAAGAGTGCAAAGTTAATGAAATCAGTGGATAATTATATTAACAAGTGTAAGTGTAAAGGAGTATAAATATTTAATTACTGAAATCAGAGCTTTACTGTTTATTTAAATATTTATTTTAATCAGAGATTTATTAATTTATAATTAAGAAATCAGATATTTATTTATTTAAGCGTAATTGCAAAAGATTATAAAAGTTTAAGCTTATGAAACCAGTGGCTATAATTTCATTTATAGGTGTAATTGTAACAGTGTATAAATATAAAATTACTGACATCAGAGACTTAATTTAAAACAACACGAGTATTTATCTTAAGGAAGTCAGAGGTTTATTATTTACCATAGCTTTATTGCAAAATAGCACAAAAGATTAAGCTTATGAAAACAGTGGCTAATTTTATTTATAGATGTAATTGTAACAGTACATTAATATTAAATTACTGACATCAGAGACTTACTGTTATTTAAAACGGTACATATTTATTTTAATGAAATCAGAGATTTATTATTTTTTTATATAGCGTGTATGCAAAAGAATACAAAAGTTAAATCTGTGGCTAACTTCATATATAAGTGTAATTGTAACAGGGTAATAATATTAAATTACTCAAATAAAAAGGCACACTCTTAGTTTAAAACATCGCAAATATTATTTAAATGAAATCAGAGATTTATTTATTATATAATACACAATTGCAAGAGTATAAAAGTTTAATTTATTAAGTCATGGATTATTTTATAACAGGTTTAATTAGAATATTAATATTCAATTACTGAATCTTACTGGTCATTTAAAACAAAAATTATTTATTTTAATGAAATCAGAAATTTGCTTCCCTATTCCTAAACAGTAGTAATAAAATAAAGGAACAATGACCATCGGCTTATCTCGGCTGTAGCACGTTCATAGATCGTGATCTGCAGACTTTTATCTGGAACAACACGATTCGGCCGATACCTTAATAGAAAAGCATGACGAAGACCTGAATTTATAAATATTGAAATACATTATAAGATTTATCGAGCAATCGTAAAATACGATTTATCGTAGGTTGTAAACATGCAGTGCGCTGAGGACAGACATATTTAAACACAACAAAGATCAGTTTCTTATCCTATTTCTGTAACTTTACATCCTACGTGAATTATAATCGCCGTTGGTCGATTAGTGTATGACCAAGACTACATAATCGAGTTCGATTCCATGCAAGTAGAGTAAAAGAGATGCGGCCGTTTATGCCCAAAGAAACGTATATTTCGATACTCCTAATGTACTAAAAATTTATAGGTACTTTTCGTTGACCTAAAACTATAAACAAAGTAAAATTATCTTATTTTACAAGTACGGGTAAAAATCTAAAAGCAATACTTCGATAATTGAAGTACAAAGGTTTTGAAAAATTAATTTCAGGAAAAGCATGGAAAAAACTGTGAGACTCGCTCGATTCCTAAACTATTTATATTTACATACAAATTTGTACGGAACCTTCGATTGGCGAATCCAACATGCACTTGTTTTGAAAATATTTGCACACCATCATGGTAGATATCTTTATAGCATATTTTGGTATGTTTGATTAATTTTAATAACTTGACACACCCAAATTCTTGCAAGAAAAATATGCAGTATTTCTTGCCTTTCTTGCTACACGTATAAAAACGCATTACTAACATCTTTGTTGTTTATAGGCAGTGACTGTCTCTTTCCAATCCAATCAAATAGAGTTATCACTCATCTGTTTGTTTGCTATCTGATTATATAAAAAAACTGTGATCGATAATCGCAAGTTATTAAGGGCGTGTGTAAACTAGATGTATGGTATTTAATGTAAAGTATCTCTGTACACTGTACGATAACAGTATAACAGTACAAGCAATCGCCTTGACACTGTGGCGAATCGTACTCATTCGTGGACATCAGGCAATCATGGAACAGTTACTTTTGTTATGAAAGTGATGTCACTGACATAACTAGAGGTAACTTTATGATTGTTAAATTTAATCGGCATAAAAGGAATTATTTCTTCCTTTTATGTTAGTCTGGGCTCTTTTGAAGGATAGCTAACTGCAGTTCTGCCAGGCAGGTCGTAAAAGGCGACTGATTCGCTATGCGAGTCACTACCATCGTGACTACTAGGTGGTAGAACTTTACATTGTCTCGCCCGGGTCTGGTAATACCGCTTTACCTATTCCTGCTGCAATAGCGTCAGTGCTTATCACTGTCGTGTTCCGGAATAGGTAAGACGGTAGTACTTACTAATTGCTGAACTATCATTATGACTACTAGGTGGTAAAGTTTCGCAACGTCTCGCTCGGGTTTTGGTACCAACGTCTTACCTGTTTCTGATGCAATAGCATCAATGCTTGTCATTTTCGTGTTCCCTTTAAGGAACTTTCCCGTGTTGAGGGTAAGGTAGCCGGTAGGTAAACTTATTCGTGTGGCATTGCCATCCCGCTACACGGATAGCAACGCACCATTATCATCTTTTGGTGTCTATAGACAACGGTTTTTCTTTCCATTAGAAGAACCATCTGCTTGTTTGCTATCTAATAGTTTAAAAAAAAATTTTAAACGTATAAACTTTAAAGGAACGCTTTTAATTCTTATTCTTAAGGCGAGGCATCGCGACAAACGGGAAAAAACTGGTTTGTTTAATCACGTTTTTTTGTATTGATTGTTAAATAACAATTTTACAAAAATTACACGATATACCTGAAGATATTATTATTTAAAGAATGTGCAAACTCATTACATGATAGAATTTATTTTACTCGATCATATAAAATTCCGAAAACTGGTTAAAAAAATCTCTAAAACAAATAATTTGCTAATAATATTTCTAATCTTCCACGTGATTTTTATATGGTGATATTTAGTTGTAAATACAAAAAAGAATGTGCTAAGTTTTAGTTTTCAGCTGATGTCCTATATTCATTAAATGAACTCCGCTGGGAAACGTATTAATTTTCGGATAAATTTTATCCGAAAATTAACACGTTTCCCAGCGGTTTTAGAACATACCGCGCCATCCATTTTCTATAGAATTGACGCGCGTCGAAATATCTCGCCTTAATAAAAACGAAACAAAAACTCAAAATTCGTCAAAAAAAAATCAAAAAGCGACTCATTTCGATGAAGTTCGACGTTTTGGGTAAGTTATAATGACCGTAGTCACGAACAGATTGAAGCGGCTAGGTCGTTTGCGTCGTTATCAATTTTTGTTCTCTCTAGAGTGTAAATCTTAAAAGACCAGGTTTTGGTTTTTCAAACGAAGTTGTTATTTTTAAAACAACATTGCTGCAAAATTGGCATTCCATTAATCACTAGATTCCAATTTCCTCTATTAATAAAACAATGAATATCTATATGTCAAAACAACCAAACTCTGTATCTTATGTTCTGAAACAATACCACGAATTAAAATACTATACGTATTTTAATAAAAGTTTATTATACAAAAAGCGCAATCATTACTGAATTACATATTAGTTCACGTTCCCTTGAGGCAGTTCACGGCTACTGAGTTTGTTAACAAACTCACGACTTTGGGTTAGGACATGGTGGCAAGCGGTGGCGATTTATCTCTTCATCAACTTTATATATAGGTAAATTGGGTCCTATTAGCCAGCTTAGTGCTACTGAATATCAAGATTTTGAGTCAATTCACATTGATAAGCGGTAGCGATTGTTTTTCGTTTGCCAATCGGACCAAATAAGAAAGGCATACGTCCATCTGACATGGGGCTTTATTTTTTAAATTATAATAAGTATATATATTTTACCAAAATATATGTATTTTAGCTCATATAGCATCAAATAATAAAAATCAATTAAATTTAAAAATAGGAGTAAATAAAAAAGATGTAGATTTAATTTAGAGCGGCAGTATAGTTTGTAGGTGACAGATTAGATATTTTTTTTATAACATAAGATAGCAAACAAGCAGATGGGTCTCCTGATGGTAAGAGTCAACCATCGCCTATAGACACCAAAGATGTTAATGGTGCGTTGCTATCTTGTGGCGAGGTCTAATGCCACATGCATAAGTTTACCGGCTACCTTACCCTCCAAATTGGAACATAACAGTGACAAGCACTGACGCTATTGCGGCAGGAATAGGTAAGGCGGTGGTACCAGACCCGGGCGAGACAATTCACAACTCTACCACCTAGTAATCACGATGGTGGTGACTTGCAGAGCCAATCGGTCGCCTTTTACGACCTGCCTGGCAGAACGGCAGTTGGTCTATTCCTCAAAGGAGCCCGGAACCAACACGGGGAAACTTGACAATTTTTGACCAACTTTTAAAGAGAAGGACTGACTGGCATTTGGATGCTTTTTTTACTTCCCGTTTGATCTCATATGATTTTCGTAAAGATTTGATTCAGGGTTCCAGATACATTGGAGGTTCTAAGTCAGTTGTTGCAGTTTTAGAGTGTTGAAATCATGTGTTGAGGAAAATTAAATTGTGACTATACCGTCATTACAGTTAGTACCTCTAAAGCACAGTATACTGGAGACTGACAGTAGTCAATCTACATACATGTGATATTGGAGCTACGCACACATAGACACCTCGCACGGACGCGATATCTCGGAATGGTTCGGTACAGTTTGTACCGCGCCAGTCCGAGATATCGCGTACGTGAGAGGTGTCTATGTGTGCTGTGCTCGAATATGACTTGTATGGAATATTGACTTCTGTTAGTTTCTAATTATAAACAAATTAATAATTTTGGTTAGTGTTCTCACAAAAGCATTACGATTTAAATATATACAGAAAATTGATTATTTTGCGACTGCAGTATATAAGAATTTATGTAATGAAATTTCATTGTGAAGACTGTAAATGATCAAATTATGTACGAAGTTTTTGTTAATACAATCCCGTTGGTCGAAGGAATAGCTATATCAGTTGAAGTAATAGTTTGACTTAAAAATATTTTAATAATACTTGATGTGTTTGGACTAGAATACGGATAGCTACTGCATTGTAAGTATCTACCTTGAAAGAGTTTTTAAAAAATGTAACCTTTAAAGTATAAAACAGAAATCAATGCCGTTGTAAGTCCTGAGCAACAGTTACTGATAAGTATAGGAGAATACAGAGGAGAATAATTTAATTTGTCTATAGCTGTTCAAGCAACGTTAAAAACGCTATCAGAAAAAATAATAAAAAATTGTAAAAAATGAAATTCAAAATAAAATCCTAAATCGCGATATCACAGTTATTTATCTTGTACACACTATATACAAGTTTAAACGCTTCTCAAATGGACTTCGTTCCCCAGGTACCAGTACCTTGCCTGACTGGGAAGATCTTCCTTTTCCCCTTACTTGTCCTTGTGTGACGTCATCAACCTCCACAGTTATGACGTCACCTGACAATAACTTGGCCCGCTGCCTGGTTCCATCGCTATGACCCTTCAGCGGTACGAACCAGCGGCGCCACAGTATGGATCTTCCCTCCAATTTTTTATTATTTTTTTCTGGTAGCGTTTGTAGATTGCTTGAATCGCTACAGATCCCTAAAATACTACAAAGAGAATATACCTAAGTATAGGATTATAGGGAACAAATTATACAATGAAGATCAAAACGTCAGTTTCTATAGCTGCTGCTTGATCAACAAATATCTGTGGAATTCCGGTCTCAATATTGTAAGCTTTATACATTATGCTTCATCTAGCATTTTAGATATAATTCATAACCATACGGATTCGTCGAAGTCTATAAAACAGTAATGATCTCTAGGGTTCCGTTATCGATTAATGAGTATATGTTTATTATTTTCTTATAAATTAAAAAAAAACCTCTGTGGTCTAGTGGTCCAGCGTTCAGCGTTGACCACCTGAGGTCCCGGATTCGGTTCCCGGGTTGAGCACATAAAACAAGTGTTTTTTCAGTTTTCTGATAAACACAAAGTTGCCCGGGATTGGAAAGTGCCCGGTTTGCCACCTATCACATTTGGGAGACCAAGTATCTTCGGCTAATCGTGGGTGCACTTGTTGTACCTTTGCCTACCCCTTCGGGGATACGGGCGTGAAGATGCTTTTTTTTAAAAAAAAATATGAATACAAAATGTATTCATATTTTTTTAAGTTTTAAGTAATTAAGTTCATACGTTTAAGTTTCTGACATGACGCAATAAAACCGCTAATGCCGATATACGTAATTGCACCGGCATGTATTGTAAGACGCTAGAAATTTATTTACGAAACGATTGTTGCTAAATTTTTTATAGGTTTAATATAAATAAAACGTGGGTCATGGAATAAATCTCATGATGTGACATATATCGATATAGCGCGAACATATTCGGGCAAGTTACAAAAAAAAATTACTGAAAAACTGTTTGGAACGAATTGCCCGTCCTGAAATTTGTATTCATGACCGTTTATAAAGAAGAGAATATTTAGGTACAAAAGTAATTAATTTAATTAAAAAATAACCCCAAAATAGACGATCCAACGACACCAATATATAAATAAAAATAATGTATTAAGTATATAAAATCACCACCCACACCGAAAAAAGACAAATGTTTATGCCATTACTTACAGCTTATATCCTCCAGGAATCGAATCTGGGCCCAATACATTGCGTAGTCAGGGTCAACAGAGGTTTTTAGAAGTTAATTGAAAAACCTCATATAATTTATTCCTACAATAAATAATTACATTTAATTTAGTACATGTTTAGGTTTAGTTTCTTTTAGTAGTCATTAGTTGTAAATGCCCTGATGATGCTAATATTGCGATGTCCTGATGATCCAAATACTGTATTGCGATGTGAAGTAAATGTCCTGATAACGCTAATATTGCAATGCTCCGATGATGCTAATTTAACGTTTCGATGCAAACGATTAGTTGTAAGTGCCCTGATGATGCTAAAGTGAAACCAATTGTATATTATTAATAACAATTAGCGATCGCCTTCTGTTCGAAATTTGTCGTAACTCTATGGCTCCGTTTGACCATAGACTAAACAATGAAATCTCTTCTAAGTTTGATAACACCCCGTGTTGATCCCAGGCTTCTCTGAAGATTAGGCTAACTGCTGTTCTGCCAGGCAGGTCGTAAAAGGCGACCGATTGGCTATACGAGTCACTTCCATCGTGGCTACTAGGTGGTAAAGTTCTGCATTGTCTCGCCCGGGTCAGGTACCACTGCCTTAACTATTCCTGCCGTAATAGCGTCAGTGCCTGTCACTGTCGTGTTCCGGTTTGGAGGGTAAGGTAGCCGGTAAACTTATGCATGTGGCATAAGACCTCGCCACAAGATAGCAACGCACCATTAACACCTTTGGTGTCTATAGGCGATGGTTGACTCTTTCCATCATTAGACCCATCTGCTTGTTTGCTATCTTATAAAAAAAAATAAAAAAAATACACTCCTTCATATTGTAAACTTTTTCTGTGCCTTTCATACTCTTCTGTTTCTATTATCGTCGTTAAAAGGGTTGAAGGTTTTAGCTTTACGTATTAATATATAGATTATTTGGTTGTAAAGCAGCACGCGTGAAAATATTGCTTTGAAAAAATATGGCGTCGCAAATTGATTTCCCTGTGTAATTAACATTGTTTTCTATGAAACGACTTCCGCAGATGATATGTGTTCGATTCAATTATGTAAAAGTAAGAAAGCTGTCGCTTTCGATTGGACAATCGGCGTTAAACTAATTATATCGTGAAATTCGCCGTGACGCAGCCGTAGCGAGTTAATTGGGATTTAGGGTCGGCTTTAATTTAGTTTAATTGTAGTGACAATCACTATAAATACAATTATAGACGTCAGCCGTTGTTAGCAAAACACGTAAAACCTACTGGATAAATTTCGTTTTATTTCTTAAATATGTGGTCTTTGTCTAGTAAACCAGTTGACACTGCACACCATTTTCTCTTCGAGCTTAAAAATATTAGTTTTTTATATCATCATTACATAGTATAAAACAAAGTCGCTTTCTCTGTCTGTCCCTATGTTTTATGTCTTTATGTATGCTTAAATCTTTAAAACTACGCAACGTATTTTGATGCGGGTTTTTTTAATAGGTAGATTGATTCTTGAGGAAGGTTTTAGTGTATAAAACTTTCCGATATTCCCACGGGAACAAAAGCTGCGCGGGTGAAACCGCGGGCAGGTCGCTAGTAATAGTACAATAAACAAGCAGATGGCTCTCCTGATGGAAAGAGTAACCATGTTAATGGTGCGCAGATATCCATGCGTCGGAATGGCAATACCATATACATAAGTCTACCGGCTACCGTACGCTCTAAACTGGAACACGACACAAGCATTGATGATATTGCGGCAGGAATAGGTAAGGCGGTGGCACCAAACACCCGGGCCAGACGTTGCAGAACTCTACCACCTAGTAGGCACGATGGGAATTGTAGCCAATCAGTCGTTTTTATGACCTGCTTGATAGAGTGGCAGCTGGTCTTTTCTTCAAAAGAGCCTAAACCAACACTACGGACAAAGTATTATATTAGTAATAGTAATAACAATTGTTGAGCTTTCAAAGAATGAAAAATTGGAGTTTGTTGAAAACGGCTCTATTTTAATATTTAAAACTATAATTTTTGAACTCTATGATCGATTTGATATTTTAAACGGCGTTCAAAACAATTTTTAAGTTCTAAAAAATGTTACCAAATCTATTGGTTGAAAATCTCGAAGTGATTTTGAAAATAAACTTTTTTTAAAGTTGTTCGTCAACGATAATACTCGAACGAATGAAATGATTTTCATTTGAATTGCGATGTTAATCGCAGTTTTTCAAGGAAAGGAGCTGTTTATGTTATGAAATCAATCCGTGCATCATGGCATCAACTGGAAAATTATTTTAAAATGGTATTGTCCCAAAAAATTAAATGGATCAAATCTATACAAAGCTTAAGTTTGGTAGAACCCAATCAAATGCCGTCATCTGCAATTCGATGGGTCAAGCCGATTTACATACACATAAATAAAAAACTTGAGAGGTGTCAAAGAACACCCGGATGGAACGAAGTTCCTTTTATTATTATTTACAAAAAACCTGTATACACTCAACAAAAATAATCGTCGTGACACCACACTGTTCAATGCGAAATAGAAATGAAAATATCGGGCTTGCTTTCTATAAGAGAGAGAGAGAGAGAGAAACATCCGCACGTCGCACAGCTTACAAACCCTTACTATAGCAAAAAGTGTCGTGACAACTTTTCGTAAGAATTTTTTCCGTCTAGCCCCCTTTCACAACGCGCGATAAGGAACTTCGTTCCAAAACTTTGAGTCTATAATCCTCTATATTTATGCATAAAAAATATACTGACGCCACTGTAAAAATAGTCAAAGTAGCTACCTAAGACCTAATACCATAGAATAAATTTTACACCTTCGCTTATACACACCAAAGATGTTAATAGTGCGTTGCATAAATCAACCGGCTACCTTACCCTCCAAACCGGAACACGATAATCACAAAGCATTGACGCTATTGTGACAGGAATAGGTAAGGCGGTGGTATCAGACCAGGGGCGTAACGTTGAAGAACTCTACCATCTGGTAGTCACGATATATATATATATATATATATATATATATATATATATATATATATATATATATATATATATATATATATATATATATAACCAATCGTTCAATCGTTCGACCTTTACATACAAACTGACCGGCAGAGTGGCAGACGGTCTATTTTTCAAGGGGGTGCTTGTATGTTATATTATTTGTTAACTTTAATATAATTTGTAACTTTTATTTTTTTAGAAATCGGTCACGAATTGAAGAATATTCTTTTTGGTAACATCACTCAAACTCAATAGTAGCAAATTGTTAGATAATAAATGTCGCTACCACAACTGTGCCGCTTTCTTTAGTGGTGAGATATTATTGAAGGCAGCTGCGGAAAATTGCAATTTCTATTTTACATTGGACGACATTATTTATTAGTATTTTAATGACAGTTATGATGAGGTCCGTTGAAACCTAAGCAAGGTTGCTCTGTATTTTATGTGAATAAAGGGTAGCCTCATGGACGTACCCAGGTTCTAGGCTAGGGGTAGGCAACCATAACATTTTAAGACTATATTTTTATCTTATTTTCTACAACAGTTGATAGTTAGTGGGGGTAAACAAATTCCAGGGGGGATTAGCAGCCTCTCCCTGTCTCCCCCCCTCGGTACGCTCATGGGTAGCCTAATTTGTAAGAGTTACAATTAATAAATCATCTTTCCTTCTAGCAGGCAGTTCGTAAAAGGCGAGCGATTATGCAAAATTATCACTACCATTATAACCACTGAGTGGTAGAATTCCGAAACAATTCTTCCGGGTTTTGGAACACCGCCTTACCTTTCCCTTTTATGGGGTTCTGAAGTAAACTAGGAACATATATAATTTCGACATGTCCGACCATCCATCCGTTCGTCTATCCATCGGTCCGTCCGTCTGTCAATCCGCAGTCTAGTTCTCTGAACTCCTATCCTTTGTACTAAAGCTGTAATTTGGCATGAATGTAAATGTTAGTCATGGCAACAAGTGGTAAAAATCTTAAAAAATATGTTTTTAGGGTGACTCTACATCATGTAAAGTGGAGTGATAATTTTTTTCTCATGTACCTCATAGTATGGGGTATCGTTGGATAGATTTTTAAAAATTTTGTGCGTTTGTAAAAAACATTTTTCGATTAAGGGATTCGTTTGTAAAATATTAAGCTTCAAAGTGCTAGTTGAAGTGAAAACTTCTTTAGGCGCGTTGAGCGTTTTGGTAGAGGGTAAAATCCTCGGTTCGCGTCACCGACATGCTAATGATAATAGTATATCTATAGCTATGTTTTGCATATAGTTTTAATTACTCTCAACTTAATAGTTCCGTTTTCACTTCTATCGGCAGTCCCACGACTGCTACTGTTTTTTTTTGTTATAGTCAAGGTTCCCTCTCATCTTTTTCCAGCGAAATATATAATAAAGATAAAATGGAAACTATCACAGTGTAGAAAGATTTACAAGTTTTGAGTAATAGTCGATCAACTTATTAAATGTACTTAGAAAAGTTTTGATAAGCGGTGAACCTGTGGTGCGGACATATCCGTCATTGCCGTTAAATAGGTTAAATGTTCATAGCATGAAACAAAATCCCAGTTCTTTGTCCGCATTATTGTGATGGGCAACAACCACAGACCACACGAATATTAAAGGACACGCCATTGGGAAGAAAATGTGTCGCCGCGAATGTGAGCAAACGCTCATATTACTGTCAAAAATGTCATACATTTGTAGGTTATATTATATTATAAAAAATAGAAATAAACCAAGTTGTACTGTTTTAAAAAATACCCTTGAAGTGATTTTATTTCATCGACAAATAGTTAGTGTAAATGCAAGCTACACTGACAAACTAAGAAATTCTTTTGAAAGGCGTATGCATTAAATCCGTGGCAACAACCCTTCATTGCGTGTGATCCGACACGCGATTCACCAGTTTTTACATATTACTTGGGTTACTTTTTAAATTTGAATTTTGAAATTTAGAACTACGAGTACGCTCAATTTTGTTATCTGAATTCTGCTGAAAACAGTATCTTTCCACGGTAATGCCATTCTTATTTATTTATAAACTTTTTTATTTTATAATATACAAATTTGAACTATAAACGACGAAGAAACGAAATGATACAAGATTTTAAAAATGAATTTCAAATTTTGGAACTACGGATACACTTTGAATTCCATTCCGTTCAGTGCATTTTGTTCAACAGTTACTATTTCCGCAAAAACCATAGCGTCGACCTCAGTTATATGTGTACTCATAAATAAATGGCTCTTCATGAATTCAAATTTATTCATGGTGCAATATAATATGTGCATCTTGTCTTGTATTGTGGGAAATTCGTTAGTGGTATTCTAGGTATCGCGTGTGAACACGGCTTATTGTTTTAAATGACCTTTGTAGTGATGGTCTAAGGTGGTATCGATAATAGTCCTATAGTTTCAAATAATTTAATAGTGCCACTTAGACTACCTGGATTATAATGCTCCTGTTTATCTTCTTATGTACATGTTCATTCCAGAATCCGCCAAATACGAAATTTGACGTAGTGCGTAACTTAAATATTACTATATCTAATGCTATATCGATTAAGAACAAAGATCGATTTGGCTACTTCTATATTAGATTTTTTGTAGATAAACATATTAGAAAAGATGTTCGGAATAATAAAACGAAAGTTATAAATTTTTACAGATACTTTTGACGGGCCCAATAATTTTGTGACTAATGGATAGGAAAAGAAAAAAATAAAAAAGTTTTTGATGGGACAATATGGTATATTTAACATTCTTATTTTTTAAAATATAAAAATTTTACACAATTTTGTTTCAATATATATTTACAATTTTTTACTGGTGAATCTACAGTAGACTTGGTAAGATATTGTTAAATATTGCCAAATAAAATGGTAACACTCACAGTGTTTTTGCAGTATTAATACGAGACCGTTTTGAAGGGTCGATAATGAATTACTGCTTGGCAGTTTGTAATAAATTTTTAAAGTTCGCTTTATACTAAATGCTTAAAAGGAGGCATGTTAAAAGACGTAACGTGTATACTAATAATAACTAATAATAATAAAACTAATACAAATAAATACAGAGCCCGGCGTGATTATCACGTAACTTGCAATGCGAAATTATCGTAATTATTCAGTTATTGCAAGAAAAAAGGCAGCCTTGTATATTAGTGGCAGTCGTTGTCGTTTGATTAGTTTTGGTGCTGCGACATTGCAAAAAGTGCATCCAGTGACCTGCAAGCAATTGGAGACGTTTTTGATGAGTGTTTCATTAGTTTACAAGTCATCGTTGATCACTGGCGTATTGCAAACTTTAGATGATACGCCTGCAGGTCAGGTACTACCACCTTAGGTACCTGTAATTCCTGTCGCAATAATTTCAATGCTTGTCACTGTTGTCCTCCGATTAAGAGGATAGGTTAGCCCGGAAAATTATAAATTTAACACTTTCAATCATCGGCACTTGGTGAAATTCCATTATTTTTAGTTGAAACTAGTTTATCACTCACTTGTACTTTTATTTCACTATTATTATACACCAAATTATTTAATTTTATAGACCGGTTTCGCTTTTTAAAGCATCTTCAGGACGTAATATTCCTTACTCATAATTTTTAAATATTATATATGTAACATTACCATTACGCCACATAGAGACTAACCATTTACATCTTAGGTATGTGTCTATAGGCCATGATCATTCCATTCCATTAGGAGATACATCTGCTTTTTGCTACCCTATGTTAAAAAAGATTAAACTTATTTGAAATTATTGATACGACCATCCGTTGGTTCAATGGTAGGTGAACCTGATTACGCAATCGATGAGGTTCCGGTTCGATTCGGTGTGATGAGCATAGGTGTTTGTTTTTCTTAGTATGGGTTTTATTCAAAATATTTCAGTATTTATCAATATATGTAAAACTTTTTATACATCTATATATTATTATAGTTGATTAGAACCCATAACATAAGCAAATAATTTGCTTATTTTGGGGTTAGTTGTATTCGTGTACCTAATTAACCCAGCGATATTCTATTCGAACGAAGTTCCTTATCGCGCGTTGTGAAAGGGGGCTAGACGGAAAAAAAATCTTACGAAAAGTTGTCACGACACTTTTTGCTATAGTAAGCTATTGTAAACTGTGCGGCGTGCGCATGTTTCTCTCTCTCTCTCTCTGTCTTATAGAAAGAAAGCCAGACATTTTCATTTCTATTTCGCATTGAACAGTGTGGTGTCGGGACGATTATTTTTGTTGAGTGTATACAGGTTTTTTGTAAATAATAATAAAAGGAACTTCGTTCCATCCGGATGTCCCTTGACAACCTCTCAAGTTTTTTTTTTATTTTTATTTATTGATTGCATGGAAAAGACGCATTAAAATATAATTGTTAAATTATAAACACCATAAAATTCTAATTGGATATGTCAAAATTCTATAAAATGGTGACATTTTAATATTTACCACAGTTACTTATTGCAAATTCTCAATGCTAGAGAAAGCTAATATTTAAGGTCACTTGTTTTATAAACGCAATGATTGACTTTACATTGACTTTTATCAAAGTTTTTCTTTGCACAATAAATAATCACGTTAATTACCATTCAGGGTCGATAGAGTATACTGAGCGACGTTCGATATTCCTGTTTATCACTTATCGCTAGTTTGATAATTCACAAGTAGTGTAACATAAAAACATATACCCTTTTATTAATATATTAGTAATATTAACTTTCAACACACAATTCAAAAGATACCAATTTCAAAACTATTCCTCGACAGTTTATAATAATGGTTAGTAAAGTAAAGATATCGATGATAATAAATAAATTGACATAAACAACACTATCATCCCATAAGTCCAAGGACCCCATGATGAACTCACGCACCTCTAATGATAGCATCAACTAGTATCGTAAAATTAACGAGTAGTTTAATGCCATTACTGTTACTGTAAAAAGTGTTGAGAAATGCGTGGATAAGTCAAGGTTATCGTAAGTGTACCAGTGTAAGATCACATTCTACCTATAAATCGCTTCCAATCAGCAACTATCTTACTAGATGACAATTTATTAAGCTCTATTTTTAAAACAGATATACAATGCGAATGTAGAAGAATGTGGGTGCCGGGGAAGACCAAGACCGACATACCATGATCACATTAATTGAGTATTGTCCGAAGGTGGTGTCAAGTTTTCAGAAATCAGAAATACTTTATTCAATAAAACTTTTTAGAAGTTATTTTTTAAACTACTACAAACGCAAGATTCGCAATCGGCATGTTTATATGAAGAGAGTAATGAAGTTGAGGAAGCGAGACAAATTTGCAAGGATCTTGATGTTTGTCACTCTGTCCTCTCTGCCTACCCCGTAAGGGATCTAGCGTGAAGATATGTGTGTATGTATGTATTCTTAAAATGAAAATTTAATTTTCATTTTAAGAATACATACATCTATATCTATAATTGCGTCAATAAACCATTTTGTTTCTAACAGTCTCAGAAAATGTGGTTCTCAATCCGTCGGACTTTTTCTGTATATCCCTCAGTTGCTCAAAGCTCATTTTTTTTATTTTTGAGGGTATACTTCCTATTTAGTATCATATAAACTACGTGAAGATCTTATCCAGAGTCCCAAAGTAACAGGAGAATGGGAGTCGGTTGTTGCAGTTTAATTGCGTTTCAGTTGAGTCGCATAGCGGAAGAGTATCCACAAATTTACAGTAAAGTTCCACCTTTTACGCGAAATGAAACAATAAAATTATAATCTATACATATAATAAAATCGTAGGAAAGCCAAAACTGTACATTGAATATTTTTTAAAAGAATACTTGGGGCGTGATCTACAATCAAACTGCTGCTGCGGCTGCACGCTGCAGCTATTACCTAATATTTTTCGTTTATTATTAATAGATGAAGTTGTTCACACTTATTACTTCACTAGCTGTTGCCAGCGACTTCGTCCGCGCGGACTTCGTTTACTCCACACAGCACCTCCCCCGTATGTGATAGCGTGATAATATGTAGCCTATATGTTGTCCCGACCTGTTAGTAATATTCGTGCAAAATTTGAAGTAAATCCATGCAGTTCTTTTTGAGTTTACCCCGGACATACATACAAACAAACAGACAAACAGATAAACAGACAAACAGACAAAAATTCTAAAAACTATATTTTTGGCTTCGACATCGATTGTAGATCACGTCCCAAGTATTCATTTAAAAAAATATTCAATGTACAGTTTTGACTTTCCTACGATTTTATTATATGTATAGATAACACTTATATGATACAATTTTTTGTTCCCGCCGCCTTGTTCGTGACTTGTTATAACGTAAGTCTTGACTCTTGAGTGGCACGTATGAATTAATCAATCGCATGTATTTTGTAATGGTAATAATATACTTGGAGGGACTCAGCTGGTTGCCTAGAAATATTTACGAATATAAAATAAAATGGATATGACATAGTCATCCGGGTCTGGTACCACCGCCTTACCTATTCCTGCCGCAATAGCGTTGGTGCTTTTCACTGTCGTGTTCCAGTTTGGAGGGTAAGGTAGCCAGTATAAGACCTGGCCACAAGATGGCAACGCACCATTAACACCTATGGTGTCTGTAGGCGATGGTTGACTCTTTCTATCAGGAGACCTATCTGCTTGTTTGCTATCTTATACTATAAAAAAAACTGCAACAACCGACTTCCAATTTAATGTATCTCTTGAATCCAGAATCAGATCTTCATCAATTTTTATGAAACCGAGCCAAAAGTATTTCCCAAAAAAATGAAAAGAATTTTGCGAATCCCCCTATATGATAACTAGCTGACCCGCGCAGCTTAATATGTTATCGATATAGTTTTTCATAAAAACTTTCATCCGCTAATTCAACCCTTAGAGGTTGATTTTTTAAAAAAATCTATCTTTAAGCACGTTTCATAAACTATCTTCATATTAAATTTCATAAAAATCGATTCTGCGGTTTAGCCGTAAAAAACGTAGTAGACAGATTTCGCATTTATAAAACCAGTATGGATGGAAATATGCCAGATCATACTTAAAAAAAACATTTACGCGTATTTGAATTGAGAACCTCCATCGTTTTGGAAAGTCAGTTTTATTTCTAACTACGAAATTGCTTTAAGATTAAAACACCTCCATTTAATTTTATACTCAGAGACGACCTTTCAAAGAACCAATAGTTTTTGTGACCCACTATCTTGAGGTGTATTATTAGCAAGATATACAGTGCGCTATAAAAAATACAATAGTTATGTTGGATGTTGTTAATAAATGAATATCACTAACCAGGTGATGTACAAAAACTAAACTTGATTAATATGGAAAAAACTAAGCACGTGCAAGGCGAAAAGGTTAAATAATAAAAGTTGAAATTAAAAAAGTAATGAAGTTAAAAGTTAAATAAAATAGAAAATCTTTATTATTTAAGTCTTATATTATAGGGAATATTTATTATTTAACAAATCAACACAACAGTTTAGCTTAATGTTTTTGTAGACTAATTTCATTCAGCACCTCCATTTAAATCGTTATTCAGGGACGACCTTTGAAGTAACCACTGATTTTTTGTGACCTGCAGGTATCTTTAGGTGTATTATTAGCAAGACATGTATAGAGGAATAAAAAATACAATAGCTATGTTGGATGATTTAATAAATGAATAATATTAACCAAGTGATGTGCAAAAAGTAAACCTGATTACGAATTGAAAGATTAACCACGTACAAGTTAGACAGCTCACGACGATATATCTATCGTGCAATATTGATACATTGAAATACGCTTATAATCATATCGGCCGGGATTGGTACCACCATTTTACATGTTCTTGCTGCAATAGCGTCAATGATTGTCACTGTTATGTACCAGTTTGGAGAGCAAGTTGGCCGGTGAACTTATGCATGTGGCGTTACCTGAGATATCGTGATATATCTCTGTGGGATTTACCATCCCGATATGCAGATAGCAAAGCATCATTAATATCTTTGATGTCTATAGGAGATGGTTGTCTTTTTCTATCAGGAGCGTGTTTGCTATTTCATGATACAAAATAAACATATGGGTAGGTTTTGATCACGATCTAAGTCTACGCTACAGCTGGACAGTTTAGCATAAAAGGCATGAGTAGTTTGTGTTCAGACTTACAGATAGGCTACCTTTATCCTGGAAAAATGATCTTCCTGTGAGACTCACGAAACTTTTAATCCCTGTGGTGTAATAGCCCCTATATTATTCGCTTTCTATATTATAGGGAATTTAAATTATGTAAGTCTTTTAATTACAGGGAAGTTTTATTAATTAAATCTTTTATTTAATAGTATTTTATTTAACTCCTATATAATAGGATTATTTTATTATCTAACTTCTATATTATGGGATGTTTTTTTATTTAACATCATAAAAAGCACCAGCTGTTTAGTGACCGTCTGTACGGTTTTTGTCGCGGACGCTCAGTTGGTAATCTTGTGGTTTACTTAACACATGGGTGGCCGGAGGCAGTAGAGAATAAGCGAGAGGCATTGGCAGTTAGTTTTGAACGTAGCAAAGGCCTTTGATCGGGTATGGCACAACGCACTTGTCTTCAAACTCCCATCCTATGGGCTTCTTAGGAAATTGTGCAATTGGATCACCAGTTTTCTGACGGATCGGAGTATTAAGGTCGTTGTTGAATGCGCTTGCTCTGACCTTAAACTCTTCAATGCTGGTATTCTTCAAGGCTGTGTGCTATCGCCTACGCTGTTTCTTCTGCACATAAATGACATGTTGCGATCAAACAACATTCATTGTTATGCAGATGACAGTATACAGGCGATGCTTTATACTCTGGCCGCAGCGGAATTTCTTGAGAACACGTCAATGAGTACCGGAATAAACTTGTGTCAGTAATTGAAGAACAACTTTCCGTAGCTTCAAAGTGGGGTTGATTAATTTGGTTTAATTTAACCCCATTAGTAATAATAATAATAATAAACATTTATTTGACACATTTGATTTGATTTGATTTATTAACACACAAGTTTGCGCTTGTACTGCTAAAAAATTATCCTTCGTCGTATTTCCTCGTTTTAAAAATATTATATAGATTATATAAAGTATATAAACCAGCCTTATATAAAGTATTGCTCTCATTTATGGGCGGGAGCTCCTCGGTACCAGCTCCTTCCTTTTGATCGCATTCAACGTAGAGTGGCTCAAATCGTCGATGACGAGACTATTTCAAATCGGCTCGATTCTTTGGTGTTACGTAGAGATGTGGCATCACTCTGCATTTTTTATCGGCTCTAGCATGGGGAATGTTAGGAAGGTACACAGAATTGTTTGGATTAATTCCTGCCGCCGAATTTCGTCATTGGACATCGTGACCCAATTCAAAGTTTCATCTTCACCATCTCGATGTTTGGAAATCTACAACCATGCAATTCTCGAGGCATTTTTTGCCCCGCCCTACTACTGTGTAGAAGAGATGTGGACCCAGCTATCGGCAGACATTTTTCCGAACGAATACGACTTAGGGAACTTCAAAAAAAGAGCCTTCTTAAAATGTCGGCAACGCAATCACAATACCCCTGGTAGTGTAGTTCTTTATGTGCGACTCACATGTTATATAGGAATAAAGTGGCCTGCGGGACGAAGCCACGTCTTATAAAATTAAAATCCTTATAGCCTTAAAATAACGTGTATTAGAATAATAATGATTTATTAAACCCTATAAACCCCGCGTATAAACACCGTAAGAAATATTTGATCACTGTTTTCTCATAAACTAAGTACTTGCAACTAGATTACACCCATTATCACGGGATACATCTAAAGCAACGCTTCTCAAACTTCTTTGATATGGTAACATATGAAATAAAGCGTGAAAATAAATAGAACAATCGTATCGAAAATCAATAGGTACCGGCTTCGTTAGAGATGCATGAGGTACTGAGTTAACTGGAACCAAAAGTTGTCAAAAATCACCAATATTGGCTGCAGGGTTGCAACGGTAAGATAATGCTTATCGTTTTTTTACTCAGAAGGCTAACAGCGCAATAAAGTTCGCAATCGACAAGGATTTGGTGCAATTCCCGATGGACACGATTCACGAGTATTTGAGTAGTAAAAACATATTAGGTAAAATGGATGAAATATTTGGTAATATAATTTATATTAACCGTTGTATTTTTAAATGTTTGTTAGGAAGCATTTACAAAATATGATGTTTTCAAAGAGCTTATTCATTCTTAAAAGGCCAACAACGCAACTGGAAGACCTCTGGTATTGCAGATGTCCATAGGCGGCGGTGATCACTTAACGTCAGGTGCACCTCCTGCTCGTTTGTCCCCTTATCTATAAAAAACTTAGGATTAAGTATTTTATTAAGTATTTGGAAAACTATTTTATTGCTTGGGAAGGTATACTTTTCATTTGGTTCTACGTAAATTTGATAAAGATCTGCTTTAGTATTCCAAGATAGAGGAGCTTGAAAGGGACTTGTTGCAGTTTAACTGTATTTAAGTAATTATAGACATCTAGCGATCGACCTGTGGTTGAAATTTGACCATAGACTAAACATTGAAATCTTTTCTGTGTAGGACAACAGACTTTAGCAGTAAACTCGTACATGATAATATACACACATTTACGCTATTGTAAATGTGTGTATATTATCATGTACGAGTATGTCAAATGGATGTAGTGTGTGTAATGTTTATTTTAATAATTAATTTCTAATGCATATTATTTCAAAATTTTAGATTTCTGCCGTCCTCCGCAAGGTAAAATTTAACTGGGCCAAAATTTCATTCTTCATCGTTTACGTAATCGTCCTAAAGAGGAGTATAAAGATTTTTTTTCAGGTGTTATTATATAGATATGTACATACGTAAATATATAAAATACGTGAAAATACGTTACTATTTACTACAAACTTACGTGTTTATTGATGTACAAAAGCATGTATATAATATGTTTTCCTATGTTTATATAAGTATTGTTCACTAACACTGGTATCACAAGCAAGTAAGTTGCTTACTTTGAGTTAGATCAATTCGTCCATTCGTCAATTTCGCTTGTCGTAATTTATCCAGCTGTATTTATATTTATTTATATTTAATTTGCTTACCTTGTGGTAAGATAAATTCGGATGATTTGTCCAGCAATATATTTATTTTCTAGCTGCATCTTGCAGCTCGTTGCATTATAATTTTGATGAATAAGATTTTGATAAATATTACGGGAACAACTTATTTTTCCGAGATAAAAGTATTCTATGTGCTATTCCAGGTCATCAATGCATCATCTACACGTGTGTCAAATTTCATATAAATTTGAGTTTTTTCATATAAAAAAGTTAGTTGAGTAACAAACGTTCAAACATACAAACTTTCACATCCATACTAGTCCACACTAATATTATAAATGCGAAAGTCTGTCTGTCTGTCTGTTACGCTTTCACAGCTAAACCGCTGAACCGATTTTCATGCAATTTGGCATGGAATAGTTGAAGATCCGGGGTTAAACATAGTCTTTTTTTTCAAAAATCTACCCCTGAAGGGCTGAAATTTGTATTTAAAACTATTTCGACGACATGTTAATCTACTCGCGGGCGAAGCTGCGCGGGTCAGCTAGTTTATAATATGTATGGGATTATTTTAACTTTGTGTGCAGTATGAACTGAAAATGAACATAATAATTTTACCATATATCGTCGATGAAAAGCTATAAAGTAACAAAGTTTGAGCACCCCAGCGTCAAACCGGTCGGCGGTCACATTGTATGCCAATGGTGAAGCAGCGGGCAAGTGTTAATAACGCATTAAATTGCTACCTCATGCGGCGGCCCGATACGACGCGGCTAGACAGCTCCACCCACACCCGTGAGCCTCTCGTAAAGAAGCTTCTTGTAAAAACCAATTAAAAAGATAAAATCTTACTTATGTTAATTATTCTATTGATAGAACGGGATTTATTTATTTATTTTTTAACCAGCAAGTTTTTGCAAAGTTGTTTAACGCAAACGCAGTTGTCAAATAAACTATATCGAATTACGTCAACCGTCTGTGTTCTGGAATAGTTTAAAAAATAGACTGATTACCTGAAAAGGAATGTTAGTTCGTAAATGATATAAAAATTACTGAAACAAACCAATTAAAAATATAAAATCTGACTCAATCTTATTATATTAATAGAACAAAATTTATTTATTTTTAACTGGCAAGTTTATGCAAAGTTGTGTAACACAAGTGCCGTTGTCAAATAAACTTTATCGAATTACTGAAATAGTTTAACAAATAGACTATCACCTAGAAAGGAATGTTAGTACGTAAAATATATAAATATTACTGAAACAAACCAGTTAAAATATAAACTCTTACTTAAGTATATTAATTATTTTGTTAAAAAAAACAGAATATATTTATTTATTTTATAACCGGCAAGTTTTTGTAAAGTTGTTAAATGCAAACGTTGTAGTAGTTGTCAAATATACAGAATTGCCTAAATCTTCTGTATTTTGGGATAATGAATATACATAATTTTCTTTCCATAAGGTTTTGTCAATTCGTAAAACAAATAAATATTGCTGAAAAAACAAATTACACAAATCGATCTAACCGAATTTAAATGATATAGGTGCTAGCATGAAGCTGTATTATATCTGGTGGCAGCACATCTAATACCTACTTGAAACACAACTTTAAATACTGCTGTCATCTTCTGAGGTCTTACCCTCTCTTTCTAACACAGGTGTAAAAAAAGAGATGGGGAGACCTCAGAGACAGAGATATAACGTAAATATTTGTTTCAATTGATTAATTCGAGTGTTAGCTCCAGCTTTACTTTTATATACCTAATACTTCATGGGTGCTAGTCAATTATACTATAACAGTCTGGCATCGTTGTTGTGTACTTCTACTATTATGTATTCTGTGGTTGTAGCCCTTACGTACGGCTATCAGCTATTGTCATAAAAAAACTAATAAAAAAGACATAAACTAATAAAAAGTGGTCCGTCGTTCTCGTAAAATATATTAAAAAATGTAATACCGTTGCAGTACTGCTGAAATAAGAACATTAAAAGCCCCTAAGCGAAGCATTTTATCAAGTGTAATCAGAAAATAGTAACCTGTATAATTTAACGTCGAGATGATAAATTTGAAATTTAATTCCTAGAAGATTAGTATCAGTATAGTTATTACACGGATGTTATCGCATCTGATGAATCCTTGTTCAAGAATATCTTGACTGTTAGTTCAATTCCACGACTTCATTCGGATTTTACAAAAATAGAAATGGATAATCCAGAATGTTACCTTTTAAACCAGAATACGATAGGGACAAGCACTGGCGCTATTGTGGCAGCAACAGGTAAGGAGGTGGTACCAATTACCTGAACTCTACGTCTACTCTAGTCACGATGTTACTGACATTCATAGCCAATCGGTCGCCTTTTACAACCTGCATGGCAGTACGGCACATAGTCTATTCTTCAAAGGAGTCGAGACTAACACGGAAGAGCGGCTTATTTAAGAGTTTTTTGCTTTTTTATGGGTTTTCATCAATAATATTCATACATAAATCAAATACTTAACAAATCTGTAAACCAGCTGACCCTGCAGGCTACCACTGACACATTTCGCTAAATTGGGGTGTTTTAAATTTAAAAAATAAAACAAAAAATTCTATTATGGACTTGCAGTTATAAAAGTCTTATTTATAAGCTGTAATAGTCTATATGATTATGGTACCTATTATATGTATCTGAATCAAGGAACTTATATACGATAACTGGAATTATTACGAAGCAATATTTGAAAAATAAAAATGTACTTTATTTCGTTACTTATAAAGTTGACATTTGTTTCTTACTTAACAGAAGGGAAAAACGTTCTGAGCAAGACAACGACGGGAGTGGATGTTGTCCCTTTCTTGCAATTGCCAGTGTAAATAAAACTATCTAGATTGGAGATTTTCACATATTCGGTGATCGTTAAATCCTTTTTATTTATACACGTCGTTAAATAAATTAGCATAAAATATATTGTAATAATCATAGTGAGTTCTAAAATGTGCTTATTTTAATTATTACGTAATTACTTAATTGCAATGCAAAAACTGTTTCTCAAATTAGTAGAATTACTCAGTAGTAATTTGTAAACTACGCATGGCCGCGCTTAAATATGGCGATTGGCGCTTTATTTAGTAGAAAGAGACACACTTCACCTATGTCGTGGTACTCTTCGGAACGATTTTAAAGCGAGTGTGGACATTCCGGGTAGAATGTAACTTCCTTGATCTGAATCAAATTACCATTTTTCTTTTTTGTTGTTTTAAATTATCACCTAAATTTGATATAGGTAAACAATGTTATTGTTGCATCTTTTTATTCTGTTTATGTTTTTAGTAACTAGGTTTTTTCTCTCTTTTTTCTTTTATTGTTTTGGTAAGACAATGTAGCAACTTTTACTTAGAATAATTATTATGTAATGTTGTTAATTTTAAGGGGCAAGTTCTTCTTCCACCTTCCTAAGTGTGTGTTGTTTGAGTGTTTGTTTTTGTGTTTTGATTTTTAAATTTATAGTTTAGATCTTTGTGCTACTATTTGTAATATATTATTTACTATTTATATATTTTTATTTATTTATTTTTGTATGTACAATAATTTACTTGTTTTTATTTGCTTATTGTTTTATTTACGTTTTTAATTAAATATATTTCTTTTCCAGGCTGCCTAGTAGCCTTTGTATTTGAATTATTCTTAAATCAATTGTCACTGAATTTCTAATATATTCATATATTGTATTTTGCAGGTTATCTGTATCAGGGTATATATTATATTATGACATCTCATACTCAATTTAATAATAGTTTCACGTCATGCTCCTCATCCGATGATGATTTTCTCAGTGCAATAAGTGATTCTTCTACGGACTCCTCAATTAACGTAGCGTCTGTTTTTGCTGATAATCCTAACAATTTTAACGTTGTTCATATCAACGCTCAGAGCATTCCTGCCCATTATTCCGATCTCCTGTCAACTTTTAGTAGCAATGATACAGATGCTATTCTTATGTCTGAATCATTCCTTAAACCATCTCTCTCATCACTTCAATTTTCACTTCCGGGCTTTGTTTTAATTCGGAATGATCGGACAGAGAAAGGTGGGGGCGGGGTTGCCATTTATCTCCGATCCAATATCCCTTACAAAATTTTAACTTCATCCCCTAATGCATATCACGAAGCAGCTGAGTATCTAATATTAGAGATCTGTCTTAATCATTCCAAAATTCTTTTGGCAGTGCTATATTGTCCATCCCTCCACATAGACTATTTTACCACATTAGATAATTTGTTACATCATTATTGTCCATTTTACCGCGATGTATTATTGTTAGGCGATTTCAATACGTGTCTACTAAAGAATGATATGCGGGCAAACAAGCTTCGGAATCTTTTGTCTTCTGTCAATTTAAATATACTTCCCTTGTCAGCAACTCACAAATCTCCAAACTGTATACCTTCTCTTCTCGATTTGATTATCGTCTCACAGCCCAATAATGCCAAAGTTTACGGACAAATGCCATCATGTTTCTCCTATCACGATCTCATCTACTTGTCTTATAATGTTCGTTCCCCTAAAAAAAAAGCTGAATATTCCTGTCGCCGTTCATTTAAGAATATTAATCCCGTAACATTTGATAGGGATATTAAGGCTATAGACTGGTCCCCTGTGTTTCGTTGCAATAATGTTGATACGGCTATTTCACTTTTTAATTCCAGTATTATGTGTTTGTACGACCGTCATGCGCCACTTAAAAAGCTGAAGATAAAACATAATCCTTCACCCTGGGTGACTGATGACATCAGAAACGCTATGGCAGCTAGAGATAGAGCCAATAAACGCTATAAAAAATATCCTTCCGGTGACAATCTCTTGCAATACAAGATGCTTCGGAACAAATGCAATAAGCTTTGCCGCATTGCTAGGCGCCGTTACATCCACAATACTATTGCTAAATCCAGTTCGCAAGAGGTGTGGAAATTTTTGAAATCTCTAGGTCTTGGGAAATCACCTGCTCTTACCAGTACTTGTATTAATCTCAATGATTTAAATTCTCACTTTACCACTCTTCCTTTCGCAATTAATACTGTAACCAAAAATGACACACTAAATTATTTGTCTACTGTTTTGCGTCCCTCTTGTTCTTTTTCGCTCGTTTCAGTCACAGAAAAAGAAGTCGAGAAACATATTCACTCTATCTCATCTTCTGCGATCGGCACTGATGGTTTATGTTCCAAAATGTTACTCAATATTATCCCTTATATTCTTCCTGTTCTTACGTATATATTTAATCTTTCCCTATCATCTAGCACGTTTCCCTCTATATGGAAGGCTGCCAAAGTAATTCCTCTGCCCAAAAGCGCTAACCCGAAAATTCCTTCTGACTATCGGCCCATCTCCATACTACCTTTTCTCTCAAAGGTCTTAGAGCACATAGTACATTCTCAATTATCAAATTACCTTCGCTCTAATGACCTTTTGAGTCAGTTCCAGTCAGGTTTCCGGCCGGGTCACAGTACTGTGACAGCACTTGTCAAGGTATCTGATGATATTCGGTTGGCCATGGACTCAAAACACCTTACCATCTTAGTGCTTTTAGACTTTAGTAGTGCCTTCAACTCCGTTGATTTTGACTTATTGATTGGAGTCCTGCGCACTCTTAATTTCTCACCTTCGGCTTTAGGTTGGTTTGATTCATATTTGCGGGGTCGAACACAATATGTTTCTCTGAATGAAGTTTGCTCTAACTGGTGTGACATTATTTCGGGGGTTCCGCAAGGCTGCATATTATCTCCTTTAGTTTTTTCTATATTTATTAACACTGTTACCAAGTTTATCTCTTCTAACTTTCATCTGTATGCCGATGATTTGCAGATATATCGTCATTGTAGTTACGGGGATATAACGGAAACTTTAGGTTTGCTGAACAAGGATCTTAGCGCAATTTATTCTTGGGCTGAAGCTTTCGGTCTTATGGTTAATCCATCTAAATCTAAAGCAATCATTGTGGGTAGTCGTCAGATGATAAAATCCATTGATCATTCAAATTTACCACCATTACTTTATAATGGGACTCGGATCCCTTTTTCATCTAGTGTAACAAATTTGGGTGTTATTTTTAGCTCTGATCTATCGTGGGATGATCACATCAGTAGCATTAGCAAAAAAATGTATTTCACTTTTCACTCCTTACAGTTATTGAAAAATTTCCTGCCTATTAAGACAAAAATTTCTCTTGTGCAAACTCTTGTTCTTCCTATTCTGGATTATGCAGATTCTTGTTTCCTTGACGCTACTGATATGCTTTTAAATAAACTCGAGAGGCTTCAAAACTCATGTATAAGATTTATTTTTGGTCTTCGTAAGTACGACCACATCTCTACTTTCAGAGTCCAGCTCAGGTGGTTGCCTATCCGTTTTCGTAGGAACATGCATATTCTTTGCCTTCTGTTTGATATATTGTTCAATCCTGCTGCTCCCAAGTACCTTCGTGAGCGTTTCTCGTTTTTGCATTCCTCCGACTCCCCATGTCGTTCTCATATTGGCTCTCTTCTTCGTTTTCCTGTGTCACATTCTCAAACGTATTCATGGTCATTCACTGTCCACGCAGTGAAGTTGTGGAATTCTCTACCCACTGAGATCCGCAGTAGCCCCTCGTTGCTAGTTTTTAAGAAGCGGGTTAAGGAGCATTACCTGTCATTGTCGTAGTTTTTTTTTTCTGTCCTATTTATTTTATTACTGTGTTAACTTCTCTTTACTATAGTCATCAATTTGCGTTTTAGCCTTTTTGTTATCTATGTGTAATGTTATCCTTGCAATGTATGAATAATTAGAATTTCAATGTAATTTATATATTTGTGTTTGTCTTTATGCTTGTGCACGATGCCTTCCACTTTCCTTTCCCAGCTTCACTTTCTGGGTTAGCTGGAAGAAATCTCTGTCGTTAGGGATAAGCTCACCTTTTGTGCATTATTTTAAGTATCGTTTAATTTTTTTTTGTCATTATATAAGTGTACAATAAAGTATTAAATAAATAAATAAAAATAAAAAATATACGTAAGAATTTTTTTTTTCAGAGTACAATAATCTAAAGCTAAACTTTATTATAAATGTTAGTAACTTCATTTTTGAAAAGCTGTTTATTTAGGAAACCATGATTGATTTTGATCAATGTTTTTTTTCTGGTGAAAACTCGATTTTCGAAAATTGGGGCAAAATCAATAACTTCCTTATCTAAATACGTAGTGGGAAGTTAAAAATGTAACAAATATCCAGATCTAGAAACAAACAACTATGATCATCACACATATAGCAGCATATGCTCATCGACCAACAATATGGTGTAGAAAAAACAAAACACTCAGCAAGTCTAGATAGAATACCTTTCACTTGAGAAATATTGAAGCCCACTGCCCACCTGAATAATGTTATAACTTTTTTGAACTTATAAGTTTTGTATTAGTTATAGCGTTAAATATTGGTATATTGTCGTAACTTTTTTTAGGCATGCGTTTGATTACATACTAGAAAGTTATTAAGGAAATAGAAAAACCATAACGTTACTTTATACGGTCTTGGTATGTAACGGTGAAAATGAATTTATTTCAGGGTCCAGGAAAATGCATGGCAAGGAATTGTATGAAACAATAAATGAAAATTTTATTATCAGTTTTTAATTTAAAAAGAATATGTATACAATATACTCGTACGATTATACGATTTTAGATTGTAATTCTAAATGAATATCGTTGCAAATTTGTGGAGGAAAAAAATTTAAACAAGAATAAATCAATTATCAATCAAGTCAAATATCAATTAGAATTAAATGACAATCTATATATATATATATATATATATATATATATATATATATATATATATATATATATATATATATAATGATATTATTTCTATTTATAAGTAAAACAAAGACTCAATTGCGTTTCTGTAATTAAAAGAAACAACATTTAAAGCCCTTATTTTCGGGTCTATCTTTTTACAAAATTCTTGACAATAAAATATAATTTCCTTCTAATTTCAACTCATTGACAAATCCGCTGACAGAAGCTATCACGGCCCGCTATGGAAACTGGCCATAGCGCGGCAATATAAAAAAAACATAATTAAATAAAACCTTATTATGGTTTTCTTTACATCTCCCCTCCTGGAGAAAAACAATTACAAGTGTAATTGCACGTAATTGTTCTTCTGTCAACCGATAAGGGTGTGAGTTTTGATATGTGGTACAAATTTGATTTTTCTTTCTTGTGACCAACATTTACTTTATAAATTGTGTTTGAAATTTTTTTCAATATCTCGTAGGGTCCAATTCTTAGTTCATCTGTTTTCTTCCTATTAAGACGATTTCCATTCTCCACATAAACTCTATCTCCCTCTTTAAAATCATATTCTTTTCTTGACAGGTCATATCTTTTCTTATTATAATCATGGGATTTAATTGTATTTTCATATGCTAATTTTCTATCTCTTGTTAAATTTTCATTTGAACATCTTGTTTTTAATTCTGGTGGTAGAATATTTACATTTTCTCCTTCCAACAGGTATTTTGGTGCAAATTTAGTAACAGTATGTTCCGTCTCATTATATTTGTCAACACATCTCTGTGCAATAGTTGTCCATGCAATTTTATTTTCTCTTTCATTAATTTTGCATCTTATCTTATTAACCAGGGTTTGGTTTAGCCTTTCATTTAGGCCATTTGAAGAAGGAGTATCCATAGCAGTAAAAACTATTTTTATATTGTTATCTTTCAGAAATTCCTTAAATTCTTTGGAGTTTATACCGGGATATTGGTCCGTTAATATCATATCAATTTTATGACCTTCTGTCACTTTCTGAATGAGTTTAATGAAATTGTTAGAACTTTGATCTTTTGACGTTAAAATGTAAGCATACCTAGTGAAATGATCAATTAAAAGATGTAGGTATTTTTTAGTCGACCGCGACCCTCCAAATCCACCAATTGTATCAATTGATACAATTTCAAAAGGTTGTCTTGCTGGTCCCAAATGTGACATTAAACCATATTTTGGTTTCCTTCTTGTTTTATTTTTAATACATATTTCACATTCTTCGCAAGTCTGTTTTATCTTTGCTATGATATTCTTTGCTGAAAAGAATGGGGTTAATTTATTTATCATTTGAGTTGTTCCCAGATGGCAGTAAGTAATGTGTACATTTTTTATTAATGTTTTGCTTAGTTCTTCTGATAGCACAATTTTGTTTCTTGTTTTAAATTTTTTGTAGTATATTTCATCTTTCAGTATAAACTTGTTTTTTCTTTTTTGTATTTCTTCATTTATGTTTTGATCAATTTTTATGTCTTCTATGGTAATTAAATTTACCACTTTCAAAGCGTCATCTGTATTTTCACTTGGGTTTAGAACTGGATTTCTGCTTAAGCAGTCTGCCTCTTGATTTGTTTTTCCAGGATTATATTTAATTTTGAAGTTATATTGGGATAAATAATATGTTAGATCTCCGAGCTCCTCATCAGTTCTTGCTTTAATATTCATGTTTTCTAATGGTTTGTGATCTGAGTACACCGTAAACTCCTTCCCCATAAGTAAGTGTTGCCAGTATTTTATAGCTTCTTTTATTGCCAAACATTCTAGGTATATTGCCTTCTTCTTTTTCTGTGAATCTGTTAATTTTTTTGAAAAATAAGCAACTGGTTTATTGTTTCCGTTTTCATCGGTCTGTTTTAGCACTGCTCCCATTCCTTTTATACTTGCATCCGTATAAATGTTTATTGGTAATTGTGGATCATAAATTCTCAGAATCGGCTTTGAGCACAGTGGTGCTTTTATTTTATCAAATGATTGTTGACATTCTTCGGTCCACACGAATTTCACGTCTTTCCTTAATAAATTGTGCAGTGGGTCCAAGATGATTGCGCTGTGGGGCACAAACTTATGATAAAAATTTATTTTTCCTAGGAATTGTCGCACATTTTTCCTTGTCTCTGGTATTGGAAAATCTTTTACTGTTTTTAGGTAATCTTTAAGATGTTTTACTGAATTGTTTTCTATTATATGGCCTAAATACTTGGCATAATGGTTTGCAAATATACATTTGGTAAATTTTAGTCTAAGCCCCTCCGTTTGAATTGCCTCCAATAATTTTGATACATGTGATACATGTTCTTCGAAGGTTTTTGAATAAATAAGTATATCATCAATAAAATTTACTGCAAAATCACAGAGCTTATGTTTTCTTATGATGTTACTTAGTATTCTTTGGAAAATAGCTGGGGCAGTTTTTAATCCAAATGGCAGACACGTCCACTGATATTGTCCTTCCTGAGTTACGAAAGCTGTTTTGTATTGATCTTGTATTTTTAATGGAATTGACCAAAATGCTGAATTAATATCAAATGTTGAGAAATACTTACAGTTCACTGTTTTCATCATTAAATCTTCAATTAATGGAAATGGCTGTGATTGTGGGACTACTATTTTGTTCAATTCTCTGAAATCTATACATAATCTTGTTTTTCGTTCGTCTTCTTTTTTATAAGCTAGAGTTACTGGAACAGCAAACGGGCTATATGATTCCACAATCAATTTTTTCTCTAACAGTTTTGATATTTGGTCTTCTATTTCTCTTCTATCTTCAGCTGTGCATCTATATGGACGTTTGCAGCAGTATTTATCCACCATCAAGTCAATATGAGCTTCATAATCTCGTACAGTGCCGATATCATATTTATCTTTGGCAAAGACAGTTTTATATTTTTCTATCAGCTTGTCTATCTCCGATTGTTGCTGTTTATTTAGATGATTAGTAATATTTTCAAATTGATCAGTTTCAATGTGTTCATTGAAGTTTATTTCTTGTTTCACATTCTCCGTTTCAGGACTTTCTAAGCTTTGCTTAGTTTTTTCTCCTTGTGCATTAGGAAAGTTGGCCTCATCTCCTTTTTTGACTTTTTGTATTATTTTCAAATCTTCATTTTGCATGAGCTTGAATTTTTTTATACAGTCTAAACCAATCAGGAAATCATAATTAAAATTTTCTTTATCTATTACAAAAATATCCATATTTTGTTCTATATTATATATCTTAACTTTTAATGTTACTATACCTTTCGTTTTTTTCTCACCATTAATAGTCTTTAAGTTTACTATTTTTGTATTATTCGTAGTACGTTCTTTCTTTCGTATGTTTAATAATTTAGCATTAATTAATGACACGTTTGAACCCGAATCATAAATTCCAGTTACTTCTACAGTGTCATTTAATAGTAAATTTATTTTTATTAATGGTGGCACATCAAGTTTTTTGGATCCATGTTATTCAGATCTGTTTCTATTTCAGAGTTATTTACTGTTTTTATTATTGATTTTTGAGTTGTACCTTTAAACCAGCAATTCTCCGCTGGGTGGTAACGTTTCCCTCTTTTTTCATTGATACAAATTGGGCATGGCTTTTTCTCGATTATTTTTTCCGATTTAATGTTGGAATTTGTGTATACTTTTTTTTCATACTTATTTTTCTCAACAAGATATTCCAGTTTTCCTATTTCATTGTACAGATCTTCTGTTTCTTGCAAAGTTTCTCTGTCAATTTTATCAGTCACAAAATTGGGCAAACCAAACGCAATAAGATCAATAAGAGTCCCGGTATCAATTTGCTTCCGAACTTCCAATAATAATTTTTCTTTTTTTAGGGCATATTCGATTAACGAACCTGCTTGATATTTAAAGGCAAGAGCGTATCTTATGGGTGACCAACCTTTATTTCCAAATGTCTCACAAAAACATTTCTCCCATTGGTTCCACTCTGATTCCACAGTGTATTTTATTAGCATACAGTCGTACCAATGTGCACTTGAAGACTCCATAAAATTTTTCAAAATTTCTATTTTCTTTTTGTCCTCGTAAATGTTTAAACGTTCACATTCCTTATTAAAAGCTTTAATTCATTGGTAGGCATTTGAAATTTTGCTCGTGAACTTTTCGATCTTAAAATCTTTGGCGATTTTTCCTTTTTTTTCGAGTAATTTCTCTAACAATTTTTCCAAAGAATTGTTCGAGCTACTAGAACTAGGCATATCGTCTGGATTACCTTTAGTTTCCGTGATTTCTTCCAGGTATACATCATTAAATTGCAAGTTTTGTTCTTCATCCAAATATGCTTCTGTTATTTTATCTGTCAAAGTTATCCAGACTTTTCTTATTTGGTGTCTTCTTTGCAATGATTTTTTTATTTTGCCATAATGTGTAGTACTGGTAATCGCTTGATGTTGATTTGCTGGTTGAAAATCTAGGGGTATTCCATAAACCTGACCACTAGGCGTGGCAATTGAGGTTAAGCATATAATGTTGGTTTTACCATCAGATGCTGTCTTTACAGCGAAATCAAACCTCAATTTATCCATCATCGTGCCGAATTATTTAGCAAAAAAATGTTGTTTTATAATGATATTATTTCTATTTATAAGTAAAACAAAGACTCAATTGCGTTTCTGTAATTAAAAGAAACAACATTTAAAGCCCTTATTTTCGGGTCTATCTTTTTACAAAATTCTTGACAGTAAAATATAATTTCCTTCTAATTTCAACTCATTGACAAATCCGCTGACAGAAGCTATCACGGCCCGCTATGGAAACTGGCCATAGCGCGGCAATATAAAAAAAACATAATTAAATAAAACCTTATTATGGTTTTCTTTATATATATATATATATATATATATATATATATATATATATATATATATATATATATATATATATATATATATATATATATAAATCTATTGCTGTTCGTTAGTCTCGCTAAAACTCGAGAACGGCTGAACCGATTTGGCTAATTTTGGTTTTGAATTAATTGTGTAAGTACAGGGAAGGTTTAATGGGTAAGAAAATATAGGAAAAAAATAAGAGTAGTTAAAAATACAGAACATCGTTTGCCGGGTCAGCTAGTAAGAATTAAAAATTAATGCTCAGTGTCTTAATTACAGTAAAAAATATTTTTTTAAAGTTTTGTCATAAAGCTACATAAAACACTGTCGAAGTTTTCGTAACACTGTTGTTATGCAGCCGAGAAACGGGAACCCCGGGTGAAGAATGAGCAAGATTTGTTTTACAGAGTGCTAAGTGTGAGTTTTTCTTTTCGCATTCGAAAATGAGCGCGTTTCGAGTGTACTAGGAATTTGTATGTGATTTGTACAGCGCCACCTAGTGGTAAACTGGTTTCTCACGTTTACCACTAGGTGGCGCTGTACAAATCACATACAAATTCCTAGTAAACTCCAAACGCGCTCACGATCGAATGCGAAAAGAAAAACTCACACTTAGCACTCAGATCTTTCAGATTTTACACTGGTTCCTCAGCACTCTCGAAGGAACATGATATTGAAACGTATTCAATAGTGACGCACAATCTTCACAAATTTCACCGTTTGTTACTTTGTGTAAAAATTCTAAATCTTATATTCGGCGTACCTATGCATAGCTGCTTAAGGTTAAAGTGTCTTGTTTTGTCAGTGTAGATTTCATTACTCTTGGTACAAATTGGTATGAAAGGCTATGAAGTTGCTGTTGTTGTTGCTGTGAAGTTTTTTTATATGTACCAGGAAGGAGCCTATATCGAACTGCAGTATTCTACATTACTTCTAACAAAGCTGTTGTAAAACTTTATAACTGTAGCAAGGTGCATAAAACTTTTTGTATTTCTTGAAACAAAACCTTGAGCTCTATTCACTTCAAGTATAATTTTATCAATGTGTTTAACAAATGGGAGTTTATTGTCTATCAAGATGCCAAGATGTATGAGAAGTGTGAGTCAAGATGCCAAGATGTACCGCTTTGGTGTTGGTCTCCTGCAGTTTTTTTCAGTTGTTTGTAGAAATTCTCCTCAGTACCAGCTTCTTCCTCTTAATCGCATTCAACGTAGAGCGGTTCGAATCGTCGACGACCAGGCTATTTCTAATCGGCTTGACTCTTTGGCGTTACGCAGAGATGTAGGCTCGTTCTGCATCTTTTACCGTATTTATCATGGGGAGTGTTCCGACGAGTTGTTCGGACTAATGCCTGCCGCTAAATTCCACCATCGGACATCGCGTCAAAATTTTAAAGTTCCATCCTCACCACCTCGATGTCTGGAAATCCACAACCGTACGTTTTTTCGACACTTTTTGCCTCGCACTACTCCTTTGTGGAATCAATACCCTCGGGGGTATTTCCGAATGGATACGACTTAGGGACCTTCAAGAAACGAGCTTATTCATTCTTAAAAGGCCGGCAACGCAGCTGCAATACCCCCGGTATTGCGGATGTCCATGGGCAGCGGTGATCACGTACCATCAGGTGCACCATCTGCTCGTTTGCCCCCTCTACTATAAAAAAAAGAAATTACATGATAGTTTTATAACCTCTATAAGATTTAAAAAAAAAAAATACTGTCAGTTCATATCACAAACTTCTAAGGAAGAACCGTGTCAACTAATTCAAAATATGTATGTAGATAAACGTACCTGTATGTGAGAATGAAACAGATTAATGAGTTTTATAATTGTGTAAGATAAGAAAAATTGTAAGATAAAATAAAAACCCAGAGCTTGCATAAAAGTTAACATGGAGTAATGCAATTAAAATAAACTAGAATGAGATACTTTATAAATTCACACGTTGCTTTGAAGAAATCCATAACTTAGTGAAGAAATTAATGCAATTTGCGACTTTACGCAAACTATTATATGTGACTGTTACATTACCAATAAACAATACCATAATGTTATCAAACAAGAAAATTATTTTAAGAAATGGAACACAGTTACCAAATACCTTAGAAATAAACGCATAAACAATAATTTAAATACACATAAACATAAATAATAAATAAACAAACAGTATACCATGTCAAAAAACATAAACAAATCAGTTGACACATAAAAAAATATTCATACCCGTATTCCCGAAGACATAGGCAGTGTTACGACAAGTACACCCAAGATTAACCAAAGATACTTAAGTCCCACAATGTGATAGGTTACAAGCCTATTACCAATCGCCGTCAGGCACTTATTCAATCCCGGGCAACGTTTTTGATCAGAAAACTGAATGAAAAGAAAAAAAACATATTTTGAATTGCCTGACTCGTGAATCGAACACACGACCTTATATGGTCAAAACGACTACGGATCACTAGACTACAGAATATATTAGCAGTTAATACATACATGAATGTAACAAAATAGCTGAACCGGCTAATGTTGTTTTGCCCTCAGACCAACATAACATATTATATTATATTTTTTATTGGTCTAAGGTTTTGCCATACAAATTTTGGTAGGATACTTGAGAGGAGAGGGGGTCGTTTAATTGAAATAAAACTATCCTATCTTTTAAGTTAGACCAAACAGTAGATATTTGCAAAGTTTCATTGAAATCAGTTCAGTAGTTTAGAAATTAATAGCGAAAAAACAACGTGACACGTAATTTATATATATTAAGATATCACTGAAAAATAACACGGATTGATCTAACCTGTGGATAAATAAGTTATGTTCCTGTGCTATGAGTGTTAGTCAACGATACTTATACATAGAAATACTGAAATACCTTTAATCAATACCCAAACCCAGAAATACAGACATATTATCTCATCACATAAACGTTTGTCTATCATAATTAATCATAATTATCATATCATATCATTAAATAAAATATTATAAATCCGACCCGAGTCCGATCGATTGTGCAGACAGTGGAGGATGAGCCTTTTTGACGTGACAACGTCTTATAATTCGATAGAGCTGGCTGCACGCACGAAAAAACATGACTCATGCGGCGTTACCTCGCTCTGAGGCGTTCCGTTTAAGGCTTGGAGTACAAGCGAGAGCTTAAGACGTTGTCACGTTCAACTATCGTCTGTAAACCAACTTTACAGACAACCGTTTTTTTTTTTTGGAAGCTACAGGAACTACTTTCCTTGAACAGTAACAGTTAAATTTCCGTAAATTCTTAGAATAATAAGCATAATACCTACTGACTTAAGATGCAAAGATTATTTTGTATTCAAAAGTCATTTTCTATGGTAGTGTTGATAGCAATTCAATAGCATTACGTCGTACGTATTTAGAGATACTCAATATTTTAATGGCGAATGGATAAGGATTTAGCTTTACCAGGAATGGTTTAAAGCCATAATAAAGTTTAGGAAGTATAGAGTGCCGCCAACGGTACCTATACCTATATTCCTAAACATTAAATAGCACTTCACTTCGCACAATGGGAACTGAAGTAATTTGTTATTTGAGTTATTGCTTTCCACAGAGTAACGCCTTTATCTATCCATATTATTACTACCCTATTATTATAGTTTATTTGTTACGCTTTTACCACTAACCACTCAATAGATTGTAATAAAATTCGACATAAAGATTCGGGATCAAATATAAGCTAACTTTTTTCTAAAATTATCTTAAAAGTGCTTAAATAGAGGATTAAATGTGATATATAAAAACTATATCGACATGTTAATCTACTGTTTTTATTTTTATTTTATTGAGAAAAACTGCTCATATCATATATTAAAATAATGATTTATTTATTTATTTTACAGTTGCATTACATATTATTTTTCAGTTTACGTGCATAAGACGATTTACATAATATTATGTACCTTGTCAGGCGCAGCAACTGGAATGGCAATGGGGTAACAACTTATTAGAGTGATTTGTCTTCTAAATTTTCTTTGACAGAGTAATAGGCTTTGTAAATTAAAAGTTTACTTATACTATTTTTGAATTTACGATAGTTAGGTTCGTTTTCCAGGATAGGACCCGGAGCTATGTAATTTTAACTTCGATGTTATTTGATATAAATTATTTTTTGAATGTGATTCGTAGCGACGATGTATTTCTCCTAATTTTGTATATAAGTGGTTATTTTTCCTAACAAATTTACAAAGTTCTAATATATATATATATATATATATATATATATATATATATATATATATATATATATATATATATATATATATACTAGGTTGAGTTAAGATTTTTACGTTTTTAAAATGGGGCTTACATGTACGTTAGCTAGAATACGGATGCATTTTTTCTGTAGTACCAATATGTCGTGTACATCAACAGTCAACACTGTTACCCCACAGTATAGTGCCCATAGATATTGCAGTTTTAATTTTTAGGGAAGTAGGGGATTAGAAAAAGACAAAAAGTAGTCTATGTCACTCTCCATCCCTTCAATTATCTCCACTTAAAACATCACGTCAATTCGTCGTCCTATTTTCCGTGAAAGACGGACAAACAAACACACTTTCGCATTTATAATATTAGTAAGGGTTACAAACGTTTAATGCTCAGTACACTACGAGAACTCAAACGATCTCACTTTTTTAAAGCATCTTCAGAGTGTATCATCTAAATGGTATCTAACAGTGTTTGAATTTTAGGCAGTGCCGATGATGAAAAATATAAAAAAGTTTGCATAATTCAAAAGTGCACGCCTTATATCGCTTGTTTAATTTGAAGAACGATTAAACGACACCTAACTAAATAGTAATTTTCAATAGAAAACAATCCCTTGACATACTGAAGCTATTAAACACGTTACCGATAAAAAGCACCGAATAAAAACGAAAAAAAATACTAAAGAAATTACTACGAATTTTTTGGTGTAACATTCATATGGTATGTGTATACTTGACAAATATTTTTTAATGTATTAAACATGTTTATAAAACAGCTATTCTTTATATTTATGTGCTTTTATGATTATTTAGTGAAATATGAATACACTAGATACAGTTTAAATCCAAAAAAATGTTTGATCTTGACATGTTGAGAGTTGAGCACTACCTTAACAAGAACTTAATACCGTAAGGAAAACCTAAATGCGTATAACATCGTCATTCAAATATAATAGTTGATTAAATCTAATCCATCTCATAAGCTTTAAGTTACATACATGCAATAGCAAATCATTGTAATATCATAAATCAAATCCATTTGTCAGTACCACTCTTAAGCGTTCCTAGAACATCAGACAGGATAGGATACAAAAAACCTGTGGAACCATTGTGTATATATCGATCATAGAGCGCACTCATTTGATTACGAGAACTCATCTGAGATATCTATCACTGATGATTATATAAAGATATGTTAAGCCAACATTAAGTATAATAAACAACAACAATATATCTTCACGCCAAATCCCTTACGGGGTAAGCAGGAGAATTAAGTGCCATATGTTCTGGTCCAGACAGACTGCCTTGCTTCCTGTACATTCATAACTCTCTTCATACAAGTACACCGGTTTCGAAGACTCTTGACACCACCTTCGGACAACACCCGACCGATTTGCTCATGGTATGTAAGTCTTGGTCTCCCCGGTACCTATATTACAGTATAATAAAAATCACTGAACACATTAAATTACACAAAATGATATTAATATACAGTGATAATTGCATGTGTGTATTGTATATACAAGTTGAGTGGTAAAAGACTGCATACTGAAGGAGGGTGTTCAGTTCTCGACTCTGATACAAAATATGTAAAAAATAGGTATCAAATTTTAATCTATTTATCCATTAAAAATGTTTAGAATGAACACACGCCCACAGCGCATAGAACTAGACCCGGCAAAAGTTGTTTTGCTATACAAATGAAATGGCACTTGAGGAAGGGGGAGTTAATTGAGATAGAAAATATCCTGTCTTTTAAGATAAACTAAAGAGTACAATCTGCAAAATTTTATTGAAATCGGTTCAGTAGTTTAGGAATCCATAGCAGACAAATATATTAAGGTAAACAGCAACCTACTAAAATCACAACTAAATATTGTACAACGTGTGGTGGTCATACTTTTTGAACTTGTGACTATATTTTTAAACAAAATTGTCATTTTATTACGAGCATATTTTTATTGTTTACTAACGACCATCAACTATTATGGCATTCATTATTTGTAAACGTGTATATTGTAATATACATGAATATATTTAGATCGCAATTTACTTACTATAAAACATTTCTAATATAAGTACACACAATTTTAACACAGGGTTACATCTCACACACTCATCAGCGTCATCTTTAACCGAGGTTCGGTCTCACAGGAGAAACTTAGGCCCAATAAACTTAAACTCTGGCTGATCATTCTGCTCGTCCATAAAACCCGGTTTGCAGTTACGGTCACTTAGAGCAACTGCCAGTGTCATTTCGAAAATAAAAAACAGGAAAAGTAAATTGTGTCTCAACTCATATCTATTAAATGGAACGTAATTATATTACTGGTTATTAATGAAACATCTTAGTGCCAGATGCACAAGTTTACCGGCTGCCTTATCTTTTAAATTGAAACTTAACAGTGACAAGCGCTAATGGTGTTGCGACAGGTATAGGTAAGGCGGTATCAGACCTGGGCAAGACCATGCAGAACTGTACTCTAGTAGCTACGATGATAATGATATGCATATGCCTCTTACAAACTCTCTGGCAACGGCAAATAGTCTATACTTTAAAGGACCCCGGACCAATACAGGGTAAACGATAGTTCTTCACCTTGTAATACTTTTATTAATAACGTAGTTTTCCATATACTAACCGAACTCAAACCATATCAATATGAGATAAAATTGAGTTAACGAGAAATCTAACAGATAACGAACAATTAGACCGTAGGATTTTGGAACTCTTCAAGAAGTTCTTCAAAAACAGTGAAAACTTTATAACAGCGATAACGGAAAAAAAGAAAAAACTACCTTAACTTTCTTGGTCCCACGAATAAGCCCCTGACCGCACTCTACAGTCGGTATCTCTAAGTAAAAGATGTGTGTTCCAGTAACTGGATGAGACAGAGACGACACTACGTTTCCGCTGGTTACATATGTAGTTGTTAGGATTACTGTGTAATGCTGTTCTGAATCACTTTAAGTGTTTTTCTTTTAAAGTGCCTCTATAAATAACTATGGTCCTTATCAACAAACATGTATGACTATTTATTTATCTTATCGTTCCATCATATTCATTCTTATACAGTTGACGTTCGAATGACAGTAACACGATCATCTTGTGCGTAAGTTTTTGTTGATAACATTCGTAATTTTTTATCTTCCCGCTACGTTAGTAAAAGGAAGTTACTGATTTGATTTTGACTCGATTTTCGAAAATTGAGTTTTCACCAGATCACCAGATTCAGATTTGAGGTCAAAGAAATATTTTTACAATGACGTCAGTATGTCTGTATTTATGACAGAAAACATATAGGTATATACGTACGTATATATAGGTATGTACGTACATGTATATACGTGTGTATTCTTCTCATGACTTTGGTTGCATTCGATTTGATTTTACCAATCTTCGACTTTCCAAAAATTTGAATCATTTCGGCTCAGGAGATTTTGAGAAATGTTGGTTGGGATTATAAAAAAAAAATCAGGGAAACAATGTTTTTTAAAATATTTTGCATTAAAATATTTTGGTTTATCCATTCGGGAGTTATGGTTGACGAACATTTTGAAAAAATATTTTTCCGACTTAACTCAGATATTTTTTAACAAAATATTTTTTGACAGCTACAGTATTTTAATACATAAAAATTACGTCAAATTTCTTATTAAACTCAAAATCGAATCAAGTATTCGAAAATTGCAGCTTTTCAAATATAAAATTTATGTTGCCTTCAAAAGCTTACTTCATATTTTTAAAATAAATAGAAAAAAAATATAACGATTGATTTCAAAATGTAATCAGATATTTTCCTTTAAAAGACTCAATGACTAAATTTTTGAGAAAAATGTTTTTTGACAGTACTTAAACATTTTTCGGCTCATGAATTTTGTAGTTACAATATAAATGTTCTCTAAATTGTAGAGCTCAAAAGAGTAACAGATCGATTAGCAAGAAGAATTATGTAAAAAATGCATATTGCGAATTATTATTGGCATGGGTGTACCCAGGTTCTAGGCCGGGGGGGGGGGGGGGGGGGGGGCGTAACATTTTAAGAGTATATTTTTATCTACAACAGTTTATAGTCAGTAGAGAGGTAAACAAATTCCAGTGGGGGGGGGGGGGGGGGGCAGCTGCCTCTCCCTGCGCCACTTAGCGAACCTAACTATGAGTCGATGGGGCTCATGTTCGATTCTCCACAGAGCCAAACATTTGGTGGTGAGCATAGATTTTTGTATTTCTGGGTTTGAGTGTTTATTATGTATATGTCGCCGTGAAATTGTCAATACCGTTTGATTATAATATAGCTAATTTGGTTAGGTTAGGAATTGCTCTCTAGGTAGAATATAATCTGACGGAATTGACAATACCAAGGCGACATATATATCAATATTTATATATCTTTTATTTTATAGGTATTAGTTTCGTTGACTAGCACCCATAGCAAAAGCGAATGATTTGCTTACTTTGGGGTTGGATAAATCTGTGTAATTTGATAAAAAATAATTCGAGGGTACTTGTGAAATTTGTGTTTACCTTAAACGGTATAAATAAGGCGTAGGATACAAGCTCACTTGCGTGCCTTCAGAGTGAGATGTTACATCATTTAATGATTCCCATCATTAAGAATTTAAATAGCGACATGTCACGTCATTATCACGTCGAACACCGCTATATAAAAAGTGAGGAAACTTCACAGTGATGTGTATCGCGGTGTATCTTTAGAGACACCGTTAGGCTCGTAGATGACAGATTTTCTCAGGCTGAGGGAACTTCAATTAATAATTTAAACGCATTAAAATTGCAATAACCAACATTCAACCTCTTTGTATCTCTGTAATCCTGAATTTCACCAATTTATTAGGACCAAAACAAATTTAATTGGAGAATGTATCAAATAAACAAATCGGCACGTGGAAATAACGAAGAGAGAGAGAGACAAATTGAAGGAGTAGAGGAAAAAGCCTTTTCGTATTTTAGAAGTAAACATTGCAGTAAAGTCTATTGATTAAACTGTTTATTTAATTACCATTAATGCATTATATGATATTTTAAAAATATGTATTCTATTTTATTCTCTCTCTGGTTTAATACCATACATTTGGTTTGTTTCTTTATCGTGATGCATTTAAGTTTTATCCAGTTTGAAATAACAACGGTTCTAAAGAAGTTTCATTTCACAAAATTTGAAGTTTCGAAGTTTCAAAATTTGAATGTCTATGTATGTACAGTACCCGGCGATAAATATTGCACATCGAACTTTGGAAAGAGACAATCGGATAATTTCGGCTTCGTAAAGCGTTATCTCTGTCCCACACTACCTATGTGACGTTTAGTCAGTCGTTGTTCAAGTACGATAGAGTGCAGTCGCGTCCCGAAAAAAATATATATTTAGAGTTGATAACACCCACAAATTTAAATAATTTAAAGTTGTAATATGGCATCTTTCGGAAAAAGAGGGAAACCTTTACGAGGTCAGTCACGTGAAATTATCTACAATGTTTATAAATACTTTGTAAGCGAAGCTGATAGATTTAAAAAAAAAGTAGATGAAAATGTAAGTTGTTATTTTAAGAAGATTCAAGAGCGAGTTGCAAATGCCACTGGAATTTCAAGAAGAACTTTGAACAATATATTAAACGAAGTCAGTACTGAAACACATTCGACTGAAATTAAGTTCAGCACTCCAAAAAAAGGGAGACCAAAAAAGCAATTTCGTTTGGATATGGACGATTTTGATTACGATGTTGTTCGAAGAATGGTGTATGATTTTCACTTACGATTTAATGAACTGCCAACAATAAAATCATTAAAAGCTAAGTTATCTGAAGCTATTAATTACAATGGGTCTGAAAAAACATTGAGATAAATACTTCATGACATGGGATTTCAGTTCACTAAAATGGAAGATAATCGAAAAATTCTAATGGAAAAGCACGACGTTAGTCTCAAACGAATGGAATACCTTGATAAAATACGCAAATTTCGCGAAACAGGAAAAAATATCGTCTACATGGATGAGTCATATATACATGCATCCCACACTAAAGGGAAAACTTGGAGTGACGATAAGAAAAAAGGAGTAAAAAAGCCAATTTCAAAAGGTCAACGTTTGATAATAGTTCATGCGGGAAATGAAAAAGGCTTTGTACCCGGTGCTTTTTTAACGTATAAATCCACGGACACTACAGGTGACTATCACAATAAAATGAATAACGATAACTATGAGAAATGGCTGGTTAACCAATTAATCCCAAATATACCCAGTGATTCTGTTCTAGTTATCGACAACGCACCCTATCACAACAAGTATGTTGAGAGACCCCCCAACTCAAACACCATTAAACGGGAAATGATCAACTGGTTAAACAGACATGAAATTCCAGTTGATCCAAAATTAACAAAAACCCAGATTTACGCTATTATATGTCAGCACAAGGAGAGGTATACAGAGTTTTCTGTGGACAAAATACTTGCCGAACATGGGCACACTGTGTTGCGATTGCCACCATATCATCCGGATTTTAATCCAATTGAAAATATATGGTCTCAACTGAAAGGCTATGTAGCCTCTAGAAATGTGGGTATGAACTTAACTACAGTAAAAACATTATTGACTGAAAAAGTAAACATGATCGGCGCTGAAGAGTGGAAAAAGGTTTGCGATCATGCAATCAAATGTGAGAATGAATATAGAAGCATTCAACACAGTTTAGACAATTACACTGATAGATTAGTAATAAATACGGCTGATAGTGACAGTGATATTGACCTCTTTGAGAGCACAGATAGTGAAATGGAAGTAATTGAGAATTAGTATTATTATTATTTTTATTGCAATGTCTCATTTTAGCAATAGGTATAATGGTGTTTATTATGTACACTAAAGCTGTAATGTTCCAAAATAATTAAATACGTAAACATAATGTAAAAATGTTTTTTTATTTTATTTTACCCCAACCTAAAGCCATCACTTATAGAAAAATTAGTGTATTTTATACAAAGAATAAAAATATCAAAAGAAGCAAATCATACTTGTTTTAACAGCTCCTAATAGGTACCGGACTGTTTGTATTTTGTGCGACAGAGATAACGCTCTACGAAGCCGAAATTAGCCGATTGTCTCTTTCCAAAGGTCGATGTGCAATATTTATCGCCGGGTACTGTATATAAAATCATATAAATATCCAAATTGAGAATCTTCTTATTTTTTAGGAATTTGGTTGAAAATTAAAAGAAATGAAATGCAAAATAAGTGATTCAAACCGAACCACAGTGTATCGCGTGGAACATGCTAGGTGGACAATATTATTTTATGTTATATAACGATGCTCTTACTTATTTCAAATATGGGTAGTCATGTTTTTGTAATAAAAAACGAAAAAAATTATGATAGCAAAAAAATATTTTCAAAAATAATATATGAGCAACAATTAACTTAGCGAGTACTATGAATGCTGTAAATTGCATGCAGTTCAGATCGAATAAGTATCAAGAGGTATGTACAATATAAATCTAAATACATAAAATTACAAATAGTAACAAAACAATCATAGGTTTATTTACAATAAAAGAAAATATATGCATGAAAACTAAAACTAAGCAGCAAAGATAATATTTCATAACGTAACCTAATAATCATCATCAGAGTCTTCTGATGAATCGTTTACTGTGTAATCGTCATCATTTTGTGGAACTGTGCGATAATATGATGACGTTTCTAGTCTTGATTCTACTATACTAGGGCTTAAAATTAACTTTAAAACCTCTGAACATATTTTTTCCGGCTTTTTTTGGGGAATCTCTCGAAGGCTATTGATCAAGGGATCAGATGTTATAACCAACATTGACAGCAAGTCTCTGTTCGTGGCAACACGCGAGCACTTGCGGGTGTTGTACTCCCTAAATCTGCGGCAATCTTTATTACGTGCTTCCTGAGCCTCTTCGGAAAGCTGCCCAATTGGAAGCAATGCAGCTTTGATGACCTCTGTACTATGAATTAATATTTTATGTACAGTAGCAGGCATACAGTACCACGAATAGAGACTTAGATAATGTCTTCTGGTTTCAAGACAAAATTTATTAAATTCAACTAAGTTTATCTCGAATCCAGAAGACAAAGTCCTCAATATTACATCGAACTGTTTGATGATTTCAACATCCAATCCCGTGATCTGAGCACTCATCTCAGCATTCTTAAAAAACCGACGAGCCGTGTTTCCATCGTTTGAAGAACCAAATCCTGGCTTTGGTTTATCTACAATAAGTCCCATCTCGTTCTTAAATTTTAACTTAATTTCGTCGGAACGAACCTTGATATCTGCTTTGTCTTCGTTGCTTCTAGCCTGCCATTTCTTAATATTCAACTTGTAGCTGATATGTAAAAGGCATTCGAAGCAACGAATCCAAGCATGAAGTGTAGATAAACCAAAGCCAAAATGATCTTGGTTGCTGTTGAAGTTCGCGTTTTCATCATTCATCGTCTTGGGGGTGGCGCCACAGATGAAACACTTTTGAGTTGAACGAGTTTCCGTTAAAGCGTTGCATACCTTTCCGTCTGTCATTGTCAGCAAAAGTTCGTGTTTCACAGAGATTTGAGAATCACCAAAGTCGATACGTGTTGGAAGAAGAGCGTTAACTTCTTCCAACAATCTATTTGTCTCCGTTAACGTGAAGTCATTCGTTTCTTTAGCAAATATTAATTTGATTGGGCGACAATACAATGTTGATGAAGACCGAGGATTTTGCCAAACAATTTTGGCCCCATCATATAATCTAAGGGGAACTAAAGAAAATACGAAAAGAAATTCGTCCGTATCTTCAGTGTTCTCAAATCTCTGTTTGTATGTGCTGTGCCCAGAACTTCCATCACATCCCCATTTACTTACAAGTGTAAAAGACGAACTTGTTGCGAGGACACTGCTGATAACTTCATGCTGTGCTAATACTAAACGTTCCACTGTTTTGTTTAATAATGCTTGCAAATTTATTTCAGCACGTGTTTCTGTTACAGCAATGTGCTCCTGTGCAGGATAACAGGCCTGTTTAGATTTTGTCAAACTATAATATGATGGAAACACATTATGTCCTGCCTTCATAGACCACTTTCTTGTTTGTTTGTACGCATGTGTTGTTGACTTAGAATCTATATAGTAAGCTAACGCTTCGTCACTACTTAACTGCCTAGGATTAACATTACTGGTATCCTTAGACTTAACATTAATAACTAAGCTTTCACTAATGTCTCTAATTACGCTGGCAATTTTCCGTTGTCCTGCTGAACGCGCAGCAATTTCGGCAGCTGTCACCAATTCACTGACACTTCGCGATTCTACGAGATCCACGACTCGACGTTTTTTGGTTTTAAACGACGATTCTTCGAATTCTTTGCGAGGCCTTCCTGCTGAAATCACAGCCTCACTCGAAGTTGATGGTTGTGGCTCAAAAGAACTCACAGTAAACTGTATATCTTCTTCATCCAGCCAGGTCTTATTTTTAATTAAAAAACGCTCCTTCGATTTTCCTGAAGCCAACCATTTGACACCAATTTTATTGGAAAAGTTGGATATCTTCAACTTTATTTCTTTTTGGCTACATTCAGTAATGTTACCAAAGTGAAATTTTGAAGAAAGGTACTCATATATACCCGAGTTCTTTTCATTTTTTGTGGGTTTCAACCACTCTTCAAAAAATTCTACCCTAGAAATAGAGTATAAGCGTTCTGAAAAAAAAAAGAAAAGAATATGTTGTACTGAAGTGTGCTAAACAATTTGTGTATTTTTATGAAGAATAAAGTATTTCCTATGATATATCAAAGAACTAGCCCGGATAAAGGTGAATGTCTGCAAAATTAACTCTTTAAAACTATTCTTTCATAAAAAAAATACGTTAAAATATATAAGCTATGTTAAAATTATACCTAAAATTCATTTGAACAGATTCAGATTTTAAAAAAGGTTTTTTAAATAATAGGACTTACCCTCCGTGTTGATATCCATCACAAACACTCAAAATATTAACTATAAGCCACTATGGATGTGTACGAAAGTGTCACTAAACTGCAACTGATTGACTGTAACGATTTCATTAAACTCAATACCTGACTTCTAACCACTATTCCTTATCAGTTAAGCATTTGACAAACAACCGATTCTTGGAATCTGGAGATTAGGGGTGTTGTTTACGTTTTGCAATTAAGATTTCCTGGAAATGATAACATGAATTTTGTCCACCTAGCATGTTCTAGGCGAAATACTGTGCGAACAGTGAACGCGGTGGTAAATTTTAAGCATTAGATCATTGGACTCTCTTTTACAACCCCTAGGTATATTTCAGTAACTTGTTCACCGATTCTGCTTATGTTCAAATTTAAAAATAGATTTTATCTCATTAATTCATCTACTAAAAATGACGTTCTTCGATACATGAGTTATTGTCTAACAAACATGTATATACACTTTAAAATGGTGGATTGTAACAGCAGGCTTTAAATTCTCTCACCCATTCAACAAATTATGATTGAGTGTTGTAAAAATGTCCAAATTATGACTGGTTGTAAAAAAATAATTCCAATTTGAGATTGACAGTATGAATTTCGCAAATTATAACTGAGTTTATAAAACTCAGTTATAATTTGCGAAATTCATACGTATAATTTTGCGAAATTCATACGAATAATATACGTATAATTTCTAAATTATGAATGGCTTTGTAAAACAAATAAATGATCATAAAAGATGTAACATAACATCGGTTATGATCAGATGGGAGAAATAATTATGTCTAAAAGATTCAAAATCGCTTGTATTGGGCTGGGCTCCTTTGTAAAATAGACCAAGTGCTGTTCTGCCAGGCAAATTGTAAAAGGAGACTGATTGGCTATACGGGTCACTACCATCGTGGCTACTAGGTGGTAGAGTTCCGCATCATCTCGTCCGGGTATTAAGTCTTATCTAAATAGATAAGGTAGAAAGCAGCCACAATAGTGTCAATGCTTGTCATTGTCGTGTTTCGGTTTAGAGGGTAAGGTAGCCGAAAGTATATGCATGTGGTATTGCCATCCCGCCCCACGGACAGCAATGCACATTGGTTTTAATGGTTTTTCCTTCTATTAGGAGAGACATCTGCTTATTTGCTTGTTTTTTATATCTTACTAGCTGACCCGGAAAATGTTCTGCCTTTTTAACTACTCTTATTTTTTCTCACCTTTTAAACCTTCCCTGGACTTAAACAATTTATTCAAAACAAAAATTAGCCAAATCGGTTCAGCCGTTCACGAGTTTTAGCGACATTAACGAACAGCAATTGATTGATTTTTATATATATAGATGATATAAAAAAACAGAATAATAATAGTCCACCGCTATTGAATATTGGCCATTGGACGCTATTGTGGTAGAAATAGGTTAGAAAATGGTAGAAAATTATTACCTTATCTACAACTACCACAATAGCGTTCTTGTTTGTTTGGGTCTGTGCAATACTTTACAGACTGTCAAGTGTATTACCGACGCGGGCCGTCCAGCCTATAGTAGCAAAGTTCGGCGGGCATGTCTACGGGCTTGCCCGCGGGCATGTCCGTCAAGTGAATTCCCCACTTTACTCACATTTCAGTTTGAAGTGTTTGTTAGCTGGCAATATTATATCCGTGCCTAATGGATGTCATTCAAACAATTACGAGAGACTTAAATTTAAAAAATAAAACATTTCCATGGTTTTGATTGAAGTGAAACTGCTTTTCCATGTTATAATAAAGACATAACGAGTATTTTATGCCATAACTTGATTTGAACTTTAACGATCTCTTCAATATAATATCTCGATTAGCTAATTATATGGTATAAACACATTTACCAATTACTGTCTAACTACAGAATATACGCTTACAAGCCATTAACAATCAATAAACAGATTGAAAAACCGTTATTTCTGAATATTTATACTGTGTGTTGTAAAGTGCATTTAAACTATTGATTAAGATATGGTTCTATCAACATCAAAATATAAAAGTTTAATTATTTAGATTTTAGATGTTTGGATGTGTGTAACTAATGTCAGAATGCTTAAAGCTTTAAATAGATTTGGACAAATTAAGTGTATTTATTTACCTATGAAAAAACGACGTTTTGGACGAGTTGAGCATATTTGTTTCTAGTGCAAAAATGTTGAATTAATTTGAACGCATTAGAGATGTCTGTTACTTATGCGAATTTTTTTAAATAAAATTGAGCAAATTAGGCATGTTTGTTACTCGTACAAAAATTGTTAAATAAAATTGTGATAATTGGGCATGTGAAAATTGTGAAATGAAATTGGAAAATTAGGCACGTTTTTTAATCATGCAAACATTGTTTAATTAATTTGACCGCATTAGATATGGCTCTTATGTGAAAATTGTTAAAGAGATTTAAACAAATTAGGCATGTTTGTTACTCATGTGAACATTGTTTAATTAATATGACCGCATTAGACATGCCTCTTACTTATGCGAAAATTGTTAAATAGATTTGGACAAATGAGGCATATTTGTTACTCATGCAAAAATGAGTGAATTTAAATTAGCTACCCAAATATAGCTTAAAAGGTACTGGTCACGCTGAAAAAAGAATGGGTCATGAGATATATTTGAAAATGTAGTTAGACTTAAAAAAACATAGATATCGCTGTCCAATCCGATCACGAGTATCCTTTTCAATAAAAAAAAATTGGCAGGCAGACAGACAGGGTTATTATAAAATCTCTAATTATTTAGAAGTTATTAAAAAGTCAGGGATTAATCGCTCCTTATTCAAATCTTTTATATTTTTTGTTACATTTATACAAAAAAAAGACAAGCGCACTGAGTTTTTTCTAGCGGATCTTCTCAGTGTGCGGCCGTGTTCCGACACGTTAGTCATTTTAAAAATGTCTACACTTCAAAAGGTAAAGGTTTATATGAATAAAAGAAATTTTGATTTTGAGACATCTTTTTGTTATTCTTTTCCTCCTTGTCGGTTTACCTATTCTGATAATATTTTGGAAATTGAAAATACTCTCCTGGGGTTATGCGAATGATTGTTGGCTACATTATCCCCTTGCTGATTTGAATACCTTTTGAAAAATACCATCTGCATGCGAAGTTGCCCGCAAAAGTTAGGAGAAGGTCATTTTGATGATATACTCTTGTTTATTTGACTTATGATGTTAAAAAATCATTGGGTATGGCAACGCTTTTTTAATGAGTATCATATTTATTGTCTAGTTGGTCGAGCGGTTAGCGAATCAACTACATATCGAGGGGACTCGGATCTGATTCTTGACATGGAAATGTTTGTCCCTGTCAAGAATCAGATCCGAGCCCCCTCGATGAGCATAGATGTATTTCTGGGTTTGGGTGTTTATTATATGTGTTACTGTACTTATATATGTATTTCTATGTATTAGTATAAACAATAAACACTCATAACACAAGCAAATAATTTGCTTACTTTGCGGTTAGATCAATTTGTGTAATTTATCCAGCAATATTTATTTATATTTATTTATTTATGAATACAATAATATCAAACCCAGTTAAAAAGACATCAGTCCCAATATCAGTCCCCATTAAACAAAATGAACACATCAAATTAAACACAAATATACTCGTAATTAACGTAACACTTTTCTCAAAATGGCAGCTTATTATTATTTTGCATATTTTTAACGATGAGCCAATTGTTTTTGCTTACTACCATGTTTGCTTCTACGAAATGTGAGAAGAAGCAACCGTTATGTTCCGTTTGTATTTTGTCGTGACGGATACTCGACGATATTTTTGTCGTACTCAATGCGTAATGTTTTATAAATTAACAATGGACATTGGTTGTATGGTTATAATTATAATAAAGAAGTTAATGTCATTAAACGTACTAACTTAACATTTACTTTGGTTAATTTATAAACGAAACTTGGGATAACTCAAGTGCCACATTTGTTAGACTAAAAAATTTTGCTAAGTAACAATGTATTGTCATACTCTGTTACGACTATTTTTTCCAGAAAACCTTCAAACCAAATAAAAATAACACTTCTCAATAACATTTTCGTCAGATTAAGAAATCAAACCATAGCTGAGAACACGTTTTGAATAAGAATGTCAAAAATAAATAAATACCCTTCCGCTTGTATCCCTAAAGGAGTAAAGTAGGAGTAATTAGTGCAGTCACGATAAGCCGGTGCCCAGCGGTATTAATTACTATGATGTGACATGTGATCAACCTATTATCAAGCGACAACTGGCACATTCTCAGTCAAGTTACATTTACAAGAAAAACTAACACAACCTAGTGTTCAAGCCCTAGTTCGTAAGCACTGAGGATCATAACAATAGTCCTAAAAGGGGACCAAAACCAAACTTACATTAAACATTATTGATATTATGCAGGGAGTATTCAATTCTGCCACGAGGAGAGCAAGTCATCAAACATAGCAACAATTTTGTCTATATTTGAAGGCATACTTACTTGCTATTCTGCAATAACTAAAGATATGGATCTTTCCGACATGTAATAGCAAGCTTTTATAATAAACAATGTCTCGTCTCGACACATTGTAATAAGCTCTTTTATAAAAGTAACTGTATTAAATAATCTTTTATTGTCTCGACCCTTCATTATGTTTTTTGCAAAGTTCTCTTATTTGGAATCTGGCTCAATTTAATGGATATTGACTTTGGTGTCATATTTTTTTATTAGTGAGAGAGGTCAGCACACAATCCTGGTTTAATTTTTATTTCTTGATTTGTATTTTCCACGTATCCGAACTTTTATGATATGATATAAAACGATTTTATTATAGGATATTAAGAAACTAAACTCGTCGATTTAAATATGACGGCTATAAAATATCCAATTTAATGAAAGAAATACTGTAATTTCATTTACAGCTACCCAAAAATATGCAATGTTAATGCATACTTTCTAAAAAAGACAAATGGAATGAACAAGTATATGACCTGAAACTAAAAAGAATTCTACTGCAGAATATACCACGAAAGTCTATCCCTATTTGACAATTTGTTAAGGCTATCCCACGGCTATCTGATCCTGGTGATCTTATATGACAAATACGCGACTGTGCACAAGGCTTCATCCTAATCACCAGTCTAGAAGACGATGTACTTCTTTCTGCCGATGTGCGAGAAAGGCAATTATTTTATAATTAATTGGAGCTCACTGTGACGGTGTCTATCATGATGATCCGCGATACCTCGCCTAAAAAGAGCGATGAGCTTAGTTCTTGGCTCATCGATGCTTGATTCTTGGATTAAATATGGGAAAGCTGGTGCCTTTTCCCATCCAACTTTTAACCCAAAGTCTACGGTATGTTTTCTTTTTTGTATGCAACACAAAGTCTCAGAAACTGAATAAGAAAAGTATTTTACAGGGTAGTTGATCATCGTTAATAAGCAATTGGTAAAACCATTGCTTTATAAAACTGCGGTATCAGGTGCGTACCTCTGTCACGCCAAGATAACTTAAAGTGTGCTTTAGAAGACCTTTCTTAAATTTAAACTCTGGTTGTACCAAAGACCTACAAAAAAATATAAACGTAGCCAAGCGCTCGTATCGTGAGTCACGAATGTGATGACGGTGCAGCAATATGAAGCCGGCGGCTTACTAGTCGGCCGCGAGCTAGAGAGAGTGAGAAACGTTCTTTTTGTGACAATATTTATTTTGAAATCATGCCATCCTGTGTGGTAAACAATTGTTAAAACAATTCATGTTTTGAAAAAAGTCTTCCGGGATCACTTTTCACAAGGAAGTATCCAAATTTCCATAAATTTAACAAAACTGAAATAATATTTGATATAATTTCTCAGAACACAAATTTGAAGCGGCATTGTGACAGTGTGGTAAGTTAACATACGAATAAATTTCCCCAAACATTGGGGAAATGTCCTTTTTATTTAGAAAATATATGTTAATGTTAGACTTATAGTTTTAATTGGATTCACCGTACTATATACGTATATACTACATATATACATATTCATAAAACATGGCTCGCCGTGTTTCATGCTGTTTCGTGATTGATTTCCCAACTAGCGCTAGAAGATAACGTCATAAAATCATTTACTTTTTTTGGAATAATTAATAAAACTTTACTGTCTAACTATATCTATCTATTAAAACTACAAAAAATATGCATTTTCATTTTAAAGGTGGAAATCAGAGTGGGCCTTATTTTGTTTTTAAAAGTTTTATATGCCTACAATATATATATATATATGTATGTATATATATATATATATATATATATATATATATGTGTGTGTGTGTGTGTGTGTGTGTGTGTGTGTGTGTGTGTGTGTTTGTGTGTATTTATGTATTCCGTTCATTTTTTTGTTTATAGTAGTATTTGGTTTTATAGATTTAATTTTATTATGCTCTTATAGGTTTAATTTTATTGCAATTAATTCATTGTATGTCAAGTCGAAAATTATCTTTGTTTTTAAGGGGCTGACAAGACATAATTAGTTAAAATTGATGTTTTAAAGCAGTTTTTTAAGAAAAATTATTTGTTATAGCACTTCAAAAAAAATATATGTTAATATTCATCATATTTCTCGGACTCGATACATAATTGAAAAAAATTGGCTCGATAGAAAATAATTGCGAAGATTGGTCTTGAAATCATCATTACGGGTCTATATCTTTATTTCTTTGACGTATGGGTCTGCAATTGAAAACATGAAGTCAGCATATTCATACCTAAACCGCTACCGAATCATATTTGACAAATAATCTACACTTTTTTTTTAATTTCAATATTTATTCATTTTAAGACCCTGGCCGCCCAGTTACACTGATAGTGTGGTCTCGTTTACTCCGATAGAAATAGACAGAGTGAGCGATTTCGGTGTTGACAGCGTCTTAATATTTTCTTGCTACGGGTTGGCTGGAAGAAATCTCTATTACTAGAGATAATCTCGCCCATTGTACTTATTTTCTATTATTATTGTTATGTAAGTGTTTACTATGTACAATAAAGAATTAAATAAATAAATAAGCTCGTATTTTATTTTACGTTTTATTTGTTAGTTTGCCAATTATCTTATAATATTATTATCTTATAATATTAATTATCTTATAATATTAATATAATTAATTATATTAAGTTATAATATAATTAATTATATTAAAGATGAGTATTAAGAATTTATAAAAAATAGTTAGCATTATAAGTAAAAAAAAATATTAAAAACCTATTGAATTATTACTTGTAATTATTTAGAACAAAAATGTAAAATATGCTGAAAAAGGTTTGTAAAAATATTATTCATATTGTAATTAGTGCATATTTACATGTGTAAATATGCATTAACATAATGGCATATGTACAGTAGATAAAATAAATAAATTTCAAGACATTCTAAATTTGTTTGTCTTTGACGTAGGAAATAGTAATACAAATAAAATATCAAATATAATTAATATAAGTAAAACGCAATATAATTTATAAAATGTAGTAAAATATTAAACCAGTAAATGGGTATTTGAAAGCCAATGCTTGCAACACTAATCTCTAGCACACGTACGTAATGTTTTACGATGCTTACAAGTGTTGGCGTTGGCTTACGCACACATGTACAAAAGTTGTCTTCACCGATTTGTTTCTAATTGCTTACAATGGCTATGTCTATATTTTTTGTAGGTCTTTGGGTTGTACATTCGGCTTGCTCACTAACCATGTGCTGTTGTTATTGCCGAATTGTGTTGATAGCTGAAACCCTTATAAGCTATTGTCATTTCGAAACAAACCCGTTCCACTGTTTCTACTATTTAAGCGACATGCATAGAAAACAATACATAATATATTCTTGAACACTATCACATAGTTCACGTTTCACAAACTGCCTGTCTGGATTTTCAAAAGGGATCCAGACCAAAATGTTAAATAAACAAACAGGCTAACCATTAAGTAAAGAACACGTTGTAGGTTTCACTTCGTATTTCACAGATAATAAATTTCATGATGGATCTCTATTCATAAATAAAGCGTGCATTTAGCTTAACTTCATGTCAAACAAACTCAGTAGGTAAAGTACTCTCGAAAACTTTTATAGACAGACGTAGACATGATTTAAACGAATAAAATCTTTGAGTATTATTTTATTGTAATTATAATAAATAAAACCCTTTGATTGTAACATAGAAACATGTTACAATCAAGGTTTTTTTGTATGGTGTTTAGTATGTATGTAACAAGTAAGTATTTACATGTGTATTTCAATGTACTATAATATTATCGTCGACTATCATCCATAACACAAGCAAATAGTTTGCTTACTTTGGGGTTAGATCAATTCATGTTATTTATTTTTCCAATTTATTTAATGCTATTATTATTCTTACTATTATTATTTAGTTTCGTGGTGACTTCGTAGCTTGGTGTAATAGTATCTTATGTCATCCTACTGATTAATATATATAATCACAGGTAAATTATGATCTAGAATAGCACACAGGTTACTTATCTCGAAAAAATTAAGATGTCCCGCGGGATTCGCCAAAAACTGTTATAATGCAGTGGGCTGCAAGCTGCAGCTAGTACTATAGTATAAAGCTCAAAATAAGCCTCACGGTAGGTACTGTTCTTATATATGAGTAAAGGCAGTGCAGTAATAGATTATTCAGATTGACTGCACACAGCTTAGACTACTTGAATCTTCGATAATCACGTCGTCGGTTTGTTTTTCCGAGTGTTGTGAAGAGATATCGCCTATTCCGTATCTTCTGTCACGTTTATCATAATGTGTGCTCCGAAAAAACTTTTGTGTTATTGCTAATGTTTATATATTTATTAATATATATAGCAAGGATCACTAACTATCAGGTACATTTGTCATTATAAATCTAAATCTAACATTATAAATGCGAAAGTAAATCTGTCTGTCTGTCTCTTCTTCACGCCTAAACCACAGAGCTGATTTGGATGAAATTTTTTAAAAGGATAGTTTGAAATCCGAGAAATGACATAGGATAATTTTTATCCTGGAATCCTACGGGATTTATAAGCAAATTTGTACTTGCAAGCACTAAAGGATAACTTTGAATTTTTCAGTTCTGTAATAAATATTACTTAATAAATATCTCAGTTACGAGTCTGCCAGCTTACACAAAGTTGTGTGAAATGCGCACCATAACGCGGATGGTCAATAATTAATAATGAAAAAATAAAAATGAAATATATTTGAAACATTTTAAAGAAGAGATGTCTACCTCGATATCTGTCTTTGGTTGCCCTACATTAAGCCTCCAGTTGATATTGAGATCGACAAAACATCTCCATCTGACTAACCGATGATGCTATAATTATGAGTAGTTCGCGTAATAATCGTGTTTGGTTGGAGAAATGGACGACTATAAAGTTAGATTGTCGAGATAACACCGTTTTATAGTAGCAAATCATAGTAACTAGGTTTTATCGGCACGATTTTACGCTATCTCTGTGAGCAAATAATAGTTTTTGGTTTGAACTACGGATAATATTGTAAAGTGACTTTATTGCGACCTAAATAAATCTCACTAATGTTTTATTTTGAAACGGAAGGAAATTATGTTGTCAGATGTAATACTTATAATACCAGGTAGTAAGAAAACGTAGGTTAGTTGAAATACAAATAATTATAACAATTAAAAGCTATTTTAGTAAAAGAATGGACATATACCTTCTATAATTTTTAAAAAACTTTTGATAAGAACTGACTCAGAAGTGTGGGTAGTAATAAGTAAACTAACTCTGGAAAATCAATTAAAGATAGAGCTTCTTATCGACTTTTCTATAACCATCAATTTTCTAAACTAGTTAAATACTAATTAAATATAATTTACCATTTATTATAATGGTATTTCTATTAAAAAAGGGACAATTCCGCCGACAAACTGACACGCAGTTTGATGGATTGAGAAAATGGAAGCGTTTAGTCCAATAACAAAGATTTATTTTTTATTATTAATACATTGTTTAATCTTCCACAGAGGAAGCAGAAAATCTACGGCTGTAGCACCTTAGACTAATGGCCTGCACAGACGACGGACTTTTCTCCGTGGCGGAGAAAAAAGTACGCTCCGCGAATAAAAACTCCACCGCGAATTTACCGCGACTCAACGCACACGGTGTGCGATCATTTGTTGCCCGGACAACGCGGACTAAAGTCCGCCGTATGCGTTGCTTCGCCTAATCACACGTGTTCTATTCTTTTCAGGGACTCTCCTGTACTTTTGTCCGGTCCGCTCTCTGCATGTCCTCGGTTACTCGGGGGACTTTTTGTACTCGGTGCTTTTAATCTCTCATTTGCGTTTCTCGATACAGTTGTAAGTGATCTATTTTAGGAGACAAAAAAGTCCGCGGACAAAAATCCGTCGTCTGCGCAGGCCATATGAGTAATATATATAAATATGTCAGCCAGAGTATTATTGAAAAAAAAAAACGGCCAAGTGCGAGCTAAACTCACATACCGAAGGTACTGTGTAAACTTACCGTGTATCCTTACCTACACATAAAAGTACTTATAGGTTTTGATTCCCTTGTGAAATCGTAAAATATACCACAAAAACGGTCATATCTTTTGATCAAGTTTTTTGTGATGCAACTTAAAATTTACGGTATTTGGATATTTTCCTTTACTTACATGTAAATATAAATATCGCTATACAAATTACTCGAATTGATCTAACCCCAAAGTAAGCAAATTATTTGCTTGTGTTATGGGTGTTAGTCAATGATACTAATACACAGAAAGACATACAGTCAAAAAAGTTTATGACGATATCGCTTAAAACAACATACTGGTTATATTGACCCAAAACAAAGGTTGCGGTTGAATGCAGTATTATGGCCGCCTTAGCAAAAACATTGCTTTTTACCATATTGTTTATTACGACATACCTAATTAAACTACTACATTTAATTAATATTTTCAGAGAATTAGATCTGTTAGAACGACCAGCCAAACTGTATTACGGTTTATGCACAATTTTAATAGGTATCCACATCTGGCGCAGAATAAGGCTAATAAATCGTAGAAGTAAACAAATACGTATACGTAAGTGTTAAGTGTAATATCACAAAAGAAAAACTGTACTTTTTTCTTTTGTGGTAGAGCATTTTGTAATTCTTACAAACAAAACCCGCTTCTCAATATCTTTAGTTAGTTTGTTTATCTGTAGACAAGATGCAATAAAACACATCTTGGAGTTATGTGTAAATGTTGTGAACTTTTTAATATGAAAAAGTTTTTTGTATTTTTTTTAAAGTTTTTTTTCAGGACTTCGTATTTCGAAAACATCACTGATTGTTACGGCTATCGGTTTTTACGACTAAATATAAGTATGCCCGTGGATGTCGTTATAACGATTTTGACTGTATATAAATACTATAACATGCATAAATACCCAAACCCAGAAATACAAACATCTACGTTCATCACACAAATATTTGTCTGTAAAAAATTGCTTTTTGTCAAATTTCTTAATTTTATGTCAACAAGAAGTACCTACCCTATAGGTTTTGATTTCCTTTTGAAATCGCAAAAAATGCGATATAAATGGTCATATTTTACAATGCGTTGAATTACAAGTTTGTTTTTTACAGCTGAGAGGAACAGAAATCCAAAGTTCGTTCATCAAAAGCATTTATGAATCGCTATTATTGTAATCAATGCAATTAATATGTTATACCAGCTGACCCGGCAAACGTTGTTTTGCCATATAAATTATTTAATTAAAAAATAAGGGTTTGTGATAGCAGGCTTAAAATTTAGAGTTGTATGTATTTTTCAATGCTGAATCAAAAAAAATAAAAATAAAAAAGTTTGTCCATAATATAAAAAAAATATTTTAGGGGCGGACAACTTTTATCACTTAGGGGTATGAAAAATAGATAGTAGCCGATTCCAGACCTACTGAATATGCATACCAAATTTCATCAAAATCGGTCAAGCCTTTCGGAGGAGTACGGTAACTAACATTGTGACACGAGAATTTTATATATAAGATAGTAATAACTAATAATATAAATGCGAAAGTTTGGATGTTGGTTACTTATTCACGTAAAAACCACTTAACGGATTTGGATGAAATTTAACACACAGATAGATAATAACCTGGAATAGTACGTAGGCTACTTTTTATCCCGGAAAAATTATGTGATCCCGTGGGATTCGCCAAAAACTCTTATAATGTAGTGGGCTGCACGCTGCAGCTAGTAATTTATGCATATTTTTAGAGTGTAAATTATATGAAATAACAACATTGTAAAGTTTTTGTACTAACATAATCTATACAAATAAATAAAATTGGAGTGTCCTTTTGTAATATTAAAATAACTTTTACTAAATGCTTATGATGCACGCAGATGTATGCATATGCAGATGTATACACGGTACATATATCAAAATAACATTTTTTACAATTTTTGTCTGTCTGTCTATTTGCTCCGGCTAATCTATGGAACGGCTGCATTAATTTTGACGGGACTTTGACTGGCAGATAGCTGATGTGATAAGGAGTAACTTAGGCTACTTTTAATTTCGAAATTTTCGAACGCGGACGAAGTCGCGGTCTCAGCTAGTATTCAATACAATTATTGACAATGCCCATCTTTTCTACAGAAGATCATTTAACCAGTATCTTATAATAAATTCGCCATCATAATATTGTTCTGGTAGCATTTATTATTTGACTTTTTGTCAATGATTATATACAAAGAATCTACGCAAAAATGACGATTATTTTATAAGACTTCATTAAAATTTAAATGATGAAATGCAATAATATTGACCACATAACTAGTTCATTATAGTAATTTATTGATTGATGGCTTTCTTATTATATTATTTTTTATTTGAACTAACTTATAAAATGTTTATGCTTCGGTTCGTAATTTTGTTACGTAATTTATAAGAAAAAAATCGCTTTCTTTTGTAAAATCTTAGTCATGGGACATAGGCGTGCAAATATTTGTAATAGCTATCATTTTTGTTTTTATAGGACATGCTCTGTAGGTTTACACATGTTGAAAGAATAACAGATGAACGATTAACAAAAAGTTTATTTTTATATCATAAGATAGCAAACAAGCAGATGGGTCTCCTGATGGAAGGAGTCAACAATCGCCTATTGACACCAAACATGTTAATGGTGCGTTGCCATCTTGTGGCGAGGTCTCATGCCACATGTATAACTTTACCGGCTACCTTACCCTCCGAACCGGAATCCGGAAATCAGGAAGACTGAATGGATGAAGGTAGATAGTAGAGAAACCGGAGGAAACCAAGGCTGAGGTAAACCAGGCAAGACTTTCTGGTTCACGGTGTATGGCAAATCTCTCAGCTTATTCCTTACGAGATATTATATTATATTAACGGGACAAATCACACTTATTGATCTAACCTCAAAGTAAGCAAATTATATATATATATATATATATATATATATATATATATATATATATATATATATATATATATATATATATATATATATATATATATATAGAAATACTGTTACACACATAATAAACACCTAAACCCAGAAATACAAACATCTCATGCTCATCACACAAATGCTTATCCCTGTCGGGGATCGAACCCGAGTCTTCTCGATTGCGTAGTCAGGGTCGCGATTTGCTATTATATTAATAATATTTGTAAGATAGAAGTTCCGCAAAATTAAACATTAAGTCACTTGTCAGTAAAGCCAAATCTGGAAGTGTTACGTCACACCGTGGTAAAACGTCATCTTGATGTCGTTTTCATAGAAAACACAGAATATGAATGTAGATATTACCACGGCGCGGCGTGACAGCCGCCATGACAGTTCAGAGTTAATAAAACTTGAATATTAAAACGGGATTTTTCTAGTTAATATACCTAATAAGGAAAATTAGTACATGTTTCAAATTTAGTCAATTAGCCTATTAAATATTGAAAGATCATGTGCCATGTGGCTTAAATTTGCCAGCCGTCTGATAAAGTCAAACAGTGATAGGATGTATTATTATCTTTGCCAAACTCTACTAGTCAGACTTTCCAAATGCCATCTGTGTTTGGAAAGTCTAGTTTTTGTTAGTTTTACCTCTCTGACAGTTTGAGTTATATCACTAGTTAAAATACTTTTTATGATATAGAGCTGTAGATAGAAACTTTTTAATACATATATCTACGTACAGACAGTGTACTTTTAATTTAATTTATTCTATTTCCTATTCCTAAATTACTGAACCGATTTCATTAAAAGGAGAATGATGAGATCGGCCTAAATGGACTACAAGAATATAGCGTCAGCCGAAATTATTAAATTGATTTTATTCACAATAAGATTAGATTAGATTAGAAGTAGAAGAGAAGATAATAATTAAAATTCAACGGACACTTTTTAATAGAAAATTAATTTTAAAAGGTTTTTAGTCGGAAAGTCATGAAAATAAACTTGTACGCTTTTTATTAATTCTAATTCAAGCAAAGATTTTTCTATTCTGCCATAAAGTTAACACTTTCTTTTATTTCTGACCAACCAAACAAATTATAAAAATGTTGGATAGATAAGATGCAAAATTTTAAACCAACTATTGTATAAAATCTACAACATACAAGGCTGTATAAATAAGTACTCTTAACAAAATAACAACTAGTGTCATCTATCTATCGAACAGTACCCGATCAATCTGAACATAGTATGTCAGTCTTGTTTTTCCTTGGTGCCTACATCCTTCTACATTTCCGAACGGATAAGAAAAGAGCTTACTCATTCTTAAATCAGGTGCGCCTCCTGCTCATTTACCTTCTCTTCTATAAATTAGCATTCGTATTGTACGAGTATGTCTGTTTTTTTAGCCTTTCATCTACCAATCTGTATATGTCTGAACCAACGGAGCATGTCTTTTCTCATTTTTACACTGACACTTTCTTTATTCCTAACTTCTTTGTATCTGCACCTCTATCTTTTCGAGGATATGAGAGTATCTGTATTTCTTAAAAGATTGTTACATACTTCAATCCTTTGCTCACACTTTCATTGTTTTCTTTAAAATTACCTGCAACAAAAATTAAATATGAGTTTTATATGTCTCGTTACTACTAGCACTCCTAGTTTTATTTTGGTGTAATCTATTTATTATTACTTCCAGTTATAGCTGCCGCATATTTGTATGGCTCTGTGAAAATTAAATCTTATGATACTCTACCAGGCGGCCCGTAAAATCATGTGTCGTTGTGGCTACTATGTGACAGAGTTCCGTAATGTCTCGCCCGGGTTTGGTTCCTCCGCCTTACCTATTCTTGCTGCAATAGCATCAATATATGTCACTTTTGCATTCCAGTTGGGAGGGTAAGGTAGCCGGTAAACTTATGCATGAAGAATTACCATTCAGCCTCATAGACATCAATGATAGAGCATTGATATCTTTGATGTTTATAAGCGGTTGAACTATCAAGTTGCAAAAATAATCAGGCTATATTTAATTGTAAGTCTAATTTTCTAGCATTTTTATGCGACTACTTCTTTTGGTGTTTCCTATCGAAAAGGGAGAGAACCTGGACGTTTTTCCTACTAATATAATATTTCTGATTAATTTCACTCCAGGTTCCAAGGCAGCTAAACTTTTCACACGTTCTAAACATCTAATGCCACGTTCATGGTCATTAGGAGTTTGCCGTTATTGATTCTAGTTTTCAGAAGTTACAGTACTGACAACAAGAGGTAGGCTTATAAAAAGTGATGGTCTTAACCAGGGTAGTTTGTAAAAGGCGAACGATTGGCCATACATGGAACTATCGTTGCAAAAAATACTAGGTGGTAGAGTTATGGTGGTAGACAACGACCTCTCAGCCGGATGTATGATCCCAGCGCTTTAACTATTCCTGCCGCAATAGCGTTAATGCTTGTCGATTTCGCTTTCCGGTTTAGAGGGTAAAGTAGTGGGTAAACTTATGCATGTTACGCTAAGATCCTGCCACAAAAATACCAACGCACTATTAACATTTAGGTGGCTATAATCAATGGTTCTCTCTTTCCATTAGGGGAACCATTTGCTTGTTTGCTATGATGATAGGTTTTATCATTTTTTTATATACCGTATGGTATATAAAAGTTATGAAACCTATCATGTAATGACAAGTTTTGCCAATATTTTTACGCCTGTTAAATGGGTAACTGATACATAACACTGGAAAAACTTTGAAAACAACAAAGAAAAATATCGACACACATGGATTAAACCAGCGACCATTTCCCTAAAGCTGGAACGCTATGATGATAGGTTTTATCATTTTTTTATATACCGTATGGTATATAAAAGTTATGAAACCTATCATGTAATGACAAGTTTTGCCAATATTTTTACGCCTGTTAAATGGGTAACTGATACATAACACTGGAAAAACTTTGAAAACAACAAAGAAAAATATCGACACACATGGATTAAACCAGCGACCATTTCCCTAAAGCTGGAACGCTCTCCCTCTGGGCTAGTGTCACAGGCTCTACGTGGCGAAATTCTTCTTTGCTATATGATCGATTACGTCGATTACGATACGTCGATACGTCGTCGGTTACGTACATAATACTATCCCGCAATACGAATTACCATCTGTCGGACACCGTCCGCGATGTTTATGTCTTTGATTAAGAGAACCTTCTGCTTTTTCGCTATTCTGTGACGTAAAACTAACGATAGTTTAAATTAAAAATTTCTCATTTCATAAACTGAACTATAATATTCATATTTAGTTGTGTAATAATTTATCTAGATAATAATATACTTTCTGCCATTAATCAATGCAGTAAATAGTGAAATGGCGACTTAATTGCTGGTATCGGCGATACTTTGCCGACTGATACATTTATTCAACGAAATGCTCGCATGTTTTGTGACGATGAATTTTAGAAAGTACTCCAAATGGAAGATGAATCGCATGTATCTCAGATATGTAACGAGGTTCCGTTGTTATTAATTAGCCGTACTGGCTGCGATTACGTTGGAGGGATTTTCCAAATTCTATTTGTAAATGAAAGTCTATAAAGAAAGAGAAGGGGACGTAAATTTTTTTTATATCATAAAAATGCAAACAAGCAGATGGCTCTCCTGCTGGAAAGAGAAACCATAGTCTATAGTCACCAAAGATATTAATAAGTGCGTGGTGCGTGGTGGGATGACAATGCTACATACATAAGTCTACCGGCTACCTTGCCCTCCAAACTGGAACTTGGCAATGATTGCCGATTGGCTAGACGTGTCACCACCATCGTGACTACTCGGTGGTAGATTTCTGCAAAGACTCGTCCGGGTATTTAGCACCACCGCCTTACCTAATCTTGTCGTAATAACGTCAATGCTTTTCACTGCTATATTCCGGTTTGGAGGATAAGGTAGCCGAAAAACGTATGCATGTGGCATTAAGACACACAAGTATAGCAACGCACCTTAAACATCTTTGTTGCACAATATTTGAAGTCTGGTTTTTGTTAGAACCAGACTTTCCATACACCGTGCAGTTTGGCAAAGATTATATTGAATGTTTTATTTTTAATTATATATTGGCCGAATATAAAACTTTCCGTTTTATATTAGACCCGTCAACCCATGAAATATAAGCCGAGATTTGGGCTTCCCAGGAGACATTTATGTGCACTACGCCCAAAGCAAAACACTGTCCGAATACGTTGTTTACCCCTCAAGGCGTTGTGACGTTGTAACAAGCAGTGTAGATAGTTGCTTTTTAGATATTCTCCAAAATCTAACATGTCTTTTTTTATGTTAGAAGATAGCAAACAAGCAGTTGGGTGTCCTGATGGAAAGAGTCAACCATCGCCTATAGACACCAAAGGTGTTAATGGTGCGTTGCTATCTCGTGGTCTAATGCCATAAATGCATCAGTTAACCCGCTACCTTACCCTCCAAACCGGAACACGACAGCGACAAGCACTGACGCTATTGCGGCAGGAATAGGCAAGGCGGTGGTACCAGACCCGGGCGAGACAATGCAGAACTCTCCCACCTAGTAGCCACGATGGTATGGTGACTCACATAGCCAATCGGTCGCCTTTTACGACCTGCCTGGCAGAACGGCAGTTGGTCTATCCGTAAAATGAGCCCGGAACCAACACGGGGAAATTTAATGTCACTTCATATAAGATTATTCATACTTAATTTTCTTCTCTTTTATATAGGATAGCAAACTGTCTCCCGGTAAAAAGAAAAAATCATTGCATCTAGACAGAAAACATATTGTGTAGTGCAAAGCACTGTTACGATTGCCGTAGGAATAGGTATAGCGATCAGCAGGCCTACTCTTGAAAACAATATAAATCTTAAACTAATATTGATAACAACAATAAATTTCGAATATCGTCAAAAAACGGTACTCTTGAAACCAATATTGCCCACATTGATTCAGTATAGTAGCGACGTAATTATTGGAAATAAATGTCATCGTTACACGTCAAGCTAGTGTTACAAGTGGAAATTTTAAATACCATTTTAAACAAAATAACGAATAAAAGCAATAATGAGTAGTTCCAAAAAATTTCGAAATCTGTGTGGCGCTGTCGCCGAATCCAATAATTGAATATAGTTGTCCAGAGTACGAAATACTTCAAAATTCATAAAATATTCATTTAAAATTGAAATCGATTTTCAAGAGTAACCCTACAGATCTCATTCAAATTCGGGCGAACCGTTGCAGAAAAATTTACACAATTTTTTGCATTGATTTAGATTCAGAGATTTATAGTAGCAGATCTCTTACAGTCACGGTAAAAAGTACGTAATATACAACTAAATTAGTTCACGGAAAATGATAATATTTACGCTGCTATGATTTTTATGTACGTTCACAGTATATGAGCATAAAATAAGCACCTATTGTAATATCATAGAGTTGATAATTGATTGGTAGACTGTAGCGAAAGTATGGAGATCTTTTAATTGGATCCACTTCCACTCCTATTACATTTTTATTCAATAATTACAAGTATTTAAATATAAAATTGTAACATTTCATATTATTCAAGATACGGTTTTATTACATTAAAGGAAATTAATTATTAAAGTGAAAATGGCAAACTGGGAGCTTATCCTCAAAACTGGAAAGTGACAGTCACAAGCATTGACGTTATTGTAGCAGTTAAAGATAAAGTTTCAAGGTATGTACCAAACTTGGATTAGATATTGCGTAGTTCTAATAAGTGGAGTATTGTTGGATAGGGTTTTAAAATTTTTTGCTGGTTTATGAAAACAATTATTCGATTAAGGGATTCGTTTGTGAAATATTAAGTTTTAAATTGCCAATTTTTGTTAGAGTCTAGCATTGTCCTCCTCTCCCCCCTCTGCCAGCTAAATGGTTGGTTTTGGAGGTGGGAAAAAATTCATGGCAGTGATAAATATAATAAAGTTAAAAGAAAAACTACCACGGTGTAGAAAGCTTTCCAAGTTTTTTTGTAATGGTCGACCAACTTACAAAATGTAATTGGAGAAGTTTATAGGTAGTGAACCTGTGGTGCGGATATATCAGTCATTGACGTCAAATAGGTAAATGTTCCTAGTATGAAACAAAAAAGGCCTCTTCTTAGTTCGCATTATTGTGATGGGCAATTTAGGAACCCTTTCTCGTATATAGATCATGTAGTGAGCAGAGTTGGTTGGAATCGATGCGAATCAAATTCTATATTTATATTTTTACGAATTCCAATAAGTAAAAGTGCTAAAGTCAAAAGCCGATCTCAGTTCAAGTTTTAGATTTGTATTTTCTCGGATATTGATTTCAGTTCGAGTTTCCTTGATTTCTGTAGGCCTACTCTTGAAAACAACATAAATCTTAAACCAATATTGATAAAAACAATAAGTTTCGAATGTCGTCAAAAAACGGTACTCTTGAAACCAATATTGCCTACATTGATTCAGTAAAGTAACGACCTAAAAAAATCGAAATCCGTGTGGCGCTGTCGCCGAATCCAATAATTGAATATAGTTGTCCAGAGTACGAACTACGAAATACTTCAAAATTCATTAAATATTCATTTAAAATTGAAATCGGGTTTCAAGAGTAGCCCTACTGGTTTCTCGCATGGTCTAAGAGCCGGTAGGAGATCGTCCTTCACCGATGTAATAACCAGATGAGACGTATATTTTATCAAATATTATTTATAAACTAATATGCCTATAATTACTTGCCTGTCCAAAAGCGCTTATGGCAAGTTTTTAGCTTAGCAACAGTACTTTGAGTACGATTTTTTGCAAGAAAGTATATGTGACTGATTTTGTAATAAAATAATCTAAAATTTGATATAACTTTCGATAAGTTAGCAGATCGTTGGAGTCACCTATATTGACTTACCTGTTCACACCTGCTTGCCAGGTAGCCATATTCTGTGTGTTAAAAATTACCAGTGAAATAAATTTCATTTGGTTATCAAAAGTATGAAAGTGATGAAAAAAAACGATTAAATTTAAATTAATTAAAAATAGCCATGAGCACCTTTGGATAGGCAAGTAATTATAGGCATATTTGTTTATAAATAATATTTGATAAAATATACGTTTCATCTGGTTATCAGAGTGCTAAGTGTGAGTTTTTCTTTTCGCATTCGATCGTGAGCGCGTTTGGAGTTTACTAGGTATTTGTATGTGATTTGTACAGCGCCACCTAGTGGTAAACGTGAGAAACCAGTTTACCACTAGGTGGCGCTGTACAAATCACATACAAATTTCTAGTAAACTCAAAACGCGCACACGACCGAATGCGAAAAGAAAAACTCACACTTAGCACTCTGATCGGGGAAGGACGATCTCCCACTGTCTCCTCTACCAAAGGATTTGTTTTGGATACAGTAAGTAACCACTCTGATTGCTCTTAAAAATGATTATCTCCCGTTTACATACTAATGCTGCCAAGTTTAAATTTGTCTCCAGCGATATAACCATACTCACCGTTCAGTAAGTACACTTATCTATTGCATATGTTTATCATTACTTAACAACTTATAGTATTAATTAACTAGTAACTGTACTTAACCAGTTAAGTACGTAACGTCCTGGAGATATTATTTTTATTTCTGGTTTCTCAAGTCGACTAATATAAATTAAAATTACATGGATGTAATATAAGTGGTATTATATTAAAAATATATGTATGTATGTATAATTTAACTGTCGATTTGATAAGGGTCAAATAAACACGTCTGTTTTAGCGTTTGTGCACAAAATTTGTTAGTTCATTTCTCTTTTTTTTATTTTATAGGATAAAAAACAAGCAAATTGTTCTTCTGATGAAATACGAATGAATGCCACTCTTTTTGCAAAATGTTTTCAAAATTACATTGTCCTTTTGTTTACGGTACATGTATGGAAACTTAAAAAAGAATTCCGGCATGATGAGATGAGGACTTTCTGTAAAATAGTTAAAACAAGCGGACAGGTAACATTGAGCGGTAAATTTGCATCTATGGTAACTTAAACCACAATAGAGTTATTATTACATCATATAATTTAATAAAGATACGAGTAATTACAGCAGATATAACTCTGGCAAAATATTTACCATAATACATTTTCTGTGGGAATGCACTACTAATAAGAAACTATTGTTTGTGTATTTTATTGTTATTGCTGTTGTATTCATTAAAGACGAGATTGACACAATACAGATAAGCATGTGAGTGACCTAGTTTGTAACGAAGGTTTTACAAAAATTTTGTAAATTATTGAGTTAAATTCGTTTTTAATGAGATGTTTGATATCTATAATAATTTGAACCCAGTAAAATTGTAATAACGAACTTCTACTCCGATATCTCTGGAACCCTAAATAAGATATTCACCAAATTTATATACGACTAGAGACGAAGTATATTTCTTAAATAAAAGAAGAATTTTCCAAATCGGTCCAGGCTTCTGTATATAATTAGGGAACATACGTAGAAAAACGTTCCAATGAATTAAGAACCGCGCCCATGTTTGGAAATTAGCTAAAATTAGTTTTTTAAAAAATGACAGCCATAAAGACCGGCTACAGAAGTGGAAACTCAAAATAATGAATACTTATTTAATTATTTAGACTCCTTATTGTACAAAATACACAACAGGCCAATTTACCGTCTAAATAAATTTTCTACCAGTTAGCCTTGCATTTGTAGAAACATTGTAGTATTTAATAGTAACTTAATTTTTTTTTTTCAATTAAAGGCTGTATTAAAATATGTGATACAGTAATAATTTATAAAACATTTATTTAAAGCGAGGTTACACTTTGCATTACAGACCATTAAAAAAGTTTGTACATCGCAGAATCTCAAGGCAGTTATACAATTTATAGATAGATCCCTGATATAACATACCAGGGGTAATACCAAAGAAACATACCAGAGTCACACATCTGTAAGATAATATCACAGAAATAACATCTCATAGATAACATCTCAAAGATCACACACTTGATGTTACATTTCAGAGATTATAATAGGTATAACACGTCAGAGTCAGCATCTCAGTTATATAACACTGCAGAAATAACATCCAAGAGACACCAGAAATAACTTCCAAGCGATAACATCTCAAAGATAACAAAAGGAGATATACTAGAGGTGACATCTCAAAGTCATACCAGTTATACATTCCAAAGATAACAACATATCAGACACAATATCCCAAAGTCACACTAGAGAAAACATTCCAGAGGCAACTTCTCAGAAATAACATCCTAGAGACATAACTGAAAAATTATCCCAGAGATAACACCTTAGAAATAACATCGATAATAAAAACATATCGGAGACATCCCAGAGATACATCTACATCAGGAATGTAGAATAATATATGCAAGCTTACCACGTACCGTAATAATATCTTTGAGCCCAACTGTGACAGCAAATAAGCATTGACGTTATCGTGACAGGAATAGACAAAGTGTTGAGATTTATCAGAGCAGAACGTTGCAGAACACTATCCACTAGTGATCACCATGACTAATAAGTGGGACGCAGAAGTAAAGAGCCTTAAAAGAGCTGCAAAAAGCCTAGACCAATACGAAACGTTTACTAGGTGGTAGACTTCTTCATTGTCTTGCCCGGATCTGATATCACCGCCTTACCTATTCTTGCCGCAATAGCGTCAGTGCTTGTCACTATCGTGTTCCGGTTTGGAGGGCAAGGTAGCCGGTTAACTTATGCATGTGGCATTAGACCTCGCTACAAGATAACAATGCACCATTAACTCCGTTGGTGTGTATAATCGATGGTTGACTCTTTCCATCAGGAGACTTTCCATCTGCTTGTTTGCTATCTTATGATATAAAAAACTAAAAAGTAATTAATATCACACAACGAATTGCATAATGTAAGCCCGACTTAAATCAACTAAATTTTAGCACTTGTTTTTACTGTTTTATACATAATATTATACTATAATTGCGATTATCTTAATAGTTCTCAAGCGAAGAATCTACTAATAAAATAACGAGGTCTTTGAACTCAAATAATATTGGAGGTTGTGTCTGCAGATCCCGTTATGTGTTATTAAAACCAGATCTGGGTTTTGAGGTTGCAAAATATGACCCTGTTTATTTTTTGAACTATCTAGGTGTACTTGAGTGTACCTTTTAGATTAAGAAAGAAAGAATTTTTAACTACCCCGTTGGTCGAGTGGCTATCGACATTGACCACGCAATCGTAGGAGCGCGAGTTCAAATTCCGATAGAGAAAAGTAAGAGAGTTTGATGAATGCAATTGTATTTCTATGATAATTAATTGATTCAGGCATTACCTTGTAGAACTTTGAGTTAACACATACTCGCGTCGAGTGAGGTAGTGTTCGTTTCTTGTAAAGATGCTTCGGTTTCGAAGTGGAACGTGTATTGAATGCGTAAACTGTGTGCTTTTGTGTTGGCTGCTGATGTGGATGAAAGTGTAGTGGATGTGGATGGATAATTATGCCGCCGGGGTCTTCTTATTGTCTAAAAGGCCGCCAACATTCCGCGAGCCAGTTCAAGCCGAACTTTTGGCTAAACTTGCTACACCGTCGTGACTACTGGGTGGTGGAGCACTCTAAGGGCTTGTCCAGTTCTGCTATCACCGCTTTGTCTTATTCTGCCGCAATAGCGTCAATGCTTATCACTGGTTTGTTCCGATTTGAAGCGTAAGGTAAATTATTGCATGTAATTTTATCATCACGCCACACAAACAGCAACGCACCATTAAGATTTTTGGTGTAGTGGTGTCAACAACAGACTTTCGAATTTGTAAAATCAGTATAGATTTAATGATAAAATACTTGAAACCACATTTAGCACACAGAAAACATGCAAAATCGAAAAGAATACGATTATGAATAAAAATATTTTTGAGGACAGAGGCCAACGGTGACCTCGACTGTAAGCCGTACGACAACAATGGGCACATTGTTTAGTTCCCACACTGCTTCCCGCTGCATTTCCTGGTTTGCCTCAGATTATGTCGTACTCTACGATATTATAGCGTAGCGTTTAAGTTACTCTAGATTATCCTGTTTTATCATATTAGTCTAGTGCTAAACTTTTAAATGCCTCAGATTATGTCGTACTCTACGACATTATAGCGTTTAAGTTACTCTAGATTTTCCTGTTTTATCATATTAGTCTAGTGATAGACTGTTACATGGAATGCCTCAAATTATGTCGTACCTTACGATATTATAGCGTTTAAGTTACTCTGGATTTTCTTGTTTTATTATATTAATTTAGTGCTAGACTGTTACATGAAATGCCTCAGATTATGTCGTACTCTATATTATAGCGTTTCAGATACTCTGGATTTTCTTGTTTTATCATATTAGTCTAGTGCTAGACTGTTACATAAAGTGCGTGTCGAGCCACGCGCAATGTAGGTTTCCAAAGTTGCCCATCACAATAATGCAGACTTAATCTGCTTAAGAGGCATTTTATTGTTTCTTCCTATTCACATTTAAACAATTTGACTTCACACAAATTAATAATGATAATTTTACATTTACTGCAGTGATTACTCTATATGATAGGCTTACTATAAACAAGTATAATTACAAATTACATAAATAACTTTGTGAGGGCATATAGAAAAATAAATTAAAGCCTCCTATGTAATTTGGCAACTTTAGCAAGTTTCAAGCAATTTTGCGCAATGTTCTCGGCAGTATTGGAAAGTTTCCTAGAAACATTCGGAAACTTTCGGCAGTTTTCATCTTTAGTACGGACAGAGCTAGCAAAACTTAAAGGTTCGTAGTTTACTTCGGAACCGTAATAGCTATTGAGTACTGAAATACCAAGCTTAAGCAGGGAAATCATCTTCATTACCCACTGTAGTTACAAAAAGTAAAATCATAACACGTTTAGTAACATAAGCAGGTGGTCACTTTCTAAAGTGTTTTTGTTACGTTCGTCACAATCGCTGTAATTTAGTTTTCATTACGTAGATCGCGTGTTTCACTCGTATGCTAATCAACTGTCACATTACACAAATATGTGTAATGTGAAAATAATTACTGATAGTCTAAATCACACAATCGTACTGGTATGAAAGAAACCGTTTATTTAATATGGGGCAGTTAGTTACGTAACATTTTTGATGTAAAACTTCTTAAGGCACGACTTGAGAGTAACTTTTTTCAGACGAAAATAACACATTGCGCTGTTACCGCTTTTTAAAAATAGCACATAGTTCATTTTATAACAAGTTTATTTTGATACTAGCTCACCTGCGCAGCTCCGCCCGCGAGTAGATTAACATGTCGATGTAGTTTTTCATATAAATTTCATCTCCTATTTCAGCCCCTTAGAGGTTGATTTTTGAAAAACAATTTAGCCTCTGTTTGACCCCAGATTTTCAACTATTTCCATGCCAAATTGCATGCAAATTGGTCCAGTGGTTTAGCCGTGAAAGCGTAACAGACAGACAGACTTTCGCATTTATAATATTTTTTTATTCACTTTTTGTGATTACTTCTTTGTGAATTTAATCACCAATAAGGGTTTTTCCAAACAGATACGACTTGGGGACCTTCAGAAAAAGAGCTTACTCGTTCTTGACAATCCAACGATGCAACTGTAAGACTATGGTATTGCGGATGTCTATAGGCGGGGGTGATCACCTACTCGTACCAGCAGGTGCACCACCTGTTTGCTTCCCTCCTCTTCTATAAAAAATATACCGCTATCTGCAAGTAACTTATGGAAGTCACAGAAAATTTTACTCTCTCATAAAATAAACAAATGTATGCGTTCGTTTAAACCTTTTATATGACTTGAAATATATGATACCAAAATTTGCAGTTTTAAAATCGGTGGCTTAATTTTGGAGACTTTGGATCGTGGATATACACAAAGTAACAAGAAATGTATGTATATGTAGATAGATACGTAGTCACACAGTCGAGTAAGCAGCATATACTAAAAAGTTGTTTATCTACCCCCATAAAGAGATCTCGTTAGATACAACGCCACCTCACATAGCTCGGATATCTCTGATCTCCGCAAGTTACTATTAAGCAAATATCTCTGACCGCCAAGTTATCATGTACCGGTTGGAATACGCCGAGTTATGTCAATACACGTGACAACTGCGCTTGCGCATAAGGCCCCCTGCAGAACACATACAATTAATTTGTATTTCCAACTCGGATGAAATATTATAATCATTAAAAGAAATTTGTTACCACAAAATGTCACCCAACAAATGTATAATAAGTTCAAAAAAGTTAAATCTATGCCAACTGTTTAATGTTAATATTTTACACCCATATTAGATATTCTTATAATTTGTAACAGAGCTTGATATCATAGTATTCTCAACGTGTTCTGTTTGATTCGCAAAAATTGAACTTACATTTTACTATATGTGAGTGGTTACGCAAAAAGGGACCTCAAGGGAAAATAATTGATTTCGAGTAAATCACGTTTAAAATGTTGAGTCGAAATGAGAGAGGCGCGGGGTGTTTTATGTTAGTGTCGTTAGTGAGCGACTTCGTCAGTGAGAAATAGCACGTGTTTGCGATAGCTGTATTATTGGTGACTTATTTATTCGTCTTTTACTTGTCTTTATGTGCGCGCTAGAAAAAGAAACTAGTGTGCGCTGTGTATAAGGTGTAATATTTTCAAAACTGCCTCGGCTTACATAAAAAATCATTAAAAAAAAACTACGGCACCTAAAATTATTTTGATTAGAACAAAACAAAGATGAAGGACCATAGAATCAGAATTTATCAAAAAAAAAAAAAAAACTGTTTCCAATCCCTTCAGGTCCCTTTTTGCGTAACCACTCACATATAGGTATACAAACAGCCTGCATAATATAACAACGTGAGTTATACCGCATGAGTCACACTTGAAAGTCTTATATCTATATTAATAATTTCGTCAAGGGGTACGGTAGACTCGATCGAAACCTTACCTGAATTATGCAACGTAAAAAAATAATAATTTTGAGTCGACAATATGTATCCGCAAAATTCGGATTGTCGAGTATTTTGTTAAAATAGTGATTAAAAATTCTAACGGTGCTGACAGACCAATCGGCCATATTTCTTTAAAGGTTACAAATATGTGGTGTAGATGGCGTGAGCATTTATGATAGTATCGTAGAACGGAGCGCAAATTATCGTGAAACTTATTTTCTCTTCGTTCATAAAAGTATAGAAATTAAAAAATAGCAATACTATAGTGTTGTCTTTATTAAACCAACGTTGAAAGAAGACGTCACTACAGTGTTGCTACTTTTTAATGTCTACTATTTGAGTTAGTATATAAGATTGCGTATTATGAGACTTCCGAGCGAAGCCGGGTTTTCATCTAGATATAATATAATTTCTTAATGCGATAAAAAATCGTGTACCTACCTCGAGCCTTACCAGTTATAAAGAGAGATGGAACCTGACAATTTTATCAGATGGTTGTTTCACCGTAAAAGTTTTTGACACCGGTCCGGGATGATGACACCGCGGTGATAACTGATAACTGTACATTTGTTTTGAGATTGTGTTGATTTAAAAGTTTCTTGGGTTTTGTTGTATAATTTAACGGAAGGTAGAAATTTTGATTTTGTTGAACTGTTTTTTTTTTGTATCAATAGATGAAAACCCGGCTTCGCTCGGAAGTTTCATAATACGTAATCTTATAAATGCGAGAGTAACTCTGTCTGTCACGTTGTAGGCGTGAAACCTAAACCACTGAATCGATTTGAATGAAATTTGGTACAAAAATAGTTTGAAACCTGAGAAAGGACAAGGATAGTTTTTATCTCGAAAATCCCTGGAGAACGGGAGCTATGCAGGTAAAACCCCGGGATTGTCTATCTTTAAACCATGGTAACTTAGGCTGCTTTTATTTTAGATTTTTTTCCATGCAGACGAAGTCGTGGGTACATCTAGTATTTTAAAGACGAAAGATTCGATTTTTTTTTGTTTATTTCTTTGTTACGATTTAATTCACATACTACTTGACCGATTTTAAAAAATCTTTTGCCTGTAGAATGGTTCATTATCTAAGAATGCAGGCTTTTAAACCCGGGTCAGGAAAGGAAAGCAATGATTTTTGGTCCAGCCAGCTTAAGCCAGTTGGTTTAATTTACCTCCCTAACCCTCATAGTTACAATATATTCCTTTGTTTGTCCACAGCCTAGCTCAAAAATTACGTAGTAGACAACTGTTAATTAGTCTGAATAAACGCTGTAAAGTGGAAAAATAAAATCTTAAATTTTTTATAGTTTAACTTATAAACATTAAGGCGATTACAGCTGCGAACGACCTTGAGTTTCGAACAGAAGCAGCGCAAATACTATTTCGCGCGTGGCATGGTCCAAACGTCAAAGAGTATTTACAGTGGGCAGATACCTACGTTTTAACATTTTTGTTCACCTATATGAACTTTTATCATCATGAATCGACTGAATGTTGTCAAACTCAAAACCAATAACCAGTAATCGCTCATTTATCGATTACATATACATTTATTTTAGAAAAACGATAAATATCTAAAGAAAAAAAAATATATCGAAAATCGACAAAAAATCATATAACAATTTACACAATAATAAGAGTTACGTATTCTATTTCTTTGAAAGTTTTGTAATATACAATACATCCCGTGTAGCACTTTATTTTAATACATACAATCAACAATTAATATTTAACAAAACCTTTCAAAATTTAATTTTGTAAAATGTAATCTCTTGAATAATATTTTAAAACTAACTAGCTCTTAGTTTTTGTTTCAAAATCTCGTAAGAAAAAAGTAGATATATAATTTGATTTAATGTTTATAGAGGAAACTACTAAATAAGTTGGTTTATTTAGACTATTTGTATGTATAATATATTTCATTTATTTATTTTTACTTGCGAAGTCCTTACTACCTTCAAATAGTACCAGTTTTTATTCTTTTTTCTTTAGAGTTTTGCTTTTTATTCGATTGCTTGAATTATCTTCGTTGTTTAAATGTATTTTTTTTGTACATTTATACAAAATATTAACAAAATACGTATCTATCTTTAGCTAATAAAACGTTCAAGCGTAAACGTAGGTAAGTACATGAATAGTCTCAAAATATTATTCAGCGTCTACTCGCAAACAAAACTATTTATAAAGTACTAGCTTTCAGCCCTTTTAATACCCGCTTTAACTTCTTTAAGAGATAAAACTCACAGAATCCTCACATGCACGTTTATTTAATTGAATTAAAGAACATGCCTAATAAATTTGAAGAGATTTTGATAAAACATATTTTATTTTTTCTACAAACTTTACCACTTTTTTCATCCTTTGAAGAGATGACATTTGAAAACCTTAAACTCGTATTCATTTAATTGTATTAAAAATCATAAATACTAAGTTTTAAATAATTTCTACAATATTCTACAATAAACAATCTATTTTGTATACAAACATCAATGCTTTTTTTTACCCTTTAAGGAATGAAATTTAAAAAAATCCCCAAATATATGATTCTTAAATTGTGTTGAAGAACATAAGTGTCGAATTTCAAGTTATTTTGACCATAAACATTTGATTTTTCATATAAATTGTAACACATACTTTTACTCCTTTAATCGATGAAACTTCGAACATTACGTGCATGTTTCTTCAATTTCGATTGAAGAGCATAAGTACTAAAAAAATCCGAAAATTCGTACTTCTTAATTGTATTAAAAATCATAAATACTAAATTAAAATAATTTAGATTTTATAGTAATGCAATAAAAAAACCTATTTTTAACTCTCTATGGGATAGAATTCAAAAAAATATTTAATTTGTATTTAATTTTGTTTCAGTTAAAGGATAATTTAATTACGGCATATCATTCATTACAACTCAAAAATGACAAAATTTCATACAAACTTTCACCCCCTATGTCACCATCTTAGGGGATTTAAAAAAAAAGCCTTTCTTATTCCTTGTCTATATCATAAGAACAATATCTATAAAAAAAACAGCCTTCTCGGCCCAAGCTCATTATCTACTATAAAAAACATCCAAGCGTAAACGAAATGTTCAATTTCCAAACGGCACAACCTTACTATTGTGCCAAACGTTCTATCTGTACTATTACTCTTTGACTCGAATATGGAGCACGGAGCACGCTAACATGCGACACAGCCTCCCCGTATGAACGCTACCGGGAGACTGGACTTTCGACGCGAGCGCTGTCCATGAATTAAATAATAAGGTTTTTATTGATTTAATAGTACAATATAATGATTTTGTAAAATTTTGAACTTAAATTTTATAAAGCAATAAATTGTCTGTAATAAAAAGAAAAAATCATCAAAATCGTTACAGTAGTTTGGAAGTTATAAGCAAATTTTTGCGTAAAAATAAGAAAGATATTCGATTTTTTTCCGTAAAAAATAACAATAAAATTTGAAAAAACGAACTTAAAATTTAAACTTAATTATATTATACGTATAATACATATTTTTTTTAAATTATTAGACCAACCGGTTAGCAGTAGTAGGCTTTCAAAGAGGAGTCTATTTCGTAGTTTGGCATTACCTATCGCCTTAATTCATCGTATGAAACAACAAAAAAAAACCCTCTTCTGAATCCGCATTACTGTGATGGGCTACTACGGAATCCCACATTATGCGTCGCCCGACTCGCACCTGGCCGATTATTAAAGCATCTTCAGTGCAGTAATCGGTTGGCTTATTTATGAAAACCTGTTTACTGTGATTTATTTAATTTAAGCTGTTGTCCGCGATTTCGTTCGCGTGACGCTAAACGATTACTTCCTTTTGCTTAGTCGGGTTAAAAAATTGGCTCATGCTGCTTCTCGATTGTGTTGCTTTCTAATAGTCAAATAATTTTTGATAGTTTATTCGGTTCAGTAGTTTTTGAGTTTATCTTATATATATGTATATATATATATATATATATATATATATATATATATATATATATATATATATATATATATATATATATATATATATATATATATATATATATATATATATATATATATATATATATATATATATATATATATATATATATATATATAAATCCCTATTTTCCTTGGTTACGACATCACGCCTGAATGGCTGGACCAATTTCGGTAATTTTTTTTGTTGTATTTGTAATTGTAAGGAGAAGGTTCTTATAAAAGAAAATACTAAGAAAATTGAGCGGAAAATTAGAAAATTTAAGAATACTTAACCATCATATAAAGTTTAATGCCATTTTGGCTGCATGGAAGGACAATCCCGTAGTCTTATATAAATTACGTGTCATGTTGTTTGTCCGCTATGGATTCCTAATATGTAAGGCAAAACAACGTTTACCGGGTCAGCTAGTTCGTTATAAAAAATACAAACTTCAATAGAATAATATAGTTTGTACTTTTGGCGATTTCAACAGCTATTATTTGTATACTTACGATCAAAAGTAAGGAGTTACTATTAGCTCTCGTCTCAAAACGTGATTGTCTGGTTACCTCATTGATATAAAAAACCCAAGATACACAATCAGTGTGTCAAAAACGTCCTCCAAAAATGAGTGCACAATTTTAAATTGTGCACTCATTTCAAATAGAATCGCGTCGGCCGCGTCACTGTCAATTTTATTTATTTTCGTACATTGCTTTGTAAAAACAACTATATGTCTTGCACTTAAGGTTGGATATGCAAAGACATATGTTTTTGCCATATCTATAACTACTTAAAAGAAATTAGGGACACTTTTGAGTGTCAGTTTTGTTCGGGACTGTGCATCTAGGGTTTTTATATCAATGGGTTACCTAGATATATAACACTTTTTACAATATTAATTTAGATAAAAAAATTGAAATAGAGATTTTCCTCGTGTTAATAAGAAATTTCGAAAATGAGGATTTTTGAAAAAAAAAGACAACTGTTTCGTAAAAGGGGAGAGAATGCTAATAATATAATATTACTAACATCACATACTTACTACGTAGGAAAATTCTACAACGCCTCAAGCGGGTTTTTAGTACCTACCGAATTACCTATTCCTGCTGCAATAACGTTGAAGTTTTTCGCTATTTTTTTCTTGTTTAAAGGGTAAGGTAGGCGGTAAATGTACGCATGTGGCATTCTAACCTACCACACGGACAACAACATTTAACATCTTTGGTTTCTATAAGTGGTGGTTGTTTCTTTTCAATGGAGGCATTTGCTTGCTTGTTATCTTATGATAGGACAAGGATAATTATTGTTACTTAATCCTACGTGTATACTAAAATTCACTTACTCAAAATTACAACACAACCTCTCGGAATACAAACAATGGTCTATCGAATTGAATTTCTTCAATAAGCTCGTGGTTTCTCCGTACCAATTGAAAAGAGAAATTAACACCTAAACAATTCGCTGTATCAGTTACATATTTGAATTCGTAAGACAATAGCACTGATGGTAGGTGTCAATCTCTCAATAGATGTCTTCAGTAGATCCAGTTATTTCCTTAGATTATAACCTACTATAGATCCCGAATGTATAAAATTACGTAAATGTATAAAATAATTAAATAGTCCTATTAATAATCGATAGTAAATATATCGATGAATATAATATATCGATAATAATAAAAAAAATAGTATTTATGTTACATGAAAACTTACACTATCATATACATTAAATAAACATTTTGCTATTTAATGATTTTATCTTTGTTTTCTAATAATATGATATACTTACATAACAAGCACAGAAAATAATTGTTAGATAATATAAATCATATTAATATTAAAAATGCGAAAATTTGGATGTCTGTTAGTCACGCCAAAGTTCCTAAACGGATTTGATTGAAATTCGGCACATGGGTAAAATGTGAATTGAATTTTTATCCTGGAAAAATGAGTTGTTTTTCGAGAGATTTACCAAAAAAAATTTATAATGCAGTGAGCTGCACGGTGCAGCTTCTTATTAATATTAACGGTAAGATACAAATTCGATATTTTCGAATACAATCACAAGAATAAAGATCAAAGTGTACGAATATTTTATTCAGTAGTCTGTATAGGTTGGCCCCGTTGGTCAAGTGGTTAGCGAGACTGACTACGCAATCGACGAGGCTCGGGTTCGATCTCCGACGGGGACAAGCATTTGTGTGATGAGCATAAATGTTTGTATTTCCAGGTTTGGGTGTTTATTATGTATGTAAAATTATTTATATATCTATTTCTACGTATTAGTATTATTGACTAACACCCATAACACAAGCAAATAATTTGCTTAATTTGAGGTTAGATCAGCAAGTGTAATTTGTCCCGTGAATATTTATTATTATTTTTTTATTCATAGGTAATATAGTAACATAAACCAGGCAATTTGTGTTTACTAATGATTAATTTTTTGCTAAGAGAACGATAGAATACCATACTAAAATATAAATGCGAATGTGAAATGGTTTTTTTATGACTTCATTCCATATTAATGTAAGTTATGTCACGACTAAAAATGAAAGAATGATAAATATTAAAAGAAAAATAAAACAGTATTCATATTTATGGTGATTTAACAAACATACTATTGCAATAATGAATCGTGATAAAATAAACTATTCAAACATTAGTTTACTCTTTCACTCTACAATGGAGGAAGCGTTTGATAAAATAACATATTATTTCTTATATAATACTATTTGTAAATTATTAGATGCTCCCAGCGATCTACTGTGCAATTTTGTTTCAGTCTCATCACTCGCAGTAATATTTTGTTTCTTGAAGCGGCAAAGATAATAAATATATAATAATAAAATAATACCACCAATGTATGCCTGTTTTTTTGCATTAATAGGAATTGTATTAATTTATTATATTTTTTAGACAACTTAAAAATAAGACAAGCTAAAGGTGCTTTTGAAATATTTTACCGTGCATGGGATTGCACAATATATCGAGTCTAACGCTCTATCTTTATATGTACTCCTAAACCACAATGATTGAAAAAGATATGAAATTGGATATAATTACAGCCTACAGAATCCAATAGTTCCCATGCGAACGCATTCTTTCTTTGAAACTCTCATTGTTTCCAATTAAAATTGGATTAGTATTGTTATATTTGATAGTAGGAAAGAATTTAGATCGTATTTCTAGAGATTAACTATGTATTAGATAACCTTAAAAATTAGAAGTTGAGGTGTTTTCTACCGCGTACTGCGTTTTGCCCGGGTTAAGTGGAACCCTGTATTTTGAAGAACAACTAATCTTCATCATCTGGCAAAGAGTTCAACTCAAATCTAACTCAAACTGCGATCTAAGTTCTTTCCTACAATCAAATATAACAATAGCATGAAATATAAAATGCAATATTTTATTTAAATATACATCTAATGTTTCAGGTCACTTACTTACTTACTAGGTGATAAAGTTCTGCATTGGCTCGACCAGGTCTGGTACCACCGCCTTACCTATTCCTGCCGCAATAGCGTCAGTGCTGGTCACTGTCGTGTTCCGGTTTGGAGGGTAAGGTAGCCGGTAAACTTATGCGTGTGGCATTAGACCTCGCCACAAGATAGCAACGCACCATTTACATCTTCGGTGTCTATAGGCGATGGTTGACTCTTTCCATCAGGAGACCCATCTGCTTGTTTGCTATCTTATGATATAAAAAAAGGTCAGGTCTGGTCAGATACTCGTACCTATCAAATGTGAAATCATGACGATTAGATTTTGATTAGTTTCGAGATATAAAGCAAAGCGGTATGTATGTATCTATTGTGAAACAGTACAAGTGTATTTAAATAAAATATTGCATTGACTAATATCGTGATTACTATGTTGCATAGTTACCCAACGTTTTATTTATGATTTAATTTCATAGGATAGTGAACAAGCACGTGGTCTTCCTGATGGGAAAAGATAATCATCATTTAAAGATAGACAACATCGCCTCTATGGTCTAGTGATCCAGCGTCGGCGTTGATTACGTTGATGAGGTCCCGGGTTCGGTTCCCAGGTAATTAAAAATATGTTTTTTCAGATTTCTGATAAAAACAATAATGCCCGGGATTGACATGTGCCCGGTTAGCGATAGGCTTGCCACCTATCACATTTGTGGGATCAAGTATCTTCGGCTAATCGTGGGTGCACTTGTTGTACCTCTGTTTACCCCGCCGGGGATATGGGCGTGAAGATACTACTATAGACAGACAACAAAGATGTTAAGAGTCCGTGCGTTGCGGAAAGAGAAACTATCGCCTTTAGAAAATAAAGAGTTAATGGTACGTTTATATGCGTGCGGCGATGATGGGATGTCGCATCTATAAGTTTACAGGCACGTTGTAGAATACTGCCACCAAGCAACGCTTAGCCCAGGTTTGATAACACCGCCTTACTTTATTCTGCCTGTGCCTGTCACTGTCGTGTTCAGGATTGGAAGATAAAAAAAAAGTAACTTCACGCCCGTATCCTCGAAGGGGTAGGCAGAGGTACAACAAGTGCCCCCACGATTAGCCGAAGATACTTGGTCCCACAAATGTGATAGGTGGCAAGCCTATCGCCAACCGCGCACTTTTCGATCCCGGGCAATATTGTTTTTATCAGAAAATCGAAAAAACACATTTTTCAAAATGCCCGACCCGGGAATCGAACCCAGGACCTCACGTGGTCAACGCCAACACTGGACCACTAGACCACAGAGGCGATTAGATTAGAGGATTGGAAGGTAAAGTAGCCGGTAAGCCTATGCACGTGTTAAATAATAGGTACTCGCATCAAGGAAGCTTACATTACTATCTATGGTGTCTATAGGCTAAGGTTATCTTCCTTTATCAGGGAAAGCATATGTTTGTTTGCTGTCCTATAATATAAAAATGACAACTGAAAGTTAAATCAAACATTGCTATCCTATAATATAAAAAATTAGAACTGAAAGTTAAATCAAACATTGCTATTCTATAATATAAAAAAAATACAATTGAAAGTTAAATCAAACATTGCTATCCTATAATATAAAAAAATGAGAACTGAAAGTTAAATCAAACATTGCTATTCTATAATATAAAAAAAATACAATTGAAAGTTAAATCAAACATTGCTATCCTATAATATAAAAAATGAGAACTGAAAGTTAAATAAACATTGCTATCCTATAACATAAAAAATTACAATTGAAAGTTAAATGAAACATCCTATATTATAAAAAATTAGAACTGAAAGTTAAATCAAACATTGCTATTCTATAATATAAAAAATTACAACTGACAGTTAAATCAAACATTGCTATTCTATAATATAAAAAATTACAACTGAAAGTTAAATCAAACATTGCTATTCTATAATATAAAATATTACAACTGAAAGTTAAATCAAACATTGCTATCCTATAATATAAAAAATTACAACTGAAAGTTAAATCAAACATTGCTATTCTATAATATAAAATTTAGAACTGAAAGTTAAATCAAACATTGCTATTCTATAATATAAAAAATTACAACTGAAAGTTAAATCAAACATTGCTATTCTATAATATAAAATTTAGAACTGAAAGTTAAATCAAACATTGCTATTCTATAATATAAAAAAAATACAACTGAAAGTTAAATCAAACACCTGCATGTGCTCTTGATAGTTGCTTATATTTTTCTTTCTATTTTAACTTTGTCTTTACATTGAACTTATAGATTTTTTTCTAACTAGTGTACTCGCCATATTATAAAAAAATTTGGTGAAAACGGAAACGTCACATTTTTCCGGTATAAAACGTAGTCTATGTATTAATTCTTGACATTATCTACCTGTGTACCAAAACATCCATCCATCCGAACATCCAAACTTTCGCACTTATAATATAGAAATGCAGATAAATTGCTTTGCATTATAACCTTTTATTTTAAATAAAAAATTGTATTTTTTTTTAATACACTTGTATTGTTTTACAAATCACATTTTTAATTATTATCGCTAACCGGTTTCGCCTTTTACGGCATCTTCAGGGCTACGAGACTTTGAAGATGCCGTAAAAGGTGAAACCGGTTGGCGATATTTATTAAATTTAATGTAATTGTGAAACAGTACAAGTATATTAACAAAATTATAAATGGAGGTGCACCAAGTGCCGACGATAAAAGGTGTAAAATATAAAAAAAAATCTTACTTTCTTACTATTCTTTCACGTTGGTCCAGGTTTCTTTGAAAATAGACCATCCATTGGTCAAATTTGTGACAAACATCGTGACTACTAGGTAGTAGATTTCTGCATCGTCTTGGTACCACTACCTCACCTATTTCTGCAGTAATAACGTCCGTGCTTGTCAATGTCGTGTTCCGGTTTGGAGGGTAATGTAGTAAACTTATGCATGTGGTATTAAGACACCGCAATAAGGGCAGCAACGCACCATTAACATCTTCGGCGTCTATAGGCGATAATTTTTTGGATCAGGAGAGCAATCTGCTTATTCGTTATCCTATAATATAAAAAAAACAAATTCGAAAATCAACCGCTTAGGGGTTAAAATAGCGGATGAAAGTTCGATTAAAAATTATGTTATTGAAACGTAATTCTACTATTCGCTTATAAATAAAATAATTAATCACTACATTTACAAGAAGTTACAGATACTTCTGACAGTCTGACATAATTCATACGCCTCAACGCCCATTGATGTAATTCATGACATCTTACATGACAACATAATATGACATGTGACGAAATGGTAACACACTAATTCGAGTTGCTCATTCGTAATCTATTTGGTAATTTAATACCGGTTATAACACTTTAGTAAATGTATGGCTAATAATCCATCTTTTTGAATAAAACTTCTTTTGGTGTGACTTGAGGGTAATTCAGATTTATTTTTGGACAGAAATTGCGATTGACGCATTTCCCGCTATTTAAAAATAGAATGTCGTGAGTATATGTGACATATAGTCCCCCCCCATGTTGGTCCGGGTTTCTTTGAAGAATTGACGACCTGCCGTTTTGCCAGGCAGTCCGTAAGAGGCGAACGGTTGGCTATACCATCATGGCTACTAGGTGATAGAGTTCTGCAATGTCTCGCCCGAGTCTGGTACCACCGCCTTACCTATTTCTGCTGCAATAGCGTCAGCGCTTGTCGCTGTCGTGTTCCAGTTTGGAGGGTAAAATAGCCGGTAAATTTATGCAAATGACATTAACACCTCCCACAAATGCAAATGACATTAACACGGCCACAATCGCCTCGGATAGCAACGCAACATTAACACATTTGGTGTCTACAATTGATGCTTGTTCCTTTCCATGAGATCTGCTTATTTGTTATCTTATAATATAAAAAAATAGCACATTTTATAACAAGCTTATATTGACATGAGCAGATATAACCTTCAGCTTTATTTTGAACTGGCGAAAGACGGAGGTTATCAGTTTGACCTGTACCTACATATGTGTCTAATATTGTTGCAATTGATAATAATATGATTATCTATTTAGGCGTTCATATATAATCACATCATATATACACATCACATCATATATAATTATATATAAATATGATTATCTATTTAGGCGTTCAAATATTTGCACAAAATCCGGTTTCCGAACCGATTTCCGAAATTCGACCGGGTGCCGAAATTCGACCGTGGGTCGAAGTTCTACGAAGTTCCTTATCGCGCGTTGTGAAAGGGGGCTAGACGGAAAAAATCCTTACGAAAAGTTATCGCGACACTTTTTGCTATAGTAAGGTGTTATAAGCTGCGTGCAGATGTTTCTCTGTCTGTCTCTCTCTCTCTCTTATAGAAAGCAAGCAAGATATTTTCATTTCTATTTCGAATTGAACAGTGTGGTGTCGCGACGATTATTTTTGTTGAGTGTATAAAGGTTTTTTGTAAATAATAATAAAAGGAACTTCGTTCCATCCGGGTGTCCCTTGACACCTCTCAAGTTCTTTTAATTACATTAGGTATATTTCAACTCAGGGAATCGTTTAAATTTCATCAAATCAGTTCAATTAATTTTAAGGTATAGTTGATATATTTTGCAGTCGGAGTATTTTTTTATAAAATCACCATTATTTTATCAACGTGTTTTAGGTCTAAGCAGCCAGTGCTAGCTAATCATATTTATAACGTACTAATTAAATATTAATTAGGCCTACTTACCGTTCCGGTCGCCGATAAAGTTATCAAATAGATTACTGATGCAAAACATATAACGTTTCACCGTTTTGTCACATTATATAGGTATTTAAGATTTAAGATGTCGAAAGTGTGCGTTAAAGTGTACGAAATATGATGAAAAGAAGAAGAATTGGCTAAATTTATCACTAGTATCTTGAATACTAGGTGGTAGACTTCCGCAACGTCACGTCGTTGTTACCACCGCCTTATTTATTCTGATACACACGGGGTTCATCTACTGGTAAGTGACTTCCGTCATCCGTGAACATCTGCATTACCAGAGATTTTGCAGTTGGTATAGCGACCTTTTAACAATGAGATATTTCTTTTCTTGAAGATCCACAAGTCGTATCCGTTCGGCAACAGCCCCGTCAGTAATAGATTCCAGAAAGGTGTAGTGCAAGGCGGAAAAGTACTGAGAAAAAAGGACCTTGTGAATTTTCATTTCATTTCCAGACATCGAGGTGGTCAGGGCAGAACTTTGAATTTTGACGCGATTATCGATGACAGGAACTAATCAAAAATCATAAAACATCTATGGTATCTGCACGCCCGTATCCCTGAAGAGGTAGGCAGAGGTACAATAATCGCACCCGGCCGCGATTAGCCAAAGATACTTGGTCCCACAATGTGATAGGTGGCAAGCCTATCGCCAACCGGACACTTTCTAATCCCGGGCAATGTTGTTTTTATCAAAAAACAGAAAAACACAGTTTTGAATTACCCGGCCCGGGAATCGAACCGGGACCTCATGTGGACAACACCGACACCGGATCACTTGGCCTTTTTTAAATTGTGGTATCTATTTATGAAGTTTGTCTTTTTCCAACATCTGCTTGCTTGCTATCTTACGATATAAAAGAAACCTCAATGACACTTTTACTTTCCAATGCCAAGCACAAATTTAAAGTTTAGGAATCGAACCTTGGATCCCATGAGTTGAGTATAATATTAACTAGGCTAAGAGGCGGTATTTTAATATCTTATTTAGATTAAAGTATCTAATTTGCATGCCCTCTCAAGTCCAAACGTCGGCAACGCTTTTGACATAACCTATGGATGCTATTTTTACATAATACATTCTAAATTAAGAAAATAATTTATGTGATGCATCTGATCAACGTATTTTATAATAGTTTACGCAATAAATAGAAGGTAAACAGTTGTAGACTAGCTTTATTGCCTTGAGAATAGAAAGTGTTTATGAGAATTATGTTTGGGAGAACATATTATTAATCAGAAAATATGGTCTACGCTTTTAAGTTGTTTCTTTAATTATGTTATGCAATTTCGTGCGTAAATCTTATTAACACTAAGAAAATAATACGAAAACATAAGATTTAATCAAACAATACAAGTTGGAATTATACTATTATATTATCTTTTAGTAGCGAGTCGCTACTCGCTACGCTTAACGCTACGTAATTAATATTTTTTAGGTTTATTTTTTTAATCCCAGAGGAACAATTATTCATTTTTTTCGAATAAAAACTAGTCTATGTTTTGAGCCTTATAGTAGGGGAGCTCAAGAGGGGATACTCGAGCGTGTCAGATTAACATAGGTGGGGTGCCTCTCATACTGTTGAGGTTCTCCGTCAAATATAAACCTTTTATATAGAGGCGAGTAACGGGCAAAAAAAAAAACAAAATTCCGATAATTTTTGGTTTGTAGAAATTATCAGATTATATTTTTTTCGTTATTCTTACATCATTTTTTATGTTTTAAATTTTTCACTTGTACTGTTTCACAATTCACTAATTATATATAATATATACTTTTTTATTTAAATAGCCAACCGGTTTCGCATTTTACTGCATCATCAGGGCTAAAACTTAAATTGTCAACATATACGTTGTGTTAGGAATTAACAATTCCTAACACAACGTATTTGTTGACAATTTAAGTTTTAGTCCTGATGATGCAGTAAAACCGGTTGGCTATTTAAATAAAAAAAGTATATATTATATATAATTAGTGAATTGTGAAATAGTACAAGTGTAAAAATTAAAATAATAATTATGACGAAGTTTCACCAAGTGCCGACGATGGAAAGTATAAATTATATAATAAAGGAAAATTCAGACGCGCTTGAGAATGTCAAAACAACGTTTTCTTTGCAACTTCGTAACCCACTCCCCTACACTACACTTGAATCGCCAGATTTTCTAAATTTTAGGTCGTAATACACATTTTTTTCAACATTATCTGTAGATTTTTTCTCCACCATTAAAATGAAAAACATTATAAAATCTTTTATTTTGGGGTTGGTCCCCGTGTTGGTTCTGGGCTCCTTTGAAGAATAGGCCAACTGCCGTTCTGCCAGGCAAGTCGTAAAAGGCGACCGATTGGCTATATGAGTCACTAACATCGTGGCTACTAGGTGGTTAAATTCTGCATTGTCTCGCCCGGATCTGGTACCACTGCCTTACCTTTTCCTGTCGCAATAGTGTCAGTGCTTATCACTGTCGTATTCCGGTTTGGAGGGTAAGGTAGCCGGTAAACTTATGCATGTGGCATAAGACCTCGCCACAAAATAGCAACGCACCATTAACATCTTTGCTCTCTATAGGCGACTGTTGCGACGATGGTTGACTCTTTCCATCAGGAAACTCATCTGCTTATTTGCTATCTTTTACTATATAAAAAAAAATCTTATAATTTAATCTACAAAATCTAATAGGTCCGTCGCTCGAACTATTTAGCATCTTGGGCCCCTTATTAGGTATATTTCGTAGCGTGAAAATAATAAAAAAAATATAAAACGCAATTTTTTCATTTCCAACAAAAAAAGGATTTGCCATCTCGACTAAAACGTAAAAATGCCACGTTTTCTTAATTTTTCAGTACACTTTTTTATAGCTCACGATTTAACTCAAAAACTACTCAACCGATGTAATTTTTTTTTCTTTAGAAAACTACATTATTCTATCCTATATACAAGTTTCAACGCTTCTCAGTTGGACTTCAATCCCCAGGCAGTACAATTTGTCTGGCTGGGAAGATCCTTTTTTACGTCACCAGCGTGACGTCATCAACCTCTACATTTATGAGATTACCCTGTTAATAGTTAGCACGCTGGTTCTACCGCCAAGTTTGTCAGTAGTTATAGCCATCGGAGTGCTAAGTGTGAGTTTTTCTTTTCGCATTCGATCGTGAGCGCGTTTGGAGTTTACTAGGATTTTGTATGTGATTTGTACAGCGCCACCTAGTGGTAAACTGGTTTCTCACGTTTACCACTAGGTGGCGCTGTACAAATCACATACAAATTCCTAGTAAACTCAAAACGCGCTCAAGATCGAATGCGAAAAGAAAAACTCACTTAGTACTCGGTACCACAGTGGTGACTCCAATGTGATCACTACCCACAGTGGGGTAACCTTTCGACAAAGCAAATTGCAACAACCTTTTTTATAGAATAGGGAGCAAACGGGCAGGAGGCTCATCTGAGGATATGTGACTACCGCCGACCATAGACAACTACATTACCTTTTGACTATATGCGTCCATCGATAGGATAGCCCCCTCTATTGCCATATTCAATATTCCACGTTTACTGGATTCCACAGCAGCAACCCTCATCTCGGCTTGGAGGGTCAGGTAACGGGAAACTTATGCGTGGATTGATGACAACGCGTTATTAATATCTTTGGAAGAAAGCTTTCTGTTTCGCTGTTTTCTTGTGAAATAAAAAACCGGCCAAGTGCTGTTTTGTTTGTGGTCAATGTCAACAAATTTTGAAAAGGTTTTATTGTTATAGTAGTATATATACTAGTTATCACTCGCGACTTCGTTGTCATGATCGAAAATAATTGCTTCCTTTTGCTCACTCGAATAAACTCCCTTTGTTCAGCTTCTAAAACTCATTTATCTTTTAGTGGAAGTTCCATAAGTTAATTTTTAAAAATGGTTGTTTAGATAATTAGTATTTTGATAATAAACACACTGCATTTCACTTGAAAAATCTTTTATATTTTAAAATCACAGACTGATGCTTCAATTTTATTTACATGTATAGATTGAACTAAGTCTTAAATTTTTTATTCTTTAACTTGTCTAATGGATATTTGTCCTTTAATAATACTAGAATTAAGGTTGAATTTTGACCAGCAGACATTCGCTAATACCTAGGTAGATATTATTAATAAGATGTGTAATGAACTAAATTGATTGTTAACATCGTATTTTATGAAAAACTTTTAAAAACACCAAAGAAAAATATCTACACGCAGAATTTAAACCTGTGACCGTGTCCCTAAAGCCGAGACGCTCTACCGCTGAGCTAGTGTCGACAGGCTCGACGTGGCGAAATTCTTCTTTGCCATATGATCGATTTCGTCCTTTTCCCAAGCACGGGGCGAGTGCTATAACACAAAAATAACCGTATTTTATGTTGTTGATTTAATTAATAAGTAATTAAATAAAAAGTATCTTCACGCCCATATCCAAAAGGGGAAGGCAGAGGTACAACAAGTGCACCCACGATTAGCCGAAGATACTTGGTCCCACAAATGTGTTAGGTGGCAAGCCTATCGCCAACCGGGCACTTTTCAATCCCTTGTGTTTCTCAGAAAACTGAAAAAAACACTTTTTTTTATGTGCCCGACCCAGGAATCGAACCCGGGACCTCATGTGGTCGACGCCAACGCTGGCCACAGAGGCGATTAAATAAATAAGATAGTTTTTAAGAAAAGCTATGGAAGGCAAGGGCTTAGATGATGGATGATAATTTATACAATGAGGCACATTTAAAAAGTAATAGTTAAACAAGCATGATTACGCACAAATCAGACGCCATCTTATTGTAGTTTGCGAAGAAAGTATTTTCTACTATCATCACACCATTCTTCCTAAACATTTTAACAAGCATTTTAAAATTAATAAAGGTCGCAGAGAAAACGATTTTAAGTACGTTTATCTCTTTTTAACATATTTATGTCTCTGTCCCACGGTGTTTCACAAAACGATGACTGGTCATATTTTACAATGACTTGTCAGTACTCATTGGAGAAAGTGAGTATATTCATAGTAAATAAAAAAAATGTGCCAAATACGAATGAGATTTTTCAAGGTTGTAATATATTCATTCATACCTAATGTATTAAAATATTATCACTCGGTAGCAGCAGCAGTGTGAATCAATCACAATAGACTTTGTTCCCAGCAATATACGAGTATCGACTTGTCGATTGCTGTAATCCGTATAGGCCCCAATTTACCGACTTACTCTTCCGAATTTATAAAATATATTTTTTTTCGATAACAAGGATTTACAGGTTTCCATGGCCTTTAGAAGTACGCGGGTGTTACCATACCACTATCAGACAGCTGCTGCCTGCTATAAATATTTTTAATTTCAAGAATAACCTCAGGAAACCCCGATAACACTTTTTCCCGAACCAATAATCGAACTCTGGACCTCGTGATCTGAGTTTAATAATCAACCAGCAATATAATAAATTTAAAATAAATTTTATTTTTACCATAATATTTATAAAACAGACTAACTTAAGAAGGCACCGTCGCACATATACCTAGTCAGAAATTATTTTTTGTTTTGTTACGCGTTACGTTCAGCAAACTCAAATGACTTCGCTGGTTACGTTATAGTTGTGAATGTAGCGTCTTTTCTATCGCAAGAATAATTCTGTTAAAATTTTAACATTGAACTGACAGGATTGCCTAAAATCATTGACAACCTACACTACACTAATCATGTTTGATTTTTTTTGCACCAAATTAATTCCGCCAATATCTGTGGCGTGAGCGTTGGCTGACACAAAATCGGTATTTTGTCGCGCATGTTTATAGAACACTGGATTGGCTGGTACTAATTTTTTCAGATTATTATTAGATCTATTAGTCTAAAGTATTGACAGATTGGTCAGTTATAAACCTCTAGTTTGTTTACTCAATGTTTAAAATTGTTTGTAAATGTGATACTTTAAAGGAAAACGTTTTCACTTCTTTCAGAAACACGAACTACATATATATTGTCATCACTCATCATCCACTATGACTGTGATTTACAATGCTAAGATTACTTTACATATAGGTACATGCTTAGATAAATAATTTGTTTCGCTGGTCAAGCTCCGCGAGACCAATCATTTATCTATGGGTACGTGTATAATTTTGACAGGATTAAGTATTTTTGTACTTTGATAGCGTTTAGTATATTTATTACTAGCTGTGCCCGCAACTTCGTTCGCGTGGAAAAATTTCTAAACTAAAAACCCGCATAGTTCCCGTTCCCGTGGGATTTCCGGGATAAGACCTATCCTATGTCCTTTCTTGGGTCTCAAACTATATTTGTAATAAATTTTATCCAAATCGGTTCAGCGGTTTAGCCGTGAAAGCGTAACAGACAGACAGACAGAGTTACTTTCGCATTTATAATATTAATATGGATTTGCATCTTATATATTAATCTTATAATAAAAATCTCGTCATAAAACGATATGTAGTATTTACAAGTTGTCACGAATACATATACTTAGTCCATTCTTCAAAGGGGTCTTTCATTAAGGCTTGTCATATGCCATGACATTAATTTAATTATTTTGCAAAAATAATTAAATTAATGTCATGGCATATCTATATCTATAATAAAGATAATTGTTGCTCAGCACACTTATCAGAAAATAGGATCATACTGGGAGGAGTAGATGTCATGCTTGCTGTATGTTGAAAAATAACTGACTACTTACAAGTTTTACCGCTATGTCATAGTAGCGCTCAACGCACATTCAATACTTGTAGAAAACAACTACGTCATTTGCGAGAGTACTTAATTTGAATTAAGTAGCTTTAACTTTAACATTCGTCGTTCAAAAAAAACTCAAAAAATGCTTTATTCAAATAAACCTTTGGTATTATACCAAAGTACCTATAATAGGTACTTTGGACTAATCAAACAGGTACATTTGACGATTCGATGTTTATAGAGTTACTGCCGGATCGGAACGCGGCCACGCATTAAGACGATCTGGTAGAAGAAACTCAGCGGGTTTGCCTTTTCACAATTTCGTTTTCAAAAATGTGATCGCTTCAAATTTTATTATGCTCATAAAAAATGTATACAGAAATAACAAAAAATCTTAAACCGTATGCTCTGTAAAATCAATGTATAACAAAATCATGTACTATGATCATAGAAAACATATTATCTTTCCACAGAATACACACAACATTGCAGGCACATCATATTTAACAGCTTTGAGAAATTGCTCATTTGATCCCAATTTTTGAAATTGAGTTTTTATCACCATCTTTTGAGGTCCTCGGAAGCTTTTTCAACTATTTTATGACGACCTCAGTATGTGTGTGTGCGTGTTTACCACACAGATGATAGTGTCGTCAGGATTAGGGCTTTATGGCGTGTTATCACATTACCTTCGAGGTTCGGTTGTCGCTATAGGTAGTGATTAAATTATAGAGTTTATAAGTAGCGCATATTCTGTATTGCGTCACACATACTCATGTCACCACACACACTTGTGCGCGCGCGTGTGTGTATGTACATATCTCATAACTTTTGAACACCTTGCCTGATTTGAGCATAATATACCTCAGCATAGAGGGTAGTTTTAAAGGTGGTCTGCAGGGTCAACCGGCTTACAGATTTTTTAAATGTATTTAAATTTTTAGTAGTCACAAAAGTCAAGGATAAGTCAATTATTGTGCCGCTGGGATGATTGTTGTTTGCAACTTTGGTGGATTTTATCTATTTACTAGCTGCAGCGTGCAGCCCGCTGCATTATAAAAGTTTTTTTTGCGAATCCCGTGGGATCACCAATTTTTCCGGGATAAAAAGTAGCCTATGTGCTATTCCAGGACATCATCTCCCTATGTGCCAAATTTCATTCAAATCCGTTCAGTAGTTTTTGCGTGATTGAGTAACAAACATCCATCCAAACATCCAAACTTTCGCATTTATAATATTAAACTAGCTGCAGCGTGCAGCCCGCTGCACTATAAGTTTTTTGTGAATCCCGCGGGACCACTTAATTTTTCCGGGATAAAAAGTAGCCTATGTGCTATTCCAGGTCAACATCTACCTGTGTGCCAAATTTCATTCAAATCCATTCAGTAGTTTTTGCGTGATTGAGTAACAAACATCCATCCAAACATCCATCCATACATCCAAACTTTCGCATTTATAATATTAATATAGATAATATAGATATAGAATAATATACATTTATTTAAACCGCCGTGTTCCTTTTCGGTGCTATCGTGGAGGTCTCATAAATAAGATCGAGAAAAATAGCAAATTTAATGATTTTCATCTATTTCTACTAAATAAATTGCAATATACAAGGACAACCATTAATTGTTGTGTGCGCAGGGTGTTATAGACATATGGATGAAGGAATTTAATGATGTGTTGTGTAGATCTGTCGTGCCGTGTAATTGGTGGTGACTAAACGCCTTGGGCTTAAGCAAAACCTGGTCCAATGCACTAAGAGAAATGTATCTTGCAGCTCCCAGTGTTAAATTGCTGTGATTATAAATTGCCATGAGAAATGTTCTAGTATAAATTGAAGGCTTTTTCCATCGTCAATTACTATTACCCTATACTAAATATATATAATTATTCTATGCGTGTGTATATGGCTGAACTCTTCTTAAACGGAAGAAACAATTATGATGATTTTTTTTGTGTGTGTTAAAGCGTATTCAACAATCGTATACATTCACAATTAAAAAGGTAGGTGGAGGTGCAAATGGGCGTGGGTAATATTCTATATAACGCTTTTACGGCCAAATCGCTGAATATATGATGACTCAGGGTCAAATATAGGCTAACTTTAATAAAAAGCAACTCCAAAGGACCTGAAATAGGAGATGAAATATTGTATGATAAACTATATCAACGATGATGATGAGTAAAGTTTGTTACACTATCTATAACAAACTTTGCTCAAGGATAAAACTGTGCAGGTCCACCATTATTATATAAAAATTAATCCCTATATTTTTTTAAATTTTATATCATAATATAGCAAACCTTTAAGTTATAATATTGATGTGTTTTTCGCCGAGTTGGTCCCGGCCTCCTTTGAAGAATAGGCCAATTGCCGTTCTGCCAGGCAGGTCGTAAAAGGCGACCGATTGGCTATCACTATCATCGTGGCTACTAGGTGGTAGAGTTCTGCATTGTCTCGCTCGGGTCTGGTACCACGGCCTTACCTATTCCTGCCGCAATAGTGCTTGTCGGTGTCGTGTTCCGGTTTGGAGGGTAAGGTAGCCGGTAAACTTATGCATGTGGCATTAGACCTCACCATAAGATAGCAACGCACCATTAACATCTTTGGTGTCTATAGGCGATGGTTGACTCTTTCCATCAAGATCCCATGTGCTTGTTTGCTACCTTATGATATAAAAAAAAATGTTTGCGTCGTCGTGATTGGTTATGGCATATTATGATGTTATGATGCCGTCAAGGAACTTATATACGATAACTGGAATTACTACAAAGCAATATTTGAAAAATAAAAATGTACTTTATTTCTATCCTAATAAAGTTGACATTTGTTTCTTACATAACAGAGGGGAAAAACGTTCTGAGCAAGACAACGACATGAGTGGATGTTGTCCCTTTCTTGCAATTGCCAGTGTAAATAAAACTTGCGGATGGTAGATTTTTATATATTTGTTACTCGTTAAATCCTTTTTATTCATACACGTCGATAGATACATAAGCATAAAATGTATTGTAATTAACACAGTGAGTTCTTAAATGTGCTTATTTTAATTATTACGTAATTACTAATGCAATGCAAAAACTATTTCTCAAATTAGTAGAATTACTTAGTAGTAATTTGCAAACTACGCATGGCCACACTTATATATGGCGATTGGCGCTTTATTTAGTAGAAAGAGACACACTCCACTCATGTCGTGGTACTCTTCGGAACGATTTTGAAGCGCGTGTAAGCATTCCGGGTAGAATATAACTTCCTTGGATGCCGTCTACTAGCGCTAGTTGGCGAACCAATCATGAAACAGCACGAAACGTGTCGAACCAATCAGGAAACAGTAAACATATCGATATTATAACGTTTTAAGTTGTAATTAAATGTTAATAGCTAAGACTTTACAATGTATATCGGGTTATTATTTATATGTTAATGGACTACAGTATGAAACAGATATTTTATTATTGTTGCATTTTGTCGGATAACTATGGATATACCTATACTTCAGAAAATCGGCGTTGGGATTTATAAATCTACTTAACAAATATTAAGTGGGGCGCTAATGTTTTTATACTATTGTACCATATACTTACCATACCACATACTCTATACTTACATAAGAAAAAGGTAAATATTTTTCGTTTGTGATTTGTTTGTAGGAAATAATCTCTGGAAGTACTAAATCGATTTTAAAAATTCTTTCCACAGCAGATAACTACATTATTTTCGAGTAACAGGGGTTATATTTTATTTTTTTTCTGGATTGGAACCTACGTGGATTATTCCGCAGGAAAATGCTTCATTAATATATTTGGTAACTTAGGTTCGATGCTATATGTTTGGAATCGAACCCGAACTCCATCAATGTCTGATACATTATTATACATGGTCGCTTACCATAGAATGGAGCGGTCGAATAATGATTAATAATAATCAAGCGAAAGTTAAAATTGATTTGCAATTTGTTAAGTTACCGTTTTTGCGATACAGTTTACTTTTGTAATGATAAATTACTAAGGTTATTAGATATGCTAATGCAATCAAAAATTTTAAGATAATTTCAATTTTTTGCGCGTAATTATGTGTTGAAGATGTTGCAATGTAGTATTGTAGTATTAACTACTTTAGAGATGAGAAAATATAGACTTTTACGAAAGTTGCACGTACTAAGAAGTAAAAAATTATGAAATGGGACACAGGACACACGGAAAAGAAGGGCTGAAAGTTTATCTATATCGACGGGTTTTACGTAAGTTGTCGTAACTTAAAAAATGCGATTTTTGTTTTATTTAAAAAAAGAACTCCACTTTTATAGATGTTTTAGTAACACGAAGAATAAAAATTGAAATTTCTATTAGAAGATGAATTTATCTAAATAAAAAAAATGCATTTTTTAAGTTACGATAACTTACATAGGACCTGCCCTGCCCTGACCTGACCTAGGATGAGCTCAGGAAGGTTTTTGTGTTGATAATGTAATGTTTTTCCTTCAAATTTATTTGAGGTAGTGGTGTACCAACGCGCGTAGGGTACAGCTAGTATTTTTATATTATAATACGCATTGGAAATAAATTATTATTACACATACTACATACATTTGACCGCCCCGTTGGTCGAGTGGTTAGAGACCCTGACTACGCAATCAACGAGGCTCGGGTTCGATCCCGACGGGGACAAGCATTTGTGTGATGAGCATAAATGTTTGTATTTCAGGTTTTAGTTCCGGTTTTTTATATATTGCTTACTTTGGGGTTATTTATACTAGCATTCGTTTGACACACACACACACACACACACACGTATAACTATTTTATTCATGGTCATTCTGTTCTAAAACTTAATAAGTTTCTCAAATTAAACAATAAACATAACAAATATTTTTTTCTGAACCAAGACAAATTTAAATAAAAAGTTTGACGTATGGGGATCGAAACCGGGCCTTATAAGTTGAATTATCACTAGACTACCAGGCACTTAATGCAGGGTTTTATATGTGTTTTAATGAATATTTATTAAGATTAACGTATCTAATTTGCATGCACTCTCCAATCATTGATAAAATATGTTAGACTTCGGCAACTTTTTTGACATAATCTGTGGATGTTAATTTTGTATAATATATTCTAATAGAGTATATAATTTATGTGATGCATTGGATTAACGTGTTTTATATAACAGTTTACGTAATAATTAAATTTCAAATTATTTTTTTCACTTTTTATTCCATTTAAGTAATATTTTCTTTTATTTGTACAACTATATTGCAAGCATTTACTCGAGAGTCAATTAGCGCTTCACTTCAAAAGAGTCAAAGCATTAATGAATTCTGAATTTTCTTTTATTATGGAGGAAACGATGTAAGAATTACGAAAAAAATGTAATCTGACAATTTCCACAAGCCGAAGTTATCTTTTGTTTTTTTTTTCTGCCATAGTTACCCCACTCTATAGAAAGGTCTTATATATGGTGGAGAGACTTAACAATATGCGAGGTACCCCCTCCTATGGTAATCTGCCGCGCTCGGGTAAATACCAAAATCCCCTCTTGGGCTCCCCTACTATTTTATTCCTTCCCGTTTCTTGAGATCTATATTTGTTAAGGCGCGCAGCACCTGTTGTAGGTCTACCCAAAATAAGTTGACAATACAACAATATACTAAAAAGTACAAAATAAAAATAACTACGTTAAAAAAAACCGACTTCAAAAACTAAAAAGTAAAAAAATGATAAATATTTAATATTAATTAAATACTACCTATTATTTATATGTGCTATTTACTAATAGGTTTGAAGTCGGTGCCAAGCCTTAAGCAAATAATATTATAATTACTTAAATGAATACGAGCAAATTAATACAATGAGATCCTACTTTAAAGATTAAGATACGTAAATAAACCTAATAAAGAGCAATTAAGTCTTAATATTACAAGCAGCTTCAATCAATACGAAGAATACTGAAAAAAAATAATTACGAAAATGTATTCAACAGAATACCTAAACTATATGGTCATGTGAATTAATGTAGAATTATCAATTAAGATAAAAGGCATCAAAATTTTTAATTTCAAATTGACACCATATAATAGTAGAAAATGTTGGTAGCTTAATTAATTTTTAACAACTTGTAACAGCCATATTCTTGCAAATAACTATTTTCTTTCTTTCTTTCAAAAATTTTATGTACTTATTCAAGACTTTCGTCAACGACGTCTGCCCGCGCGTGTCTGCCGGTGTAAGTATTAAATTGGCTTGGTACCGACTTCAAACCTATTAGTAAATAGCACATATAAATAATAGGCAGTATTTAATTAATATCAAATATTTATCATTTTTTTACTTTTTAGTTTTTGAAGTCGGTTTTTTTTAACTATGTAGTTATTTTTATATTCCAGTATCTATATATGTATTTCTATGTATTAGTATCGTCGGCTAATATCCATAACACAAGCAAATAATTTGCTTACTTTGGGGTTAGATCAGTAAGTGTAATTTGTCCTGTAAATATTTATTTATTATATAAAGTTAGTTTTATTTAAAAGTAAGTATTAAGTTAAATTTAAAATAATTCAGTGCCCAAGAAATAATCCATTTACCGGTTCTTTAAGGCGAGGTATTTCGATGCACTTCAATTCTATAGAAACTGGGTGGCGCGGTATGTTTTGAAACTGCTGGGAAACGTGTTAATTTTCGGATAAATAAATATAGGACGTCAGCTGAAAACTAAAACTTAGCACATTCTTTTTTGTATTTATAACTAAATATTACCATATAAAAATCATGTGGAAGATTAGAAATATTATTAACAAATTATTTGTTTTAGAGATTTTTTAGCCCGTTTTCGGAATTTTATATGATCGAGTAAAGTACATTCTATCATGTAATAATTTAGCACATTCTTTAGATAATATCTTCAGATATATCGTGTAATTTTTGTAAAATTGTTATTTAACAATCAATACAAAAGAACGTGATTTGGCAAACCAGTTTTTCCCGTTTGTCGCGATGCCTCGCCTTAATCAAGAGAAATATCCAGCTTGACCATTCATGTAGAATGTAGTCAGTGAATAAGTAGCCGTTCCTGGGTTGTTTGTAACCGTTTGTAGCTCATTAAAAGCTTACAAAGAACCCGATCTATTCAGTTATAAAAGCTTCCAAACGCAGCCAGTGCTTTTCCTATTACAAACATAATTGAATTCCCTTAAAGGAATCCTTTTAGCAACATATCCAAACATGACGTAAAACTGACTTATATATTCCTAGGATTTTTACTCTTAAAAGGTACCGTGATATGGACTAGAATTCTTTGAATGTTTAATAAAAGGATGTATATGCTTGATTTGAATATAATACCAAATGCACATACATTACTGATGCAATTTATATGTAAAATTCTCAGAGTATATTTTTTAATAGAGTGCGCGCATCGCTTTTATTTTATTGTGCAATATTATAATATTTTATTTCTAAATTAGTATAAAAATAATTATAACAGTTTTAGCGGTTGTTTATATCTTTAAATGCACTTTAAAATTATTATTGTATTCACAAATATAATAAAAGCGGACTAAATGTCATTTTACATAATGATACAGTATAATGACCACATGACCACATGAGGTCCCGGGTTCGATTCCCGGGTCGGGCACTTAAAATATGTGTTTTTTTAGTTTTCTGATAAACACAAAGTTGCCCGGGATTGGAAAGTGCCTGGTTGACGACATCGGCTAATCGTGGGTGCACTTGTTGTACCTCTGCTACCCTTTCGGGGATACGGGCGTGAAGATACTTTTTTAAATAAAAGTAAACTGCTATAAACTTTTAGTAACTAATTGATGTTGAGAAATTCTGTGAATAAATGTTTAATAAGCTATTCTTATGTAAATCAGTACAAAATCACAATTAACCTCTAATATTAATATTGTTATTAAAATTTACAAGTATGTGTCAATATCAAATTCAGAAGCTCGGTACTGTGTTAATATTAGGTCAGTTAAGTAAAAGTGAAAAATATTAAGTTATAAACACTTAAAAACTTTCACAGTTGGCATAAAACTTATCTTTATTATTATTGAACGGATTCCTACCGCTATCAAATCATCTGAATTTTTGCCAGGAATTTTGTAAAAGGAAAACAATTAGTCAAATTTGTCATTACTCGTATTTATAACATTTTTGGAACCTATAAGCGACGGTTGTCTCTTCCCAACAGGAGACCTATCGTCTTGTTTTTTATCGTTTGAGATAAAAAATTACTGACACCATGGTAGTGTAATACCTTTATGGTGTTACATGCGTAATATTGCATACTGGCGGCTTTGTCTACTTTAAAACGTAGAACATTGTTTAGTTTTTCTATTAAATGTATTTAAAAAGAGAGTGTTCGAAGTAATCTTGACGGGCAAAGACATATGCCCGGAAATTAAATGAAGTTCTGAAAATTTGTGGTATTATTGGAATATTTTTTTTTTTTATATCATAAGATAGCAAACAAGCAGATGGGTCTCCTGATGGAAAGAGTCAACCATCGCCTATAGACACCAAAGATGTTAATGGTGCGTTGCTATCTTGTGGCGAGGTCTAATGCCACATGCATAAGTTTACCGGCTACCTTACCCTCCAAACCGGAACACGACAGCGACAAGCACTGACGCTATTGCGGCAGGAATAGGTAAGGCGGTGGTACCAGACCCGGGCGAGACAATGCAGAACTCTACCACCTAGTAGCCACGATGGTAGTGACTCGATAGACAATCGGTCGCCTTTTACGACCTGCCTGGCAGAACGGCAGTTGGCCTATTCTACAAAGGAGGCCGGGACCAACACGGCGAGTTATTGGAATATAATACTAAAACCCGTCGATCTTCGTGTACCTCAAGCAGCCAAGCAGATTTAAGTAAATCCCCCGGGCAAAAGGTGTTACAATTGGTGGAGTAACACGGCCGGCCGTTATATTAACCCGGCAAGTCGTTACAGTAGCAAGTAATTATGATAGTTATGACGTATTTAGCCAATTGTGTGCCTTTTATGAATTACTTAGAAAAAAAAACTTCAAAAGGGGCCTGCATCAACCCGGGAAAAATAAGGACATGACTAACATTTTTTAATATATATTAAGAGATATCAAAAAAAGCAGATGGCTGTTCTGATGGAAAAAGACAGCCATCGCCTATTGACAATAAATATGACAATGGTGCGTTGCTATCTTTATAGTGGGGTCTTAGTGCCACTTGCATAAGTTTACCGGCTACCTTACTATCCAAACCGGAATATGACAGTAACAAACACTGAAGCTATTGCAGCAGGAAGGTAAGGTGGTGGTACCAGACTCGGTTGAGACAATGCAGAACTCTACTACCTAGTACCCACGATCAGATTGACTCGCATAGATATTCGTTCGCCTGGCAAAACAGCAGTCTATTCTTCAACAGGAGTCCGGAACAACACGGCGGAACACTACCATGCAAGCTCCATATTAATATACTCTTAGGTAAAAGCCGTTTTAAATTTTCAAGCATCTGCGTGCTTCGAAAGGAGTAATTGTGCATGTCCACGCATTTATTATAACGTATGCATGATCTAATACAAATAAATGTAGTCTGAAAATGGCCGTAAATATTCATTGGTTCGCTTCGAAATGGAGGTCCATGGAATAAATGTAAAGCTTAGTACACATTGGTGAAATAAAAACTTACTGACAATTTATTTTTATTTATATCATAAGATAACAAACAGGCAAATGGTTCTCCTAATGAAAAGATACAACCATCGCTTACACCAAAGATCTTAAAGGTTCATTGCTATCCATGTGACATGCATAAATTTATCGGCTACCTTACCCTCCAAGCCGCAACATGACAATGACAAGCATATATCTTATTGCGGCAGGAATAGGTAAGGCGGTAGTACCAAAACCCGGACAAGGCGTTGCAGAACTTGTACTCATGATGATAGTGACTCGCATAGCCAATCGTTCGCCTGATCACGAAGCTAATAACCTGAGTGCTAAGTGTGAGTTTTTCTTTTCGCATTCGATCGTGAGCGCGTTTGGAGTTTACTAGGAATTTGTATGTGATTTGTACAGCGCCACCTAGTGGTAAACGTGAGAAACCAGTTTACCACAAGGTGGCGCTGTACAAATCACATACAAATTCCTAGTAAACTCAAAACGCGCTCACGATCAAATGCGAAAAGAAAAACTCACACTTAGCACTCTGTATAACCAATCATTCGCTTTTCACGAACTACCTGGCAATATGGATGATGGTATTTTCTTTAAAAGGGTCCAAAAATACTTGTAACACAGAAAAAGTCATATCTTTTCAAATCTATTACTAGTATTTCCATGCTTAGCCAATGGTCCTAGGCAGGGCCGTCTTAAACTATGCTGGGGCCCTTGGGCACACAAGAATTCGGGGCTCTTTTGGAATGTAAAGAAAGCAAATTATACAATTTTTTTCACTATGACCTGCTTTATTAATCCTATATATTATCATAACGCAATATGTCATTAATGATATTAGTATGTATGCTGTTGTTTTTTTTTTATTGTGATTACGATAATAGTTTCTTTCGAGATTTCTGTTGAACAATTCTTCTATTAAATCCTCAAACTCAATTTTCTGAAGAATATCATGTTCTATACCCCTAATTAACGAATTACTTAGCCGTTCTTGTAACATTGTTGTTCGCAATTCATTTTTTTTTCTCTTAAAATGCCCGACCATTTTATTTTAATATTAAATGTGAGAAAAAATGTCGACCCTTCGGGGCCCTCTGAAGATAGGGGCCCTGGGCACTGGCCCCGAGTGCCCTTATAGTAAAGACGGTATTGGTCCTAGGATATACAACAAGAATGTTAATAGATGCATGGCTATCTATGTAACACATGTATTAGTGTACCTATTGGCTATGTCATTTTCTAAACTGAAACATGATAGTGACTACTATTGATAGTATTCCGCCAAGAAAAGATAAGCGGTGGTATCAGGCCCGAGCTGGTTAGCCTACGATTCGAATTTTGGTTTGGGCTATGTTTGAATAAGCAAAAGCATAATTAAGTATTTTGGTTATTCTCAAAAATTGATATCCCATTAAAAGCTTAGAGATAGGTGAGCATATAATATTATTGGTTACGGTTATCACGAGAAATAAGTGATAATCACCACTCATGGAGCATGAGGATATTATTTGATTTTGGTATAACTTGAGTTCTCTAATGAATGAATAATAACTCTTTATTGTGCACAAACTTACAGTAAAAATACATGCTTAGAGTACAAAGAATTTAAAGACTCATAGTACACATTGGCGGTCTTATCGCCAAAAAAGCGATAATGTTCTGTTCTGGCGCATCAAAAAGGCATATTCTTAACATTTAAGAGTAGGTTAAGAATTGATAGATTAATTTATAGCTGTACCGAAATGAATCCAGTCTTACGAATTAGATTTTATAAACTCGAGTTTTTACCAATTAAAACAGTATAATAAGAAATACAGTATGATATAGCCTTTACTTTACATGGTTTGTATTAATAGGTTAACATGGACGCAGTCTCTGATTAATTAAATAAACACTATATAGTGGTGTAGAATTTAGTCATGTCTTGTAAATAAACATTAAAATAAGAATACTAGTTGGAACACATTTCCTTATCGTATGTGTGACAGATATCTGACTGATAAATTTTCTAATACTTTACAACTATGCATTTCAATTAATTTTACGATTTCTCTCATAACAAATAACTATAATAACTATGGTTATTATTCTGGTGTATAAGACTTAAAACGAATAGTAAGACTGGCATATATGCATCGTAACATAGGCATTGTTGAATTCACAGAAAAAATTATAATATATAGGTTGAATTAATTGCTAAATTAATGTAAGCCGTAAGCGCTAAAATATATATTACTACTCCGCTTTGAATATATACCTACCTACCTCGTAATATATCTATGCTACTCCGTCACTTCACTTGATGTAATGATACTTGATATTTATTTATTTTAAAATGGATCACCACGGAGATGACACCTACATAGATCAATTTTAACAATATAAGACTATCTAAATCTTAATACAAAATTTCATCAGTTATTACAACCATTTCGGAGAAACCGTTTACATAAAAATATTAATAATAGAACTGTTCATTTAAAGTATACGAATTATACGATAATATATCTTCAGCAAATGGAACTTCAGTCTTAGTGGGTGTCCTAAGCCACCTACAGTCTTTTTTCAACCTAAGAATCCGTCGGGAAAATCGATATGGATTAGCATAACATAAAGTCTATTAACGTTGTTTCTTATTGAAACGAGTTTTATTTTAATCTATGTTTATTTACGAGTATAAGGCGGTGCGGGGACTTTGTTCTTATCCATAGCAATAAACGAAGAAATATTATCCAGTTTCTTCATAAATAATAATTTATTAAGACTTATCAAATTACATAAATAAAGAACGAAATGGAGTTTATTTTTTCTCCATATTCAAGATTGTTTATTAATGTGCAGGGGTCGGCAAACTAGGGCTCGTGAGCCATATGGAGCTCTATAGATGTGAAGCTGCGGCTCTTTAGTTTCTACATAGTGACATACATGAGTACACACATGCATAGATACTATTTACGAATGTCAGTAATCAAACTTAAACAGATTTTACCGTAAAATCTATAGTCGAATTTCGGCCACAGGTGATCGCTAGTTTTTTTAAATACTCTTTTTCATTTTCTATACAAAATTTCAGTCGTGTAAAGCAACTTTGGAATCACTTTTTCCAGTATCGATGCGATAGATCAGAAATTGCTTTCAAGTGCTGAAGGAGCTGTAGCTGCATGTAGCGGCTACAGCTTCTTGGGCATTCGAAAAAATTGTCTTTTTCTTTCAGTCGGGATTTGAAACAATTTCAATAATTATTTCATCTAGTAGTAACGGCAGTAGTGACGCATTCTGCCAATTATTTGCATTTTTTCGAATTGCCTGGCAAATTGGTAAATGGTCTTTCTTTAAAAAGAGGCAGTAGCAACATAGCAACACATTAATATACACTTATAAGCACGTGCGTTAATGCATCGCGTATTTCTTAATTAAGTAAAAGACACTGATACTCAATGGGGCATTGAGAGGATAGACTAGCGGGATATTGCAGTGAAGTATTTTTTTTATCTAATAACATGCAATCGCCTAACACAAGCATTAAACTTCCTTAGAGTTAAATGACATTCCACACCTTCTTGACTTATTATTTAAGATAATACGACTAATAGATTTATATGATCTCTAAGATATTAATGTAATGACGCAAATCCAAGCTGCTACTGATGCTTTCTATATAAAAAAAAGAATAAGAAAAAAGCAATAGCATTTTGCCTAACTTTCGCATCAAACCCGGAACCTTATGATCTAAAGTTTGAAGCTAATTATTAGAACAGCAAAGTAGTTATGTTTATAAATGTTAATGTTGTTAAAAATGTAAATAAATAAATGTTTTACCTAGATTTAATTTAAAAAAAACTTTAATAGTCTAATAGCATACTATAATAAACTTTATCGAGATTAATTGATTTCACAGTAAAAATTAAGTAATAAAAAAAAGAAAACATTTACCTATTACATAATAATAATAATAATATGATAATTTTGATTACTTGATTAAGTAGTGGATATTGCTATAAACTTTCTTGTACTATTCGTTTATAGTATTAACTCTTTCCACTATTTTAGGAATAGTATTAACTCTTTCCACTATTTTATATTGTTTGATTTTTTGGATGAAAAGTTAGATCAGCTTAATAGCAAAGAAAAGGGACAGTCGGTTTGGTAAAGAAACGATATTGAAACAACGATTTCCCTAATTATGCTTAAGTAAATCCTAGAAGACATATCACGTGTACAATGACCTGCTAGCTATATAATGCACTAGCTGTTGCCCACAACTTCGTTCGTGTGGACTTCGTTTACTCCGCACAGTTCCTCCTCGTGGGTGATAGCGTGATAATATGTAACCTATATGTTGACCCGACCTGTTAGTAATTATTCATGCAAAATTTGAAATAAATCCATGCAGTACTTTTTTAGTTTAATTCGGACATTGACTTTCTTACGATTTTATTATATGTATTCATATAATATATATATATATATATATATATATATATATATATATATATATATATATATATATATATATATATATATATATATATATATATATATATATATATATATTATATGCATTGATATAATAAGCCAGCCATCAATTGAATAAATCAACGCAGTGTCTTTTAGAAGCCAAATTAAATCCTAATGTTAAAAGAATGAATTAAATGATGGTTTTTTTCTTTCACTGCCTCGTTAGTTGAGTGGTTAGCAACTTTGCACACAGTGGCACTCATTTTTCTGATGAGCGTAGATGTTTGTACTTCTAGGTTTGGGTGATTATAAAATATATTTTAGTATTGTATATGCATTCCTATGTATAAATACTATTAATTAATACATACGCCACAGCCAAATAATTCGCTTATATTGAGGGCAGGATAATTCTTGTGATTTGTCCATTAATTTTATTCGATGTGTCCATTATATTGATATTTACATAATTATTTATTTATTTGGCAACTAAAATAGTAAGTAAACCGTGGTGTTTTATCTTGCAAATTACCCACTAAACTATCCAGTCTCCAGTGGAGCATTAACTATATCGGTGGTCGTGTCGCTTGCCGGTAGCTGGTTCTACAATTAATGCGGTTTCTTCTAAAGGCCCTATTAAAATTTCTCAGTGCACTTGATCAAGCTGGCTAAGATAATTAAGGTTGATATCGTAAATACATTATATAGGATGATTTAATGTTAAAGCGGTTCTCTTGTAAGGCATCGTGATTTTGAAAATTATATAGACAATATTTAATGAAAATAACTGTTCGACTAAGTTTAGTGGTTGTGTGCGTTACTTGGCTGCCACAAAAGCATCTGTGCTTATCACTGTCTTGTTGCGGTTTGGAAGGTAAGGTAGCTGATAAACTTATTGCATGTGGCAGTGTCGTCGCGCCATATATCCATATGCCCGTATAAATAGCCCGTAAACTTATGAATATGGCATCACCATTCCGCCACCCTCTATATAAGCGATAGCTGCTGTCACTTACTATTCTCCTTGTCCTTCTGATGGAAATAGTCAACCATCTATAGACACCAAAGGTGTTAATGGTGCGTTGCTATCTTGTGGCGAGGTCTAAAGCCACATGCATAAGTTTACCGTCTACCCTTACCCTCCAAACCTGAACACGACTGTGACAAATACTGACGGCTGACGCTATTGCGGCACGAATAGGTAAGGCGGTGGTACCTGACCCAGGCGAGACAATGCAGAACTCTGCATTTCTCGCCCAGATCAGGTCAGGTCAGGTGTCATGTACATGATAATATACACTCATGTATTCAGTTTTCTTTGCAGCTAAAGTTGTCAAAAGAATTTATTGTTTAGTCTATGGCGGAATTTCGGCCACAAACGATTGCTAGTTTATCTTAAAACATAAATGTACAGTTCTCGTGGGATACGCAAACTTATCGCAGCAGGCTGTGTGATAACTAGAATTATTATAAAAATAACTACTGCTACTGAGAAATGCGGAGGGCGCCCCAATTTCCTGGCATTACAGTCAAACAGTTAGTTATTCATATAATACACTAATTGTAGTGATTATAATGCCTTGAGGCTATCTCGGTAGTATGTGAAATGAGCATTTTTAGAGTGATTACCTTTTTGTATTACAATTATTTTAATAACGAGTAACGTTATAATGGTCGTTATATCCGTTATAATGCTAACAAGAAGAATGAGAAAGGTGGAGCATTTGGAACAATAAACTATCATTTATGAGTAAAATGTAGCACTTAAAACAATAAACTGATCATTTATAAGAAAAATTAGTAAAGTGCATGTCAGGCCACGCGCAATGTAGGATTCCAAAGTTGCCCATGAGGGCTTTTAATGTTTCATAATATGAAAATTTAACGTATTTAACGTCAATGATGAATATATCCGTACCATAGGTTCACCGTCTATAAGAACTTCTCTAAATACATTTTATAAGTCTAGATAACTGAGGTAGACTGCGGACGGCCGGACTGACGGAAGACGTCTACTTCGGAACTCTAAAGCTGGATCGCTTGGAATAATAATATGATACAATTTACAAGAAAAATAGAGCACTTGTAACAATAAACTGATATAATTTATTAGAAAAATGAAGCATTGGAAACAACAACCTGATATAATTATAAGAAAGGTGGAGCTTTGGAACAATAAACTGAAATAATTTAACTATTTAAATAATGTAACCTCATTAGCTAAGTAGTTAGCGACACTGACTACGACATAGATGAGACTTGGGTTTGAAAATGTCTGTAAAACTGTTTGTGATGAGCATCAATGTTTGTACCTATTTTTTTTTATAGAAAAGGGGGCAAACGGACAGGAAGCTCACCTAATGGTAAGTGATCACCACCGGCCATGGACAACCACACTGAATCAGTCACCAGTCATAGTCATCAGTCATCATATCAGAAGATTTGCAGTTGCGTTGCCGACCTTTTAAGAAAGAGTAGGCTCTTTTCTTGAAGATCCCTAAGTCGTATCGCTTGGAAAAACCCCTGCCGGTAATTGGTTCCACTGAGGAATAGTGCGGGGAAAAAAGTGCCTCGAGATTATTTCTGGATTTTGATGTCTGTTATTTATTTCAGTGTTTATATACTCGTATATATTTTAAATACTAACGATCGCCCTGTTGTCGAAACTCGACCATATTCTAAGCAATATAATCTCTTCTAAGTTTAATAACAGACTATATCCATAAACAAAATAGTATACGTGTGTGTATATTACTTTGACAAGAGAAGTATTAGTTTCCTTTATCTAAGGCATGAAGTATTAGGTAAAGGTGGAGCTAATACTCGTATTCATCAATTGAAACAAATATTTACGTTACCTCTCTGTCTATGAGGTCTCCCCATCTCTCTTTATACAGCTGTGTTAGAAAGAGAGGGTTAGACTTCAGAGGATGACAGCAGTATTTGAAATTTGGTTTCAAGTAGGTGTAAGAAGTGTTGCCTCCAGATATAATACAGCTTCATTGATATATAAAATGATGTGGTGTCGCGGGACACCAGGTAGGAACGAACTTCCTTCGGCTAAATGGCACTACTCGCTTGTGTACGCGACTGTCGCGCCTGCGCACGTCTCATTTAACGCTTTTATTCCACGCATTTTTCTTACGGTTTTACTATCACATTTTTTTCAGTTCGGTCGCGCAGCAAAATCCCTATCCCCTCCAAGCCTGCCGTAAGGAACTTCGTTCCAAAAACCCAAGATACACAGTGTCTCAAAAACGTCCTCTAAGAATGAGTGCACAATTTAAAATTGTGCACTCACTTCAAATAGAATCCCGTCATCCACGTCATTGCCCGCACGTCAAAAATACAGAATTGTTCTGTGATAAATTGTAAAATACAACATCATGAACATTAAAAAAATATAAGATATTGTATTTTCGGTAAGTATAAGAGTTTATCAATATATTTTTGTTGTTTATGTGACTAAATATAGGGTGTAATGTATGTTTTTTATTTTATTTGTCTTAAAAATTTACTCGACGCTCCAAATATAATACGACAAAATTTCAGTGGTCACTTTTTCAGTAAAAGGACAATGCATTACAACCTCCTTTTAATTTAGTCGAATAATACAAATTGATCCTGTTATTATTAGTGGAGTCGATTCTTTTTCATTAATAAGTTAATTTTTTTATTACAAAGATTAATTTTTTTCATTAATAATTTTGAATACCTTTTATAGTTGTTAACCAACTGCCAAAAGAGAAGAGGACATCAATTTGACGAATTTAAAATGTTTGATTATATTGATTACTTATTTTGAGGACCAAGTTAGGTGATTATTTTTATTCTACTTGTACGAATATAAAATAACAATATATAATTGTGATTCATCGTAAGAATCATAATTATTTGGAATATGAAACCTTACTTATATTACGAAACTTTTAATATAACAATAGGAAATCATAAGTAGCATCGAATTTTGTTCTGTTTACACGTGTTGTTGATAAAGCTTTCTTAAGTGGTAGGAACAGGTTGCGTTAAGAATGTTTTTTTAATTTAATAATTTAATTTTAATAAAATGTTGTTTTTGATTGCGAATATCTTATACTATACATATTATAAATGTTAAAGTTTGTATGTTTGGATGTTTGATAATCACTCACGTAGAAAGTGGCTGTACCAATTTGGATTTGGACTCGGATATAAGATGACCTGGAATAGCACAAAGAATTCTTTTATCCTAATGCAGAGGTCTGCAGCTAGTCTCGTATAAATTTTAAGTGACTGTTTATATATACGAGTTGTTTTATTTGCATACTAACTGTTACCCGCGGCTTTGCTCGCGCATATTTACTTTGGAACTTATTTAACCTTTTTTTATTTTATTAAAAATTTCGGTGGGCGGGTGGGCCGCTAGTACTTTAAAAAATAATATTTATATATCCATCTTAATCATTTATATACGACATTTTTGTTATTAAAATTTAAGTAAAAAACTTACGAACTGAACTTCCTATAACTTCTAAATTTTCTATACCTAATATCATAACTAACTATATCTCAATTTAAAAATACCTGTTGGTAACACACCTCTCGAACAAACTAACCTAATAATTATAAAATAAATTTATAATTAATAGGAAATATCTAAACTAAAATTACCTTTGGCAATAATATTATATGTACTAAACTATACTCTAAACTAAATATACCTATCTACTACGATCGCTATGTATATAACACACCTATGTAACCAACTAATGTATCTATATTAAAAAAATCTGTAAGCTGGTTGACTCTAAAGTTCACCTGAAACTTCCCGCTAAAATGAGGTATTTTAAGCTCAAAGAAAAAACTATGCCTAAGAATAGACTTTTGATTCCGAAAAGTTCAAAAATCCAAAGATTTTTTTAAATGATACTTTGTTCAATATTTGAAAAGATGTATATTATTTCAAAATGATTAACGAGTTCGATTTTTCGAATAACATTCAATGCAATCTTTTAGCTCTAAATTGTTTTATTATGTTAAAAATGTTGAAAACATGTAAAAAAGCTTTTTTCAGAATTTTCCGTTATTGATAAATCCCAGACGAAACAACCGATTTTAATCCGATTTGCATTATTTGACGCAGTATTTTAAGCAGAGGAGCTAGGTGATAAGATTTTAAAATATATCGGTATATTAGCCTGAAAGTTATTTTAAAATACGAAATAATTTATAACAGTGTAATTTTTGATTTAAATATTGTTGAAAGCCGAAAAATGATAAGTTATGTCGGAAAAACACTTTTTTAATTTTTTGTCAATTCGTGCGAAATTTCATGCAAATATGTCCAAGGAATAAAAATTTTCATACAAATTTTATACCCTATTTAATTCCCATCGGAATTGAATTTTGAAAAATCATTCCTTAGTGGATCCCTACATCATAAGAATACATTTGCAAAATTTTAATTTTCTAGCCCTAAGCGTTTTATTTGTGAAATTATATAAAACATTCATCCCCTTTTTTACCCTCTAAGAGGTTGTATTTTGGAAAATACAGAAATACGTAAGTAAGTCATTATTTTTGCCGTACTCTTTTGCCGAATTTGGCTTACGCCGTAGTGAGAGATTACATCCAGTTTAATTTGCTTGTACCTTCTTTATACAAACACACAAACTCTGGATCAGCTTACCTCACTCAGTTTTTCCGACCAGCCTTGATACTGGAATTTTTAACAGGAGGGTCAATAAAATTTTTAAAAGCCGGCAACTAACCTTTCGTATTGCAAATGTCTATGGGCAATATTCGCTCGTACGCCTGCAAATACTATAACTAAATAAATGTTCGTTAACATAATACTGCAAAAAATAACCGACTGAAAAACTGAAATCTAATTCAAAAAAAGAATTCTACGAAAAGCTAAAGTTAGTTCTAGGAAATTAATGCGTTTCCTACTATGTTGTCGATACATAACATAATAAGTCTGAAGAAAAATGTAAGAATCTATGAACTTAATAAGTAGTCATAGTCACCATTGCAGTAAATTTCCTATTTCAATATATTCTAAATCTATTAGACTATGCAAACTAAATATATTAATATCGAACGTCAAATACTACATGGCTATACACCCACAGTTTGCCAATATGTTTAGGTTCTGTGTAATAGAACCAATAACCTACAATGTTTGAAATATAAATAAATTATTTTAATGGTCATTATTTGCTTTATTGATATATAAATGTTCTACGCAAAACAGATTTTCGGTCAGATTTTTTTTATGTAAAATTTACAAACCCATAAAATACTACCTAAGTCAATGCATAAAAATATTTATATTCGACTCCACTGATACCGTGTCCTACCGGTTAACTTAAGTCAAAAATTTTATTGCTTTTTGTGCATTGCTTTTTTAAAACAACTTTAAATCTTGCGCTTAAGGTTGAATATGAAAAATCACGTTTGTGCCACAACTATAAACTTTTTAGACTTAATTAGCGACAGTTTTGAATGTCAGTTTTGTTCGGAACTGTGTATCTTGGGTATTTTATATCAATGTACAGCTTCATGATCTAAGGTATATTATGATGTGTGTCAAATGGATGGTTTTGTTTTATGTTTTTTTATTATTAATTTAATGTATTTCTAATGCAAATTTTATAAAAAAATGACTTTCTACACTTCTCTATGTTAGCTTTAATTTCGCCAAAATTCATCCCCTCCGTTCTCGCAATTACCGTAAAAATGAGTACAACGTTTTTGTTTCACGTTTTAACATATAAAAGTAGAGTTGACTAACACCAATATCACAAGCAAATAATTTGTTTACTTTGGTAATAGATGAATTGATATAATTTGTCTAACAATATATCTAATACCTTTAAACGACCAATTCTTGTGTGTATATATATATATATATATATATATATATATATATATATATATATATATATATATATATATATATGTATATATATGTATGTGTGTAATTGGAATCTCGGCATCGGCTCCAACGATTTTCATGAAAGACTCGGTCAATCAGATATTATTTATTAAAATCTCCATATTGCAACAATGACTACTAAATATATGGTAAATTTTTGAAATGTCTTGTCCAAGTCTGGTATCATCTCTCACTGTCATTGTCTTCCGTTAGGTGTTAGGTTTTGATCCCGGTCTCCTTTGGAGAATAGGCCAACTGCCGTTCTGCTAGGCAAGTCGTAAAAGGCGACCGATTGGCTACACGAGTCACTAACATCGTGACTACTAGGTGGTAGAGTTCTGCATTGTCTTAAGACCTCGCCACAAGCACCATTAACACTTTTGATGTCTATAGGCGATGGGCGACTCTTTCCATCAGAAGACCCATCTGCTTGTGTGCTACCTTATGATATAAAGTTATGCGACGAAATTGCATTTGAACAATCTGCGACCCACTTCGGATGTAATATGTATGTATATTGCTTGCATGAACTTTTCTTGTGATTTCATGTTGGAATGTTAATGAGGATAAATATTGATGAAGCGAAGCATTTTGTTTTGAAACGTTTATTTATATTAGCAATTGTCGAAATTCAACTGTAATTCCAATTATGATGAAACACACATATCTATTAAATAAATTATGGGATAAACAAACTATACCCAGTTTGACTATGACTATAGACTAAATATTTAATCATATTTTAAGTTTGACAATAGACTATAAATAAAACAGTATTTACGCGAAAATATCTATATATTGATACCTATAAATGATGTCTATATATGATATGAGAGAAAAACTTTGGACCCCTTTTTAATACAATTGAGCGTACGGTGGAGAATGATATTTTGCACAGTTATAGCTTGCATTGCGGAGGACTGCAGAAACCTAATATTTTTAAATAATATGCAATAAAAGTACATACATTAAATTAATAAAAATAAACATTTACACACACTACATTAATGTGACATACATGATAATACACACACTTGTAAGCTATTTTCTTTACGGCTAAAATCTATTGTTTAGTCTATGGTCGAATTTTAGCCTCAAGCGTTTAATTTATTTCTTATGCATATTCTATAAAAGTATTTACTAGATTTCTGTTTTTCTTTATTCAAAAATTCAGACGAAAAAAGTAGGTCATCAATTTGATATGTTGTATTTTTTTTATATCATCAGAGATCAAACAAGCAGATGGGTCTCCTGATGGAAAGAGTCAACCATCGCCTATAGACACCAAAGATGTTAATGGTGCATTGCTATCTTGTGGCGAGGTCTAGTGCCACATGCTTACGTTTACCGGCTACCTAACCCTCCAAATCAAAACACGATAGTGACAAGCACTGACGCTATTGCGTCAGGAATAGGTAAGGCGGTAGTACCAGACCCGGGCGAAGCAATGCAGAACTCTATCACCTAGTAGCCACGATGGAAGTGACTCGTATAGCCAATCGGTCGCCTTTTACGACCTGCCTGGCAGAATGGCTGCCGGGACCAACACAGGGAATTTATGTAATATTGTGTTTGTATTTTATGTAATATTGTTGAAATTGAGTATGATGACCTATTTAGGCGTCTAAGAACGTGTGCTAAATTTTGTAAGTGTATGTTTGTTTGTATATTTTTTTATATCATAAGATAGCAAACAAGCAAATAAGTGGTCTCTACAGTTAAGTGTTATCACTTTCCATAGGAACACTGCTTGAAAAGTGACGACGTTGGAAAGTGTAAAGTATAATGAACTATTGCGGCAGGAATAAGTAAGGCGGTGGTACCAGACCCGGGCGAGACAAAGCTGAACTCTACCACCTAGTAACAATGATTGTAGTGACTCGCATAGCCAATCGGTCGCCTCTTATGACTTGCTTGGCAGAACGGCATTTCGTCTATTCGTCAAAGGAGCCCGGGATCAACACGGGGAAATTTAAATTATTATTTTAATATACACAGTAATAATTTGTAATGTTATTTAATATGTAAATTATTTTCACGACTACAAACACAAGTCGTTTTGTGTTTCCCATAACTTGTTTGAATAATAGCCTCGTTTGTGTTATTTACGCATGTGCATCTGAAGATAATTACTATATTTCATACTATTGGACCCACGCAGCTTTGTCCGCAAAAACAGTAACTCATGAGTAATGACATGACTCAAGAGGAACTCATCAATATAATGGTTCATACAAACATTCATCTCCTATTTTAAATTCTAAAGCGTTAATTTTTTTAAGCTTGATCTTAGGCTTTCAAATATCTCCTTGCCGTAACATACATATAATATATTTGCTTTATTAACCGACTAAACAAAAGAAGTAAAGATTCTCGCAAAAGCTAATCATATCTTTAATAACTTTTAACACCCACATTTATGCAAAGAGAAGATCTTTCTTACGTTCTGCCTGTGCCTTCGTAGATAACGAGCGTGACGACATTCCTTAAAATATAAAATTGCCACCAAAAGCGGAACAGTTACCAAATAAATTATTCACAGCTTTCCATAAACCGTAATAATAACCTTACGTAAGTGGAAAGAAATGTTATGGTTTCAATAGCGATTTCTAACTTTTAGCAAACATTAGCATACGGAATAAGTTATTCAAATTCTGTCATATTATGTTAAAGAAAGTTAATAAATACAATTTCTCTTTTCACCGAGCGGGGTAGTTACTATGTAATTTTAGAAAGAAAGAAAGAAAGAAAGAAAATATTTATTTGCAAGAATATGGGTGTTACAAGTGGTTAAAAATAAATTAAGTTACCAACATATTCTACCATTATATGGTGTGCAAATATTTAAAAAAAATTATTATTTAAAAGATTCATTCATCTCTCCGGGCTCCTCTACTGCTTGGTCGATGCTTATCTTTATCTTGTTGCGATGGTAAAGGATCGAGCGTATTGGGACGGTCCGCAACAGACCGGGCTACATAGTGCATACTACGGCGGGGTACAGCGGGGCGGATTTCGGTGAATCCAATGCGGTCTGGCCGGCTTACCGCACCCCGTCGCCAATGTGTTACGGCAAGCGAAATTTTGCGTACATTTTCCTCCGTGATTTAGGTAGTAATTTATAAAATCCCATAATTATGGATGAAAAACGATTACTTATTTTAGTTCAAGGCTACAAAGAGAGCTATATGGTTTGCAAGATCTTTGTCGTGATGTTCAACGAAAGAGAGATAATATTTCGAAAGAAATAGGAAAATGCGTATCGTTACGATGCGGTCCGCTTCAATAAACTAGTGTTTTGCGTTGCGATGCGGCCCACACCAGACCGTTGTAGCCCATCCCAGTGTGGTCGATCCTTTACTGTCGCAATAGTAGGGGAGCCCAAGATACTAAATGGGTAGTTACTCGAGCGTCGTAGGGACCTATTGGATTTTGTAGATTAAATTATAGGAAAAATAAAAAAAAAAATATTTTTAAATATTAATAGTGGGGAAAAAATCTACAGTTAAAAAAAAAAAAAAGAAAAACTGTGACATGGAAACACTAAATCGCGTCAGATTAAGGTATGGCAGGTTAATTTCTACCTAAAATTTAGAAAATCTGTCGTTTCAAATGTGTATGTGTGGGGAATGGGAGGGTCACAAAGTTGTAAAGAAAACATTATTTTTACATTCTCGAGCGCGTTGAATTTTTTATTACATTCGAAATGATGTAAGAATAACGAAAAAAATATAATCTGACAATTTCCACGAACCGTAGTTATTGAAAATTTTTGGAACGAAGTTTTAGAACAATAAGTGATTGTTTTCGACTCAAGACTATTCTTTTTTTAGCTTTTTTACTTTTTTGACTTTAACTGCGCCAAATTTCACTATTCATTGACGTGTAATTTTCGTAAAAAGGGGTGAAATTTTTTTGTTTATTAGTGTGTAGATACTAGCTGACCTGCGTACCGTAGAGAGTAGGTCGTAAAAGGGGACTGAGGTAGAGTTCCACAGTTCCGCGGTCTCGCCCGGGTATACCTATAGTACCAACGATGTGTATCGTTTTGCCTTTATATACATACTAACTACAGTTTTGGGCGAATCCCGCAGGATAAACAAATTTTTACGGGATAAAAATCAGCCTATGTGCTATTCCAGATTATCATCTACCTGTATGCCAAATTTCATTTGAATCCGTTCAGTCGTTTTTGCGTGATTAACAAACATCCATCTATCCACATATCCAAACTTTCGCATTAATAATATTAATATAAATGTGTTTTAGCACTTATAAAAGTTTAAAACTTGGCAAAGAAAATTTTCGGCATGATAGGATTTGAACCTGCAACTCCAAACCCGTTTGATTCTGGGTCTTCACCTACCTTTTTATTTATTTATTTATTATTTACATCATAAGATAGCCAGCAAGCAGATGAGTCTCCTGGTGGAAAGAGTCAACCATCGCCCGTAGACACCAAAGGTGTCAAAGGTGCGTTGCTATCTTGTTGCGAGGTCTAATGCCACATGCATAAGTTTACCGGCTACCTTACCCTCCAAACCGAAACACGACAATGACAAGCACTGAACCTATTACGGTAGGAGTAGGTAAGGCGGAGGTATCAGACCCGGGCGAGACAATGCAGAACTCTACCACTCAGTAGCCACGATGGGAGTGACTATATAGCCAATCGGTCGCCATTTACGACCTGCCTGGCAGAACGGCAATTGGCCTATTCTTCAAAGAAGCCCGGGACCAACACGGGGAAAATTTGAAAAGTTATTCTGTGTTTGACCCCGGATTATAAACTATATCTATGGCAAATTTCAATAAAATCAGTTCACCAATTTGTCAATGAAAAAAGAACTAACAGACTTTTCCATTTACAATACTAGTTGCAGCGTGCAGCCCGCTTCATTATAAAAGTTTTTGGTAAATCTCACAGGAACAACTCCTTTTTTCTAGGATAAAAAGTAACCTATGTTCTATTCCAGGTCATCTGTGTGCAACATTTCATCCAAATCCGTTCAAGCTATTGAACGGATTTGGATGAAATGATGAGTGAATGATTGCGTGATTTAGTAAGACTATAAACGTTCAAACATATTTGTCAAACTTTAGGTTTTATTTGTACGTTTTCATCAAACATCAGAGCATAAATACCAACAAGTTTGTGAAACAAAATTTCACTTTTAAAGCAATTTTTGCCGTGGAGTGACGCTACGATGCTCAGATGAGTAACGATGACAAAGCATTTCTTGCATTGACTTTGGCAATTCTTGACATGACAGTGACGACATATTTTTAATAATTTGACAATTTTCTTAAAAGCCATTATCCATATATCTTTGGATTTTAATTTCCACAGCTGTGGCAAATCTCGAAGTATAGATTTAAATTGCAGTAAATACTCCTTGGTACTCAAGTCAGCCATTTTTTTGTATTCAGTAACAACATGTCTCGTCGGCGGTCGTACGAAAACATATACGAAAATGACGAGTTTGTTTGACAAACATAACTGTACACCTTCAAACATATATGACAAGCACGCCGTCAATCAATTTTTTCAAAAATACAGCCAAACACGTAGTTTGCTTGACAAATACATCAAACATAAAATTTGACAAATTGTTTAAACGTTCAGCCTGCTTAAAAACACCTATTCATCCAAACACCCAAACTTTCACATTTATATTATAAATAATATAGATCAGTGGATAGATTTGTGTAGATAAATATACTTAAAGAAATCTTATCATCTTATCGCTATCTAGATAATACATCTAGATACACGTAACTTCAAAGTACTCGGCTATGTCGGTCTGAGGCAATCACACATCCATAACGTTTCCCTGACGAGATGCTGTGACGGATGACTGGAGATCGCAAGAGCGTGTACAGTTATGTAGTTAGTTTAACTCCAAACGCGGTCACTCAGTAAAAAGTTAATGCGTGTTTAAAGAGCGTTTACTTTTTTGTATTCTATATCAATTGTTTTTATTTTTAAATTATCGATAGGGAAGCGCTTGACCACGATCTCGCTTGATGGTAAGCTAAGATGCGGCCTAAGAGGGAACGCGCTTCCCTAGAAGGTACCTGTTCACTCTTCTCTTGAAGATCCCCAGGTTGTACCTGTCGGGACTCAGGAAGCATATTCCAGTCCCTTGCGGTTCGGAAATCGGATTAAGAATGTCGAGTCGAACCGCTTTGTTGGGGTACGTGGAACGTCCACCATATTGCGATGCCAAGTATCTGTAGGCATAGACGGTTTGTTTGTAATGTTCATAAGGGTATTGTTTTTGGAACGAAGTTCCTTACGGCAGGCTTGGAGGGGATAGGGATTTTGCTGCGCGACCGAACTGAAAAAAATGTGATAGTAAAACCGTAAGAAAAATGCGTGGAATAAAAGCGTTAAATGAGACGTGCGCAGGCGCGACAGTCGCGTACACAAGCGAGTAGTGCCGTTTAGCCGAAGGAAGTTCGTTCCTACCTGGTGTCCCGCGACACCACATCATTTTTTTTATATTATAAGATATTAAGAACGATAACGGCTCTCCTGATGGAAAGAATTAATGATCACCTATAGCCGTCCCAATATATGTTTTTTTAATGTAGCAAACAAGCAGATGGTTCCCCTGATGGAAAGAGGAACCATCGCCTATAGACACAACATATGTTAATGGTGCGTTGCTATCCTTGTGGCGGGAGGCAATGCCATATACATAAGTCTACCAGCTACCTTACCCTTCTTACCCAAACACGATAATGACAAGCATTGACACCATTGCGACAAGAATAGGAATGGGTGCGGTACCAAATACCCAAGTACCAATGCGGTACCAATAAGCCAAGGTTTAAAAAATATACTTGAGTTTTATTTCATCGGTACGTATTATAAATCTGTATTTCTATTTTATCGATGTAAATGCAAGCTACACTACCACCAAAAAATTACCTTGAAAGCCTTATCCAATGAATTTCATAAATTTAACTAGGTGGCCACCGTGGTCTAGTGGTTCTGTGTTGGTGTTGACTACATAAGGTCCTGGTTCGATTCCCAGATTGGGCAATATAAAAAATGTGTTTTTTTAGTTTTCTGATAAAAACAACGTTGACCGGGATTGTGGGACTAAGTACTTCGGCTAATCGTGGGTAGAGGTACAACCAGTGGTTGTACCACTGCCTATCTCTTCGGGAAACGGGCGTGAAGATACCTTTTAAGTATGTGGCAAGGTTCCACGTCTCCTCCGGGATTTAGACCACCACCTTTCCTATATCTCATAACCTATACCGATACAGTGCTTGTCGCTGTCGCGGTCCGTTCCGTTGAAAGGTAGGCGGTATACCTACTTATGCAGGTGGCATTTCTAACCCTGCCATATGATTACCAACGCTCCTTAATTTTAACTACCTGTAGAAGATGTTTATCTTTTTCCGTCAGAAGAACAATCTGTTTGTTTGCTGTCCTAAGAAATGAAGTTAAAAAAATACGTCAGTTCTTTAACTTGTTAATGATAATATACATCGGAAATAAAAACATTTGTATGCGCAGATAGTCCCTTAGAATAAAAACCTAATATCCTTAAGTAACTAGACGTAGCAATAACATATTTTGTTGCAATGGTGCTGTTGCGAATAAATGTTACTTAAATGTTAATAGGGTTGTCACTTCTCGTAATGTTGGTCTGGACTCTAATGAACCATAAACTGCCCATAAGTTAAGTTGCTTGCTAAGATGAAAAAAGTTTACGCTTTGCCTAAATGTAACAGTTACAATGCATCTAGATGTTAAAGTTCTACTACGATTCATCCGAATTCAGTAATAACAGCCTTGCTGTCAGGTTTGTTTTTAACTTTTTAATTCATGTAAGGATTTAAAAAAATCGCACCTAGCCCGTAGATTTGTGCATACATGTTTGATGGGTAAGATTTTGAGCCGGTGATTAATTAAATATTTTCGCAAAACATAAATTTATCGCTGCGGCTGTGCCAATACAGCATCAAACACCAACACTACTCAGACTTCTATCTACCATTCTACGACTAGATCTACCATTTCAATACATAGTGCGTACAAACGATTTTAAAAACTTTGAACAGTCTTTTGTTTAAATTTAAACAACCCAGAATAGCACAAAAACATAATCTTTTATTATACAATAAGTTTTTGTATTGTTTTCAAAAGTTTGATTTTTGCTCATTATTCAAATAATTTGAAAAAAACGCTCAAAAACGTGAAAACATTAAAAAATGTTAATTTATTATACATAAAACTTACTGTGTAAGTGTAAGCTAAGGAGGTGGTTTTATTTATCAAAGATTATATATTATAGTCAAAGCTTATTTATTTTCATCACGCAGCCATAATATGATTTTTGCTTTGACTGTTTAAATTATGTAAACTATATGAACTACTGATATAAAAAATCCATTTAACTTTTTTGTTTCCTTATCAATAAGATATGTATTATTTTTGTAATAAAAGATAACAAACAATTTAATGGCTCTCCTGATGAAAAGAGAAAACACCGGTTTTAGATAGCACAGATATTAAAAGTACGTTGCTTTCCATGTCGTAGGATTGTAATGCCACTTGCATAAATTTACCGGCTACCTTACCTCCCAAACCGGAAAATAACAGTAACAAGCATTGATGCTATTGCGACAGCTAAATGTTTTATAAACGTAATAACATATAATTCACTTTGAAGTTGAAAATTGGGCAAATGGATACCACCATAGTACCATCCCGTTAACCTAATTGTGAATCTACGATTTTCAATTGAGAACTCGATTAAGGCTGCGTTTCGGTTCGGTAAGCTAAAAAATTGCCAACCCGTCAAAGGATTAATTTGAATAAAAATATTGACTTGACTTGACTTCACTTAATATTTACTTTACTGTATGTGTTCGAAAGGGAATCTACGTATTATCTTATTTTATCTTTATTTATTAATTATTATTATTACAAAAAAAACACAATGTATAATATCAGTACAAAATATCAGTCATACTAATAAATCTTGTGGAAGTTTGTATTATAATATTAAGCAATATTTTTCATCAACAATTACTGGAAATTTTTTATTACATTTCTATAAAACAAGAAAATTTATGCAGGTAGCAACCCTGTGTAGATAAAATAAACTTTTCTAACATGTTAAGCGCACGTAAGAATGCAGCACATGCTCCATAAAAAACCTCGCGTAATAACACCTGCGTAATGGCGGTGACATATCAACGTTTATAGCGAGGATATCCTGCCGATACAGGAATAGAATGAAGAATGCTTTGTAAAGTCACATTCTTGTACCAGCGTTTAAGATTAAGTAAAGCCAAAAAAGAAAATAAATGAACATAATATACAGTCTTGAGGCATGCGGTAGAAATAAAGTTTCTTTCTCTATTTACTATAAGTAGCTGATCCGCACCGCCACAGACCACATGAATACTAATAGATATGCCATTGGGAAGGAAACGTGTTGCCACGCATATGAGCAAACGCTCCTACCACTGTCAAAAGTGCCATATATTTGTAGATATGTTATATCGTGAAAAAATATAAATAAGCCATGTTGTACTATTTTATCGTACTGAATTGGATAATAATGTTTAAAAAATTACCCTTGAAATGATTTTATTTCATCGGTAATTAGTATAACTGTGTTTATGTGTGTGAATGCAAGCTACACTTATAAACTAAGATATGCTTTGAAAGGCGTATCCATTTAATATTATTAAATTAATTTTATTCACAATAAGTCAATATTAGAATTCAACGGACACGTTTTAATAGCAAATTAATTTGAAAAGGATTTTAGTCGGAAAGTTATAAGCTAATCAAACTTGTACGCTTTTCCTTATTTCTAATTCAAGCAAAGATTTTTCTATTCTGCCATAAAGTTAACACTTTCTTTTATTTCTGACCAACCAAACAAATTATAAAAATGTTGGATAGATAAGACGCAAAATTTTAAACCAACTATTGTATAAAATGCAACAAACATGAAAATATTTATTATTATAATCGAAATCTACAATATACAAGGCCGTATAAATAAGTACTCTTAGTATCACCGAAAGAAACAAAAAAACAAGTGTCATCTACATATTTACCATAGACTAGTATATAATATATTTACGCTGTGAGCGTAATAAAAATTTTATGTACTTAAACAAAAGTTCAACATTTAAGTGGTTAAAATCAAATAATCTTCATGATAAGTAATACAAATGTGGAAGTGAGTGAGAGGTTAGGTTTGAAAGAAAGTGTCGGTGTAAAGATGAGAAAGGGCATGCTCCGTTGGTTCGGACATGACAAGAGTGACATACCATGATCAGATTGATCGAGTACTGTCCGAAGGTGGTGTCAAGAGTCTTCGCAACCGGCGTGTGTGTATAAAGAGAGTGATGAGTGTGGAGGAAGCGAGACAAGCCTGCAAGGATCGTGATATATGGCACTCGGATCTCTCTGCCTACCCCGTAAGGGATTTGGCGTGAAGATATCTATAAGTAATACAAAAATGAATTATATTTGTGGTGACGATATATTGCGATGTTAGTGGCTTAAAATGGAATGTAACAATTGTAAAATCAAGTAATATTAATCTTTGAAGGAGTTTCGTGAATTTTAGTATTATAAAAAGTGTACGTGATACAATTTACATTTCAGAAGGAATTAATAATGATTACAATACGGTAAACAGCCATCATTATGTGTTGCGTTTTAGGCCAAATTTGTATTGGGCTGATGAGGCCCTCCTCTCTTCATCTCCTTTAAATTTAAACTCTGTCTGAGCAGTATGCTTGCCTTCTAATCCGGTATCACTATTAACTAATGCCCTCCTTAAGGCTATTTATTGTCATTTCCAAAAATAACAAAGTGATTGCGTAAATGTTAGAACATAAACTGTATATTTGCTTATATGACCCGTTATAAATTAAGAACTTCGCGACCAATTTTGACAAAATTTGGTAGACACTGAAAACATTATTGCGTTAAATTTAGGCGATTTTTGTAGTCGATGAGTTTACGTTTAGCAACGCAGGCGGGCAAAAGCTAGTTTACCTGTAATTTCTAAATCTAAATGAGGTGAACTAATGTGTTATGCAGTCTCCAGTCTTCCATTTTCTTTACGAGAACGGATCTAATGGCGCGTAACGTTTTGTTTAACAGTATTCTCTATAGCTCTCGGCTTGGATACCGATGGATATTGCGAAAACAGAACCGCTGTCCGGTGTTATTAATGATTTTGTAAGATTTATTATGGGACCTGTTCACTTTACACATGAAATATCATCAAATATATTTTTAGTTATTTTAAAAACACATCATCTAAAATTATATATCATCATTTAAGAGGTATCGCCTCTATGGTCTAATAGTTCAGTGCTGGTGTTAATCACATAAGGCCCCGGATTCGATTCCTAGGTCAGATAAATCAAAAATTTGTCTTTTTTACTTTTCTGATGAAAACAATTATGCTCGGGATTGTATGTGCTCAGGTTGCGAAAGGCGGCTTGCACCAAAATGCTTAAATCATTAAATATATTTAAAGTGACAGCATTTAAGGCGTTTTGACATTTGTTAAACATGTTTAAGGGACTAAATGCATTTAAGCATTTTGGTGCAAGCCGCCCTAAGTATTTTCGACTAATCGTGGGTGCACTGATTATAAATCTGTCAACCTCTTCGGGATACGGGCGTAACGATACCTTTTTTAAAAGATATAAATTTAAATGATTTCAATGCATAGAGCACTGGTATCAAACTTGGGGTTCCTCTTTTAACTTACCCTCACGGGCGCAAAACAAGCCACTTTATGAGGTTAACAGAGTTGGACCCCATAGTCTGCTCGACAAGTTGAAAATGGTCTAAATAGAGATACTGCTCTTAAAATTATGTGCGATAGCTAATTGGATCCGGTATGACGCCTAGAAAAATGTGCTAAAAGCGTGTATTTGTACATAAAAATTGCAAAAGTAATAATTAAAGATGGAAAAAAATTAAATTTTTGTTTTTTTTTTGCCAATATTTCATAAACTATTCATATTTAAGAAATTCTAAAAACAATCGGAAAAAGGAGGAAATTTCCAATAAAAAACTATTAAAGAGTATAGAAAAATGTTTTTTTCGAACTTTCGTGACGTCTAACTTTTTAAATTTTTTTCTATATTTTGTTATATATGGTTGTTTTTGTAAATTTTAGAAGTTTCAGAAAAAATATAACAAAGTTAAAAATTTGTTTATAATAAATTGATATGTTAATAAATAGTGGAATTGTTGATAAAAAAACGAAAAAAGAGTATCATTCTTCACACCAACTAATTTTAATTATTAGGCTAGTCTAGTCAGTCAAATTACTGTGCAAATTACTTAAGTTAAATTTAGAAATTACCTAACTACATTATAAACGTAAACGTTAGATAACATAGAAAATTTAACTTTTAAACTAACGCGTTCTACTATCATTTTTAAAAATATATAAACGGGTCAATAACGCGTACATATATAGAACTTACTTGTAAAGCTCGAACTTACTTGTAAACCATGTTCAGGATATACTTAGGAAAAATGGTTATAAATAAAGGCAGAACATTAAGCGTTATAATAAAAAGGTTAGGTATCCTATAGTTAAAAGGCAGCCGGCATTCATGACATATATTAAAGGGATTACCGATAAGATTGGAACGCTACTGAAAAAATATTCCATACCTACCATCTATACGCCAAGCTTAAAGGTAGTCGGGCATGTGGGCACGCCTAAGGATGTCATACGCTTCCAGACGCCAGGGGTATATAAATTGGACTGCAGCTGTGGTAGTGCTTATATAGGTCAAACTAAACGTACTATCGCAGATAGACTCAATGAGCATATCACGGCTGCAAAAAACAGGCAGGTTAATAAGTCGGCTATAGCTGAACATACTTTGGATTCCAGCACTGATAACTGGATTGAATTCCATCGACCTCAGGTTCTCTCTACTGAGCGACACTATGTTCCCCGTATGGTACGGGAAGCTATTGAAATTAGAAAATATAAAAATTTCAACAGGGAAGATGGATTTAAGTTGTCTCCTGCTTGGAATTCAGTGATTAGCAGAATAAAGCCTTTGCACCTGCAAACAAATAAAGTCCAAGATACGGTTAGTGTTGTGTGTAAGCTAAATTCGAAAAAATAAGACCAGAAGGGGGTAGATGAAAATCGATCCCGACGTGAACGACGGAGGAAACTCGCTGCTCCAGTCTGCTCGTGACCACGGTCAATGTAACTTGGCCGAAACGTCGAGCTTTACAAGTAAGTTCTATATATGTACACGTTATTGACCCGTTTATATATTTTTAAAAACAGAAAATTTATTTATGATACATAATCCACAGCGATTAGTAATAAATACAGTTTAAGAATAGTGTTAAACCCATGGCCCACTACACTATGGATTTACATTAATTAAGATGTACATCTACTTGTAAGAAGACGCAGCTAACTTTGAGTTTTCAAAAAAAAAAAAACTGTATTAATCGACAATAATTTTTAGATATTTTCTTAATCAATTTAAGTAGAAATTAATCAGTTCCATACACAGCTCATATGGGTAATATGATTGTTTTGTGATTGTAGATTAAAAACCACTGCCCCAGAGGTCCGTTTGTTTGTTCATTGGACAGCAACAAAACTATATCACCTTATTCGTAATTATTAGGCAGTAAAGCTGGTGAGTGCTAATCTTTACTTCAAAAGGGGCTTAGAAACTTTATTGAGTTGTTTCTTATAATGCGGTAAGGTTGCATTAGTTTTCAATAGGTGGCATGCTCGTACCAGTAAATGTATTTAAAAGAACATTTTCCTCCAGCCAGCTAGTTTTATAAAGGTTCCACCCACAGAGTGAAAAAAACTTAATTAAGATTATGATAATAGAAAGTGATTACTTACCTACATAAACTTTCGTATTTAATTCTAGTGGTTATCCTCGAACAAAATGTCAAAGAGGTTATCAAATCGAGCTAAATTTAAAAAAATGCGCGCCATATCAAGTTTTAAGATAAAATTAGCTCAAACTAGGGAAGTCTTTCTATTGTAACGTAATGTTTTCAGAAAACTTTCTCTGCATTTATTTTTTTATATAAACAGTTCAATAGAAATGAAGTGTCTCCAATATTAAATAATAAGGCTTAAAGACTCGTCCACTATGCCAGCCAGTTGTTTTAGGCTACTTTGAAGAATAAACCAACTGCTGTTCTACCAGGCAGATCGTAAAAGGCGACTGATTGGTTATACACGTTTTACCATCGTGACTACTAGGTGGTAGAGTTCCGCAAGACTGGCCCGTGTATTTGATACCACTGCTTTACCCATTCCTGCCGCAATAGTGGTAATGCTTGTCATTGTCATGTTCCGGCTTGGAGTTTAAGGTAGACTTATACTTGTGGTGCTTATTGCAATTCCGCAAAACGAATAGCAACGCACTATTAACATTATTGGTGGCTATAGACGATGGTTTCTCTTTCCATCAGGAGAGCTATCAGCTTGTTTGCTATCTATATATAAAAAAAAGTTGAGAGGTGTCAAGGGACACCCGGATGGAACGAAGTTCCTTTCGATTAATTGTACAAAAAACCTGTATACACTCAACAAAAATAATCGTCGCGACACGACACTGTTCAATGCGAAATAGAAATGAAAATATCTGGCTTGCTTTCTATAAGAGAGAGAGAGAGACAAACAGAGAAACATGCGCACACCGCACAGCTTACAATAGCTTACTATAGCAAAAAGTGTCGTGACAACTTTTCGTAAGAATTTTTTCCGTCTAGCCCCCTTTCACAACGCGCGATAAGGAACTTCGTTCCAAAATCCATTGCTGTTTGTTAGTCTCGCTAAAACTCGAGAACGGCTGAACCGATTTGGCTAATTTCAGTATTGAATTAATTGTTGAAGTCTAGGGAAGGTTCAAAAGGTGAGAAAATAAAGAAAAAAAATAAGAGTAGTTAAAAGGCAGAACAACGTTTGTCGGGTCAGCTAGTATCATGATAAAAATATCTTAATTTGCATTTTAAGGTCTGGGAATTAAACAATAGGTATTAATAAAAGGTTTTGTTCATTTTCTGTACACATAGCAATTGCTATCATTTCTCAGCCAAGCATTATATTTTTTACGACAGTTATAATCAACTTTTAACAGTTATATGTAAATTGGTAACGCTGTCAGTAAGAGGAATACTTGTTTAATCTTGAAGTGTAATTCCAGATAAAATCTTTAGTAAACATAAAGTATAATAAGCACTTTAATAATGTTTTACACTGACTTTCTCATTTAAATATGTTGTGTTATAAAAATACTTTCAAGAAATATTGTGATAGTCGTAAATGTATTTATAGCCTATTTAATTGTAAACATGTTTATTTTATTTTTTATTTATGAATGAATGAATGAAAACGCTTTATTATGCATAAATTTATAATTTAAAAATATAATGTTTATTGCAATTAATTAGCTGCGCCAGCGACTTCGTCCGCGTGAAAAAAATTCGAAAAAAAGTAGCCTAAGTTACTCCCTGTCACATCAGCTAACTGTCAGAGAAAGTCCCGTCAAAATCAGTCCAACCGTTCCAGAGATAAGCCAGAACAAACAGACAGACAGACAAAAATTGTAAAAAAATGTTATTTTGTTATATGTACCGTGTATACATCCATATGCATTTAGTAAAAAGCAGTTATTTTTTATATCATAAGATAGCAAACAAGCAGATGTGTCTCCAGATGGAAAGAGTCAACCATCGCCTATAGACACCAAAGATGTTAATGGTGCGTTGCTATCTTGTGGCGAGGTCTAATGCCACATGCATAAGTTTACCGGCTACCTTACCCTCCAAACCGGAACACGACAGTGACAAGCACTGACGCTATTGCGGCAGGAATAGGTAAGGCGGTGGTACCTGACCCGGGCGAGACAATGCAGAACTCTACCACCTAGTAGTCACGATGGTAGTGACTCGATAGCCAATCGGTCGCCTTTTACGACCTGCCTGGCAGAACGGCAGTTGGCCTATTCCACAAAGGAGGCCGGGACCAACACGGCGGCAGTTATTTTAATATTACAAACAGACACTCCAATTTTATTTATTTGTATAGATTACAATACTCGTAGTACACAAAGGCGGTATTATCACCAAAAAAGCGATCTCTGTCAGACAGTCTTTGTTGATAAGGGTAACATTTTAAGGTAGAGTTGGAATACCATAATAGATATACTATTACACTAGCTGCAGCGTGCAACCCGCTGCATTATAAAAGTTATTGGCAAATCCCGCGGGACCACTTAATTTTTCCGGGAAAAAAGTAGCCTATGTGCTATTCCAGGTCATCATCTACCTGTGTGCCAAATTTCATTCAAATCCGTTCAGTAGTTTTTGCGTGATTCAACAAACATCCATCCATACATCCAAACTTTCGCATTTATAATATTAATATAGAAAAATCGATAATATAGATGATCTAATGACTATATACCATTGATATAAAAACCCAAGATGCACAATCAGTCTCAAAAAAAAAAAAAAAATGTCCTCTAAAAATGGACGCACAAATTCAAATTATGCGCTCATTTTAAATAGAATCACGTCGATCGCGACACTGCCAATTTAATGTTTTATTCTTTTTACATTTTCTTGTAAAAAAACCATAAATCTTGCCCTTAAGGTTGGATATGCAAAACATATGTTTTTACCATATTTATTACTTATATGAAACTAGCTGTGCCCGCGACTTCGTTCGAGTGGAAAATTTTCTAAAATAAAAACCCGCATAGTTCCCGTTCCCGTGCGGTTTCCGGGTTAAGAACTATCCTATGTCCTTTCTTGGGTTTTAAACTATATTTGTACCAAATTTTATCCAAATCGGTTCAGCGGTTTAGCTGTGAAAGCGTAATAGACAGACAGACAGACAGAGTTACTTTCGCATTTATAATATTAGTATGGATAGTATGGATTAGCGTCATTTTTGCGCACGGATTAAATGGATACGCCTTTCGGGACAATTTCTTAGTTTGACAGTATAGCTTGCATTTACATTCAGAAATACAGAGTTATACTACTTATCAATGAAATAAAATCACTTCAGGGGTAATTTTTAAATCTTGTCATCTCGTTCGGTACGATGAAATCGGGTATCATGGTTTATTTCTATTTTTTCAAGATATAAACATTTTTTCAAGATAAAAATATCTACAAATGTCTGAATATTTTTGAGAGAAATAGGAGCGTTTGCTCATATGCGCGACGCCTCGTTTTCTTTTCGAATGGCGTGTCTATTAGTATTCATGTGGACTGTGGTTTTGAGTGTCGGTTTTGTTCAAAACTGTCCATCTTGGGCATAGATATATTAGATCTTGGGTTTCTTATATCAATACTATATACCTATTTTATATGTACCTATACATACAAATTTTATACTCACACATAAATAAAACTGAAATCACAACGTATAAACGTATAAACATAAATACACTAAGAAAATGCACAAAAACCTCTAGAGGGCAAAAAATAAAATGTAAATTCAAATAATACATTTTGACTAATTTTTTAAAAGCTGGTAGGTACTTGTAATCAAGGGCGGATCCAGGGGGGTCATGTGGGTCATGACCCACATGACTCCCCTTACCAGACCAGACCAGACCAGATTAGAGCATATCATGACTAAATCTCAAAGAAACCTCCCCCCCTGAACCGAAGGCTGGCTCGGCTCTCGTATATGTGACCCCCCCGCCCAGAACCAAAGGCTGGATCCGCCCTTGCTTGTAATGTTCTACTCTTTTATAACATCAAGCAGTTTCTCTTTTAATGCATCATTAGGGTTGCAAATCACCACTATTTAAAACAAACCCTCTTCTTGCCTTACGAATCGAATAGAGCACTTCGCGACATGAGGAAAACAACCGAACTAGTAAACAAAGGCAACTATCTAATATTAATTTTATGTATTACTAGCTGTTGCCCACGACTTCGTCCGCGCGAACTTCGTTTACTCCGCACAGCTCCTCCCCTGTAGATGATAGCGTGATAATATGTAGCCTATATGATGACCCGACCTGTTAGTAATATTCATGCAAAATTTGAAGTAAATTCATGCAGTACTTTTTGAGTTTACTCCGGACATACACACAGACAAAGAGACAAACAGACAAAAATTCTAAAATCTATATTTTTGGCTTCGATATCGATTGTAGATCACGCCCCAAGTATTCTTTTAAAAAATATTCAATGTACAGTTTTGACTTTCCTACGATTTTATTACATGTATAATATATAGATGACTGTATACTTTATTCAATGGAGAAGTTAAGATAAATTTGCAACTGTTTGCAAGCTTAAATTACCTTAATTAGAATTAAATTAAGTTAATTTCTTCATTTAGTCATGAATTAAGTTATATAACGGTACATGTTTTGATGTTTTTAAGAAAGATATTATTAATCAACAGCGAATAAATAGTATTTATTTATAATACGATACGATTTAAAAAATTTAATTTTACGTTGAATAAAACTTTTGATCAATTACAATTTTTCTTAGCGTTAAATAGTTTTAAGTTACACATTGATGCTTTTTAAGGTTCCGTATCTAAAAGATAAAACGGAACCCTGTTACTAAGCCTTTGCTGTCCGTGCGTCAGTCTGTCTGTCAGTCACCAGGCTGTATCTCATAAACCGTAATAGCTAGAAAGCTGAAATTTTTACAAATTATATATTTCCATTGCCGCTATAACAAATACTAAAAATGAAAAAAATGAGAATATTGGGTCTCCATATAATATACGTGTTTTTTCGTTATTTTTTTGCTATGATGGTACGGAACCCTTCGGCGCGAGTCCGACTCGCATTGGCTGGTTTCTTAAGTAATAATTACCCCGTGTTGGTCCGGATTCCCTTTGAAGAAAAGACTACCTACTATCCTGCCAGGCAGTTAGTTTAGTTTAGTTAGTTAGTTAGTTAGTTAGCAAGGTGAACGATTGGCTTAACATGCCACTGTAATGTCTCGCCCGGGTTACTTATTCCTGCCGTAATAACGTAAACTAGCAATACCCGTGCGAATAATTCGCACTAAGTAATTTTATTAAATGCTTCTAAGTTGATTTGAAATTGAACAAAAAAATTACCGACCGATTAAGCTGTCAGATGGCAGTATTGCTGTATTATGTCTTAATATATGTATATAAATTTAATTTTAATAATTTATAAAAACAAAAGCAGTAATTTTTTTTTTAGTTGTTGATGCCGGTAGAGCAAGCAATTATCTATAAAATGATATAGAATTTATTTAGACTAATTGCGAGGTTTTCTTTAAAAAGGGAGACAAACATCTTATCCTTAGCGAATTAATATATATAATGCTCATGGCTGCTTATTACTTGTTATCCTACCAGCTGCAGCTTGCAGCCCGCTGCGTTATAAAAGTTTTTGACGAATCACGTGGGATTACCTAGTTTTTTCGGGATAAAAAGTAGCATATGTGCTATTTATTCCAGAGCATCATCTATCTGCGTGCCAAATTTTATTCCAATCCATTCGGTAGTTTTTCGTGATTGAGTAACAAACATCCACCATCCAAATACCCAAACTTTTGCATTTGTAATATTAACTAGCTGTGCCCACGACTTCGTTCGCGTGGAAAAAAATCTAAAATAAAAACCCACATAGTTCCCGTTCCCGTGGGATTTCCGGGATAAGAACTATCCTATGTCCTTTCTTGGGTTTTAAACTATATTTGTACCCAATTTTATCCAAATCGGTTCGGCGGTTTAGCCGTGAAAGCGTAACAGACAGACAGACAGAGTTACTTTCGCATTTATAATATTAATATGGATATGAATTCCGGACAAAGACAATCCAAAAAAAAAACACTATAATTTGATTATTATTTTTAAATATATAAACGGGTCAATAACGCGTACATATATAGAACTGATAGTTCTATATATGTACGCGTTATTGACCCGTTTATATATTTAAAAATGATAGTAGAACGCGTTAGTTTAAAAGTTCATATTGATTATTATTGTACCATAACTTGACAACAAGCCATAACTTGACAGTCAATAAAATGCGGCTAATAAGATCACCCATCTCAACAGTTAACTAATTAGTGAATTGTGAACTGGAATGTCTGTTGATGTTTGATTAAGTTTATCTACTCTGCAAAGCAACCAACGTATGTTTTTTTTTCACCATATTATATTTAAAATAATAAGTTAAAAATCACTTAAGTATTTATAAACTATTCATAGAAAATTCTTACCTTAATAAATGCTGATAAATTTAAGTCATCCAATGTGCCATCTGAGGACTCACAAAAAATAATCACTTGCACTTACAATCAATCAAAACAAACAACGACAAAACGTCAGTTTCACTCCGTGACTCAAGTGGCGCGCGCTTTTCCCGCCGAGCTCTTGGGCACTGTCGCGTTCGGCTATCCAATGCAATCGCGCTTGTAAGTGAACTTCGTAAGTTTTCAAGAGCGCGACCTTATTCGTGTAAATAACAAATTAATAACTTGTTTTCCTTTGGAAAGTACTAAATAGCAAGTAACCGAGTAATTTTATTGGAACAAGTTGTTATAAAACGAAAACATCCGGTCAACCCAATGCGAAATAACCCTCCTTCTAGAGTATTTTTTTTTTATAGAAGAGGGGGCAAACGGGCAGGAGGTGCACCTGATGGTATGTGATCACCGTCGCCCATGGACATCTGTAATACCAGAGGTCTTGCAGTTGCGTTGCCGGCCTTTTAAGAATGAGTAAGCTCTTTTCTTGAAGGTACCTATGTCGTATCCGTTCGGAAATATCCCTGCCGGTAATTGGTTCCACAACAGAGTAGTGCGAGGTAAAAGTGTCGGGAGAATCGCAAAGTTGTGGATTTCCAGACATCGAGATGGTGAGGATGGAACTTCAAATTTTGACACGATGTCAGAGGGTGGAATTCGGCGGCTGGAATTAATTCAAACGACTCGTCGGAACACTACCCATGATATATACTAAAATATGCAGAGAGATCTACATCTCTACGCAATGCCAAAGAGTCAAGCTGTTTCGGAATAGCCTGGTCGTCAACGTTTCTAACCGCTCTACGCTGAATGCGATCAAGAGGAAGAAGCTGGTACTGGGGAGCTCCGGCCCAGAGATGCGAACAGTATTCCATGTGAGGCCGAACCTGTGCCTTATAAAGTTGAAGGCGATGGGCCGTCAAAAAGTACTGTTTCACTCTGCTAAGCACACCGAGGTTTTTGGAGGCTAATGTAGCCTTGCCTTCTAAATGACCGCGAAACTGAACGTAACGCGATATGTCGACTCCCAGGATTCCGACACTAGCTGAGACTGTCAGGAGAGTATCCTGTGATATGATAGTGATACGAAAAAGGGCGTCTTTTTAGCGGTAAACACGCAAAGCTGTGTCTTCTTGGAGTTAAAAGTGACCAGGTTTTGACGACCCCATTTCGAGACATCGGTAAGTCGATTCTTGATTTCAGACACAAGCTTGTTTCGGCACTCTTTGACGTGTTCCCGAGAAATACCGCTTCGGCCGGAGTATGTAGTATCACGAGTACTGTCGTCCGCATAGCAATGTATATTGCTAATTCGCATCATGTCATTGATATGCAGAAGGAAAAGTGTCGGTGATAACACGCAGCCTTGGGGAATACCAGCATTGACAGTTAGGTATACAAGAAGGTTACCAGCTGAGCTGCCGCGGCGAAAACCGTACTGACGGTCGCTCAACAGCTGGTGATCTTCTAAATACTTGAGGAGCTGAGAGTTGTTGATTATTTTGGAGAACAAGGAGGTTATGGCTATGAGCCGATAGTTAGACGGGCTAGAGCGATCTCCTTTTTTAGGGATGGGATACACCAAATCTGTCTTCCATGAATTCGGTACCACGCCGAGTGAGTAGAAGAGTCGGATAGGCGTGTTAATACTGGTGCCAACTCTGGAGCACACATTTTTAATACAATCGGAGGGATGCCATCCGACCCACTTGACTTGTGGATGTCCAAGGAAAGTAGTGCTTTACGCACAGATGACTGCTGAAATTGTGGTTCTGGCATGGAACTACCACACCGCGGGATGGTAGGGGGTGTATTCTCTTGGTCATCCAGAGTCGAGTTGGCCGCAAAGAAAAAGCCCAGGAGGTCGGCCTTCTGCTTTGCGGTATGGGCCAAAGAGTCATCGTCTCCGTGCTAAGATGGAAGACAGGGCTGTGAGAAATTCCCTAAGACAGCCTTGGCGAGAGACCACAACGCACGAGTCTCTGAAGGAAGGCGAACTAATTTCTCACCAATTCTGCCTATGAATTCAGATTTTGCCTTGGCGATAGCTCTTTTGAAGTACCTCGAGGTGGAATTGTACTCCTTACGTAATGTGCTGGTTTTTTCATCTCAAGATGTGGACGCTGCAGTCCAAGCCCGGTAGCACTCCTGCTGACGGCGTGAAGTTGTTTTACAGGAGCGACCAAACCAAGGATGAGACTTACCACCAATTGGTACCGCAGAAAATGGAATGAAAAGTTCCATGCCCTCCAGCATCACATCGGCAATAGAGTCAGCAACGACACTCGGATCATCTGTGTCTCGGTTAAAAAGAGCAAAGTTGGCTTCGCCCTCTCGAGTTGGTAGTGGACGGCGTTTAATTTGGAATGAAGCCCCCTGATATTACAGAAATCCACAGTAAGCGTGGTAGGGGGTGCCATGGCTTGTCTAATGAGCGCAATTTTGCCCCCCTCCCACAGAATACGCAAGGCATCCTGAGCATCCATGATCTGGCTGGAATCCAGAGCACGGACGCCCAGAGGGGATTCTCCACTGCTGGTGCAAGTGGTACCCCCATGGGGTAGATTTTCTTTTGATTGCGCATTCATAGTGTGCGTGATGGTTGGGGGGGGGGGGGGGGTCAGGCCTCCGGGACTCTTTCAAACCAAACAAAACGCAGCAGCAGAGCTGCTAATTTACGTCGGTGTTAAGTCAGGGAGTGGTATCTCCCCGGGCATACCGGGCTATTCAGTTGCAAAAGCAGTATGGCACTACCACTAATTTGGTTGACTGACTGCACCGGTGTTAAATAATTTTTGTCACAAAAGTTATCCCACCAGTGAGCGATGGGGTCGTCACAGCCCTACGCCGGCAAAAATCATAAATCTGTTCTAATTTAAATTCTATTCTAATATTTCATTTATTACTATATTTTAAAAAAAAGTATCTTCCCCGAAGTCCATTATATTAAGTCTTACGTCCATATCCCCGAAGAGTTAGGCAGATGTACAACACCGCACCCACGATTAGCCGAAGATACTTGGCCCCACAATATATTCAATATATTCATTAATGTTGCGTTGCTATCTTGTGGCGAAGTCTAATGCCACATGCAAGTTTACAGGTTACATTACGCTCCAAACCGGAACACGACAGTGACAAGCACTGACGCTATTGCGGCAGAAATAGGTACGGCGGTGGTACCAGACACGGTCGAGACAATATAGAATTTACCACCTAGTAGCCACGATGATAGTAACTCGTATAGCCAATCAGTCGCCTTTTACGACCTGCCTGGCAAAACGGCAATTGACCAAGTTTTTAAAGGAGTCCGGGACTAACACGGGGATGAAAAAAAGGTATTAAATACTTTTTTCTATTATTAGTGTCGTTTTCTCTACAAACATAACGCGAAGGATAAAAATATAGAATTTTTGTCATGTTTTTACGCCAAAGACGTATAACTTCTTACGTGCGTACCTAAGAAGAACACACACATTTTTTTCAAATCTATAGATAAAAGAAGAAATTAAAACCATTTTAAGACAAGATTCAAAATAATTAAGTGCAATTAAAACAGGCGCAGGGGCAAAAAAGGCACAAATTCACCGGCGCACTGAAAATAAAAATCCTCTAGCGTTATAACGATCGTTCTTTCATACATCGTCTTTCATACATCCGCTCTTCCTGATGAATAAGTGGAATATATCAAACAGACAAAATAAATACTCAAGGCACGATTCACTTTGCAACCGAAGCATTTTCCGGAGAACCGAACAATTATTCAACAAATAAAAGATAGTAATAGTGGACAGTCCATTATTAGTACGAAGTATCTTGCTACAAAAATAAAAAATCACATTCTAGTTATGAATGCCGGTTCCAAGTAACTTACGATAGTAAAACGATTTAAAAGCGATATAAAATCAAGAATACTGGCAGCATTCATTGATTACGTTCAGTAGCCACCGTAGCGTAACTACGGTCACTCACCTACGCTTCATAATAAAAAGTTCCCCTTTTCTTAAGATTTGGTTTACATTTTTTCATTCAATATGTTGCATCAAACAATGTTAAAACGACAGCAATGCTTTGTAAGTGTATTTTCAACCGACTACAAAGCGACGATTTTAATTTTACATGAATGTATGTAATATTGTTGGAGTTCGATAATATTTGAGTATGATGATGTTTTTGAGTAGGATGATGTATTATAGTATGATGATATGTATGTTTTGTACGTGTAGGTACTAAGTTTTGCAAGTGTTTGTATATTTCTATGTTTGAGCATTTCACTGTTTATCCACGAATCCCTCAGGAACTAATAAAAGTCATATTATCGAGATAATTCTTTTTGGTTCAAATCAGGTATATCCCAAATTAGAAAACAGTCCAAGTTTCATCAAAGTCAGTTCAGTAGTTTTTGAGATATGAGTATAGTTGATATTTAATTGGTCATTTTAAACAACTCGCAATTCCTTGGGTTCCGGATACACTTATATTATTACATTTAATAAAATCACAGTTACACATCATAAATAGTCAAATTGGTCAAGCCGTTGAAGAGTTTTGCGCTTAGCAGCATGCCATAAATATGCTATTATGCGATTTAGGTATTTAGGAAAAGCTTTGTCTTTAGGAAAAATTGCTCTCAAATTTTTTATGTCTAGAATAAGTATCTTAGAGCCCATATCCCCGAAGAAGTAGACAGAGGTACAACAAATGCACTCACGATTAGCCGAAGGCAGACCCATAATGTGATAGGTGGCAAGCCTATCGCTAATCGAGCAATTATCCAATCCCTGACAAAATTATTTTTATCAGAAAACTAAAGAAAAAACACACTTTGAAGTGCCTGACCTGTGAATCGAATCCGGGACCTAATATGGCCAGCATCGATACCAGAATTCTAGACTACAGATGCGACTCTTTAAAATTTTTAATACTGTTTTAAAGGACAAATGAAGTTTATATTGGACAGTACATCTGTTGGGTCAACTAGTTACATAATAAAGTTCATTAACAAAGCAGGTGCAGTGTTCAGTGAACCAAGCAAGTGCAGGTGTAATGATAATATAACTTGTAAGAACTACTCATTGGTTACTAGATGCTATTACTTTTCTCCTGTGTTGGTCCGGGCTTATTTAAAGAATAGACCAACTGTCGTTCTGACAAGCATGTCGTAAAAGGCTACTGATTGGTTATGCACTTCCATCGTGGCTTCTAGATGGTAAATTTCCGCATTGTCAACGAGCTCAGTTCCATTTAATGTATTTCAAATACATATTGTTTATAAGTATTTGGTTTCCCCATATCTCAGCAATGTAAACTTTAACTATGCTGAATATCTCTTTGTGTGTATTTGTGTAATTGTCTGAAAAGGGGGTACAAAGATATTACTTCACCTATTAATACCTATATAGATTATTATATTTCAGATAGATTTTTGTTTAAGTAATATAATTTTTTATATTCGAGAAAGTTTAAACTAATTCCGAGTGTCCGTAGTAACACTGCCTTAATGCATTTCCTACGACATACCTATTTATACTTTATCGTAACGTTAAGTATGGTAACATTTTATACTACGTAATAGGCAGCATTATTAAACTTATGGAATTTAAATTAAATGGAGATAAGCGAGATACTTTATTTATATTTTTATTCGATTTGAATTTTCATTTTGTCTTTTTGCGGCAGAGCGCTACAATTTAAGCACATATGCCTAACATTGTACATTTTCCAATTAGCTTACAAATGAGCAAGTCGAATTTAAATTTCGCTTTAGATAGCCGTGCAAAACTCAGTTAGTTCGTAAATATTATAGTCTAAGATCCGACCGCGTGATTTCTATGTTCGTTAATATTTATACGTTCGTTAGTATCTGTTGTAACTATAATATTCTACTCAAAAAAAAATATTTTTAACTGTAAAATCTACTTTTAAATATAAAATTTATTTTCATTTGAAAAGTGTTTTTTAACGTTTGAACAATTTTAAATTGTGTTTATTTTCTTCAACTTTTAGTGTTTATTTTCTTCAAATCTTAAGATTAATATAAATTTTTAAATCCTTTACACCTGGCTGACATTAGTTTGCGACCAAGCGAAGAATGGCACCTCGAACTTTTTTGGTTTCTTGCGGATCTTTGCGGATCCGTATAAATATCGATAAAAATTATATTTTATCAATAAATCAAATGAACGTAGAAATCACGCAGTGGGGTCTCGTACCATTATACAGGGAGACTGTTAAAATACTGAAGAAAGGTGTTCAGTACTCAATTCTGATACCAAATATGTATAAAAAGATAGGTACTTAAATTTTGATCTAATTTCCCAATAAAATTACCCTCGCACAGCGCATAAAGGTTCATTGCTTACAAACAGCGGTAACCGAGCTTGTGACTAATTAGTGTTAGTACAACGAGCAGTAACCATAATTTTTGAATATCACTACACTAATTTCGTTGTATGTCAATATGTACAGTCTGTATAAATATGTGTGGAAATTATGTAGAAACAGTTGACGAAATATAATTTATATAAATAAATATTTCTAAATTCGTTTAAATAAACAATGCAAGTTATCTTTACGCCAATTTTATAACAAAATTGATCGTGAGATTTGTCTTAGCTTATTATATTCTACTGATCAATTTGATTATTGTATTCAAAGGTTTAAAATAAATGCAAATAAATTCGTCGTTTTGCACAAACTAAATTTTTAATATTTAAAAGATTTGAATGGATATAGTTCTTCTGAAAAAATAAAAAGCCATTGCGTATAGAACTGTCAATCTAATTAGTAAAGTGTATTGTATACATTTCCATGGTGGATAAGTTATTTAGTTTTTAGTTTTTAGTATTGACAAACTCTGTCATAACACTAACATTACGGATCGCTTGAGTATGAAGTAATATTTTTTCTATTATAATATAACAAACAAGCAGATGGTTTTCCTGATGGAAATATTCATGGTTTGATCGAAAAGTGCGATGGTGTTGTGTATGGTACAAATCCCATAGAAACTAAATGTGTTAATGGTTAAATGAATAATCAGGTTGCGAACAATATTTCACGCAAGATATATGAATATACACATTTGCGTTAATAATAGTAGTATGATTTTAAATATGGAATCGAGTACCGATAGTATCACTCAAATAACGCATTTCCAATCTTGCGTACCGTTTCGTATTTTATCATGGCGTTCAGTTTCAATTGCATATTAGAGTGGAATCCAAAATAATCCGAGATGTTAGATGCATAAATTCGATTGGAATTTAGATTTGCATACATTAAATAATATTATCATAAAAGATTACTACAGCGCGGCGACTCGAATCATCGATAATTGGCTTTATGATCGATTTTATTGGTTAACGCATTGATATAAAAAACTCTAGATGCACAGTCCCGAACAAAATTGACACTCAAAAGTGTCCCTAATTTCATTTAAGTAGTTACAGATATGACAAAAACATATGTCTTTGCATATCTAACCTTAAGTGCAAGACTTATAATTGTTTTTACAAAACAATGTACGAAAATAAATAAAATTGACAGTGTCGCGACCGACGCGATTCTATTTGAAATGAGCGCACAATTTAAAATTGTGCGCTCATTTTTGGAGGACGTTTTTGATACTGATTGTGTATCTTGGGTTTTTTATATCAATGGGTTAACGTTATTATTTTCTGTGTGTCTCTTTTATCCGTATGTAGGTACCTACTAATATAAATGGATAGCCGGTTTATTTGTCTCATACTTTCACAGATAAACTCCTGAAATGATTTTGATATAGGACCTTTACTTTTAAGGGGCTATAATACTACCAGAGGTCCTGATTATCCCTTGGTTGAGTGTTTAGCGAATCTAACAAGGAATCGATGAAGCTCGGATTTGTTTCCCGACAGGGACAAAGATTAATTGGGTTTGGGGGTTTATTTCTATCCATCCTAATATTATAAAAGCGAAAGTCTGTCTGTCTGTTACGCTTACCGCTGGATCGATTTTCATGAAATTTGGCATGAAAGTAGTTGAAGAGCCGGGGTCAAATATAGGCTAATTTTTTTCAAAAATTAATCTTTAAAGGGTTGAAATAGGGGATGAAATTTGTATGAAAAGCTATCTTGACGACATGCTAATCTACTCGCAGGTGAAGCTGCGCGGGTCAGCAAGTATTTATATACGAATAAATAATAATTCTACTAGCTGACCCTTCAAAATTGTTTTGCCATACAACTTTCTTGTATTGAATATTTTGGGGGTGGCGTATTGACATAAAACATATCCTATCTTTTAAGTTGGATCAAACAGTAGATATCTACAAAATTTCATTTAAATCGGTTTAGCAATTTATTCATTAGTTTAATTATATATGTATATTAAGATAAGCAAGCGATTTGCTTACACTGGGCTTAAATCAGTTCCAACCGGTAACGCAATTAATAATACAAACAATATTATTATTATTATAAATTACATCGCCGGCCTTTTAAGAATGAGCTCTCTAAGTCGTATTCGTTCAGAAAAACCGCTGCTGATAATTACTTTCTCGTATACATTACAAGAACAACCCCTTTGAAAATATTTAGCTTTCTTTGTCCAAGGATTTAGGCTGGACGTTGATATGTCGGCCATTGAGTCGTAACTTTTCTTTAATATGTACAGATGTAAGAGTTGTTGTATTTATATCTGCTAAAGACAAAGGAATAACTGTGTAACCAAGCTTACTTGTACTAAAACTCTACCTAATAGTTAAAATTGTAATATAATAAATAAAAGTCTCAAAATCCTCAAGCTAACGTTTTCTACACGTGTCGGTCCGGGCTGCCCTTTGTATTTTTTTTTATATCATAAGATAGCAAACAAGCAGATGGGTCTCCTGATGGAAAGAGTCCAAAGATGTTAATGGAGCGTTGCTATCTTGTGGCGAGGTCTAATGCCACATGCATAAGTTTACCGGCTACCTTGCCCTACAAACCGGAACACGACAGCGACAAGCACTGACGCTATTGTGGCAGGAATAGTTAAGGCGGTGGTACCAGACCCGGGCGAGACAATGCAGAACTCTACCACCTAGTAGCCACGATGGTAGTGACTCGATAGCCAATCGGTCGCCTTTTACGACGTGCCTGGCAGAACGGCAGATGGCCTAAAAAAATCTGCCGTTCTGCCAGGCAGTTCGTAAGAGGCGAACGATTGGCTATACGAGTCACTACCATAGTCGCCGCAAATATGTATAAACAAACGCTCCTACTAATGTCAAAAAATTTTAAACATTTTTAGGTTATATTATAATATTGTGAAAAAATAGAAATAAACCATGTTGTACTGTTTTATCGAACCGAATGAGATGACGAGGTTTAAAAAGTAACCTTGAAATTATTTTATTTCATTGGTAAGTAGTATAAATCTGTATTTCTGTATGTAAGTGCAAGCTACACTTACAAACTAAGGAATTTAATCCGTGGCGTCATCGCATTCTATATTCGTGTCTCCACATTCTTTTTTGTCAGGAGAGCCATCTGCTTGTTTGCTTCTCTACGATATACCAAAAGAGAATCTGTAATATGCAAAAATACTTTCAATTTTTGTATTATCCTAACAGTTTGGTTAATTATTCATCTTTTACAAAATGCCTGCCCAGATTATCTACAAGTAGACTCTAATAGTAGATATTCTATTCTCCAAAAGGGGCCTAAGTCAACATGAGAAGGGGTATAAGTCTATTTTAATCTACACATCAGAATGTAATAAATTTCGTGAAAGTTCTGACATGATCAAATATTTCCCGTCCCTTTGTTTTTAAATAGTTTGGAGATAGATAGCGATAGTTAAAATTAATTAAGACAATGTCGTACAATGTGGCTAATAAAGTATTGGAATTTCATGGCTGACAGTAACAGTTGTTAATTAATGCGTTAGGTAATTTTAAATTAATTTTCATTCGTGTACTAAATGGTTTTGAATGTTAGGGTTGTCATATAGGTATGTATATATTCTCCTTTGACGAACTGCTTGGTAGAATGACAGATGGTTTATTCTTCAAAGGAGCCTGGACGAACTGCACTCCCCGTGTATTTTTAAAGATTTTAAAATGTTATTATAAAGAAAGAAAATAATAATTTTAAATTCTTAATTATGAATGTTACACACGAGTTCTTGGTCGTTAGATACAACATATAATGCATTTGTATATTAATTTCACTTCACAACATATGTATTTTGCAGTATAAGTGATTTCACTTTTTAATCATCTTCAGGATTCAAAAAAAAGATGGTCGTTGGTAATAAGATAAATTTTATATAATACGCGAAGGAAAAACTTTTACCTCTTTTTAAGAAAATTAAGCGAACGATGAAGTATAAAATTTGGTGAAGTTTACATTGCCGAAGGCTACAGAAACCTAATAAATTAATATAATATGTTTAGGAATACATTGAATTAATGAAACAAACATTACACACAACATTCCTGGAACATTAACGTTAATATACACATATGTATAAGTGTTGTTTTCTTTACGGGTAAAGTACAACGAGATTTTATTGTGCAGTTTATAGTCGATTTCGATCACAAGGCGGTCGCTGGTATTAATAAAATCATGAACCAAACATAGAACCTTTGTTTGAAAACTTTGCAGTATTCATATAACGACATCTATCAATTGGCTAGAGAACTGCTATTAAGCGTTGTCGCCATGTTTGCTACGTAACATGTTGTCTACGATAAGCTTAGCTACGAAAGTGTAGCGTAATTACGTTATATTTTGCTAGATGGCGGTGCCAAAAACACGTAAAAATATAATCAATTAATCATAGACATAATATTATATCGCCAATTTTAAAGACAATAATATTATTTAATGCAGTATTTTTAAAAACATATTTTAGCTAGAGATGTATTATAATTCGAATTGTTTACCACAAATTTTATTTTATCGTCCTCAATTTTTACTGAAAACACAATTTTCTTATTACTGCAAGACATTATTTTGTTTTTTTTTTTTTTAATATTTTTTAGTTTGAAATCTATGTGGCACTGATAGTTTTATCCGAATAAAAAATATATTTAAGTTTTATCCAAATAAAAAATTAATTGTCTTTTGGATGAAACAAAATGTTATTGTTATATTGATTACAGAAAAAAAGGGCAAAAAAAAGCTACTGTCTTTATATATCCACTGACTTTTCCTCTAGAACCCCGAATCTGATCTTCACCAAAACTACGGGAAGTCCTAAATAAAAAAAAAGTCGTGGCTGTGTCATGGACACATCCGTGTATGTTTTTCGTGAATACGTCTACGTAAAGGGTAATATTTTGCGATGGTATCAATTTTCATTCATTATACTGCATACATGTGTCGTCATTAATCGGTTCAGACGCCTTCATCTTTTTGCGTTCTTGGTACTTTTTCACTTTTTTGTATGAGAGTTAATGGGTATCAATAGATTGGTATTTAAAATCCCTTTCAGACGGTTTGCGTTCCTTGTTTATTAATTCGGCTTTTGAAAGATTTTTTGATCGAAAACGATTCTTTTCTATATTTTTTTCACTTAAACGCTATATTTATTATAAGCATCTAAAATTAATTCTTTTACTTACACATTCGATGAATATTTACAAAAATTGTCGAACGAAACTTAATCAAACATCAACTGCTCTGAGTAAAAATATATAGGTATTATATGTAAATTCTGTAATCATTACTTAAAAATGGCGGCACATCCTCCATCTCCCTCGAAACGTCATAGTTTGTACTCAGCTTAACATTTCTTTTATTCTTTAGCTATCTAACGTTATATTTATTAATATTGATGATGTTGATGTAGCTATAACACCAAACGTTATCCCCAATTTTATTGACTATAACAAATAGACCAACCTTCTTATCGGATAGATCATAAAGTGATAAACATGTCTCTACCATCGGGAATATTAGACTACTACAACCGCAACAAAAAGTGATTTCGCTTGCTTGTGCAGCGAACTTGTCACTTTTTGTTCGGATTTGAATGGTAAGGTCAGCCTTGGTCTTTACGGTATCCATAACCTTCCACATTTACTTTTTATATCTGTTTTGTTAACATTTAATTTGCTATTATTTCTTCATGTCTGAACCACCGCTCGAATAGTTTTTCGCGTTTTCACACTGATATTTTCGTTAAGGCCTAACTTCTCTCTCAATGACAATCTGCTTATTTCCTTAACTATAATATAAAAAAATAACATTTATAAGATTGCAGAATATAGATGCAGGCATCAGTTTTAAAAAATATGAGCTTTTATTTTGTATTTATTTTAATTTTAAACTAAGAAAACAGAGTTCATAAAAACTAGTAGGAAACAACAGCGGCGTAATAAGTCTAATGTTTGTTTCAGAAACTTAGACTGCGGACTTCTAAATATTAGTTTTTCAAGTAATATTTTCACAGCGTCTTTGAAGCGGACTGTAGAATATTACAAATAAAGTCACGTTTATCATGAGAAAAAAAAGCTACGTGATTGCTAGATTAATTAATAAATACACGAATTGATCTAACCACAAAGGAAGCAAATTATTTGCATGTGTTTTGGGTACTAGTTAACAATAATTATGCATAGAAATCGACTGGTCCTACGTAAATTGTCGTAACTTAAAAAATGCGATTTTCGTTTTATTTATGAAGATGATTCCATTTTTATAGATCTTTTAATATCACGAAGAATAAAAATTAAATTTCTATTAGAAGTTCGATTTATTTGATAGAAATTTCATTTTTGTTCTTCGTGTTATTAAAATATCAGTCATTTGTGTAAGTAAAACAAAAATCACATTTTTTAAGTTACGACAACTTACGTAGGACCCGTTGAAATAAATATATAAATATTAAAATATATTTAATAAGCATGCAAACCCAGAAATACAAACATTCCTGCTCATCACAGAAATGCTTGTTTATACAAACAAAAAAGGCAGAGTGCACCCAACATCTAAACTACTATTCACTACAAATCGCCGTTTCGTCGGTTGGCATACATTGCACCTACTCTTAATACCTATACACCTACTATAATTTTACTTATACCAAAAGAATAAACTGGGGTGATAAAATTATTATAAATAGAATCCGCTTACAGGTTATTTATTACTCATTATATTAAAACGTTCATGTTAAAAAATGAGGTATATTAACTTCCATAATAATGGATGAATATACCACTTCGATAATAGGGATCATATGTTTTTCTATCAGGGAGTTTGTAAAATGTAAATAATTGGTCAAACGTGTCATTACCATCGTGAATACTAGGAAATAGAGTTTTACAACTTCTTACCGAAGTTGGATGTCACCACTTAGTTATTAATTATACAGATGCTGTATATACATATAAGTGGGAAGTAAATTTATCGATTTCTTTTAAATCATTATACAGCAAACGAATCTCTAATTATATAGCAAGCAACGATAAAAAATGGATTTTGTGTATGTTTAGGAGTTACAGTAAATAAAAATTTGCATAGAGGACCACATATCGAGAAATTTGCCAGTAGACTTAATTCAGCAGCATTCGCAGTGAAAAAAATGAGACAGCTTACTGATGTTGACATTGCGCGCCTTGTGTACTTTAGTTACTTCTGTAGTGTCATGTCATATTGAATTCTTCTCTGGGGGAATGCCACCGAAATAAACACAATATTTGTATGACAAAGGGCTATAAGGGCAATTGAAATGTCAGTCCTAGGACCTTCCTAAAAGAAAAATTCAAAAAAATCAATATTTTAACTGTAATATCGCAGTATATATTTATAGATATGATGTATGTACTTAAAAATATTTACTTATTTAAAAAGTGATATTCACTCACTAAATATAAGGAAAAAAACAATTTTTCTGTGCATTTATCTCGTTTCTACAGAATTAGCGACTATTTTATGGGGGTAAAGTATACACTTCTACAATAAGCTGTCTGATGCCATTAGAGATTTACTAGTTACCAAATTCAAAACAATGTGTTAAAACAAAACTATGAATAAAAGTTACTATAAAATATCTGAATATCTAGATAACAAGGAAGCATGAGATTAACCGCTCCTCATAAATAATAATAAAGTAATTCTGATTTCTGTAACTCTGAAACTCTGAATCAGAGGTTTACTAGGTGGTAAAGTAAAGTTCCGCAACATCTCGCCCAGTTATATGATACCAACACCTTAATTACTCCTACCACTATAGCGTCAATGCTTGTCACTGGATTGAATTTGGAGGGTAAGGTAGCTGGTAAACTAATGCGTATGGCATTACCATCCCGCCACATGGATAGTAGCGCCAGTTGTGCGTTACTGTCCATGCTGTCTATAGGTAATGGTTTCCATTTCTATCTAGAAGCCATCTGCTTTTTTGCTATCTAATAATACAAAAAATAAATTTTCAAAAAATTTGTATACGAAAAATGGAAAATATAGCGTTACAAATGAAGAGTAGTTTACAAATCGGCCTAATTCTGATATAACAAACATAAAAAATACAGCCGAAGGAGGAGGTTGCCCCTCCTTTTTGGGAAATTAAAACTAGCTGTGCCCGTAAAATCGTCCGCGTGGAAAAATTTCTGAAATAAAAGTAGCCCAAGTTACTCCTTAGTGGTTCAAAAGATAGACATTCACAGATAGATAAAAACCATTCTATGTTGTTTCTCGGGTTGCAAACTATCTCTGTAATAAATTTTATCCAAATCGATTCAGAGGTTTAGACGTGAAGAAGAGAAAGACGGACATACATAGTTACTTTCGCATTTATAATATTAGTATAGATAGTATTACACTACAAAACAAAAAATTAAGCATTATCGAAAACGTCCATATATTATCAAACGCAAAGACCTACAAATTTTTTGTAGGTTTTGATGAAACGTTAATTTATAAACTATGCCACTTGAGCCACTGTGGACGTAGGTTTACAGTTGTTCGCGCCAGGGCAATATAAAAAGTCTAGTCAGTCGGTTCGAGTAACTGATATTAATGTTCCGAAACTTTAATGCACACCTTTATCAACATTTTTGACTGACTTTAAAAGGACATTATAAATTTGGTGGATATTTTAATATATCCATTTTTTTAATAATCAATCGGCGAGAAAAAGTTATCAGTTTAACATGTATGTGTGTAGTATTTTGGATAGAATAATCGAGTATGGTGCTCTATTTTGGAATCCTAGCGCTTATAGTAAATTTCGTAAGTGTATGTATGTTGATATGTTTGCCTACTAATTTATCGGGAACCAAAAGCCATATTGAGATTATTCTGTCTTAGTTGTATTAAATCAGGTATATTCCAACTTAGGGAATAGCCAAAGTTTCATCGAAATCAGTTCAAAAGTTTTTGAGATATTCGTCAGTTTATTTTTTCAAAAATCAGTTATTGTTATTTTTGCTTTGTACCGTATTTATCTATGGATGCAGTAAGATTCTATTTTTAGGTAGTGAAGTCTTAAAACATGTCATCCGAGCTTGTCAACTACTCCTGGTGCAATATCGTCACTTATTATTCACGTCACTTTTCCCCGTGTTATCCCGGGCTCCTTTGTAGAATAGGCCAACTGCATGCCGCTCTGCCAGCAGGTCGTAAAAGGCGACTGATTGGCTATACGAGTCAACTACCATCGTGGCTACTAGGTGGTAGAGTTCTGCATTGTCTTGCCCGGGTCTGGTATCACCGCCCTACCTATTCCTGCCGCCAAAGCGTCACTGCTTGTCGCTGTCCTGTTCCGGTTTGAAGAGTAAGATAGCCGGTAAGCTTATGCATGTGGCATTAGACCACGCCACAAGATAGCAACGCACCATTAACATCTTTGGTGTCTATAGGCAATGGGTGACTATTTCCATCAAGAGGTCCATGTTTTTACTATCTTATGATATAAAAAAAATATAATTATCATTATCATTTTTTTAAATTTGAAAGGTAATCAATTCCTTAGAAATTGATTGTTCAATTTTTTTTGTCTAATCTATATTTGATCCCATTTCTTCTTCCTTCCTTACATCCGTTCGTTTTCCATTTTCCTTGTCAAGTTTAATTCAAATCTGTTGACAGATAGGCAGATAGATTGTATTTTATTCATAGTTTTAATATTAGTAAGGATATTAGCTGTAAAACGGTCGATGCTAAAAACTGTATCTTCAGCCCTGGTTACCCGTGTATACAGCCGTTGATTAGTGTGAGTGGTTAGTAATAAGCGTCTATTCACTTTTACTACGCTGTTTACTAATCACTCGCACTAATCAAAGTGTAATCAGGGCTTTCCGGGCAGTATAACAGCAGCGGCAACAGGTACAAAAAACATTAAAATAATAAATTATTTTTTAAAACTGATTAAAGAATTGTATCTCAATTATTCGAAGCTAAAAGCCCGCATAGTCTTCATTTTTAATTAGAACTCTAACGTCAATAGGACGCAAAATAAGAACTGAACGAACAATTCTTTAATTAGAGCCATTACAAGTTCTTTGAATCGTTTCACGACTCTTTCTGATAGTTCTATTCGATCAACTGCACACAGCCTTAGCTCTTTAATTGTTATATAACAGTAGCGTGGTGTCACTTGCAGCGGTGTATGGCAGTCATATTATTTTTATATTACAGAGACTAATTTTCTTGAGGCAATTCTTTTTTGAGTTTATTTGAAATTTCCCTTGAGTTAATTAGAAATTGATAACTCAAGAATTAAATTAAATGCGTTTGATTAATAGGTACTATCATATTTTGGGATAATAATCTAGCGGTACCAATTTCGGTATAGAGGCTAAAATAGCCGGTAAACTTATGCATGTGGCATTAGACCTTGCCACAAGATAGCAACGCACCATTAACACCTTTGGTGTCTATAGGCGATGGTTGACTCTTTCCATCAGGAGACCCATCTGCTTATTTGCTATCTTATGATATAAAAAAAAGATAGTCCTGGTTCCTGACGTTCTTAGTTGAGATTCTGGGTTTAAGCCCCAGGGTCGGGTTATCCATTCTATCCACAGGTTGACTGGTAAAATACTGTACATAATAAAAAGAGTATTCAGTAGAGATGGGTCGGACTAGGTAAATCAGAGACTAGGTGCATCTATTCCTAGTCTGTAAAAATACGTGATCCAAATACCTGTTCCACCTAGTCCACCTAGTCCTAACGATACTATGATCTTATTTTGTGAAAATGATACTATGAACAATAAGTATACGTATGTGTTCTTAAAGTAATTGAATATTATAATATTTTCTAACACTTACGCGAGACATTTACATAAATAAAGCTAGGTTTTAAGCTAAGTATCGCGTTTTTTTTGATTTTTATACCCCGACTTTAGATGTTTTTTCGCTTAACGATTTCTATAATTCGATACCGAACTTAATTACACTTTACATATTTTACATTCTTCCATATTTTGCCTTTTATCTTCAAAATGTTCCCAAACGATATTGCTACGTTTAGGCACCATTATTATACCTAATTATAAAATAAAAAGTTCAGAGTCACCGATTAAATACTAACAATAGCCTTTTCTGCCATTAACAAACACGTAATCTGAAAAAGCTTTATGATGGAATCACGTCCACGATACTAGGTTAGTCTATGATACTAGATACTCCAAAGTATGAATACTAGATACTTTAAAGACTATGATACTTGATCGATATCGGACGCGATCTCTGTTACTTGTTCCCAATGAAGTATTTGATCGAGTATCGCGTATTATGACGTATAAACCGGTATTCAGCTGTTAGCTCGGCGGTCGGCCATACGTAGAGACCGGGACGGAGCATATATATTGTATAACGGTATCTCACTTTTGTGAGAGCGGGAAATAGTATACAAATCGTATTGCTTCATATCGTTAGCATTTTGTCATGGGTGAGCAAGATAGCAAAACACGTTTTCACAAAAGAGTAAAGGAAACAGTGCAGCGAATGCGATGAGTACTATAATACTACTAGACTACAGGACTATACGGACTTAGTCTTGTGAAAAATGGAATAGGTGCCGCCTAGTATCATAAAATACCTAGTATTCGTACCTGTTCTAGTATTTACGACTCATCCCTAGTATTCAGTACTCGATTCTAAATAAAAAAAACTTGTAGATACATGTCCAGACAAACATGTAAATACATGTTAGATTCGAGTACCGAATAACACCCTAAAAATAGATACTATGACTTTTAATTGTAGAATAAAACCCGTGCATATACGTTTACAGAGGTTTACTGTATACGAGTACATACATTGATTTGCTGCCATGGCAAATGCAAATGTCAGACAAAACGCACACCTATGACCTACGTGTTGACCATATTTTTAAAATATAACTACACTTATTTCGGTGGAGTTGAGTACTATGTAGTTAAATTCTTTTTATTATATATTTTTTGATTACATGACTGTCAACTATCGTGTCCTGCAATATGTAAAGAGTTATTTATTCAATCTGGATATAAGTTTTTCGGTTTTTCTGGAAATTTTAACTGATCCGAGCCAGGACGAATATTTGATTTTGTTGGTAGATTGGATCCTTGTCTAAATATTTTTTCCAAAAAATACAATTTAACAAAAAACATGAAGAGTGAAATCTTGAATTCCAAAAAAAAATACAATTTAACAAAAAAACATGAAGAGTGAAATCTAGAATTCCAAAAAAATACAATTTAACGAAAAACATGAAGAGTAATCAAGAATTCCAAAAAAATTGCGTGTGCGTAATAATAGGGTCCCTATATGCCAAATGAGGATTTACTCGAGCGTCGTTCTTAGACCTATTGAATATTTTGGGTTTGATGAAACGTTTTTCAAAATCTTACGTTTTGAGTATAGTGTAAGTAGGTGAATGGGTCACAAAATTGCAAGGAAATTACGTGTTACGTTGTTTGACCGCGATTGACTCAGAAACTACTGAATCGATGTCAATGACGTTTTGTAGATATCTACTGTTTGATCCAATTTAAAAGATAGGGTAGTTTTTATCTTAATTAACCCTTCAAGTACCCCACCAAAATATTCAATACAAGTAATTTGTAAGGAAAAACAGCGTTTGCCCGGTCAGCCAGTGTCATATAAAACTTGAAACACTCTTTGGAATATATTTTGTTTACTAACACAAGTGCAGGTGTTGTCACGCACAATCTATTATTTGTTGTGTATATAGTTTGTCCGTGACAACCAATCTTATCAATTAAATGAAATACTACAGTGCTGGATGTATGCATTTCATTATATTGAGATAAAATATTTGAAGCTTGTAGAATTTGATAGATAATTTTTAAAACTTTGTAAAATTTGGTTAACTTTTGGTTGAAAATATGTTTCAGGATAATTATTATATTTTCTTATTAATTTGAAGGAGATTTTAGAGTTGAAACTTATCTTGAGAAATACTGAGTTATTTTTAATCACCACCTTACGAGAAATTACAAAAACTATACTTTTTGTGTCATTACAGCAAAGGTAAGATGCACCCACGATGACTTAACATTACTAATCTCATCATGTGACTGTTTGATGTGACACACTGTTGGGCGACTTGGTTGAGAGTGTAGGATTTGTGTTCACCTAATAAGTTTTCAGAAAAACTTAGTTATAGTTATTTACTGGACCCCGGATTGGAACCCTAATGCGTTTATAAAGATACCAATTCCTACTCCTAGTCACTAAGGTGACAGCGTAGTACTAGCTTGTAAGTGGCTGAATTACAATTTCATTGTCTGGCCTGGCATAGTATTTCGTTTTCGCATTTCGTTGTAACGTAACATTTAAAAGTATCTTCAAGCCCATATCTGCAAAGAGGTAGGCAGAGGTACAACTAGTGCATACACGATTAGGTGAGGAAACTTAGTCCCATAATGTGATGGTTTTAACATGCTGTTATTAGCTTAAGGCGAGGTATTTCGACGCGCGTCAATTCTATAGGAAACGGGTGGCGCGGTATGTTCTGAAACGCTAAGAAACGTGTTAATTTTCGGATAAATAAATAAATAAAGGATATCACCCGAAAACCAAAATTTAGCACATTCTTTTTTGTATTTACAACTAAATATCACCATATAAAAATCATGTGGAATATTAGAAATATGATTAACAAATTATTTGTTTTAGAGATTTTGTTAGCCTGTTTTCGGAATTTTATATGATCGAGTAAAGTACATTCTATCATGTAATAAGTTAGCACATTCTTTAGATAATATCTTCAGGTATATCGTGTAATTTTTGTAAAATTGTTATTGAACAATCAATACAAAAAAAAACGTGATTAAACAAACCAGTTTTTTCCCGTTTGTCGCGATGCCTCGCCTTAATTCGTATGTTTTTATGTTAATATGTTAGTATGTAATGGAAACTGAAATGGATTTGACGTACTTTAAATCGAAGGATTAATTTGAAAATTTGCAGTCATATCGAGGACCGATGACAATGTAATAATATAAATAGTAAGTCCTGTGTAAAAATGAAAAATAAATAATAGTCAAAAAAGAAACTAAAAAAACACGCTTTATTAAATACCTAACTAAAAATGCACAATAAATTTCAATTAAGAATAGTTAAACATAAGAAAAAAATGTTTTCTATTTTAAAAAAGTTTGGGATGCATGGTGTCAACAGATATCATAAAAACCACTCGATGCTTTTTTACAATGTCATACATTCTTTTCTTATTTACACTATTCGTAATTTAAATTTATTTTTCATTTTTAACTTCCCGCTACGTATGAAGATAAGGAAGTTACTGATTTTGCCCCCATTTTCGAAAATCGAGTTTTCACCAGATCTCCACGTTTTGAGATCCTGGGAACCTTTTTCGACTATTTTCGCGATGACGTCAGTATTTCTGTATGTATGGATGTGTGTGTTTGTGTGTTCGTGTGTGTGTGTGTTCGTGTGTGTATGTGTGTGTGTGTGTGTGTGTCTGTGTGTGTGTGTGTGTGTGTGTGTGTGTGTGCAAACATCTCATAACTTTTGAACGTCTGGACAGATTGCAACGTGGTACATGGCATTCGATTCAATTCAGCTTAATTTAGACTTCTTAAAAGTTTGAATCAATTCGGTCCAGGCGATTTTAAGAAATTTTGAAAAACCCAAAAAAAAATTTTCGGAACAGTATTTTTTTAATATAACTTCCAGATTAATGTACTGATTGAGTGCAAAAACTAATCAGCTCTATTCCTCAAAATACTACGTCTTATATATATAAATTACATCAAAATCGGTTTATTCGTTTGGGAGTAATCGTTGACGAAAAATTTTTAAAAAAGTGTTTTTTCGACATAACTTCGAATTTTTTAACCAATCCTGTTTTGGCATTTTACGATATTTTAGAACTAAAATACTACGTCAAATGCTGTTTCAAAAACCAAAACCCAATCTAATTGTCATAAGTTACGGCTTTTTAAATATTAAAATTACGTTGTTTTAAGCAAACTTACTTAATATTTTTGAAATAATTTTCAGGCTAATTCACCGATTGGATTAAAAGTCTTATCAGCTTTCTCCTTACAGAATTGCGTCAAATACCACTAATTGGATCAAAATCGTCCGATTCGTTTGGAATTTATCAATGACGAAAATTTTTGAAAAAAATTTTTTTGACGTTGCTTCGAAAATTTTCAACCTATCGATTATTTATTTAGCTAAAGCAATATTCTAGATTTTAAATTGAGTTGAATGCCCTTCGAAAGATCAAAATCGATCATCGTTTCCAAAATACGCAGCTTTTCAAAAATCTTAACACTGCCATTTTTAACACAATAGATGTTTGAACTAAAACACATTATGCTTATATTTTTTCTCTTTTGAGCTTAAAATGCTTTAACTTAGCGGAAAGTTTCAGGGATGACCTGTAGGGTCAACCGTTTACCTTCCCATTTTTTAGTTTGATTTTTTAAAAACTTGTTTTTTTTTAGTTCTATTTATTATTTATTGTGTACGTTTTAAAAAATATTCGTAATACATAGTGTCAATTTAACGGATTCCGCTTCCAGCACTCTACATTATGTAAAATCTTCTTGTATTGTATCATATGCCATAATGTTATAATATTGCTTTCTAAATAAATAGACTATTATAGCTGGCTTAGCTTACACTGAATTGTGAAATGAATAGATGTAGAAAAATGGAAGACTTCAAATTGTAACGTTCATTATGGAAAAGCTACCAGAGCTTAGCAGCTCATGTTCCGTCTGGAATGTCGGAATTATACCAGACATTGATTCCCATAATCCTACAACGAGACGTTGGTTCTGTGGAAGTAAGGAATATTTAATATAAAAGAAATTGAATATTTCATGAGCAAGTTACATAATTCGTATGTTTGAATAATACGTATTGCATCGCAAACTATGAGTACTTAATCTACTGTCTCGATAGGTTTTAGATTCTCAGATTTCACTCATGTGCAGCGCTTCTACACTCTCTTATTATTATGGCTATCATACATAAAAAAATAAAACCCCAACTCAGAGATAAATGTGTTTTTATAACGAAAAACTTTTAATTAATTATATCTATATATTATATAATATATTAATTATATCTATATATAGTACGCGAAGCTAAAGCTTTGTACCTGCCCCTTTTTACAAAGTAAAATGTGTTTTTTCAGCTTTCTGATAAAAACAACATTGCCCGGTATTGAAAGTACCCGTTGGGTGATTAATTCAGGGTTCAGTACCTCTAACCATAGATATTTGGCCTAAAAAAGTGATTTAAGTAATGAAAGTTTTTGGTTTTTACGAATAAAATAATTTTGTCTCATAATAATTTACGCCTTTCTGCAAAAAATAGTCCATTTTGTGGTTATTTCCCTTACTGCTTACTATTGCCACCTATTGCGTTAAAATGTATTATTTTATGCCGAAAGGCGCTAAACGTTATGAGACAAGACAAAAAAGTTTTAGTCCATTGAATCAAGTTCTTTTTCAGCTTGATATCAACGAGCGTACTTGCTAGATGTACCCTGTGTTAAAATATGAAATAATATATTTCATATTTTAACACAGGGGATTGGAATGATGGAATGGAATGACATTAAATGGATAAAAATAAATATTACACACTTAACTACTTGTATCTATCACATGAATGAAGCCAATGTGCGATATAAATACATGAGTCTCCAGAAGACGAAAAAACTATCATCTACTAGATGGTAGGGTTCTGCAGTGTTTCGCCTGAATTTGGCACCGTCTTCCATATACCTGGTAAGTGCTTGTTTTGAATTATTCATCATGTTCCGATTGAGAGGGTTACATAACCATTAAATTTATGCATCCCGCCATATGGATTTTTTACATATCATTAAATATCAAACAAACAGATGCCACTAATACGAAGAGAAACCATCGCCCATAGACACCAAATATATTAATAGTGAGTTGAAAGTGACGGGGTATAACACGATATGCATAAATCTACTGGCTACTTCACCCTCCAAATCGGAACACGAGTGACAACACTAACCTATTGCGACAGGAATAGGCAACGCATTAGTACCCGACTCGGACAAGATGTTGCAGAACTCTGCATTCTAGTACTTACAATGGTAATATCACATCTGGACAATAATTCAACTTTTACGAACTGCCTGGCAGAATGGCAGATGGACTATTCTTCAGACGGGGTCCTGACCAATACCATTTCCAACATCAGGATGCATAGGCGTCAGTTAAGTATTTCCCAACAGAAAAACCACTAGCTTTTTGCTATTTTGTAATATAAAAAACCAATTAGATTATGACTGCATTCTAAAGTCAATATTAAATGAGATTGCCTACATCGCGCATTGGGAAGTCAGCATGAAGCATGCATTTCCTCCGTGCAGCCAATCTTATCAATTAAATGGAATACTGCAGTGCTGCATGTATGCATTTCGTTATCTTGAGTTAAAATATTTGAAGCTTGTGGAATTTGATTCAGAAATTGTACACCTTTGTAAAATTTGGTTAACTTTAGGTTGAAAACATGTTTCAGGATAATCATTATAGTTTTTTAATACTTATTTTAACACGAGATTCTAGAGCTGAAATCTTTCGAAATACTGAGTTGTTGTTTCTTTTTTACAATCTTATGAGAAATTACATAATTAGGCTTTTTGACTCATTATCAAGTAGCTGGGTTAAGTCGAGCGAAAGCTAATCATCATGTATAGGTGATAGAATTTTACGACGTTTGGCTTTATCATCAGTGCTTGATTGTCTTGCACCAACCTTGTTATTTAGCCGGCATGCATAGAATTTTGGCTTTCCATATCTACGATGAGGTTAGTAAAATTTTGCAGTCCCGTTATTACCATATCCCGAAAGAAAAAGGCAGAGGTACGAAGCACCCACGATGACCTAACAGTACTTAACCTCATCATGTGACAGTTGGTCCACTTGTCGATAAATCGCACACTCTTAGGCAACTTGCTTGATAGTGTACGATTTGTGTCCAGTTAAATTAGTGTCGGGTCAGCTAGTTATAAAACTTATTTATAACTAGCTGACCCGACAAACGTTATTCTGCCTTTTTAACTACTCTTATTTTTTTTCTATATTTTCTCAACCTTTCTCAACCTTTAATTAAAAACCAAAATTAGCCAAACCGGTTCAGCCGTTCTCGAGTTTTAGCGAGACTAACGAACAGCAATTGATTTTTATATAGAAGATGATTTGCTAGACCCCTGATTTGAACCTTCATGCGTTTATACCAATACAAATGCCTACTTCTAGTCACTAAGGTGACGTATCACTTTTTTATTATAAGATAGCAAACAAGCAGATGGGTGTCCTGATGGTAAGAGTTAACTATCGCCTATAGACACCAGAGTTGTTAATGGTGCGTTGCTATCTTGTGGGGAGTCTAATGCCATATGCTTAGGTTTACCGGCTACCTTACCCTCCAAACCGGAACACGACAGTGACAAGCATTGACGCTATTACGGCAGGAATACGTAAGGCGGTATTACCAGACCCGGGCGAGTCAATGCAGAACTTTACCACCTAGTAATCACGATGGTAGTGACTTGCATAGCCAATCGGTCGCCTTTTACGACCTGCCTGGCAGAACGGCAGTTGGTCTATTCTTCAAAGGAATAATATTATTATCATCTTTGTAATAAATAAAAGGTGGTTATCTCTTATTAGAGCCTTATGCTTTAAAAAATCTGTATAAAATTTAACGTATATGTTAGTTCACTTAAATTTTAGGTAGTATTTTAATATTTTACATCATTACATAGTATAAAACAAAGTCGCTTTCTCTGTCTGTCCCTATGTTCTTATGTCCCTATGTATGCTTAAATCTTTAAAACTACGCAACGGATTTTGATGCGGTTTTTTTTATTAGATAGATTGATTCTTGAGGAAGGTTTAAGTGTATAAACCTTTCCGATATTCCCACCGAAACAAAAGCTGCGCGGGTGAAACCGCGGGCAGGTCGCTAGTATTATAATAAAATCATGCTTGTTTAATGTCTGTATAGAGGAGATTTTTGAAGGAAAAAATATGGCCTTACAAGCACAACAGAATCGAAACACTTTTTCATCTATCTGTAAGTTTGCACAATTCCCGCAAAAACTACGACATGAAATTAGGATGCGGTTCATAGACACAGTGTTAGAGGTCATCATTAAAATATTTTTCTTCAATAATGTTATGCACCGATGCACAGCTCGCCTATCGATATTTTTAAATATAATTACTCTAGTCGATCCGGTAAACGATGATTTGCTATACAAATATTTGGAAGAGGGGGGGGGGGGGGGTGTACTAGAGAGAAGGAAGGGGGGGGGGGGTTAATTTAGTTAATTGAGATAAAAACTATCCTATCTTTGAAGATAAGATGTACACAAAATTTCATTGAAATTAGTTCAGTATTTTATGAATCCATAGCGGACAAACAACGTGACACGTAATTTATATATTATACCTATTAAGATTTTCTTCATTTAAATTACTAAATCTGCATTTTGCTAGAATCATCAAAAGACCATAAATCAGCTCTAACTTGAAATTCCGAGTTTTTTTTACTAAAATCTACCTTTTGATAAGAAAGAAAAAGCTAAGCCTTTTGATATGATAGTATAGCGACTAAACTAAAGAGTTTTTTTCTTTTTAAGTGCTTGTATTTTATAGTAATCTGTGTTTTGTAGCATTGATAATTATGTATTTACGAGTACTATTATTAAGTATAATCCTAAATGTATTCTTAAATTCATTTGTTGCTTGCCTCATAAGCGGAGCGTTGAAATAGTGCTCTACCCTCAACATGTCAAGGACAAGATTTTCGGGACTTAATCTGTATCTATTATATTTATATTTCACTAATACAATAATATAAGTACACTGATATAAAGAATAAAAATTTTATAAACACATTTAAAAATTTCAAGAAATACTCGTCAAGTGTACTTAATATACAGTTAGTTAAAAAAAACTCTGTCCGTTTTGAAAGGGGTATACAGTTAGGTCAATGTTATCAAACAAATAATGATGCTGTTCGTCAATAGCGTTAAAACTACAGAACACACAAATACTAATAGATACAGTGTTGGGAGCAAAGCCGCTCCGCTATCTCTGTATTTCTCTGTGTAAATGCAAGTGACACTGACAACCTAAGAAATTGCCTTGAAAGGCGTATCCATTTAATCCGTGGTTAAAATGAACCGATGACTTAACCGATTGTATATTATTATACTATCATGTAGTGAACATTCATAATCATTACCAAACTGTTGATATCTGCATCTGAACATTTCTGACTAACGGCCAACTCTAAAATTTCCTCTTTTTATCGCTGTAAATCCTGCTATTGCTATTGGTGAGTGCTGAGCTTTGACACGAAGATTATTATATTAAGCTTTGGTTAACATAACATAGGTCGCAGTTTCAATTCAAGTAAACATTTACTCTAGTTATTGGTAACCTTTCCTGTGGTGAAATTAACATTATGTAGCTACTTCAGTTGCCTACCTTTAGGGACACTGCGACCATGGTCTGCTCTTTTTCCTTATCTAAAGCTTTCAACTTGTGGAACAGTCTCGTTGAGAGTGTTTTCTTGTAAGCTGTGATTATTTCCACAGATGTAGTGCATAAATCAATGATTAAGCGAAATAATGACTTATAAGTAATTACCTATTTTTTGAATGAGTTGAATTATGATTTGTGGGCTTAAATGCTCATTAACGCGAACTGTAATAGTCATTAAGTTGGCAAATATGACGATGACCCATATCCGTATGTTGGTAGTTGAAAAAACTTGTAAATTAAAAAAAAATCAGAGTGGAATGGCACTTAATTTTCTTATTGTCTACCTTGAAAATAATCCGGCATCATGATTCTTACTTCTATTAAAAATGGATGCGACAGGGATTACTTAAGTAACAGACATTTTTACAGCTAGCAATATAATTAATCTCAGCTCATAATATAGAAACTTCCATAGGAATAAGTAAAAGTAAAGTAAATTACCAAAGGTCACAACTACCTTGTGCCTAGCAATGTGTTAACTAAAAATCAATTTCACTCAATTGCCGGTGCTAAGGGTACGATCCTTTTAATAAAGTCTTATCGCTGACTTTGTAGCTAATCAAAATTTTTCATCTCGCCCCGTTTTCCGTGGGAATTATAATCATAAATCACGGCCAGATTAATGTTCTCTGTGCAATGGTTTCTGCAGATTACTCTTTATTTGAATAAAAAGTCTTGCAAAAAACGAACTGTGAAATAAAATCTTGTCATAACACATCCTTATAACACCAATTGGTCGTAAATGTATTGTTTTTACTTACCTCTTTTAGAGAGAGATTTGGTACGAGATGTATACCAGCATATATGCGAAGAGGTAAAAGGATACGGCGCTGAGAAGGGATCATGTACACGCTCATATGAGAAAATGCTTCAAAGTGTCAAACGCTGTAGGTCGACCCAGATACACTCTCTTGACTGCCCGATCTTCCTCCATGTGTTCAAAGTGTCCGAGTCACCGCAGTCGATGGGATCTGGTAGCGCCGATGATATTTGGCTCAGACACTAGATCTTCAATGCCGACATTCGTTTTTATTCTCCAGCTGCCATCCTGCTTTCTAGTTGGTGCTAGAATCTTACGGTAGATTTTCCTTTTCGTGACCAGGAGCTTGTTCTCCTCTTTAAGTGTAAGGGTCTAAGCTTCGCAGCTATATATCAAATTTAGACGAATGATGGTTTTGTACATAGTAATTTTAGTATTCCTACTTAGAAGCTTGGACACTAAGACCTTTTGCAGGGTTGCCTGCACCGAAAGGTGTTTTATATACGTAACTAAAGCTACACTGACACTCTAAGAAATTGTTCCGAAAGGCTGAATCCATGGAAATATAATTATTAATATTAATAATAATAAATATTCACGAGACAAATTACACTTACTGATCTAACCCCAAATTAAGCAAATTATTTGCTTGTGTTATGGGTGTTAGTCAACGATACTAATACATTGAAATACATATATAAATACTTTTACATACATAATAAACACCTAAACCCGGAATCACAAACATTTATGCTCATCACACAAATGCTTGTTCCCGTAGGGGATCGAACCCGAGCCCCGTCGATTGCGTAGTCAGGGTCGCTATACACTCGACTGACGGGGCGGTCAGAAATCAATTCATAGACGGTAAATAATATATACGGTCAGGTATAAGTTTTTAAAATACTGTAAATTTATTATCTTCTATATATTAATGCGTGAAACGAAAATGTTGTTCCCCTTTTTAAGAAAATTGTATAAATTACGGAATTTGAAATTCAGCACAGTTAAAGTTTATTTAGGGAAGGAGCGCTGAATGCTGATATTTTTAAATAATATGCATTACAAAATGTAACAAGAGGAGGTTGGGCAAACCCAAAGTAAATTTACTCCTTGACTTGCCAACCAATCAATCAACTTGTAAACGGTAATCCATTAATGTCCGATTTAATTTGCCTATCACATAAGATTCAAAAATTAATTTTACTTATAAAAATGATCCAAGGGCAAATTCACAAACACACTATTTTGTGGATGTTCATATATTATTATAATATGTTCTGATTTTCAATAGGAGGTGCCTGGTGGCCTATAATTCAGGTACACTGTGCTTAAGTTAGGCACCAGTCTTTCACTAAAAAATAATTCCTTTATGTTTTTGTAACTAGGTCTTATGTTTTTCTTTTTGTGAAGAGATATAATTAAATTTATTATGATTATTTTAGAAGTGATTCTACACGGGGAGATGACACGTTTCCATTCGCAGACATCAAAATTTCTAAATTAACGTAAAATAAGGAACAATCATTTATGCCGCAACAAACTATATTTCAATACTCTTAAGGGAATCAAAATTTATACAGAGCTTTCCGTTGACCCAGAAGTATAAAATTTGTTAAGTAATATAGTTTTGTACTACTAGTACATAGAAAATTTTAAAACTATAGATTTGAAACTAAATCATAAATAAAAAACCGGCCAAGTGTGAGTCGGACTCGCGAGGGTTCCGTACAAACTTTGATATTGTTACAGCTTAAAGGCATTATAGATAGACCTGAGTATGTAATATGAATTTTAAACACGTAAATAAATTGCTAACAAATTATTTTTTAAAGCTAATGACTCAATTATATGCAAGAATCGATTTGATAGGAATAAAATCTATATTATTATTATGAATGCGAAAGTTTGGATGTTTGGATGGATGATTGTTACTCAATCACACAAAAACTACTCAATGGATTTGAATGAAATTTGGCACACAGGAAGATGATGACTACTTTTTATCCCAGAAAATTAGGTGATTCCGCAGGATTCACCAAAAACTATTATAATGCAGTGGGCTGCACGCTACAGCTAGTATGTAAATAAAACTGGAACTAATTAGTGATGTTACAAAGGATTACGTGTAAAGTTAAATTATCCTACAATTAATTAGGAGAGCCACTTCATTAGTTCCTGTCTGATTATATAGAAATGAAAACTTTTCTTCGAATGAAAGTTGAAATTTAATTGTCACATGGAAACACAGCTTAGATTTAACTTTAATAAAAGTTAGCTTTTATTAATAGCATCAAAAATGTATACGAGTAAAGCGATACTAAAGGAAATATGTATTTCGATTACTGTAGACTTTTTCTTTAAATTTATAAAAATTCGGCCAAGTGGGAGACAAGTAGGGAAGGGTTCCTTACCATCATAGCAAAAAAAATATGAAAAAACACGTTTATTGTTTACGAAGGGTATAAATTAATATTTTAATTTTTTTATTTTTAGTATTTTTAGTTATAGCGGCAATGGAAATACATAATTTGTGAAAATGTCAGCTTTCTAGCTATCACGGATTATGAGATACCGCCTGGCGACAGACAGATAGGCAGATAGCGGAGACTTAGTAATAGGGTTCCGTTTTACCTTATAGCCACGGAACCCTAAAAAATAACCGCAATAACGCAAAGAAAACTTTGAACAGACTAAATTCATTTTATCTTCCATTTCGACTTTCTGTTGGAAATGCGTCTCTTATAATATTGTAACAATATAATATTTTATACAAAAATAAATAAGAATTTTGCAAGCCCTACACTACCTTACCCTACCTTATCTTTGGGGTATCTAGGGTGCCGATTTTCAGCCTTTTCAAAAATATGTCTATTTCTTCTGTACCAAGTGACGTAGATTTATGTTTACCAATACTGACATACCCAAGGCTATCGCCACATGCCAATTTGAAGTTAAGTTTCGGAAATTTTATTGTTAAAGTTATTAAATAGTTTATATTATCATATAAAATTTGATATTACGAAAACAACCAACATGTCGTCAGAATATCGCAGCGACTAAAAACCGTTCGTTACGCCGTGAAACAAAGGCCTTGCGGTTTTATGGTAAGTTTAGCAGGTATTTGTATCCCAGCTATGTTAACATGAACTTACTCGAAGCTTAGATTCATGCACGGATTACTTATCTCATTGCTTTGGGGCACCGTTCTGGAGCATCAATATTGTATACTGGATTTACGGGAGCTTATAACTTGTTTGTAAGTTAGGGTTAAGTTCACGTACCTGAAATGAGAGAATATATAGCATAAGTAAATTATAACTTCATATATTGATGGTGATGAATAGGACTTGGTAGTTACTGTAAAGAAATTTAGCATTACCTAATTGACTAAAGCTTATAGGTTAAATGTAGTACCTTGTAGTCTAAGGTTTAGCCTATTCGGCTCAAATCATGAGGTCCCGAATTCAATTCCAAATCCAGCAAAAGTGTTATTTTTTATGTCATAAGATAGTAAACAAGCAGATGGATCTCCTGATGGAAAGAGTCAACAATCGCATATAGACACTATAGATGTTAATTATGCGAGGTATAATACCACATGCATACTTTTGTACCGACAACCTTACTCTCCAAACCGGAACACGACAGTGACAAGCACTGACGCTATTACGATAGGGATAGGTAAGGCGGTGGTACCAGATCCGGGCGAGACAATGTAAAACTCTGCCATCTAGTAAAAGTTATTGAAGGTTTTCAAGAGTTTTCACAAAAATCCAAAATCTTAGGAATCTTAGGAATCTTTTGCCTCGGACGAGCATGTAAAGCTGTCGGTCCCGTTTATCGTTAGAAATAAGTGATAATCGTTACATATTCTACACTTTTCATCGTCGGCATTTGGTGAAACTCCATTTTAATGCAATATTTTATCACTTATACACTTGTACTGTTTCACAATAAAGCTATTATCATTTATTATCAACCGGTTTCGTTTACACAAGCATCATCAGGGCAATTTATAGTTACCTTTTACTAGGTTGTAGAGCTCTGTAGCGTGTCGCCTGGGTATTTGGTACCACCGCCTTACCTATTTCTGCTGCAATAGCGTTAATGTTTCTCATTGTCGTGTTCCGGTTTGGAGGGTAATGTAACCAGTAGACTTATGCATATGACATTGCCATCCTATCGCAACGGATATCAACGCACCATTAATGTATTTTATCTATTGGCGATGGTTTCTTTTTCCATCACGATCGCGATCTGCTAGTTTGCTGTCTAATGATTTAGAAATAGATCGTTAAAATCGATGGGGATCATAACTCACCCTATTTGGCCAGGGACCTCTTTAAAGAATAGACCACCTTCCTTACTGCCAGCCAATTGATAAAATGTGAAAGATTAGCTGAACGTGTCACTGCCATCGTGACTATTAGGGGTCTTTAGTCGTCTCGCACCACGAGCGGTTCTGACCGCGGTGTGAATTGCTCAAAAGTTCTTTTGGCATGGGTCATTTTGGACCGCAATGGTGGAGCGAATTGCCCAATCACTTATTGTATTAGGTTGATTCACACTGCTGTGCAGTGAATAGATATTTGGGATCTTTAAATAGATATAAGTAGAAATCGAACCAAGAAAAGAACATATGATCGTTTCGCATCGTGGTCCGAATCGACCAATTTAAAAAAATACCTTAGGCGATCGCCCCGCTCCATCACTGTGGTGCGAAATGATCCATCTCAAAAGAGCTCTTAGGCAATTCACACCACGGTCCAAACCATTCGTGGTGCGAGACGACTAAAGACCCCTAGATGGTTAAGTTCCGCAACGTCTCGCTCGGTTATTTGGTACTACTGCCTTATCCATTCCTGACGCATTAGCGTAAATGCTTGTTGTTGTCATATTCCGGTTTGGTGGGTAAGGTAGCCGGTAAACTTATATAAGTGTCACTATCATCTAGCCACACGAAGAGCAACGCACCATTAACATCTTTGCTGTTTATAGGCGATGGTTTTTCTTTCCATCAGGAGAATCAGATGGATCTGTTGCTTGTTATTTAATGATGTCAAAAAAAGTCGCCAACCGATAAATCGGTAAATAGTGATGCACTAGAACGTTCATGAATGGCTCGTTTACTCTGTTTAACTTACAATTGAGCTGGCGTGATGATACTCTAGTTCCATAAGTGTAAAATATGTTTGTTTCGTGGTCTAAAACACTCGTGTTCAACCAGTTCGGTTCTGATCATCTTTGAGATGAGATATTTTATTCTCTAGCCTTTTTGAGGTTGGATCCAGTCTGTTAACACCGTAGGGGAACTGGCAAAATTAAGTTTAAGAAATACAAAAGGTTCAAAAATTGTTAAACAACGGTTATCACCAGAAACAAGCGATAGATTTTACATATTATACGGACAAGCAAGATGACTCTCTTGATGCAAACTTACCCGAAACCGGTAGGTTTTAATTAATTAGAATAGTAAAACCAGTGTAAGTATATTTACAACAATAATTTAAAATGCAAATTCACAAACTCTTACGATTGACAGTATAGAACTTACTGCACTAAGTTATCTAGCCCTATTTTGTATTTAGCGGGAATATTTATATATACGTCAAAATTACCTGATGCAATCCAGGGCGCAGTCCTGCATCCGGCAGTAGCTGCAAGTACAGGATGAGCAGCATGACGCTGGAGAGGAATCACTCAAGCTGACGGTATCGTATCTTTGGCCAAAGCCTCCACCAGAACTGGGTACTGTATGGGAACCTCGCAATCTGAAATTATCATAAGCGTTAGTTATAACATGTTAAGACGTAATTAACCAACTCTGGATGATGTCCCGACCTCGATTCCTTAGCGGGCAAAACTAGAAAACACGGCGACAGGAAACATTATATGTGTACCCAGATTTTTTTGGAGTGACGAAGGAGCTAATAAACTCAGAATGAGTAGAATATTGAAAATGTCTTTTTATGTAACGGATGACCTTCCAACTGTGCATTTTATGCAGGGTTGAGTAAGTGAAATAGAAAGTTCCGCCAAGCAGTTTGTAAAAGACGAATTATATTGTTATACCTACAGCCATACTGTATTTATTTGTTTCTCTTCTTCTCCACAACACTTAGTGGAGAAGGACACCTTGATGGAGAAGGTTAAGGATTCGCCAGTGGAAATAAAAGGCCGAGATCACTACAATGATCAATATAACGGTGTTTATTAAATTTATATAACGAAAACAGACAATAGCACCGTTGCAGGACCTAACATAGATAGACAACATATACTGCCCTACATTCCCTAATCTAAACCAGTACCATAGGAACAATACTACGCGCGCCTAGAGATTAACCTCTTTTCTTGATTATAGTTTAGTTCTGATGGAGCTTTGGACGGTATCTTTTTTTCTGATGGAGTTTTCCTACTAAAACGGAACTTACTTCATGGACACGTGCTCCTATTTAAAGTAGTCTGCCCGACAATCATGGCGTATTCTCAAAAGAAATCAAAAACGCCTGCTGACACTGTCTTGCCGATCAGTCTGGCGCGTCGGTCCCATTAAAGCGAATTAAAAGTCATGTCGGCGACACCGCGGTGTTCAAAGCAGCCGCTGGTCCCAGTTATCAAAAATTTCAAATTTAATTCATTATAGTCCATTTTCTCCTGCATCGGTACAACATTTAGAAAGATATTATAGTATTTTTATGTTAAAATACCTTAGATCTTGCCGTCTAAATAGGGCCTATTCTATACATACCTACATCGTAAAATTGGTTACAATATGTTAGGACCTCTAAAGTCCATATGGGGTGGAGTTTTACAACATACACTATCCTAAAATGCCCCTATTTAGGCCTAAAATGCTTTATTTACATATAGAGTGTAAGATACTTATACAATAAATTCGTTTACATTTCATTTACATCAAACCGCTAACTTCTCTTTGGTAACTAATGAGACCTCCGAGAGAATTCCGTTAATACACTGTGGTCTCTATAGGAACCAACGATAACTTCATCCAAAAAAGACAATATTTTCACTAGTTTTAATACAATACTCTACGGGATTTTATCGTTTCCGAATAAAACATTGTACAGAATAACATCAAATTGGCACTCTTTTTTCAAGTACGCTCTTGGGGAAAAATAAAAGAATTTAGTCCGCCATTTTGATTCGTGCTGTGCGTAAAGCGTATATTTTTTAAGAGATTTTGGGCACTGCAATTTACTGGGGTGAGAATCATTTAATTTAAGTGGCTTAAGCTATAAAATAATTCCAGGTGTAACACGACACTTTGAGAAAAATATGACTACTTGTTAGTTGAAGATTTTTAATTGAAAAAGTAAATTGATGACCTATGCTTTTTATATTGTTTTAATATAATTGGTGAACATATACATACGAAAAAAATAAACAACGTATAGTACAAAAATATTTATTTACATAAATGTTAATATTGTTTTCTTTTTCATAATTAATACGTAGTTTTCTTCGTAATTTTTAAATAATTTATTTCTTTTTTAATTTTATAGCTATGTTAATTTTTTTTTTAATATCGTTTAGGATATTTCACATTCACATCATATGATTTTTTTGACTGCCATACCCATAGCGCTGGTATCATCAAATTGGTCGTTAACGAAAAATATGTTTTATTAATTGATATTTACGATTTTTTGACAAAAGTATTATCTAAATTGTTAGATCTTGAACTAATCTTGATTATAAATAAATTTTACTTGTTGATTAATACGCCAAAATACTTTTAAATTATCATATTGTATCATAAACTGCAACCAACGCATAACATACAGTACTTTTGCTACTTTTCATAAATCTCGTCTGATACGAGAGTCGATTTGGTGACAAGACGACCTGGGTCGACCACAGAGAAAATATTTTCTATAATGTTGCCTTTATAAGCACACGACAAAGAATCATACAGCCTTGTTTTTATATCTACCCAAAGCTGTATGTATTCCCTAGAAAAATAAGACACATTTAAAACTAAAGTTTAATAAAACTTACAACTAATTTACCCATGCTATTTAAAACCCTACCTTACACCTATATACAATTTTAATGTAATTAACTTTATACGTAAATGCGGCGCCTCTTACGAACGGCAGATGGTCAAAGCCTGGACCAACCAATATATTCTATGACTAACTGTACCCGCGAATTCGTTCGCGTGGAAAAAAATCTAAAATAAAACCCGCATAGTTCCCGTTCACGTGGGATTTCCGGGATAAACTTTATCCTATGTCCTTTCTCGGGTTTCAAACTATTTCATCCAAATCGGTTTCCAAGGCGTGAAGAAGACACAGACAGATTGTGCTACTTTCGCATTTATAATGTATGTATAAAGTATGGGTTAAACTAAGTCTTTTTTTTAATTTTATATATCATAAGGTAGCAAACAAGCAGATGGATCTCTTGTAGGAAAGAGTCAACCGTCACTTATAGACACCAAAGATGTTAATGGTGCGTTGCTATCTTGTGGCGAGGTCTAATGTCACATGCATAAGTTTACTGGCTACCGTATCCTCCAAACCGGAACACGAGAGTTACAAGCACTGACGCTATTGCGGCAGGAATAGGCAAGGCGGTGGTACCAGACCCGGGCGAGACAATGCAGAACTCTACCACCTAGTAGCCACGATGGTAGTGACTCGTATAGTCAATCGGTCGCCTTTTACGACCTGCCTGGTAAAACGGCAATTGGCCTATTCTTCAAGGAGCCCGGGACCAACACGGGGAAAAGTCATTGTTTAATAAATGTTTGTGCTTTAACATTACTAGGTGGTAGAGTTCTGCATTGTTTCACCCGGGTCTGGTACCACCGCCTTACCTATTCCTGCCGCAATAGCGTTAGTGCTTGTCACTGTCGTGTTCCGGTTTGGAGGGTAAGGTAGCCGGTAAACTTATGCATGTGGCATTAGACCTCGCCACAAGATAGCAACGCACCATTAACACCTTTGGTGTCTATAGGCGATGGTTGACTCTTTCCATCAGGAGACCCATTTGCTTATTTGCTATCTTATGATATAAAAAAAAAACATTAATAAATTACAGTCGGGTTTCGACCAGAGGACTAGAGGAAAGGGGATGTAGGGCTAGTATTAATAATTCTATTGATCGCCCTGTTGGTCGGGTCGTTAGCGACCCTGACTACGCAATTGACGGGGCTCAGATTCGATCCCTGACATTTGTGTGATGAGCACAAATATTTGTATTTCCGGGTTTGGGTGTTTATTATATCTATTCCAGTATTTATATATGTATTTCTATGTATTAGTATCATTGACTAACACCCATAGCACACGCAAATAGTTTGCTTACTTTGGAGTTAGACCAGTCAGTGTAATTTGTCCCGTGAATATTTATTTATTTATTTATTCTGCTTGTTTTACAATGACTTAAAAATCTATTCACATACCTTGAGCTCTTAGTTTCCACGTGTTCGATCAGCACATTCCAAGTCCTGTGTATCAAATACAGGAGGAAGAGCACTCGCGAAGATTCGGCCTGTTCTCGCTCCTTCTTAGTCCACTTCCGGTTGTTGGCTGTACTTAGTCCGTTACCCATCTTTTGATATCTTCAGCTATTTCTCGGATATTCTTGAGAAATAACTTTTACTGAAAAAATAAAAGTTCTTATTTATATTAGCTGCTATTACTTCGCTTGCGTGACACAAAATCATTACTTCCTTTTGCTAAATGGGGTCAAAAAATACTATGTTACTACTGTATAGTGTAATGGTTTAGCAGTGACAATGCAAAAAACAGACAGACATATTTACGTATTTGTAACGTATCGATTACATCTCACACTATTAACATAATTTACAATACTTTCTAACGTCGGTATCTAGTGAAATTGCTTTGTATTGATTTCTTCAAATTAAAATCTTGTATTAACTGTTTTTTTACTTTTTTTTATGTCATAAGATAGCAAACAAGCAGATGAGTCTCCTGATGGAAAGAGTCAACCATCGCCTATAGACACCAAAGATGTTAATGGTGCGTTGCTATCTTGTGGCGAGGTCTAATCCCACATGCATAAGTTTACCGGCTACCTTACCCTCCAAACCGGAACACGACACCGACAAGCACTATTGCAGCAGGAATAGGTAAGGCGGTGGTACCAGACCCGGGCGAGACAATGCAGAACTATACCACCTAGTTTACTTTAATAACAATACTTTTTTATGTGAAGCATATATTAGCGGGCTCTGGCAGTAAAATTGGCTCATATGCCGTAACGTCAAAACAACATGACACTCTCATAAAACACTCTTAATATTTTTAATAATAGGTTCGTAATTAAATAAAAAGTTTGGAAAATCCAAAAGTACTCGCTTAATAATGCTCAATTAATTTAAAAAAATGGCCAAGTGTGAGTCGGACTCGCGTATGAAGGGTTCTTTACCGGACAGACAGACAGATAGACAGACAGACGGACGGACAGGCGGATAAAGGAGTCCTAGTAATAGGGCCTCATTTCCTCCTTTGAGTACGGAACACAAAAAATAATTAAGCAATACTAAATTAGACAATAGTTTATACTTAATGAAGCTGTAAAAAATGATACCGATGTTATTTTTATTTCGTAAGATAGCAAAAAAGCAGATGGGTCTCAGATTGGTGTTAATGGTGCGTTGCTATCTTGTGCCGAGGTCTATATAAGTTTACCGGCTTACTTACCCTCCAAACCGGAACACGACAGTGACTAACACTGACGCTATTGCGTTAGGAATAGGTAAGGCGGTGGTACCTGACCCGGACAAGATAATGCAAAACTCTATCACCTAGTAGCCACGATGGTAATGACTCGTAAAACCAATCGGTCGCCGTTTACGACCGGCCTGGCAGAACAGCAGTTGGCCTATTCCTTAAAGGAGCCCGGCACCAACATGGGGAAATCATCGTTTAATATATGTTTGTGTTTTAACATTAATAAAATTACAGTCAAGTTTCGATCAGTCGGTAAAATACGATATCGATGTCCGATAGAGTTAAGTACTTAAGACGTGATCGTGATACAGACTTTCGGACGCCCACGATTTTTTTTAATATATATTTTTTAATAATATTTTTGACAAATATTTTACATTTTAGAGAAGTGTAGTAACATTATGTCTCAAAATTCACATATTCTCGTTGTCAAACCTTAATACTAGCTATTTAATCCAACCTGGATCGTTCGCGGCGCAAAAGTGCCCATGACACTCGCCGCGTTACCGCGTTGAATTGCGATGGCCAACCTTTGCACCAAAAACGATCCAGAGCGGGAGTCCCCTGTGATTTCGCTAAGCCTGCGTCCAATCTCCCTAATTATTAAGTATTAATTGAGTTTATAAAAGTTACGTGTATTATTATATTAGTGAAATATGTATACAATAGACACAGCTTAAGTCCGAAAAAATGCTTGACCTTGACATGTTAAGAGTAGAGTACTCCCTCAACGCCCCGCTTATGAGTCGTACAAAAGGAATAAATGTTTTGTTTAGTGTAAAAATATATACTATAGAGGATTACTTTTAAAGGTCCGGTCAAGTCCGGTCAAATTTTTAAATTAGGAACTAAATATTGAATTGAAAGTGCGTTTTAATTATTATTGTAAAATTATTACAAGATAAAATAAAAATATTTGTTTAAAAATATCCCACTAAATTCATGAATTGGATGCACCGAGTCTTGTGAATGAACCTGTAATACAAACAGTGTGTCACTTTACATTTACCTATAATTACGATAATAACTATTATGTAATTTGTCGCTCTCAGAACATTTTTCCCGATCACTTTTAATTTGTTTGAAGGCACTAAAACATTTTATTCGAATATTGTATAATTTAAATTATATCCATGCTTTTTTTTGTGTCGGATAAAAATGAAATTTTGAATTTTTTAAATGATTTTTTGATTTTTTTTTATGTTATAAGATAACAAACAAGCAGATAGGTGTCCTGATGGAAAGAGTCAACCATCGCCCATAGACACCAAAGGTGTTAATGGTGCGTTGCTATCTTGTGGCGAGGTCTAATGCTACATGCATAAGTTAACCGGCTACCTTACCCTCCAAACCGGAACACGACAGCGACAAGCACTGACGCTATTGCGGCAGGAATAGGTAAGGCGGTGGTACCAGACCCGGCGAGACAACGCAGAACTCTACCACCTAGTAGCCACGATGGTAGTGACTCGCATAGCCAATCAGTCGCCTTTTACGACCTGCCTGGCAGAACGGTAGTTGGTCTATTCTTCAAAAGAGCTCGAAACCAACACGGAAAATTAATAATAATAATAAATCCAACATATCGATTCTGAACTGCCTCTGAAAATTTAGCTGTACCTTTAAAAGTAGCTCTGTATACAGTTATTAAAACCCTGTTAAACGTTAAATCTAAAATGACAATAATATTTTTTCTAGTCCAATTATGTCGATATTTTTCTGTCTTTAAAAAGTTTTTAAGAATTAATTATATAAATTCTTCAATATTAATTTGTAATAGCGATCCCCAGAGGCCGAAATTCGACTATTTTAACAACTGGCTTTATCCGTAAATAAAATAGTATGTACATGTGTGTATATTATCATGCATGTCACTCGAAGTTAGGGTTTGTTAAGTTTATTTTTAATAATTTAATGTGTTTTAACGCATTTTATAAATATTAGGTTTCTACATTCTTTAGGTATTTAAATTTTAAATGTGCCGCTCATACTCCACTGTTCTTAAAATTGTCTTAAAAAGGAATACAACGTTTTTCTTTCAAGTATAGTTTATAGTTAAATGATCCACAAAAGTACAAGAAACAGCGTTAAACCAATAATAACAGTATTATTCAAGCAGATTTACGTCGTTTTACTATATTACAGAGCTTCCCAGCAGGTCGTTGACAAAGCGCCTTCCATGCAAGATGGTATTAATAACATTTATCCACGTCGGAGTGGCGAATCCACGATTTTTATTACTGTTGTGTCTTATTCAAAAATACATTCATATCGTTCCTTGTCGAGTATTTTCATGAGTTAATTTCATGCATTTGTGATTTAGATAAAAAAGTAGCATCTTAACGCCCGTATCTCCGTACCGTAGGCAGAGGTATAACAAGCGCACTCACGATTAGAGGAAGATACCAAGAAAGAGAGAGATCTATCACCTATACTTTTATTATAAATGTAAATAAATATAATTATAATGTGCATTTGCATTGACCGCATGCTAGGCTAAATTTAAAAGTTTTATTATCTAGATAAATCTTATAAAAATCTATATGAATAATATAAATGCGAAAATTTGGATGTTTGGATGGATTGACGTTACTGAATCACGCCAGAACTACTGAACGAATTTGGATGAAAGCACACAGGTTTAATCATCTAGTATAGATCATAGGCTACTTTTTATCCCGAAAAATCAATTCTTCCTGCGCGATTCACCTTTTTTGTAAAAAAAATTTACAATGCAGCGAGCTATACGGTGCAGTTTGCATTATAAATGCGAAAATATGTTTGGATGTATGGATGGATATTTGTTACTCTTTCACGCAAAAACGACCGAAACGATTTGGATGAAATATGGCACATATTTAGACGATGATCTGGAATAGCATTTAGGGTATTTTTTATCTTTCTTTCTCTCTTTGGTAAAACACTGTGCATATTGAAGAGGGGTAAGTAGAGAGAGTCAAGTAACAAAACTTGATTCTGATACCAAATATGCATAAAAAATAGGAAGGTAGGTGTTAATTTTGACCTAATAATCTATACATATATGTAATAAAATCGTAGAAAAGTTAAAACTGTACATTGAATATTTTTTAAAAGAATACTTGGGGCGTGATCTACAATCGATATCGAAGCCAAAAATATAGTTTTTAGAATTTTTGTCTGTTTGTCTGTTTATCTGTTTGTCTGTATGTATGTCCGGGGTAAACTCAAAAAGTACTACGTGGATTTACTTCAAATTTTGCATGAATATTAGTAACAGGTCGGGTTAACATATAGGCTACATATTATCACGCTATCACCTACGGGGTAGAAGAAGTGCGGAGTAAACGAAGTCCGCGTGGACGAAGCCGCCGGCAACAGCTAGTTTTCCAATACAAATGTTAAGTAGGGTCACAGCACACGGCGCATAGAAGTTCTTTGTTTACAAACGGCAATTTACTGACCTTGTGACTAATAAGTGTGAGTACATCCTACAGTGACCATACTTTTTGAATTTTATTACACTATCTTTATTGAGGTTTACTATGTGGTTAGGCAATATTTTCTTTTTATTATATTGTTATTGTTTTCTTATGACTAATAACTATTGTGTCTTTCGACATGTATAATCTTTTACCAGTAAGCCTGTATTCTTCATATTTGTTTTTACCATGATAATTAGTAGACCGCCCATGATAATTAGTTGGTCAAGTGGTTAGCGACCCTAACTACGCAATCAATGGGGCTTGGGTTCGATTCCCGACAGGGACACGTATTTATGTGATGAGCATAGATGTTGGTATTTCTGGGTTTGGGTTTATTAAATATATTTGAGCATTTATAAATGTACTTCTATGTATTAAATAACACCCATATCACAAGCAAATAAGTTGCTTACTTTGGGGTTAGATTAATGCGTGTGAAATTGTCCAGATATATTTGTTTATTATTATTATAGTAAAATTTGTGAAAATAATATCTATACATATAATAAAATCGTAGGAAAGTCAAAACTGTACATTGAATATTTTTTTAAACAAAATACTTGGGGCGCGGCGTGATCTGCAATCGATATCAAAGCCAAAAATATGGTTTTTAGAATTTTTGTCTGTTTGTCCATTTGTCCGTTTGACCGTTTGTCCGTTTGTCCGTTTGTCCGTTTGTCCGTTTGTCTGTTTGCCTGTTTGCCCGTTTGCCCGTTTACCCGTTTGCCCGTTTGCCCGTTTGCCCGTTTGCCCGTTTGTCCGTTTGTCCGTTTGTCCGTTTGTCCGTTTGTCCGTTTGTCCGTTTGTCCGTTTGTCCGTTTGTCCGTTTGTCCGTTTGTCCGTTTGTCCGTTTGTCCGTTTGTCCGTTTGTCCGTTTGTCCGTTTGTCCGTTTGTCCGTTTGTCCGTTTGTCCGTTTGTCCGTTTGTCCGTTTGTCCGTTTGTCCGCTTGTCCGTTTGTCCGTTTGTCCGTTTGTACGTTTGTCCGTTTGTCCGTTTGTCCGTTTGTCCGTTTGTCCGTTTGTCCGTCTGTCCGTGTCCGTCTGTCCGTCGTTCCGTCGGTCCGTCTGTCCGTCTGTCCGTCTGTCCGTTTGTCCGTCTGTCTGTCTGTCCGTTTGTCCGTTTGTCCGTTTGTCCGTTTGTCCGTTTGTCCGTTTGTCCGTTTGTCCGTTTGTCCGTTTGTCCGTTTGTCCGTTTGTCCGTTTGTCCGTTTGTCTGTTTGTCTGTTTATCTGTTTGTCTGTTTTATCTGTATGTATGTCCGGGATAAACTCAAAAAGTACTGCATGGATTTACTTCAAATTTTGCATGAATATTACTTATAGGTCGGGTCAACATATACGCTACATATTATCACGCTATCACCTATGGGGGAGGAGCTGTGCGGAGTAAACGAAGTCCGCGCGGACGAAGTCGTGGGCAACAGCTAGTTAAAAATATAATAAAGAAATAGTCTAGTCTATTAAGTCGAATAGAACAGATGTCCTGTCTGTCAAAAGTTCTAAAAATACGTTGAAGATTCACTATGTTTACTCTTAATCTATACATATAATAAAATCGTAGAAAAGTTAAAACTGTACATTTTTTTAAAAGAATACTTGGGGCGTGATCTACAATCGATATCGAAGCCAAAAATATAGTTTTTAGAATTTTTGTCTGTTTGTCTGTATCTATGTCCGGGGTAAACTCAAAAAGTACTGAATGGATTTACTTCAAATTTTGCATGAATATTACTAACAGGTCGGGTCAACATATAGGCTACATATTACCATGCTATCACCTACGGGGGAAGAGCTGTGCGGAGTAAACGAAGTCCGCGCGGGCGAAGTTGCGGGCAACAGCTAGTAGATTAATAATACAGTAGGAGACTCCTGGTACCATTGTACCAAGTAAAAACTTAATCCAATTAATTGCATTTATCACAGAACTCTTATTCTCTCCTATTTGTTTATTACATGGTTTCTAATAAACAAACGATGTATACTGAAATTATATTTTATTTTTTTAATTGAATTTTAGCAACGTTTTTAACTCACTTGGCTACAATATAGTGGTCCGATGAGTAAATTACATTTACTGAACTCAACTAACATGTTATCAGTAGCAGTAGGTTAGTTTTGTAGTTAGTCTGTCGCTAGCAGAGAATGCGATGTGTTGATATATTTTCGGAAATGTCTATTATTACTTTTGGAGTACTTCAAGGGCGTTTATTGTATCCTCTTCTTTTTCCTTTATTAGTTCAACTACCCATATATTATCTTATGCCGCACCATTTGTACAATGATGATTTATAAAATTATTCATAATATCTGTGCTGCGTTGTAGATAGTTCATTTGCGATAGGAGCAAACTTTTGAGTTTCAGGATAAACCCAAACGAGTCACAAGCAATGATAATTGATAATCTAAAGATAATGACAGGGATCAAATTGTGTGACTGTAATTTATTTCGGATCCCAAATTGTACTACTCCCTTTGAAGAAGAGTTTATTTGTCAATCTGCTAGATAAATTGTAATAGACGAACGATTCAGCAAATGTATCACTACTGTCATAACTAGGTTGTAAAGTTCCTAAACGACTTTCCTGGATATTGTACTACTGCCTTACATAATCCTGCCGCTATAGCATTGGTGCTTATCGCTGTCGTGTTCCAGTTTGGAGCGTGCGACAACTGGTAAACTTAAGCTTGTCGTCACCATCTCAACACAAGGATAGCAAGGAACTATTAATGTACTTAGTGTCTATAAGCTATCTGTTCGTTATCCTTCGGTATAAAAATAGAAATGATAAATCATATTACTTTCAATAGTGGATTATGCAGACGACGGTTTATTGATGATTTAATAATATCAAATTATTATATTATGTAATAATTACTAATCCAAGTTATATTTTAATTGATAACCGTATTGACATTGGTAAATGAAGATAGAGCAGATATTGACAATTAATTAGTTAAAAGTAGTATCATTAAATCATCTTATATGCTTTCTGAATATGCAAATTTATTCGATTATTCATTAGTTTGCATCCGTTACTTGATTTACATGATCGATGATATACTGTTACATATAGTTTTTATTCAAGATTCCGTTACGTGCCTTCGAAATTTATAGTTAAATGTAATATGTGTTTTAATTGACAGTGAAATATTCTTTATGTAGAATGATTTTTGAAATAAATATCATGCCGAGTGTCGTGCGGTTTGACGGGGTCATTTCGAAAGTTGCTAAGCAAATCTGTTTGAATGCTTTGATTCCCTTTTTTTTTTCGGCGGATAAGATTAATTTCTGCAACCGCAATTACAAAAGTTAACAAAACAAGTTTGTATCCGTATTTGTCTGGGTTTGAAAAATTGACTATCTTTACTATCATTAGACACTTTCTGAAAGCTGGATAAATAAATAATACCCTTGACAAATTACAATAATTGAACTAACCCTAAAGTAAGCAAATTATTTGCTTGTGATATGAGTGTTGTCAACGATATTAATACATAGAAATACATATATAGATACTGAAATATATATAATGTTAAACATAAAACACTTGAAAAATATAGTATAAAACAAAGTCGCTTTCTCTGTCTGTCCCTATGTATGCTTAAATCTTTAGAACTACTTCTTTTTTACTAGATTTTTTTACTAGATAGATTGATTCTTGAGAAAGGTTTTAGTATATGAATCTTTCCGATATTCTCACGGGAACAAAAGCTACACGGATAAACCGCGAGCAGATCGCTAGTATAATATAATGTAATGTAATGTAATGTAATGTAATGTAATTTAATGTAGTGTAGTGTAATGTAATGTAATGTAATGTAATGTAATGCAATGCAATGTAATGTAATGTAATGTAATGTAATGTAATGTAATGTAATGTAATGTAATGTAATGTAATGTAATGTAATGTAATGTAATGTAATGTAATGTAATGTAATGTAATGTAATGTAATGTAATGTAATGTAATGTAATGTAATGTAATGTAATATAATAAACATCTAAACCCAAAAATACAAACATCTATGCTCATCACACAAATGCTTGTCCTTGTTAAGAATCGAACCCGAGTCCCGTCGATTGCGTAGTCAGAGTCACAAACCACTCGACCAACGGGCCGTAAAATGATGATAGATGATTTAGCCCTGCAATTTTTCGTCTGGTATTGAAACCATTACCTCACCTTGACTATTGCAATAGCGTTAGTATATGTCGTTGTCACATTCCTGTAGTTTTGTTGTCTATAAATTTTGTTTGTTTGTTATAACTATAACAACGATTGTTGTCTCAATAACTCCTACCCCCTTTAACTCCTCTTCCTCTTCCTTCTCCTCCAGAATGCTATAAGAATTGAATTGAATTTGAATATTGAAATAGGATTAAATCCGGAGCCTTCTTATTTACATCCGTAGCGGATAACTTGAAAGTCTAATATATTATATTTTAATACTAGCTGTTGCCCGTGACTTCGTCCGCGCGGACTTCGTTTACTCCGCACTGCTCCTCCCCCATAGGTTATAGCGTGATAATATGTAGGCTATATGTTGACCTGACCTGTTAGTAATATTCATGCAAAATTTGAATTAAATCCATGCAGTATTTTTGAGTTTACTTCGGACATACATACAGACAAACAAACAGACAAAAATTCTAACAACTATATTTTTGGCTTTGATATCGATTGTAGATCACGCCCCAAGTATTCTTTTAAAAAAATATTCAATGTACAGTTTTGCCTTTCCTGCGATTTTATTATATATCTAGATACAATATTAGGATTTACGCAAGGGGTATATTAATACGTGATGTGAAAACTTTGTACCCCTTTTTACGAAAATCACGTAAATGGTTGAATATGAAATTTGTTATAGTTAACGTTTATATGCATATAGCTATTGTTTTTTTTTTATAAAATTTAGAATTTATAAGAATTTTTGCCCGTGTTGGTCCGGGCTCCATTGAAGAATAAATCAACTGCGGTTCTGCCAGGCAGGCCACAAAAGATGATCCATTGGCTATACGTGCCACTACCATCGTGACTACTAGGTGGTAGATTTCCGCAACGTCTCGCCCGGGTATTTGGTACCACCGCCTTACCTATTCCTGCCGCGTCAATGTTTAGTAGCGTCCATATTCGTCATTATCGTGTTCTAGTTTAGAGGATAAGGTAGCAAGTAGACTTATACATGTGACATTGCCATCCCCCCACATGATTATCAACACACATTTAACATCTTTGGTGTCCATAGGCGATGGTCTCTCTTTTTATCAAGGGAGTCATCTGCTTGTTCTGTTTTATCTTATATATATAAAAATCAATCCCTATTTTTCTTGGTCACGACATCACGCCTGAATGGACTGGCTGGCTGAACCAATTTCGGTAATTTTTTTTTGTTGTGTTTGTAATTGTAAGGAAAAGGTTCTTATAAAAGAAAATATTAAGAAAATTGCGCGGAAAATTAGAAAATTTAAGAATACTTTACCACCATATAAAGTTTAATCCCGTAGACTTTTTTTTTATAGTAGAGGGGGCAAACGAGCAGATGGTGCACCTGATAGTAAGTGATCACCGCCGCCCATGGACATCCTCAATACCGGGGGTATTGCAGCTGCGTTATCGGCCTTTTAAGAATGAATAAGCTCGTTTCTTGAAGGTCCCTAAGTCGTATCCATTCGGAAACACCCCCGAGGGTAATAGATTCCACAAAGGAGTAATGCGAAGCAAAAAGTGTCGACAAAAGCGCACGGTTGTGGATTTCCAGACATCGAGGTGGTGAGGATGGAACTTTAAATTTTGACGCGATGTCCGATGGTGGAATTTAGCGGCAGGCATTAGTCCGAACAACTCGTCGGAACACTCCCCATGATAAATACGGTAAAAGATGCAGAGCGAGCCTACATCTCTGCGTAACGCCAAAGAGTCAAGCCGATTAGAAATAGCCTGGTCGTCGACGATTCGAACCGCTCTACGTTGAATGCGATCAAGAGGAAGAAGCTGGTACTGAGGAGCTTCGGCCCTGAGGTGAGAACAGTACTCCATGTGAGGTCGAATTTGGGCCTTGTAAAGTTGGAGGCGATGGACTGGCATGAAGTACTGCTTTGCTTTACTGAGTACACCAAGCTTTTTGGAGGCTAGTTTAGCCTTCCCTTCCAAATGACCGCGGAACTGAACGTTGTTCAATATGTCGACTCCCAGAATTCCAATAGTGGCTGAGGCAGTCAGAAGAGTGTTTTCGAACCGAGGTGATACGACAAAGGGTGTTTTTGTTTGCGGTGAACGCACAGAGCTGCGTCTTTTTGGGGTTAAATGTAATAAGGTTTTGATGACCCCATTCTGAGACATCAGTTAGTTGATTCTCGAGTTCAGACACGAGCTTGGTCCGGCCTTATTCGACGTGTTCCCGAGAAATACCGCTACGGCCGCAGTATGTAGCATCAACAGTACTGTCGTCCGCATAGCAATGTATGTTACTAATTCGCAACATATCATTGATATGCAGAAGAAACAGTGTCGGTGATAGCACGCAGCCTTGGGGAACACCAGCATTGACAGGTTTAAGATCGGAGCATGCACCGTCGACTACCATCTTTATGCTCCGATTAGCCAAAAAACTGGTGATTCACTTGCATAGTTTCTCGGGAAGCCCATAGGAAGGCAGCTTTGAGAGAAGCGCTTTATGCCAAACCCGATCGAAGGCCTTCGCTATGTCTAAACTAAGTGCCAATGCCTCCCCCTTAGACTCAACTGCCTCCGTCCAACGATGTGTCAGGTATACTAGAAGATCACCAGCTGAGCGGCCACGACGGAAACCGTACTGACGGTCACGAATCAGCTGGTGCTCTTCTAAATATTTCAGGAGCTGACAGTTTATAAGTGTCTCCATGACTTTAGAGAACAAGGAGGTTATGGCTATTGGCCGATAGTTTGACGGATTAGAGCGATCACCTTTTTTAGGAATGAGATGCACTAAAGCTGTTTTCCATGAATTCGGTACCACGCCGAGTGAATAGGAGAGCCGGAATAGGTGCGTCAATACTGGCGCCAACTCTGGAGCACATACTTTATGCACAACAGAAGGGATGCCATCAGGCCCACTCGACTTGTGGATGTCCAAAGAAAGAAGTGCTTTACGCACAGTTGACTGCCGAAACTGCGGTTCTGGCATGGAACTATCACACTGCGGGATGGTAGGCGGTGTGTTCCCTCGGTCATTCAGAGTCGAGTTGGCCGCAAAGAACGAGCCCAGAAGATCGGCCTTCTCCTTTGCGGTATGGGCCAGAGAGTCATCGTCTCTGTGCAAGGATGGAAATGAAGGCTGGGAAAAATTCCCTAAGACAGCCTTGGCGAAAGACCAGAACGCACGAGTGCCAGAAGGAAGGCGAACTAATTTCTCACCAATTCTGCCAATGTGTTCCGCTTTTGATTGGCGATAGCTCTTTTGAGGAATCTCGAGGACGAGTTGTACTTCTTTCATAATGCGCTAGTTTTTACATCACGAGATGCCGACGCAGCAGCCCAAGCTCAGTAGCATTCCTGCTTTCGGCGTAAAGCCGCTTTGCAGTGGCGACCAAACCAAGGCTGAGACTTGCCACCGATGGGCACCGCAGAAAACGGAATGAAAAGTTCCATGCTCTGCAGCACCACATCAATGACAGAGTTAGCGACAGCATTCAGATCATCCAGCGAGAAGCACAACCGCCCCCATGGGTAGGATGCAAAGAAAGACCGCATCCCGTCCCAATCTGCTGACCTATAGTGCCAAATGCGACGACAGCCTGCAAAGGGAGGCCGTGATGGGCGCGTGACCGGCACTTTGCTCCGTATCAGGCAGTGGTCCGACGCGCCAAGTGGAGCGTGATAACGATTCGGGTCAGAGGTCAGCAGGAGATCCAACAGTGAAGGTGTATGGCCATCCACATCGAGAACACGCGTAGGCGAGGTTACCAATTGTGTTAGACCATACGCCAAGGCAAAATCGTGAACAGACCTCCCCGCATGATCGGTGGTGTGAGAACAAAGCCATTCGGCGTGGTGGGCATTAAAATCGATCTCTGCGGAGGGGGTCTGCTCTAACACGGAATCCACAGCCGTTTGTAAGCACTCAATGAGCCGGTCAACTTCAGTATTCCCGCTATGGGACCTGTATAGGCACGCGTAGCTGCGTGGATGGTCGTCGCAAGCTACGCGTAACCAGAGGATGGATAGGTCCTGACCTTCAAGTCTGTCGAGGCGCCGGTAACAGATATCTTCTCTGACGTATGCGCACACACCAGCCCGCGGTACAAAGGAATGTTCCAGTTTGTACCCCGGGTAGGAGAGGTAGGAAGTATCAGCCGGAGAAGATATCTGTGTCTCGGTCAAGAAGAGCAAAGCTGGCTTTGCCGTCTCGAGATGGTAGTGGACGGCGTTCAGGTTGGAATGAAGGCCCCTGATATTGCAGAAATCCACAGTAAGCGTGGTAGGGGGTGCCATGGTCTTCTTGCTCTGTTTGCCCCGGACAGAATTGTCTATGAGCGCAATTTTGCCCCCCCCCAGAATACGCAGGGCAGCCTGAGCATCAATGATCTGGCTGGAATCCAGAGCACGGACGCTCAAGGTGGGATTCTCCACTGCTGGTGCAAGTGGTACCCCCCTAGGATAGTTTTTTTTAAATAGCGCATTCATAGTGTGCGGGGGGGGGGGGGGGGGGTTAGGCCTCTGGGACTCTCACAAACCAGACGAAACGCAGCAGTGGAGCTGCTACTTTACGTCGGTGTCAAGTGAGAGAGTGGTATCTCCCCGGGCGTGCCGGCCTATTCAGTTGGAAATGCAGTATGGCACTACCACTAATTTGGTTGACTGCCTGCACCGGTGCTAGATAATTTTTGAACAAAAATTATCCCACCAGTGGGCGATGGGGTCGTCACATCCCTACGCCGGATAGACTTATATAAATTAAATGTCACGTTGTTTGTCCGCTATGGATTTTTAATATGTAAGGCAAAACAACGTTTGCCGGGTCAGCTAGTGATATATAAAAAAGAGAATTTTTTAATAAATTAAGAAATACATTAAATTAATATAAATAAATATTACACATACTACCATGCATTTGACACATAATAATATTCACACATATTTACTACTTCGTGTATGGTGAAAGTCTATTATCAAACTTAAGAGATTTTGTTGTATTGTCTATTTTGAACGGAGTCATAATCACTAGTATATATTAATATGTGATGCAAAATCTTTGTACTGCTGTTTAATCAAATTTCGCGGACTGAGGATCATGAAATTAGGCACATTTGAAGTGTATATGGAAAAAATGTGAAGGAAAACTTTTGTATTTTTAGAAAAAAATTGCATAAAATGGTATCAGAGGGCAATCGCTGGTCACTAGTATATATGAATACGTGAAGCGAAATCTTTATACTGCTGTTTAATCAAATTTCGCGGACTGAGGATTATGAAATAAGGCACATTTGAAGGGTAGATATATGGAAAATGTGAAGAAAGTAGTAGTATAGTAGTAGTATCTTCACGCCCATATCCCCGAAGGGGTAGGCAGAGGTACAACAAGTGCACCCACGATTAGCCGAAGATACTTGGTCCCACAATGTGATAGGTGGCAAGCCTATCGCCAACCGGGCACTTTCCAATCCCGGGCGACTTTGTGTTTTTCAGAAAACTGAAAAAACACTTTTTTTTATGTGCCCGACCCGGGAATCGAACCCGGGACCTCATGTAGTCAACGCCAACGCTGGACCACTAGACCATAGAGGCGATGTGAAGAAAGCTTTTTGTATTTTTAGAAAAAAATGCATAAAATGGTATCATGGGGCAATCGCTGACCCTAACCTCCTCATCTCTTCAGATTAAGAGTTTTCGGTACATTTGAAGTGTATATGGAAAAAATGTGAAGAAAGCTTTTTGTATTTAAAAAAAAAATGCATAAAATTATGGGATGAGAGGGCGATCGCTGATCACTAGTATATATGAATACATCAAGTGAAATCTTGGCACTGTTGTTTAATCAAATTTCGCGAACTGAGGATTATGAAATTAGGAACATTTGAAGTGTATATGGAAAAAAAATGTGAAGAAATCTTTTTATATTATTAGCAAGAAATTGATATCTGAATATAATCCGTATTTCTTCCGGAGCTAGTAGAATAAATTAAACATTAAAAAACGCTCTGATTTACCGCATTCCACAATTCACCGTCGGATGGCAACACGTTTGGTCTTCTCTGTCGCCACATTTCACTGACCTGGTAAGGATGTTTGATATTTAAAAAATATTCTAATGTTATCCAATGAAGTAACTTTATGTAAAGGAAAATTGATGAAATTTTTAGTAAATTAAATTAACCTTAATTGACTTTTCATTTTAATGAAATCTAATGTTGACTTAAAGAAGTGCCATTTTATTAAGGATTTTGTTATGTCATAAGATAGTAAACAAGCAAATGGCTCTCCTGATGGAAAGAGAAACCATCGCCTGAAGACATCAAAGATGTTAATAGTGCGTTGATATCCGTGTGGCGGGATGGCAACTCCATTTGCAAAAGTTTACCGGCTACTTATCCTCCAAACTGGAATACGACAATAACAACCATTAATCCTATTGCGACAGGAAAGGGTGGTATCAAATACTCGGACGAGATCTTGCGGAAATGTATCACCTAGTAGTCACGATGTTAGTGATACGTTTAACCAATCCTTTTACGAACGACGTGGCAGAACGGCAGTTTGTTGATTCTTCACAGGAGTCCAGAACAGGGGAAATATAAAATAACTAAAAAAAAGTATCATCACGATTCATATCATATCAGTTCAATTTCCAGTTCACCACGATTCATCGGCATATCGTTTGCCGTATGAGTGGCGAAGCCGCATTTTAGTGACCTAATAACGATCATCGCTTATTTCTGATGAAAACCGGCGCTGACAATTTTACGTGGTCATCTGATTCACAGGAGTTGTACCACGCCACCCGCCAGACGCTGAGCTGTTACTGAGATTTTGGGTTTTCGAGAAAAACGTTGTAGTCGTGTTCCGGTTTAGAGGGTAAGGTAGCCGGTAGGAAAACAGCTTATGCCTTTGCCACATTTGTCACTATCTAAAGCAATGCACCATTAACATATTTGGTGTCTATTGGCAATGTTTTTTTTTGTTTGCATCGGGAGGCCGTCTGCTTGTTTGATATTGTTTAATATAAAAAAACTTTATCTACAGAGTTGTACCTATATACGTATGCTATCGCCTGTGTAATCTAGTAGTCCGGTATTGGCGTTGACCACATGAGGTCCCGGGGTTGATTTCCAGGTTAAGTAAATCAAAAAAAGTGTTTTCTCAGTTTTCCGATAAAAACAATGTTGCCCGGGATTGGATAAGTGCCCGGTTGGCGATAGGCTTGCCACCTACCACATAGTGGGACTAGTGGCTAATTGCACCAACCTCATTTAAGTTTAAGACAGTCTTTAGTAACAAAAAAACATGTAATATCCTTTTCATTTAAAACAAGAAGTGAGAGCATACTACTTAGGTTTTTCCTAAGTTAAGAAAATGTTGGTGCAATTGGCCGTTATAAATATCTGCGGTTAATCGTGGGTGCACTGGTTTTACCTCTGCGTACTTCTTCTGGGGTACGGCCGTGAAGAAGATACTTCTAGAAAGTCGTACATAGGTATTTTTTATAACATAAGATAGCAAACAAGCAGATGGGTCTCCTGATGGAAAGAGTCAACCATCGCCAATAGACACCAAAGATGTTAATGTTGCGTTGCTATTTTGTGGCGAGGTCTTATGCCACATGCATAAATTTGGTATATAAGAACATTTTCTCGCCGTACATACTTAGTAAATTGTTTAATTTAATGTGATAACACTAATTATATTCAAGTCTAGTTTTATAATTAACAATATTTTAAATGTTACGATAGTTATGTTTTCACATCTTCGGTTCAACTGGAAGAAATCTCTTTTATTGAAGATAAACTCGTCTATTGAACTTTAAGTTTTAAATAAGTTTTTATGTATTGTTAAGTTTGTACAATAACTAAAGTATAGCTACAACTTGTGTCAGAAGTCGAAGAACTTTCTATAGCTTCGGAGTGGGGTCGACAAAATTTGGTCCAGTTTAAGCTCGATAAGACACAATAACCGATACGCCTTAAATATCGGTTACCCACCGATAAAAATCATCCTCCTTCGTATATCCTCGTTTTGAAATAGTCAGGAAAATACTAAGAACTGAGGCTCTCAGGGAAGTTTATTGTAAAGTAGTTTCAACAAATAATCTCAAGGAAGTATTTTCTTGACTGAGGTCAAAATTGGAATGCTTAGATTCAACATATCGAGCGACGTTTAGTTCCGTGGTCATTTGGAAGGCAAGGCTAAATTAGCCTCTATAAAGTTGGGAGTTTTCAGCAGGGCCAGGCTGACCCATCGCCTACTGCTTTGTAAGGCGCAAATCTGGCTTCATATGGAGTACATTTACGGGCGGAAGCTCCTCAATACCAGCTCCTTCCTTTTGATCGCATTCAATGTAGAGCGGCTCGAATCGTCGATGACAAGATGATTTGAAATTAAGAGGGAAATTAATTTTCGTGAAAAATAACAAATTTAATTAATTTTAACATTTTAGTTTTCTTTAATATATAAAAGGGGCAAACGGGCAGGAGGCTCACCTGATGGTAAGTGATTACCCCCGCCCATAGGCATATGTCCTGAATCAATAAAATCTAATATATAAAATTCTATACTTAGTTACCATACTCCTCCGAAACGGCTTGACCGATTTTGATGAAATGTTATATCTATATTCAGTAGGTCTTAGAATAAGTTTTTATCTATTTTTATACCCCTAAGTGATAAGGGTGGTCCACCCAAAATTTTTTCTTTTATTTTTGGGACATTTTTTTTAATGGTGTGGCATTAAAAAAATACTCACAACCCTAAATTGTCACCCTTCTACCATAAGACTCTATTTTTTAATAGCGATATTAGTAATTCAATAATTTATATAGCGAAACAACGTTTGCCGGTCAGCTAAAATATTATTATTATATGAAATATTATTATATGAAAATTGACTGAAATAAAAATTTGAGAATTGTTTTTGGCGAATAACTTTTTATGCGATTGCGCCAAGGAGGTTTATGTATTTTGAGTGTATGTATTTTTCTATGTATGTAAACGGCTTGACGGAGAGGTGTGATTGAGAGTTGAGATTACTCATGAAAGTGACAGTGCTAGAAACAGAGTTGCAATCGGATTTTTTGATACTTTTTAATTATGAAAGTGAGAGCGCTAGAAAGGGAGTTGAGATCGGATTTTTGATACTTCTTAATTATCAGAGTGAGAGCGCTAGAAAGAGAGCTGCAATCGGATTTTTTGATACTTCTTGATTATGAGAGTAAGAACGCTAGAAAGGGAGTTGCAATCGGATTTTTTGATACTTCTTAATTATGAGAGTGAGAGCGCTAGAAAGAGAGTTGCAGTCGGATTTTTTGTTTTTGCAATAGTTACATGTTTTATAATTATTATTATTATTATTAGCGGTCGCACGTGCCAGAAATTCGGCCCCAGATTAAATAATAAATAAAAATTTATTTTTTATGTTTGACAACCTACTTCAGCCGTAAAGAAATAAAGTATTCGTGTGTGTATATTATCATGTATGTCACATAAATGTGTGTGTAATATTTATTTTTATCAAGTTATGTATTTCTAATATATTTTGTTTTCTGCAGTCCTCTGCAATGTAAACTTTTACTGTGTCAAATTTGCTCCACCGTTCGTGAAATTGTCTTAAAAAGGGGTACAAAGATTGTCCTGCACGTATTAATTTATAGATAACTTATCAGTTATCCATACTAATATAATAAACGTGAAATTGTGTTTGTTTGTCCGTCTTTCACGGCAAAACGGAGCGATGAAATGACGTGATTTTTTAAGTGGAGATACTCGAAGTAAGGGAGAGTGACATAGGCTACATTTTGTCTCTTTATAACCTCCCACTTCCCTAACATGAATGTAACGGGAGCGAAGCTGTGGGCGAAAGCTAGTTAAATATATTGAGATATGTTGTACTCAGGTTACAAACATTGAATTTTACTTAGATGAAGTTATTACGTTCGTTATCCGATCACGCGCAATTAAGCGGGTTTTTTTAATTATCACTTTTATTTCTTATTATTGCTAGCTGATTATTGTTATATAATAATAATAATAATAAAATAAAATATTCACGGGACAAATTACACTTATTGATCTAACCCCAAAGTAAGCAAATTATTTGCTTGTGTTATGGGTGTTAGTCGACGATACTAATACACAGAAATACTTATATAATACTAGAATATATTTAATAAACATCCAAACCCGGAAATACAATACTGGTATATAATTTTATATCCAAAACACATTAATTTTCCATTTATAAATCCTTGAAAAGACTTAAACAAGCTAATTACGTTTATATTAACATTCAGAATTAAATCAAATACTCGGGGAGGAGTTTAGTAAATCTAATTTTCCCCATACTAAGCCGTTCGATAGAAATTTATTGCTCATTGTGGAGAGAGATTTATTTCCCTTATTGTAAGCTGTACGGCAGTAACAGCCTTCGCCTATTTCTGAACAGCTATTGCTTTTAATTTAATTATACCACAGATAAAATATATTGCCGCGCTAACTTTCATATACAGCCTCATTTCTCTACACAGTCTTTGTAAATTTATTAGATTGCACGTGTATATTATTATATGTATGTTGGCAAATTAGTTCTTTATTACTAGCTATCCCGCGCAACTTCTCTCACGAGTAGATTTACATATCATTGATATCAGCGAACGAAACTGCATAGTTAATTTGCAAAGTTCCGCGAACTTTTACGTATACCCTGGCTATCCATCCTCGAAGGTGGCTATCTGTGCTGCTGGGGTCTTTGTTATTTTTCATGCCTACGGTACGTTTGTTCTATTTCTTAGACCGCTTTTTTATTTCCCCTTCCCCAATTCCCCATCCCCAAGGTACACGTAAAAGTTAGCGGATATTTGCAAATTAGTTTCCGATTCCGAAACACTTGATGAAATCGTGTGATTTTCGCAAAGAAACGCCTGAATCTATAAAAGATCATAACTTTGGTACCCTATTTCAGCACCGAAGACGTTGAGTTTTAAAAAACAGTTAGTCCATGTTTGACTCCGGATCTTCGACTATTTCCATGCTTAATTTCATTTCAATTAATTCAGTTGTTTAGCTGCTAAAGCGTAACAGATAGACAGATATAGTAGAATAAGACGTATTGTAACCGCCAACCGCCAAGGCCAACTGCCGTTCTGCCAGGCAGGTCGTAAAAGGCGACCGATTGGCTATGCGAGTCACTACCATCGTGAGTAGTAGGGATTCGTTGGTTCCCGACCACCCGGGTCGTTGGGTCTGGATCCCTGTTTCTGTCCCACCTGTGTTTCTGACCCACTTGGTGGTCGGTCAAAACTAAAAAAAAAAAAAAAAAAAAAAAAAAAAATTTGGTGTCAAAATGGGGGTTTCCGGGTACGCCCGATCGATTGCAAGCATCCGTTTTTTGATATCTCGCACGGTTGCAAAGTTAGCATTCCTGGCTCTCCTTCGTTATCTAATCACCTCATTATCATTAAGCTCGAACGCCCGTCACACAATCGCACTATTAAAAGCTCATTAGGACGTCTCGCATTGCGTATCACTTGCAACTAATGAATATGGAATAAAATAAATATCATCAAGCTGATTCCCGTGTCGAGAAGGCAGAGCGAGCGTCTTAACGTTCCACTGCGATTCACCTGTTCAGCGGACAAAAGCACGATTATGGCGATCATTCTATTATCATTTTAGCAGCCTGTAAGACTTTTACTTTTTTTTTTCATAGTAATTTATATCATTAACATCGTGAGTACTGACTAGTTGGTGAGTTCTGCAACGTCTCGACCGGGTTGAGTACCAACACCTTGACCCATCTTATTACATACATCATCAGTGCTAGTCGCTGTGGTGGTGCTATTATTTCTGGGTCTGTGTGCTTATTAAATATATTCCAGTACTTGTATGCATGTAAAAAAGTATCTTCACGGCCATATCCCCGAAGAGGTAGACAGAGGTACAACTAATGCTCCCACGATTAGCCGAAGATACTAAGTTCCACAACGTGATAGGTGACAATCCCGACCCAGGAATCGAACCTAGGACCTCATGTGGCAAGCATCGTCACCGCACCATTATGCCGCAGAGGTGATTTGTTTGAATGTATTTATTTAGTGTTGTTGACAAACACCCATATTGCATGATGTCTGGGCTAGCAGGATCGGTCACTTCCGGTATCAAAAGCTTCACATGCTCTTAAGGTATGTGGGTGTTTCGCAATACACAAGTATGAACTTCACTAACGATTCATTGGAATGTTGTATCATAATTGCTAATGCGAATGTGATGAGCAACAAGATTTGTAACAGAACGTGTTCGCTAATGTTAATTGCTTAAAACTTCCTATATAAACCTTGGATGAAAGCACATCTACAATATATCAAATAATTATTTTAACAGAGATAGTGCTACATTATTGTAACGTGTGTGTGTGTGTTATTGTGTTCACGTGCTACTTCGATAATATGGATGTAAGTATCTCATTTATTGCTCTTATAATATCTTATATATTAAATATGTGTAATGAATGTAGATATAATATTTTTGTCGTTTCATATTTTTACAATATTATTCATGTATTTCACCGGAGAGGAAAGTATACTTGTATGATGAACGTACACATATTTTTTCAGATTTGGTTAGAAAATAATATTTATACCTACATGCACACACAGAAATGATGTATGTGTTAAATCTATACATATGTGTACTACATGTATACTGAACAGAAATTTTACCTAAATATATTCAGTCGTTAAGGCGTGTAAGAACTTGTAACAAATATACACGCACAAACTTTAGATTTATAACATAGTATTAGGATTTTACGTTAGCTATGTCGTAGTGTCTAATATTTGGTATTATGTCCTTTACAGAATTCCTCGAGCATCCTTGAAGAGAACACTTTAAAACATTATTATTATCCACTGTCTGACGACGACGAGTCAGATTTACAATTGACACAGCCATTGAAAATAAAAAGAACACGTAGCAGCAGCAGTTTGGACGACCTATTTGAAAAGCCAGCCAAAAAGAAGAAAAAAATGTCGTCCTGCGTTGGAAGGGCGTCTCGAGATGGTGGAATGGCATACATATCAACCAATACCGACGATGGGGCGCAAGCCACACACTTTGTAAAAATAGAAGTTTACGATCTAAAAAAACTGGCGAGGATACCCCCAACTGATCATTGGAAACATGCAACCACTCGGATTAAATATTATGCGGCAAGTCATAGGCTCAACAAAATCAATGAAGTGATCTATGATATATCTAAGGAAATAGCCGATGCACCTGACGTAAAAAAATATCACTTCGACAAAAATACTTGATATTGTTCTTTCAATGACTGATTTTTTAAGTATGCTATTGTATAAAGTTTCAATGTAATTTGAGATAATAATGTGATTGGTGATTAATTTTAGTCATCAGTTAACAATTTTAAAAGAATTTTAAAGGTCTTTAGTTAATGAAGTGGGCGTGGAAAGGTGCCATATATATAACAGCGTTGCACTAAACAAGTGCTATTATTGTATATTTTAACGCAGTTGTCGTACAACCAACTGTAAAAATGTCTTTTATAAAAAGTTTATATTTTGAATTAAGTAACGATACTTTAGTTGAGTCACTATATGATTCGTGCTACGATGCTGAACTATATGAAATATGTTGCAAAGTAGAGAAGGAACAAGCTCAATGTAAACGTAAATCTGAAGATAATTATCAAAATGGCAATCATGAAAAACATCGCCGAATCAATGAAGATGAGTTTTGTCATGGTCACCGAAATAGATCACAGCCTTTCGTTGACTCTCAATATTTAGACTCAGAACTCTACAACATGTGTGAAACTATTGAAAGGTAAACGCAATTTATTGTTATATGAAATATTATTATTTATATACCCGCTATATGCAGTTTCTAAATTATTAATAAATTTTCAGTACTTTCATCCAAGTGGGTTGTGGAGAACCAGGTGCAATACCATCTACATCTAAAGATCATACATTTCATAATATAGAGACGTCGATTCAAGAATGTACACCATCTACTGTGAAAATGATGAAGTGTACTACTTGCAACGTTAATGTAAAAAAAAGGTATTTTTCCAATCATGTTAATAGTCATTTACATAAAAATAACTTATTTAAATTGAAACACTCCTTGGAAAACGTAGATATAATTGAAACTGCATTTAAAGACCGATTACTAACATATAGGATAGGTACGAATTCTTCCAAGGATTTTACAACCCCGGAATTATATTTTTCTTCAATCAATAACAGTGTTGTGCAACTACTCTCCGAATGTATAAAACAATTTACTACATTTAAGGTTAATTTTATATTGCGGGGGAGTTTTATTCAGCAAACGAAAGATTTAAAAAATTCATTTGATTTTCAGACTTCCAACTATATTGTTTGTATGAGTACTGATGTTAATGAACTAATTACATCTGTTTATAGTATCTTAACCAATAAGATTAGTGAATTTGAAAGGAAAGATAGTGGTTGGAGCCTTCAACACCTGACCGAATTAGATTTGAATGTAGGAAAGTTTAATCCCTGTCGGGGTAGTTCTTTTATTGAGCTGCCACGTGACATACGTTCTAAAAAGGCAGTTATTAATGTGAAAAACACAGATGTTCTTTGTTTCAAATGGGCAATTCTCTCCGCTTTATATCCTGCACAAAACCATTCTGATAGAGTCACTGCTTATAGCCAACACTCTAATAAATTAAAATTTAATCAAATAGCATTCCCAGTAAAATTACGTGATATTTCAAAATTTGAAATTTTAAATAATCTAAGCATTAATGTTTTTGGTTTAGAGTACAGTAAAAAAGAAAAAAAATATATCGTAGTTGGGCCTTTACACCATACAAAACAACGTAGACCTGTTCACGTAAATTTATTGTTATTAACACATGGCAACACTAATCATTATTGCTACATTAAAAACTTATCTCGTTTATTGTCAAAACAAGTTACTAATCGAAACAATGCAATTTTTATTTGCGATGGGTGTTTACTATTCTTTACTAAGAAAGATGCTTTAATGAATCACCAAAAAAGTGACTGTATGCAAATCCGTACGGAAATTCCATCCGTAAATGCTTTAAGGAAGGATTGGTTTGGTACATTAACACACAGCAATAAGTTAAAATTTGAAAGCTATCACAAAAAACTAAAAATTCCATTTGTAATATATGCAGATTTCGAATCATTTTTAAAGCCAATTTATAGTTGTTCGAATAATCCATGTGCATCACACACAGAAAATGTACAGAAACATGATGTATATAGCTTTGGTTATTATATTAAATGTTCATATGATGATAGCATTTCAAAATATGTATCTTATAAAGGAAATGATTGTGAGTGTGTATTTATTCAGAGTTTAATTAAGGATTTAGAAAACATTATAGAACGTAACACTTTCCGCAAATCACCAAAACCACTATCTGAACAAAATGTAAACTTTACAACACATGATAGTAAATGTTACGTTTGTGATTTAGATTTAAATTGTGAAGATTTCACCGTGTATGATTCATATACCGGCGAATTTAAAGGTTTTGCACATACAATTTGTGGTAAGAAATATGTAACGCCTGACTTTGTACCAGTCATATTACATAACATGAGCCATTATGATGCTCACTTTATAGTCCGTGCTTTACACGTAGTTGAAGGTAACATTCAAGTAATACCACAAAACAAAGAAAAATACATATCTTTTTCAAAAACTATAAAGATCAACAATCGTAGTATTAGTATACGATTTATAGATTCTTTAAAGTTTATGTCCAGTAGTTTAGAAAAATTATCTCAAAACCTAAATAATGAACAATTTATTGAATTACGTAAAAACTTTCCAAATAATGAGGACTTTGTACGTGTAAAGCGAAAAGGAATTTATCCGTATGAACAAATGCAATCATTTCATTCTTTAAATTTAACAACGTTACCCCCTAAGGAAAGGTTTTATAATTCAATGTCCGATTCTAATGTGTCAGATGAAGATTATAAACATGCAAAGGACGTGTGGCAACATTTTAAATGTAAAAATATGGGTGATTATTCCGATCTATATTTAAAAACAGATGTTTTATTGCTGACCGATGTATTCGAGAATTTTAGAAATGTATGTTTAACTACTTACTATTTGGATCCATGTCACTATTACACAGCACCAGGGTTAAGTTGGGATGCCATGATGAAATTAACAAAAGTGGAATTGGAGTTATTAACAGACTTTGAGATAATTTCTTTTTTAAAATCAGGTATACGAGGTGGTATTTCACAGTGTAGTAATCGCTATGCTAAAGCAAACAATGAATACATGGAAGATTATAATAAGGAACAACCTGATTCCTATCTGATATATTTGGATGCCAATAATTTATATGGGTGGGCAATGTCACAATATCTTCCAATAAATAACTTTGAATGGGTAGATGTCAACACAAAATTCGATGTTTCTGACGATTCTGATTATGGATACATAGTAGAAGTAGATTTGGAATATCCTGAAAACCTACATGATACTCACTCAGATTTACCTTTATGTCCTGAACGTATTTGCACAGACCAATCTATTCACCCCAAATTAGTAACAAATTTAAATAATAAAACAAAATACGTAATTCATTACCGAAATCTTAAACAGTGTTTGTCACTGGGCTTAATACTTAAAAAGGTTCATAGAATTTTAAAATTTAGACAAAGTCCTTGGTTAAAACAATACATAGATCTTAACACATCTCTTCGAACTTTATCAAAAAATGAGTTTGAAAAAGATTTCTATAAGTTAATGAATAATTCAATATTTGGTAAAACGATGGAAAACATAGAAAAAAGAGTTGATGTTAAGTTACTTACCCATTGGGAAAATCTTGGAAAGACCCAAGGAGCTCAATCACTTATTGCACGTCCCGAATTTCATAGTCTTTCTATATTTTCCGAAAACTTAGTAGCTGTTCAACTCAAAAAGGTAAAACTTGAATACAATAAACCAATATATCTCGGATTTTGTATACTGGATATTTCAAAAACCTTAATGTTTGATTTTCATTACACCTATATGAAAAGTAAGTTTTTAAGCCCAAAATTACTATATACTGATACAGATAGTTTAATATACCAAATATATACGAAAAACTTTTACAGTGATATTAAACCAGATTTAGAAAAATATTTCGATACTTCAGATTACCCGGAAAATAATATTTATAATTATAACCTGATAAACAAGAAAAAAATCGGGGTTTTCAAAGATGAAAATAATGGGCAAATATTTCGTGAATTTGTTGGGTTGCGATCAAAAATGTATTCAATGATAGTTGATAATAAATTAATAACTAAAGCTAAGGGTGTTAATAAGAGTGTTACTAAGAAATTAACATTCAAAGATTTTGAGTCCTGTTTAATGAATAACACAATCAAATTAGCGGAAATGTATAGATTCAGATCGATTAAGCACATAGTTTTTACTCAAAAAATTAATAAGATTTGTTTGTCTTCTAATGATACTAAAAGGTATTTAATACCTAATTCAACAGACACCCTCGCATGGGGGCATTATTCAATAAGATAATTTAAAGAAATTGTAAATATTTTTGTTTGTAATTTTTAATAAATGTAACGTAGTTTTAAGTATTTTTAATATTTGTAACTGTAGTTTTAAGAATATAAACTCCGTAGCACTTAAGTGAAATGACATACTTTGTATAGTAATAAGTTTCTTTCTATAAAATAAATAAATAAATAAAATAATTTGTGTAAAAATATGTATAGTATAAATGTGTTCTGAGCAATAAATTTATTTGTATATAAAGACTCTGTTTTATTTCTTCATATGCCATTATAAATTATTGTTTATAAAGAGGTAGACGTTTAATATAATACGGAATAAAAATGATTCACTTTATTCATCCATTCACATCGATAGTGGCTGGACCTAGTGGATGTGGAAAGTCTAACTTTGTTTCAAATTTTTTGACTTACATAAAAGATATATGTGATGTCAAGTTTGATAAAATATTATGGTGTTATGATGAAATGCAACCACTTTATAATAGAATAGATGTGACATATATCCAAGGAATACCTGATATGAATATGTTTAATGGGAAACACCCTCAATTACTCATTATCGATGATCTTATGAGAGAATCGGATGGTCGTATAGTTGATATCTTCACGAAAGGAAGCCACCACAGAAATTTAAGTGTATTTTACATAACCCAAAACTTATTCCATCAGGGCAGAGGTCAGAGAGATATTTCTCTAAATACCAGCTATCTCATATATTTCAAAAATCCTCGAGATAGGACACAAATAAAACATTTGGCCCGTCAGGTGTTTCCCGACAATCCAAAATTCGTGGAAGAATCTTACAGAGATGCTACTAATGAGCCTCATGGGTATTTGATGATAGATTTAAAACAAGCTACGAATGACGCATATCGGTTTAAGACGAAAATATTTCCCTTAAATGAACATTGTATAGTGTATGTACCGAAAAAAGGATTTAAATACGATTTGAACGATGAGATTCTTAATAGTATCCGATGAATGGTGTCGGTGAAACAGCGTCTACTGCAAAGTCCAGTAGAAAAATTTTATACACTTTTAAATCAAAATATCGCAAACTTTTAATACAATCTTACAGTGATAATGAATTAGATCTTATTTGTGAAAACCTTTATAAAATTTTTGATGGAAAACTTGCAGATGTCACTAAGTCTTCGGGTAACATTCTGCAGTGCAGTTGTTTTTTGATACCGTTTATAAACTATTTTACACCTTAAAATTTCTCAGTGTAGAGCTATGTCGAAAAGAGTGAAGACACATCAAGATTTATTAAGAGCTTTACATACACTGAAACCCAAACATCGTACAGCCTTATTAAAAGTCTGTAGCGATGAGGAAATAAACTGTATTTGTGAATGTATTTATAATGTTCTGAATGGTAAAATAATATTGAAGGAAACAGAAAAGTCTAAATTAAAGAAATATAAAAAGCTGTTGCGTTTGCTAGTGTCGAAGGGTAAACATAGGTTAAGAAAGCGAATCATTATACAGAAAGGTGGGGCTTTTCTTCCTATTATTCTTAGCACAGTATTAAGTGGATTATTGAATTACATAATAAATAAATAAAAACAAAATGGATACTACAAAGAAAATGATATTGATTGAACCAGACGCATTGGAGCGACTAAAGAAAAGAGAAAATATTTCTGATGATTCTTTGTCAAGATTAGACAAGGAAATGCAAAAAATATTAAAAAGTAAAATTGATGATCGTGAAAAATGGTCATTATACCTCCAAGAATTACAGAAATACTTACACTTAATACAAGAAGATAAAAAACCTTTAAAGTTACCTATCACAATTGAAGAAGTTAAAGACAACACAAGCGAGAAGCAGATGATTCCATTTGTAAAAGAGTTATCACCAGTTCAGGACGTACAGACACCGGAATCTCCGGATATATTACTAAAACACTACACGGCTGATTATTTGAAACGACTTATTCCTAAAACTTACAAAAAGAAAGGTAGCATTCTTTTAGATACTCTTTATAAAAATAACGATAAAATTTCCTGGAATGATGATGGTACTGTTGTGATCAACAAAGAACATTTACCTCAAAGCAATATAATAGATCTCATAAATATAACTCTCCGACCCTTAAAATATAAACCTGATGGGTGGGAAAAGTTTGCAAAAGCATTAAAAGATATTAAAGTACCACTAATATGTGTTGGTAATCCTGAAATAAATAAATTCATGAATGAATTGTATGTAGAAGATTTTCGTCTTAATACTCCTACAAAACTAAATACACCGAAATTATCTAAACCAGGAAGAAAAATAGATTGGGAAAGATGGACACCTTATTAGATATACATAGTACTTACTATGATATAGCAAATCCGGCGGGATATAGTAGTGTAAATGCATTAACTAGAGCAATGAAAGGTAAAATGAATCGAAAACAAGTTCAAGAATGGCTGCAAAAACAGGAAACTTATACTCTTCATAAACCTATAAAAAGAAAATTTCCAAGAAACAGATATATCTTATCAAACTTAAATGAACTCTGGCAAGTAGATTTAAGTGATATGAGAAAGTATAGTCAATATAATGATGGTTATAATTATATTTTGTGTGTTATTGATGTATTTAGTAAATATGCATTTGTTAGACCCTTAATTAAAAAGAATTCACAATCAATAAAAAATTGTTTTGAGAGCATATTTTGCGAGGCAAAGGCCACACCTAGTCACATACAATCGGATAAGGGAACCGAATTCGTATCAAAAGATGTAAGACAATATTTAATGAATAAGAATATTAATTATTACACAACGAATAACCCTGATATTAAGGCTAGTATAGTGGAAAGGTTTCAGAGAACTCTCAAAACGAAAATGTGGCGATACTTCACCCACAAAAATACATATAGATACATAGATATATTGCAAGAATTAGTCTATTCCTATAATTATAGTTTTCATTCGACTATAAAAATGCGCCCAGTTGATGTTAATTTTAATAATATAATGACTGTATGGCGTAATATCAACGAAGGACGATTACAGGGGAAAAAAATGGTACACAATAATCAGGATCCAAAATTAAGTATAGGCGACTACGTTAGAATTACTAAATATAAGCATATATTTAAAAAAGGCTATGAGACTAATTGGAGTGATGAAATTTTTATAGTGGCCTCGGTAAAACGTAAGCCTGTATTGATTTATACCATAAAAGATATTCTAAACGAGGGAATTGTAGGTACATTTTATGAGAATGAATTACAAAAAGTTTCTTATGACCCCACATCGTATTTTAAAATTGATAAAATAATAGGTTCACGTTATTCTGGAATCAGAAAAGAAGTGCTTGTGAAGTGGGTAGGTTATCCGAATAAATTTAATACTTGGGTTCCTATATCAAATTTAAAGAAAATATAATGGATAATAGTTTTTATTTAACGTTACTTAGTAACAGCTCCATGGGCTACTTTCCAGAAAACACAACAGCAAACTTCTTCACTAAACTACCTAAAACTATTAAGCTAGAAGGAGAATGGGTGGTCGGTCTAGTTGAATGTCACTATCCGTGTAGTATGTTAAATGTACAGGATCATGAAAATGTAGTATACATTTCTAAAAAAGTATATTTACCCGATTCAAAAACAGATTATGCTAACGTTGAATATAAATCCCATATACCAGCAACAAACTACGAAAATATTAGTAACTTCTTAAACGCATTCAATGCAAATCCTTTATTAAATGGGAAAGTAAAGTTTCAACACGATGAAATATCAAGACTTGTCGCCGTAACAAATATGACAAGTAACATTACTCGAATAACAGCTAACCCCAAATTGTCACTTCAACTTGGGTTCGAACCCAATACAAATTTTGTTAGGCAGAATATTGGTAAGTATCCAATAAACTTACATTTAGGTCTACCGTCACAACTATTTATTTACTCCGATATAGTACATCCACAGATAATAGGAGATGTAATGTCATCTTTACTGAGAATAATTCCATTAGATCCTACGAAATATATTTATGGAGCCTACAAAATTAATGTATTTTCTCCTGCACACTATCTTCCTGTTTTACGTAGGGAATTTGATGTGATAGAAATTGATATAAGAACGAGCATTGGTGAAAGAGTACCATTTCAATTTGGAACCTCATGTATTAAGCTTCATTTCAAAAAAATAAGTTCTTAATATTACATTAAATATATAAAAATGGTATGTCCCTATCATCACTATTACTCTGCACAAGCAGGATCTGGTGTAGGTATAATTTATAAAGGAACACCATATCAACGTGGACATGGCATAGGGAGTTTTCTAGGGGGTTTATTTAGGTCAGTATTTCCAATTTTAAAAAGTGGCGCAAAGGTTCTTGGAAAAGAAGCATTAAACGCTGGAGTTGGTCTTCTAAGTGATTTGGTTGGAGCTCAACCTCTTGATGAATCGATAAAAACTCGATTCCGAACCGCTACTTCTAATTTAAAAAGAAAAGCTGATGAAAAACTCGACTCCATAATGGCAGGATCCGGTTATAAAAATAAAAGGCAAAGACTTAAGTCTATCACTCACAAGAAGACATCAAAACAAAGAAGAACTCTTAAAGGAGCTCTCAAAAATAAAAAAGATATTTTTGGAAATTAAAAATGGCGTTCCTACACAATAATTCTTGTGAATGTGTGAAATCAGAATTGGATATCTTTGCTTTACCGACAACACAAATAAGTATAGAGAGTGGTCAATGGATGCAATATCGTCCGATATCATCGCTAACTGATGATGGCCCTATCGAGTTTTTAATACCTGGTGCTGGTGATGAATATATTGACTTATCACACACAATGATTAGTATCAGTGCACGAATAGAAAATATTGATTCATCAAGATTAGCTGTCGATGCCAATGTTGCACCTGTAAATAATTGGCTACACTCGCTTTTTAGTCAGTTGGATATTTATTTAAATCAGAAACTTGTTTCTCCACCAAATAACACATATGCATATCGTGCGTATATAGAAACTTTATTAAATTATGGTCCAGCAGCGAAAGCTTCCCATCTTACCTGTGGTTTATGGTATGAAGATACTCCAGGAAAGTTTACTTCGTGTGACGCAACTAACGAAGGATTTGCTAAGCGACAGCAACTATCAAAGCAGAGTTCAACTATTGAAATGATAGGTCATTTACATGGTGATATATTTAATCAAGGGAAATTTTTAGTTAATGGTATTGAAATGCGGTTAAAATTAGTTCGTTCGAAAGATTCTTTTAATCTCATATCGTCCACAGTAGAAAATAAATTCAAAGTTAATATAATAAATGCTTCGCTCATAATCCGTAAAGCAAGAATCAATCCATCAATATTACTTGCACACGAAAAAGTACTAGCAACAACCACAGCTAAGTACCCAGTTGCTAGAGCTGAAGTAAAAGTATTAACTATTCCATCTGGTGTTCAAGGGAAAGTTCTTGATAATGTATTTCTTGGGCAAATGCCTAAAAGGTGTATTATAGGATTCGTTAGCAATAAAGCATTTAATGGCAGTTTCGAAACGAAACCCTTCGATTTTAAACACAACAACCTCAATCTGCTTAGTGTATATGTAGATGGACAGCAAATACCACCGAAAACATTAACTCCCAATTTTTCCGACAATGCTTTTACCAGCGTTTATCATACATTATTCTCTGGGACCGGTATACACTTTTTAAATGAAGGTAATTCGATATCTAAAGAAGCTTTTGCAAACGGGTACTGTCTAATGGCTTTTGATATGACTCCAGACTTAAGTGCAAACTCTACAACTCATTGGAATTTAGTAAAACGTGGAAGTGTTAGAATAGAAGTACGGTTTGAAGGCACTTTGTCATCAACAGTAAATTGTATAGTATATGCAGAATTTGATAATGTTATAGAAATAAACAAAAATAGAGAGGTTATTATAGATTATAATAGCTAATCTTAATTTTAATTAATTTATGAAATAGTACTTATATATTATATTGCTAGTGTATTTACTGTCAATTTCATTCAGCATATCTTTAAAAATAGACGCTTTTAAAAATTAAATCCTATGATGGATTCTATAGAAATCCAAAAGTTTCTGGATATGGTTAATGGTAGCTTAAAGCTTAATGTTTTTGCAGCTAATCGTATACCAGTACATGTTAGCTTACCCTTTTATTCTATATCAAATTTAGATCCTGATACAAAGCCTGGTTCTCATTGGGTAGCAATATGCATTGATAAACATGGTGTTGGGGAATATTTTGATTCTTTCGGGAGAAAGCCAACTGGTTATCATGAGTCATTTTTGGTAACAAATTGTAAGAAGTGGAATTATAATAATAAAGTAATTCAAAATTGTTTTAGTTCTATGTGTGGAATTTACTGTCTAGTTTTTATATATTTCAGATATTATGGAGTATGTATGTTTAACTTCACTAATATGTTTACTACTAATACTGTTATTAATGATAAAATTGTAAATAATTTGTTTAAATACTTTTTCTGTAATAAAATATAATTGATAAAGAAATTTCGTTGTATTATTTTACCCTGTATGTCATAGGAATACAAAAAAAAAACAAATGGGATAACAAAAATAAAATCTTTATTTAAGTATTCAAGTATTAATCACATTATTATCTCTAATTACATTGAAACTTTATACAATAGCATACTTAAAAAATCAGTCATTGAAAGAACAATATCAAGTATTTTTGTCGAAGTGATATTTTTTTACGTCAGGTGCATCGGCTATTTCCTTAGATATATCATAGATCACTTCATTGATTTTGTTGAGCCTATGACTTGCCGCATAATATTTAATCCGAGTGGTTGCATGTTTCCAATGATCAGTTGGGGGTATCCTCGCCAGTTTTTTTAGATCGTAAACTTCTATTTTTACAAAGTGTGTGGCTTGCGCCCCATCGTCGGTATTGGTTGATATGTATGCCATTCCACCATCTCGAGACGCCCTTCCAACGCAGGACGACATTTTTTTCTTCTTTTTGGCTGGCTTTTCAAATAGGTCGTCCAAACTGCTGCTGCTACGTGTTCTTTTTATTTTCAATGGCTGTGTCAATTGTAAATCTGACTCGTCGTCGTCAGACAGTGGATAATAATAATGTTTTAAAGTGTTCTCTTCAAGGATGCTCGAGGAATTCTGTAAAGGACATAATACCAAATATTAGACACTACGACATAGCTAACGTAAAATCCTAATACTATGTTATAAATCTAAAGTTTGTGCGTGTATATTTGTTACAAGTTCTTACACGCCTTAACGACTGAATATATTTAGGTAAAATTTCTGTTCAGTATACATGTAGTACACATATGTATAGATTTAACACATACATCATTTCTGTGTGTGCATGTAGGTATAAATATTATTTTCTAACCAAATCTGAAAAAATATGTGTACGTTCATCATACAAGTATACTTTCCTCTCCGGTGAAATACATGAATAATATTGTAAAAATATGAAACGACAAAAATATTATATCTACATTCATTACACATATTTAATATATAAGATATTATAAGAGCAATAAATGAGATACTTACATCCATATTATCGAAGTAGCACGTGAACACAATAACACACACACACACGTTACAATAATGTAGCACTATCTCTGTTAAAATAATTATTTGATATATTGTAGATGTGCTTTCATCCAAGGTTTATATAGGAAGTTTTAAGCAATTAACATTAGCGAACACGTTCTGTTACAAATCTTGTTGCTCATCACATTCGCATTAGCAATTATGATACAACATTCCAATGAATCGTTAGTGAAGTTCATACTTGTGTATTGCGAAACACCCACATACCTTAAGAGCATGTGAAGCTTTTGATACCGGAAGTGACCGATCCTGCTAGCCCAGACATCATGCAATATGGGTGTTTGTCAACAACACTAAATAAATACATTCAAACAAATCACCTCTGCGGCATAATGGTGCGGTGACGATGCTTGCCACATGAGGTCCTAGGTTCGATTCCTGGGTCGGGATTGTCACCTATCACGTTGTGGAACTTAGTATCTTCGGCTAATCGTGGGAGCATTAGTTGTACCTCTGTCTACCTCTTCGGGGATATGGCCGTGAAGATACTTTTTTACATGCATACAAGTACTGGAATATATTTAATAAGCACACAGACCCAGAAATAATAGCACCACCACAGCGACTAGCACTGATGATGTATGTAATAAGATGGGTCAAGGTGTTGGTACTCAACCCGGTCGAGACGTTGCAGAACTCACCAACTAGTCAGTACTCACGATGTTAATGATATAAATTACTATGAAAAAAAAAAGTAAAAGTCTTACAGGCTGCTAAAATGATAATAGAATGATCGCCATAATCGTGCTTTTGTCCGCTGAACAGGTGAATCGCAGTGGAACGTTAAGACGCTCGCTCTGCCTTCTCGACACGGGAATCAGCTTGATGATATTTATTTTATTCCATATTCATTAGTTGCAAGTGATACGCAATGCGAGACGTCCTAATGAGCTTTTAATAGTGCGATTGTGTGACGGGCGTTCGAGCTTAATGATAATGAGGTGATTAGATAACGAAGGAGAGCCAGGAATGCTAACTTTGCAACCGTGCGAGATATCAAAAAACGGATGCTTGCAATCGATCGGGCGTACCCGGAAACCCCCATTTTGACACCAAATTTTTTTTTTTTTTTTTTTTTTTTTAGTTTTGACCGACCACCAAGTGGGTCAGAAACACAGGTGGGACAGAAACAGGGATCCAGACCCAACGACCCGGGTGGTCGGGAACCAACGAATCCCTACTACTATCGTGGCTACTAGCTGGTAGAGTTTTGTGCATTGTCTCGCCCGGGTCTGGTATCACCGCCCTACCTATTCCTGCCGCAATAGCGTCAGTGCTTATCACTGTCGTGTTCCGGTTTGGAGGGTAAGGTAGCCGGTAAACTTATGCATGTGGCATTAGACCTCGCCACAAGATAGCAACGCACCATTAACATCTTTGGTGTCTATAGGCGATGGTAGACTCTTTCCATCAGGAGACCCATTTGCTTGTTTGCTATCTTATGATATAAAAAAAACATCAGTATCATTTTTTACAGCTTCATGAATGTTAATGTACACACATATATATCATTTTCTTTACGGCTAAAGTCAGTTGCCAAACTTAAAAGAGATTTTATTGTTGAGTCTATGGTCGAAATTTGGCCACTGGCGATCGTTTTGGAATTATATAATAGGTATTTTAGTATGAATATGCCCCAAACCTAATTTCGTGTAGCGGATAAACGCCCTTTACAAGTAAACAAACATTTTAAACCAATAAGTCTTTATTAAACATTATTATTGCTTACCAATTAGACACACATTATGTTTTTAAGATATTTTTAATGTTTAAAAATGATTCGTTAGTTTCCTTTTGGTTTTGTTTTATCTTTTCTTTGTGTTATTCAACCATTTTTTTTTATTTTTACCACTTGTCATACTATCTTTAATTATATCTGTTGGTTGACAGAGTTTAACTATTGTATATTTTTTGTTTTTTTTTTTTATTTATTTTTCTATCTTCTTGCTAGTCCTTTTTGGTTCTTTTCACTAGTACTCCTTTCATAGTTTACCCTTTCTTCATTTCTGTTTTTTTTAAATCAAAATTCAGCACTTTCATTTGTTACTCTAAATTGTCTGCATCTACTAAATTGTTTGCAGGTTACAGATTGTATTCATCTGCCAAATTTGTTATGACTGAGGTATTATTGTCTGTAATAATATAATCCAGTTAGTAAGCATCAAAGTGAAGGATATATGCCCTTAGAGGCATTTATCCCTAAACACATTGGGGCACATATCCCTTTTAACTAGGATAAATTGCCTTGGAAAAAAAAATTAAAATACATTAATCTTTATTTTAATAAGTAATAAATAACAATGCACACACCCTAGTCCTAATACAGAAGTAATAATAAAATAAACTTACCTGTTATATCTAAAGTTATAGAAGGCCGAAAATCATTCAAAAAGTAAAATCGCGACTGTTAATTCCATCACTGTCAGAAACGCTCCTATGCATAGCCGGACGGACCAATGTTGTATGGCGGACTTTAGTGGAGGTAGAGGTAGGTAGAGGTAGGTAGTAGAGGTAGGTAGAGCAACACGAATACACATTCGTGTATTCGTGTTGCTCACGCGTTTTATATTTCTCATAATTGTAATGAGGCGTCTATCCTGCTTAGGCGTATATCCCGGATTTACCCTATATATATATATATATATATATATATATATATATATATATATATATATATATATATATATATATATATATATATATATATATATATATATATATATATATATATATATATATATAACTGTAACTCTGTGCAATTCTATATTATAGTTTGGATATTTCAGAAACAAAATATTTTTCCTATTAATATTATAAAATCGAAAGTTAATTGAAAAATTATTCGTCATCGTCATTACGTAGTATAAAACAAAGTCGCTTTCTCTGTCTGTCCCTATGTCCTTATGTCCCTATGTATGCTTAAATCTTTAAAACTACGCAACGGATTTTGATGCGGTTTTTTTAATAGATAGATTGATTCTTGAGGAAGGTTTAAGTGTATAAACCTTTCTGATATTCTCACGGGAACAAAAGCTGCGCGGGTGAAACCGCGGGCAGGTCGCTAGTATTATATAGACAAATTTGGTTTAATTTGTCTTTATTTTAAAAATAAGGTCATTGACGGTTACTATTATCGCCTCTGTAATCGAGTGGTCCGAGAAAGGTTCAGGTGTATAATTTGTCAAGATTTTTTGTATATATTACTCGTGCGAAGCTGGAGCGTGTCGCTAGTATAATATAAAAAAGATTCGTCGTCACCTCTGTTATCTAATGATCCGGTGTCGGTGTTGACCACATAAGGTTCCGGCACAGTATACTGGAGACTGACAGTAGTCAATCTACTTACATGTGATATTCGAGCTACGCACACATAGACACCTCTCACGGACGCGATATCTTGTATGTGACATTGACTTCTCTAGTCTCTAAGTATTCTGTGGTTCCGGGTTTAATTTCCGGATCGAGCAATTCAAAATATGTTTTTTCAGTTTTGTGATAAAAACAGCGTTGTCCGGGATTAGATAAACGCTCGGTTGGCGATAGGCATTCTCCTGTCACATTATGTGTGACTTAGTCCGCCTTATTCCAAAATGAGGTCTAAATATAGTACCGAACCAGGGATAGTTCTAGTACTAAATAACACATTATTATAAAACCTTTTAGCGCTAGCTTAGCTTAGTTTAGCGCGAGTCCGAGGAAATAGGAATGAATTTTAGTATTGGAACTAACTTTAATACCGTAACAAATCTAGACTTCTTAGTCTTGGTTTAAATCCGTTATTAACTATGTTTTTGTAATAAAGCGGATTTTGTTTAGGTAATCGTGGGTGCATTTGTTGTATCTCGGCCAACTACTTTAGGGACACGAGCGTGAAGATATTTTTTTTTAAAAAGGTTTTTTAAAAAATTGCTAATCTGGGACTCAAACTTCGACTCTATTCATATAGGATGCTATATAGTTTTTTTTTATATTATAAGATAGCAAACAAGCAGATGGGTCTCCTAATGGAAGGAGTCAGCCATTGCCTATAGACACCAAACGTGTTAATGGTGCATTGCTATCTTGTGGCGAGGTCTAATGCCACATGCATAAGCTAACTGGCTACCTTACCCTCCGAACCGGAACACGACAGTGACAAGCACTGGCGCTATCACAGCAGGAATAGGTAAGGCGGTGGTACCAGACCCGGGCGAGACAATGCAGATCTCTACCAACGATAGCCACGATCATAGTGACTCGGTCGTCTTTTACAACCTGCCTGGCAGAACGGTAGTTGACATTTTTTACAAAGGAGCCCGGGACCAGCACGGGGAGCAGAGGGAGGGATGGGAGGGGATAAGACTGAAGAGTCAACTCATAACAATAACATAATTAGTAACAACTCGTTAACTAATAGGTGTTAACAGCGTGTCAATGTCACGACGCTAAAAGGCTTACTTTCCAACTTGTTTCATTTTCTAACACTTGATATTACTTTCTCCACTAAAATCTAAGCTAATGACTTGAGCGACTTAAACACTGGATATTAATTCGTTTGAGCCTAGCGGTTTCCTGCGACTTCGTTCGCGGACCCACTCACATTACTGCTATTTACTTAGTAGGGTAAATAATGAGGAAACATAAGGACTATGCTACTAAGGGTTGAAGCTTTATATTGATGAAAGTTTAAAATCGATGGTTGTTTTTTAAATTAATAGATTTATATAATTGACTAGCTGCGCCCTGCAGCCCGTTGCGTTACAAATGGCGAATACCACTGGAACAATTTATTTTTCGGGATAAAAATTACTCTATATGCTTTTCTAAGTCTCATCTACCTGCGCCTGAAGTTTTATTCAAATTCGTTTAGTAGTTTTTGCTTGATTGAGCAATAAAAATCCATCCACCCAAACATCTAAACTTTCGCATTTATAATATTAATAGTGGAACGCCGTATTTATACCTCGGAATCCAGGGCTAGTCAATGAATTTGTATAACGAGTGTTTGTCAGCATTATTAAAGGCTCAAATAAAATGCAGACATATTGCCGCCATCGTAAAAATATTCGGAAAAGGTTCCTGGGACCTCAAAATATGAAGATCTGGCGAAAACTCAATTTTTAAATATCGAGGCAAAATAAATAACTTTTCTACACACGCGGAAAGCTAAAAAATTTTTAGGCAATAAAAAATCTGATAAATCAACAAATCAAATATAATTTATTAAACATAAAATTGAAATCTTAACCATAAAACTTTTGTTCCCCTTTCTATCTTTCATTTCCAGTAAATTGTTAGAAAAAATTGTAATCGAGATTGGTCAATTATTTTTTTTTTACTTTTTTATTTGAGCCTTTAATAATGCTGACAAATGCTCGTTATACAGATTCATTGACTAGCCCTGGATTCCGAGGTTTTACAATTTTATGCCTTACAGCACTCCATTATAATATAGATTACGGATGGTTAAGTCGATCACGAATTTTTGAATTTGGTAACAAATTATTAAGGAAATATAAAGAGAAGCTATTTCTAAACGTTTCAGGCCACTAAAGACCTATTGTTTGTATTCAATACCTTTCAAAAATAATTGTTGATTTGTTTTGTTTAGTCGAAATGTCGTGATGTAAAGGAGCTTTGGGAAAATAGACTCAAATACAGAGTAATTTATTTATTGCTAACTATTGGACGCTTAAATTTTTTATTTTTATACTAGTTGTTGCCCACGACTTCGTTCGCGCAGACTTCGTTTACTCCGCACAGCTCCTCCCCCGTAGGCAATAGCGTGATAATATGTAGCTTATATGTTGACTCGACCTGTTAGTAATATTCATGCAAAATTTGAAATAAATCCATGCAGTACTTTTTGAGTTTACCCCGGACATACATTGACTTTCCTACGATTTTATTATATGTATAGATTTTATACTAGCTGTCGCCCACGACATCGTCCGCGCGGACTTCGTTTACTCCGCACAGCTCCTCCCCCGTAGGTGATAACGTGATAATATGTAGCCTATATGTTGACCCGACCTGTTAATAATATTCATGCAAAATTTAAAGTAAATCCATGCAGTACTTTTTGAGTTTACTCCGGACATACATACAGACAAACAGACAAAAATTCTAAAACTTATTATTTTGGCTTCGATGGTTATAGAGTTCTGCATTGTCTCGCCCGGGTCTGGTACCACCGCCTTGCCTATTCCTGCCGCAATAGCGTCAGTGCTTGTCGCTATCGTGTTCCGGTTTGGAGGATAGGGTAGCCGGCAAACTTATGCACGTGGCATTAGACCTCCCCACAAGATAGCAACGCACCATTAACACCTTTGGTGTCTATAGGCGATGATTGACTCTTTCCATCAGGAGACCCATCTGCTTGTTTGCTATCTTATGATATAAAAAAAATCGATATCGATTGTAGATCACGCCCCAAGTATTCTTTTAAAAAAATATTTAATGTACAGTTTTGACTTTCCTACGATTTTATTATATGTGAAGATAATAGCAAGTAAATAAGCAAATGGCTCTCCTGGTAGAAAGATACGATCATACGATAGATGTCTCTCTCACCACGGTCTGTATGCTCTATCACGAAATTGTAAATCTCTTCCACGAATTATTGTCATTTTCTTTTTAAATATGGGGGGAAGGGTAGCTGATATATTTATAGCATTTAATATAAGCTTTCTTTCATTCAAATCCAATTTCATAAAAAGAGTTAACTTTATAATAAAGATATAAAAAGAAATAAGAAATTTCACGTCCAAAAGGAACAAAACAACCAAACCAAGCAAATTATTTCTTAGAAGTATGGGTGTCAGACAACGAAACTAATACATTTTTAAATAGTCAAATAGATTTAATAAACAGCCTTTGATGAGATGAGATAATTTTAAATAATATTTACAGACAGTTACATCTATAGGTACTACAAAGTAACGATAAGTATGAGCAATATATATGGCCAATCTCAAAATATTTACAACAAACTGCCTAGCAAAATGGCTAATGAAATATACTGTAAAAGGGACCTGCATCAATAAAGAATTCTACAACTATTCGTTCTATACTGTAAAAGGCTGGCTGGCATTTAAAGAATGCACGCATTTTTTAATATTATTAAAATATACCTACTAATACTTTCACCCAAAATTAAAAAAAATAATATTTCAATGTTAAATTAAAATTATAAAAACAGAGATAGATTTCCGGGAGTTAAGTTTTACTAAGGAAATTTCGTTTTCTTTGAGGATATTTTATCAAACTTGCCTTTTTTTGTTATTTGACCGCCTCGTTGGTCGAGTGGGTAGCGGATCTGACTACGCACCAATGGGGCTCGGGTTCGTTCCCGACATGGACAAACTTTTATGTGATGAGCATAGATGTTTGTATTTCTGGGTATATTAAGTCTATTTGAGTATTTATATATGTACCTCTATGTATTAGTATCGTTGACTGACACCCACACCACAAACTTTGCTTATTTTGGGGTTCAGAAAAAAAATTGTTAATAAAAATTACAATTGTTGTTGCCAGAAAAAGGCTTGTTTAAGTTTTAAGTTGTTTAATCAACAATAAATAACTTTTATTTATAGGACAACTGGAATGATTTTGTTTAAGTTTTAAGTTGTTTAATAAACAATAAATAACTTTTATTTATAGTACAACTGGAATGATTTTGTTTAAATTTTAAGTTGTTTAATCAACAATAAATAACTTTTATTTATAGGACAACTGGAATGATTTTGTTTAAGTTTTAAGTTGTTTAATCAACAATAAATAACTTTTATTTATAGGACAACTTTAATGATTTTGCGCAGAAATTTACCAGTCTTCTCGACCAGAGCATAAGCGCTTGTGATGCGAACTAAAGGCGAAACCAGAAGTTCCAAGTATAGTTTTACATCAAGATTTCAGTAAATATTCATAGCATAAATTACAAAATTTTATGTTTAGTTTTAATAGTATTTTTTATGTTTTTCTTCAAATGAGTCCTCATGATGACCATCTGCTTGTGTACAGATTTCAGTCAATACGGAACTAACGACAGGATATCATCAGTTAATTGAATTCTTGTTCTTTGACTGTATGTTTTTTTAATAAACTAAAAATAAAAAATAAAAAAAATAAAAATAAAAGAAAACTTAATCTTTGCTTTTGGATTACGTTTATTTAATTTCTAAATTTATTTTCCTTGCGTTAGAAACTTGTGGTCATACGGGCCCGATATATAATATTTTCTATTACTATTGCCAGAAATTCTGGGGATAGGTTACCGCATTCTTGATGGATATTTTATTTAAGGGCATGACGAGTCTGAAGCTTGTTGCCAAGACTGATGACTTCAAGAAGCCTTACAAAAGAAGCCTAGAACGTCTAGCATGGTTAAATCGGGCGATCGAGTCAGCCAGCGCAAATCATCAAAACGAGAGATTAGACGATGTTTCCGCATGGAGCAAGCTCTCGTATGAATCAATTGAAACCAATATTTACATTATATCTCTGTCTATGCGGTCTCGCCATCTTTTTTATACAGCTGTGTTAGAAAGAGAGGTAAAGACCTCAGAAGATGACAGCAATATTTAAAATTTGGTTTCAAGTGCGTCCAGATATAATACAGCTTCATGGTTCTATGAATCACGCAATCCTTGTCTTATTGACGTACATTTTTAATCTATTTATTTTACAAATGTCAAAACTGCACTAAAATTTGCCGCCATTTGCAGAAATTATAGCATTTTTCGATAGGGTAATGACTTTATGTTTACTTTACTACGCTACCTTGTATGTTTAGTTTCATCGGATTTTGCTCTGAATACTATTATATATAATACATTGTATATACTATTTTTATTATTATTATTATTTGTATAAATAATACATTGTATGTACTATTTTTCTAGTACTCAAGCTAACGTAGTTACAATATGCGAAAGCAAATAAATGGTGCCTAGATAATCATATTGTAATATAAATTAAGTATGTACATTGTATGCTTTCCAAATAAAAATAAAAATAAAATAAAAATACTAATAGACGCGCTATTGAGAAGGAAAAGTATCGCGCATAGGAGCAAAAGCTTCTACCACTGTCAAAAGTGTCACACATGTCTTGATATATTATATCGTGAAAAATATAAATAAGCCATGTTTACTGTTTACCGTACCGAATGAGATGATGAGATTTAAAAATTACACTTGAAGTGATTTTATTTCATTGGTAAGTAATATAACTTTGTATTTCTGTAATGCAAGCTACATTGCCAAACTAAGAAATTGCCTTGAAAGCTGTATTCATTTAATTCGTGTGCTCTGCGAATGGTAAATGAAATGGGAATGATGATAAAGGAAAGTCTCAGGTTTTTAAATTTTAAATTTAGAGTTATAATAATCTAATACCGCCATTCAAGAGAACCATTTCACTTGGAATAGTGATTAACATCCCATAATGTATATATTTGTATTGTGACAGTTTTGCGTAAACATCATAATAGCATATTTTCTCTAGCGTGCTATGTGCATACCGAACCTACTTACTCAATGTACCTTGGCATTAACTAGGAAATAATTAGTGCCAGCGTACGTGATAGATTAACTTTAGTATTTGTTTAATAAAGAACTAAATGCTTAAATGGTGGTTACGCGTCGTTAATTCAGTCATGTGACATGAAAGTTTCCTTCCGTTGTTTGATTAATTTATAACTATCTATAATTAGCTGATCTGCGCGGCTTTGTGCGTGAAAAAAATAAATAGAATCAATACAAACTCTCGACTCTCATCCCCTAATTTAGCCCGTAAGGATTTGATTTAGAAAAATGCTTATGTTTGACCCCGCTTCTTGAACTATCCCCATGCTAAATTTCATCTAAATCGGTTGAGCGGTTAAGCTGTCAAAGCGTTAGAGACAGAAAGACGGAGAGATGGAAGTTTGCATTTATGATCTCGTATTTGTATGGATATGGCTATATTAAACTTTGAATCGCTTACGCTAAATTTACACAAAAAAAAATTACATTAAAACCATTTTCTACTCAATTTCTTCTACAAAAAACCATTTATTTTAATTTTCCCACTTCTTTAATAAACACTATTTTTGATTCACTCGCTTTTACAGTTTTTACAGAAATATATATATATATATATATATATATATATATATATATATATATATATATATATATATATATATATATATATATATTTCTAGGGAAATATATATTTTTTTCAATTTAGTAACTTACGAAGAAAATATTTCTAACTCACATACTTCACTACATATTATAAAACAAAGGCGCTTTCTCTGTCTGTCCCTATGTCCTTATATCCCTGTGTATGCTTAAATCTTTAGAACTACGCAACGGATTTTGATGCGGTTTTTTCAATAGATAGATTGATTCTTGAGGAAAGTTTTAATACATAAACCTTTCCGATATTCCCACGGGAACAAAAGGTCCGCGGGCAGGTCGCTAGTCTATAGGTAATAAACATAGGTAATTAATAATAATAACATACTTTTCTATTTTAAACCTTTTATATTTTATATAATTTGGCTTTTACTCGTACAATATGTTTCGTAAATGAATTATTGAATCCAGTGTACTTGTGCATAAATCGTTTCTATTAAAAGGGAATATAGAAATTTCGATTAAAAAGGGAGGGGATGGCATCAGCCATCAGCCTTTCTGCTATGCAGTTCATAAGAAGCGAATGATTGGTTATGCGAGTCATTACTGTCGTGGTTACTAGGTGTTATAAAGTTCTGCATTGTTTTACCCTAGGTGGTACCACTGCTTTAATTATTCCTGCCGCAATGTAGGGTAGCCGAAAAACTTATGTTTCTGGCATTAAAACCTCGCTACAAGGATAGCAACGCACCATTAACATCTTTTTTTGAGCCGAGAGCCGTCTGCTTGTTTACTATCTTATGATATAACAAAATATACAGAAACAAAAGAAAAAGGCATAGCCCAAGCTTAAATTTTAACTATGAGTGAGCACTTTGCTTGCTACAAAAATGTTGGTGACACAATTGCAGTTTGTAGAGCTGGCAAATAGACATTTTGAAAAAAAAATACATTAGTCGCCAATGTTGCCACAAATTGCTGGGCGAAATGCGCGCGTATAATGAAATAGCCGACATTATTCCATGTAACAGTGAGTTCAGTGGGTTTGTTGTACATTACGCATTCCGCTGCCTTTTAGGTCCCATTCCAGCGCGTTCTGTACAAGAAAAGCTAATTAATTAACGCCTTACCGTTAGTCCATTAAATTCTAATTATATAAACGTGAAACACCTAGAATATTTCAATACTATGTAACTTTTTGTTATATCATAAAGTAATTAGATTGATTCAGGGGTTACTTTGCGGAAATCGATAGTTCAAAGACAAAAGGCATTTAATTTGCACAATTTCCGCAAAGTCTTATGAGATGTAACTGCTGTGGGTAAGGTGCACACCTTAATCAAAAGGTAGTGTAAGAAATGGGGCAAACTTATCCAGGGTCCGAAAATTTAAAAAACCTCAGTAGCACAGTAATCCCCTAAATCTACTATTAGCAAAGGCAGTCTTTTTACAATTCTTTTTTCAAGCGCGTTCCATCTTAGCTTACCATCAGGCGAGATCGAGGTCAAGCGCTTCCCTATCGATAAAAAAAATAAAAATAAAATTGATCCGAAAGTTTAATAATATGGCTCTATAAATTACACGAACTGATCTGGCCCCAAAGTAAAAAAAATAATTTGCGTGTGTTATAGGTATTAGTCAACTATACTAATAATAGATTGAAATACATGTATAAATACTGTTACATACATAATAAACACACAAACTCAGAATTACAAAAATCTATGCTCATCTATACATATAATAAAATCGTAGAAAAGTCAAAACTGTACATTGAATATTTTTTTAAAAAATGCTTGGGGCGTGATCTACAATCGATATCGAAGCCAAAAATATAGTTTTTAGAATTTTTGTCTGTTTGTCTGTATGTATGTCCGGGGTAAACTCAAAAAGTACTGCATGGATTTACTTCAAAATTTGCATGAATATTACTAACAGGTCGGGTCAACATATAAGCTACATATTATCACGCTATCACCTAGCGGGGAGGTGCTGTGCAGAGTAAACGAAGTTCGCGCGGACAAAGTCGCTGGCAACAGCTAGTTATATATATGTTTGTCCCTGTCAGAAATCGAACCTGACCCCCATTGATGCGTTATCAGGTTTGCTAACCACTTGACCAACGGGGCGGTCAGTACTTGCGGACTTGCTTAAATTGCGGACAAATGATAAATTATATACAGTATACTGTATACCAATACAGTATATTATATGTCATTATGTCGGCAGTCTTATTTAGTCCAGTAAAAAGTTTAATGAAACCATGATCAACCAGTTTTGGCGCAATGAGTAAAAATGTGTTCATTAATACTTAAATAATGATATTATGAAATAAATTTTGATTTAAAATTAGGGGAAAGGCATGAAAAAAAATAAAAAAAGGGTTGAAAAATGCCTTTTTTTAAATAACTTAATAACGGTAGGAAATACAAAAAAAGTTTCAAGTAAAAGTTGTAGAGAAAAAAATTCTACACAAAAAGTTCCTCTTCATTTTTTTGTTATCTACTTTAGTTTAGCTCCAAAAAATAAAAATTAAATTTGCTTTGTAATTAATTATAAAACCTTACCAGAATTATTACGGCCCTGTACCATGCAGCGCGCGCATCACATAAATATGTACTAACACTACTTCACATGTATTTCCCATATTTATATATTTTTACATATTTTACTACAAATTTAATTTTTATTTTTTGTAGCTAAACTAAAGCAGATAACAAAAAAATGAAGAGAAACTTTTTGTGTAGAATTTTTTTCTCTACAACTTTTACTTGAAACTTTTTTTTGTATTTCCTACCGTTATTAAGTTATTTAAAAAAAGGCATTTTTCAACCCTTTTTTTATTTTTTTTCATACCTTTCCCCTAATTTTAAATTAAAATTTATTTCATAATATCATTATTTAAGTATTAATGAACACATTTTTACTCATTGCGCCAAAACTGGTTGATCATGGTTTCATTAAACTTTTTACTGGACTATATTTAACTTGACGAATATTTGCTCAGACAGCGAAACATAAAAGTCGTACTAAACATGTTCAATTTTTAAACAAACTAATATTTCTAATATGTTCAAAACTTTTGGTAAATCTAACATAATATTAACATTTAACTTACGTTTATAAAAATATATCTACATCCTGCAGAAATCATTGCTCTTATTTATTGCTTGCGTAGTTTCCATCAATTTATGTCCTGTTTTAAGATAGAAACAGAATGATCAGTTTAGTTATAAGAAATAATCGCATTTTAGAATTCTATAACTACTCAAGATGGTAGTAGCCGTTTGTAGCGGCAATCGTTAGCCTTATAATGTCTAGCAGGAAGGCAGACTGACCGAGCCAACACTGGTAATTAGGGTAATGTATTATATTTTAATGATAGTTTTGCATCATGTAATATTATATTGAATAGAAGTTAATGTAGTATGTTGCGTTACTTCTTATCATCTTACTATGTATTACTAGTTATTATATTAGTTTTGAATAGTTTATTAATTGATAATTTGTATAAACGAGGTATATATCTCTTCCCGTCTTGGACAGCTCCTCCCCCATAGATGCTAGCATGATAATATGTAGTCTATATGTTGACCCGACCTGTTAATAATATTCATTCAAAATTTGAAGTAAATCCATGCAATACTGTTTGAGTTTACCCCGAACATACATACAGAGAAACAGACAAAAATTCTAAAAACTATATTTTTGGCTTCGATATCGATTGCAGATCACACCCCAAGTTTTCTTTTAAAAAAATATTCAATGTACAGTTTTGACTTTCGTACAACTTTATTATATGTATAGATATAGACAAACAAGCAGATGTCTTCTGGTGGAAGGAGATTACCATCGCCATTAAAGTCGAAAAATTAATAGTGCAATGCTATCCATATGGAGGGATGGTATGTCTAAGTTTAATGCATAAGTCTACCGGCTATCTTACCCTTCGAACTGAAACACGACAACTACAAGCATCGATGGTATTGCGGCAGAAATAGCAATGGCAGTGGAACCAAACCCAGTCGAGGTATTATAGAAGTATTATATATAAATGTATTGTTCTATTGCGTACAAATACTTTAGTTACACAATGCATGTATTGTAAGTCTACCGGACCAACACACGGGAAATAATCTTGATACTACTATCAAGTCTATTTTTCCTATGTTGGTCCGAATTTCCTTCAAAGAATAGCCATCCATCCAACTATTTGCCATTCTGCCAGGCTTTTCGCAAAATGCAAACGATTGGCTATACGTGTCACTATTCACTATTATCGTGAATACTTGGTTGTAGAGTTCCGTAATGTCTCGCCTGGGTATCTATTACCACCACTTTACCTATTCCTGTCGCAAAGCATCAATACTTGTAGTTGTCATGTTTCGATTTGGAAGTTAAGGTAGCCAGTAAGCTTATATAAGTGGCATTTACACCTCGCCACACGAGTAACGACGCACCATTAACATCTTTGCTGTCTAAAGGCGGTTGTATACTTCCATAAGGAGAACTATCTTAAAATATAAAAAAGACTATATCCAGATTCCAGACTTTACATAACTATTTATCTCGATAAAAAGCATCGCTTCAGTGCATTTCACTAAAAGTTTTATCACGCAAAGCAGTTCGGGGTTGGCGTCTTTTAATATATTAATATATTCAAGAATATTTTTACATTATTGCCATCTATTGAAGGAATGAATAATGAGTGTTATATCACTTCCTACATTAGAAATAACTGTGTTAAACATCATTATACATAAAAACCGAGGAAATGTCTGTTTTGTTCGGTTTCGTCATTGAGAAAGGAAGCACTGAGGCGTGTATTCGATTCGTTAATACTTAATCCGTTTAAACTATTTTCTAATAATGCTCAACATATTCCACTTTGAATAAAGAAGAGACACAACTCAACATTTTAAATATTTCAGTTGTTGTTGTAAATAGGCTCAATATATGCATATCTTAAGTATGGGTTTAAAAAGAACGAGTAAAAAAGCCAAATACAAAGTGTATAAAAGATAAGATATATAATAATATGTGCATAAGTGAGATTTAAATCGTGGCGTTTAATCGTAATAGTAGAGGTAATTAAGTTAAAATAATGATCTGTTTTGTTTTACTTTTGTTTTTCCCCAAAAAAGTTCTTTATTGAGCTGTGAATATAATTTATAAGCAACGCGATGTATAAAATTACTATATGTAAAATTGACTTTCATCTACCTACAACTTAATATTAGAAATCAAAAATTATTCCTATGTTGGCCCGCATCTTTGAAGAATACTTACCATTTAATATTCAACCAGGTAATTCTTATATCTAGTCTTTGAATTGAGAACCTCCTTCATTTTGGAAAGTCGGTTAAAATAAAATTTTCTTATCTCTTATTTGTTCTATAAAATTGGTATAAAATCGACGAGGTGACTTTAAAATTTAACTTAAATACTACTTTAAGGGTTTAAGTAATTGTATACATTTTAATGTGAATATACTTATATACAATTCTTGAGCAAATATGACGTATCCATATTAATGATTATACTAATGGACACACATATGACTAAAAACCTGGTACAAACGAAAGATTACGTTACGTTTATATATTGATTTGGTAGAAAAGTATAACAAATTATGGGACAATTTAGCGGTAAAAATAACTTTTAAGCAAAACTCGTTTACTTTCGTTCGCAATAACATGTATTGATATTGATTTAAAAAACTTGTCAATGTATATATTTCGTTGCATGTGATTGTACAATTATAATAATTAATTAATACTTTTTCAAGTGTAAGAGATGTTCGCCTCTTTTACATTGAAATCTTTCAAGGCGTTCCGAAGTAAAATAATTACGAACACACGAACCCCAGAAATTACATAACGTTATATAGATATGTCACAATAGTTTCTTAAAACGCAGAAATATTGTAAGTTAATGTAATTTTACAATGTAGAATGTCTGGCAAGTGAAATATGTCATAAAACTTGTCTGGGAGACAAAGACTGGTATCACGTGTGCTTCATGTTGGCTTACAATAGTCATTTAAATTGATAACTGCATTATGTGAACGAGGCTTTTAATTTATAATAATGAGTTACACCATTTTCTTTATACTATATGGCTATATATAATTATCGTTTCTTGAGTTTTGTGATGTTATTTTTCTTTGAAATACGGATTTGCGCTTGATGATTTCTTAGTTTTATAATTAAAATTAAAGGCTTCAATAATTACAATGGATAAGAAAGGAAGCCCGGATCTTCCGTGTTGGACCGGTCCCCCTTTAAAGAATAGAATAACTGAAGTTCTACCAGGCAGTTTGTAAAAGGGGACGTTTGACTATACATGTCACTACCCTCGTGACTAATTGGTGGAAGAGTTCTGCAACATCTCACCCAGATATATAAAGGTCATAATAGGTGAAAATATTTTAACCCAGCATTCGGTACGTCTAATCAAAGATATCCAGCTAAAAACAGACGTCATTCAAGGGGTCATAAAATTTCGTACTTATACGAATAAAATTTTTATATATATATACATATACATATACATATATATATATATATATATATATATATATATATATATATATATATATATATATATATATATATATATATATATATATATATATATATATATATATATATATATATATATACTCGTTGAAAGAAACATGTAAGCGCCATGAAATTCACGGCGGTTATGACCTTTTACTTTAGAGAAAATTACATCACTGTCTGCGGTCCAGAACGGGATGAAGTAGGTGCATGGACCGTAATGACGTTTGGCGTGTCTTGTCTAGTACATCAGAACATAGAGGTCGTTGGCTGTGAAAGCCCATAAGGCGAGCAGCGATTCAGTTATTCAAAAAAAAAAAATCAACGCACCTGCAAATCTGGCTCAATTTATGCTGTTAAGTTTAAAATACGCTCGAATAGTAATAAATATTATCTATTATATGTTATCGGAAAGAAAGATTAACGTAAATGAATAGGCTAACGGCTAGAATCCCAATAAAACTTTTAGAATGATAATATACCACTCTCTTAATTTTTGCAAGTTTAATTCTTTTTACTTTACTTCTATCTTATCTCTACCGTTACTAGGTCTAAGAACTCATTTTTGTTTAATTCACCAAACTGTTACAGTTAAGATTTGAGTTATAAAAACCATACAACACCAGAATTAGATTGAAATATTCGTATCTGAACGGTAACACCGCTAGATCTATTAACAAGCGTTAGACAGACATATTCGATTCGCCAATAAAAACGGTAAAAGTTGCGTTAAAAGTAATTGCATCATCGAGTTTGAAATAATACTGAATAACGCAATAAAATGATATGACATTAATATGTATATGATCGCCGTTGAGGTCTAGTGGTCCGGTGTTTGTGTAGAACACATGAGGTCCCGAGTTCGATTCCTAGGTCAAGCAAATAAAAAAATGAGTTTCTCAATTTTTCAATAAAAAACAACGTTGCCCGGGATTGTAAAGTGCCTGGTTGGCGATAGGATGGGCACCTACCACATTGTGGGACTAAGTATTTTCGGCAAATCTTGAGTGCAATGGATGTATCTCTGCAGGGATACGGGCGTGCAGATACTTTGCAAACGTACCTCGTGTTGGACCGGATTCCTTTGAAGAATAAACCAACCGTCGCGTCGTTCTGGTAGGCAGGTTGTAAAAGGCGACCGGTTGGCTATACGTGTCACTCTGACTACCATCATGTCTACTAGGTGGTAGAATTTTCAACATTTCGGCTGGTACCACCGTCTTGTCTATTCCTACCGCAATAGCGTTAATGCTTGTCATTCTCTTGGTTGGAGTGTAGACTTATGCATGTGACATTGTCATCGCGCCACACGAATAGCAATGCACCATTTACGCCTTTGGTACTATAGGCGATGGCTCTTTGCATCAGGAGAACCATCTGATTGTTAACTATCTCATGACTTAAAAAACTGCCTTACTGCTAAGCACCTTGAAAAAGGCAAGAGAAGAGTAATAAATGTCGATAATATCGTGACTAATGCCGTACAAGTAGAGTTTTGCAACATCTCGACCAGGTTTGGTTTTACCTTAGCTGTTCCTGCTGGAATAACGTCGTCGTTTGTCGCTGCCTTGTTTCAGTTTGAAGAGTTAAGGCGAGGTATTTCGACGGGCGTCAATTCTATAGAAAATGAGTGGCGCGGTATGTTCTGAAACCGCTGGGAAACGTGTTAATTTTCGGATAAATAAATATAGGACTCAGCTGAAAACTAAAATTTAGCACATTCTTTTTTGTATTTACAACTAAATATCACCATATAAAAATCATGTGGAAGATTAGAAATATTATTAACAAATTATTTGTTTTAGAGATTTTTTAGTCGTTTTTCGGAATTTTATATGAGCGAGTGAAGTACATTCTGTCATGTAATGAGTTAGCACATTCTTTAGATAATATCTTCAGGTATATCGTGTAATTTTTGTAAAATTGTTATTTAACAATCAGTCAAAAAATCGTGATTTAACAAACCAGTTTTTTCTCGTCTGTCGCGATGCCTCGCCTTAAGTAGGTGTTAAACTTACATGTGTGTGTGACATAACTAACGTGACCATACATCCCGTTTTAAGCAGGACTGTCCCGTTTTCATGTGCTTAGTCCCGATGCCTCCAAGTATATTTTAGGGACGTGAGAATATCCCGTTTTTCGGAAAATATACACAATAAAGTTACAGGAAGCTTTAAATTGTATAAGGACCTATATATACCCTAATTGTATACCAAATTGTATACTATTTGTTGGCAATTCCATTTAATTGGACGAATGTTCGCTTAGACTAAGGCCGAATACAAAAATCATGCTAAAAATGTTTAATTTTCAATAGAAAAATTTATTATTTCAAAATATTCAAAACTTTTGGTAGATCTAACTTAACAACACTGATATTCGATTTCGTTTCTTGTGAAAATAGATACATCCTACAGACTTTACCACTACCATTTATTATTTGCATAGTTCAAATCAACTTAATGTCCCGTTTTAAGTAAAATGAATATGGTCAGTTTAGACATAACGGCCATACAGATAATAAAGCACCATTAACATTTTTGGTATTTATAGGCCATAGTTAGATCTGAAAATCTGATACAGTGTTCCAGTTGTAGTTGTGTTGTAGTTCCAGGATGAAAGTCAATTTTTAAAAATATAAAAAAATGATAGTAGAACGCGTCAGTTTTAAAGTTCATATGGAAGTCAATTGTTGCAGGTTTTTGCGTTTAAATAATGTTCATAACTATTGATTCTTTGATATAAACACTTGTACTGTTTCACAAATGTAATTTAAATTTTATTTATATCATATATTTATATTTTATTTATATCACTTAATTTTACAGCCAACCGGTTTCGCCTATTAAAGCATCGTCAGGGCTTCTTTCACATAAACATTTTACCTCATTGTGTTATTATTTTAAAACCTAAACATTTTACAGACACAGCGAGTACATCAGGTAGTTGAATAATAATTATTTGTTAAGTACTGTCATATACAGTAATGTTAACGTCAGTTTTTTCCCTAAAAATGAGATAGAATAGAAGAAATAACATTTACGGCCCGGCCACAGCTCTCGCGGCGCGACCGGCGGCGCGAATTGCGGCGCGGCGAGCGGTAACAAATGTAAGAAACTGTATGAAGTATGCCACAGCTACCGGCGACGCGAATTCGGCGACTGGCCGCGCGGTGTGATGAGCAAATAAAACAAAAGAGTACTTTTGTTTTATTCACTAGTAAGCCAGGGTTGGAATCAGAATAACACAAAATTATTACCAATGTAAATTATATAGATACTATATTTTATATTTTACAGCCAACCGGTTGGTATTAAAATTTTTACTACTATTTTTAGCCTCCTACACAAAAACGAGGGTTGTTATAAGTTTTAGAGGCGTATCTGTGTATCTGTCCGTGCAACGTAGCGCCCTGGTGGATGGTCCAATTTAGTTGCGATTTTTTCTGCTTGAAAGCCCTATTTCGCGAGATGGTTTTTAGCTATGATTCAATAGAATCTGTGCAGCCGTTGAAAGCTCACCAGCTCTTTTCAACTTGATGAAAGAAATTTAGCAACTTGTAAAGGCTTTATCGATGCTAAATTTTGTATTTTATTACTTCAATTATATTGCAATGACATGGTGACCTAGACCTGATGCTACAATATCTTCATTCGAAGATATCAGTTTTTATTTAACTAGCAATATTTGTATGTAAATAAAAGATTTTCTAAATATTGCAAACCATATTTATCGACTTTCTGATATTTATTTGTACTGAAACTTGGCAAACTTTTGTAAGTTCAATGACAATGCAATATTATGGTACTATCCAGTTGATATCATAATGTAGCCTAGATATAGGAACTAGAACTCTCAGATGTAGAGTTTTGATGAGGCAACCAAGTTTTGGGTCATTGGTTTTGTTGCTTTAAGTACTAAGTTTAATTAGTACTCATAATGACGAGAAATGGAACATGGAGCCGTTACAGTGTCATTGTAACTCACAGACAGAAAGTGTTATGATAGTAGAGTTTGAAGGGGTTTGTTTCGTTGCAATAAGATATTTTTCATTATTACGAGATTCTAATTTTGATGCTGGATGATTTATAGGATCTGATGCTCATCATGAATTAGGATTTAACGATCAAACTCGAAGGTGGCCATGGTAAATTATATATATATATATATATATATATATATATATATATATATATATATATATATATATATATATATATATATAAACTAAAGAAGAAAAACCCATTTAGATTGGACTCAGTTGTTCTGTTTTGACAAATACACTGGAGCTAAAAGATTTACAGAGTCTTATGATGAAGCAGGAATGAAGTTATCGAAACTTTTAATTAAAATTAAGCAACACCATCAATTTTGGACTTGTTTGATTTTTCATTTTAAGGAATGTGAAATAGGATAGCTGCCAGTATCTGATGATAGAGCGGAAGGAAGTCCATGCGATCTTCTAAGCTTGACCAGTTAAAATTCTCTGAGTGTATGCTACTTCGATTTGTTTTGGCAAGGGAGCTTTGCAATAAAAACAGCTCAAGCTCATTGAGTAAGGAACCACAGGTTTAGGTTACCTTTAACTTTATGCTGCAGAATCCTTTACGAAATCATCAGCTCCTTGTACGTTTTGCGATTAAAATTATAGAACTGAAGTAAAATGGTGGTCTGACGATAAAAAAGTATCGTTTTTTTTAAAATTTAAATTTAGAGTTAGTATGATTATTTATTGAATAAATAAATAATTGGTTATTGACGCGTTATTTTAATATCATATTTAAAATAATATTAAACTCAATTTAGTTTATACACCGAAACTTATATTTAATCCAAAAACTTCACAGCATTTTCTCAATTTAATGTTGGCTTGCGTTAAACAAAATTTGTTCCTATACATTCATCTCACTCATATTAATAAAAAATATATTCTCTCTACAACCCACTACATCAAAAACGATCATAGTTACTAAAAATTGCACGGATACGTCTACGTTGTCATACATTAAAAAATGGGTGCGTGTACTTATGTACGCGCGTGAGAAGTTATACTTCATTGGCGTCATTAAAAATATGACCGCGTTTCCGATCCGGTAGTAGTTTTTAAAAAATATGTTGACGTGTCAAAATAACTTGTAAAAAGTTTTATTAAATAAAGTACTTCTGATTTTTGATTGCATGCAAATACTTAATTACATTAAAATAATAAAAGGACTGGAAAAGGATAGTCAAGGATTTTGGGACTTAATGAGCAATTTAGCGGTCAACTTAACCTGTAACTTTTGTGTTACGGTGATGCGCGTGCATCTTAAAATTTTTTCTCGCTGCCTAAAGAAATATTACGCACCTAAAGAAATATAACTTTAAAAATCTCGAATGGAGGGATCAATGATAAGGTAGTATATTATGTAAGTATCAACAATAATGGTATTTTTGCGTACAATCCTAACGTTACGATAATAAATATAGCATCAAAAGAATATAGTAAAAATAGTATTACAAAATCCGACCCTGGTACTAGCTAGTATCGAGGTATGACAGCTCAGCGGCACGTCGCCGCGGTCGCAACAAGTCGAGCTGTGGCATACCCAGATGGTCGCGCGACTCATCGCGCCGCATTTCGCGTCGCAGGTCGCACCGCGGGTAGCTGTGGCCGGTCGGTTATAGTAAACAAATAATGTCAATACAAAATGATAATTAAATTAGAATAATTAAATATTAAACGTCAAATCTATACTTATATGTATGTATAAAATCGTAAGAAACTCAATGTATGTCCGGGGTAAACTCAAAAAGTACTGCATGGATTAATTCAAATTTTGCATGAATATTACTAATAGGTCGGGTCAACATATAGGCTACATATTATCACGCTACCGCCTACAGGGAGGAGCTGTGTGGAGTAAACGAAGTCTGCACGAACGAAGTCGCGGGCAACAGCTAGTTATAATAATTTTTTTTTTTAAATGTCAATTTAAAAGAACTAAATGAAAAGACATGTCAGAACCTAATAATACCTAAATTTATATTAAAATAATATTTGAGGTTATTGTTAGATTAAATCTAACCTAATTTCAAATTAAAATAAATAAAATTTAATATGTCATAACCGAATAATGAAATAATAATAAATATTGAATAAATATGATGTTAAGCAAAATTAATATTTAACAATGGGGAGTTTGTTCATTTAATAATAGCGGGTTATTCTTTATTTTATTAATTTTTAAGGCCTCTAAAGCATCCAGCTTCCTCCCTATTTCGCAGAAATGTAAGGTTGAAAAGTCCCGACCGGGGTCAAAAGTATGATTTTTTACATGTAGATGTTTGCCAAACGCGGATTCCCCCTTTCCACCGTGCCACACTTTTACATGTTCTTTCAATCTGGTCGAAAATTGCCTCCCTGTTTGTCCTATGTAAGTTGCTTTACATATCCCACATTCCAGTTTGTACACTCCACTTCGAGAGGCCGAAGATGATTTGTCCTTATTATTAAAAAGAAGATTTCTTAAGGAGTTTCTCGTATAGAACACCGGTTGACAATCGGATTTTAATAATCTTGAGAACCTATGCGAACTATTGCCTAAAAATGGTATTCTAGCCAACTTTTTATCACTTTTAAATTTATTCTCCATGGCTCCTGGGTACAAAGCACGAGTAGCAATTTTTTGTTTCTTTTTAAGTAAATCATCAACAAGCTTTGTTTTATAGCCATTATTATACGCTATTGTTCTGATGATGGAAAGATTCATTTTGTATCGACATTAGTTTATTTGTTCACTATAAATGCTATTTCTATTTTACCCCATTTTTAGGAAAAAAAATCTGACGTTAGCAATACTGTATATGACGGTACTTAACAAATAATTATGGTTCAACTACCTGATGTACTCGCATTTTACTTGTATATAGTCTTTGTGCTTGTAAAATGTTTAGGTTTTAAAATAATAACATAATAAGGTAAAATGTTTATGTGAAAGAAGCCCTGATGATGCTTTAATAGGCGAAATCGGTTGGCTGTAAAAATAAGTGATTGTGATATAAATATAATTTAAATTACATTTGTGAAACAGTACAAGTGTTTATATCAAATAATTAATATAATGCAGTTTCACCAAGTGCCGACGATGGAAAGTATAAACTATATTCGTAACTATTGTTTATGTATATTCCCTTATATAGACACAAAATATGTTCTGGTACATTACACATGGAAGGACGTAAAGTCAATTGCTAAAGTTTACAAGATAACTTACCTTAAATAGAACATAGTAATGATAGTTAAGCATTATTGGTTTCAGTGTTATAGAAAAAGTTATATCAGTGGTTAATACCACTAATATAACTTTTTCCACAAAAACAGGTAAGAGGTTCAGATAGCTACAATCTCGTAGTCATAATAGCAGAGGTATAATTGGCCTACTTTCATATTTTTGTAACTGCCTAGTAGCATGATAGATGGTCTATTCCTAAAAATGTATTCAGCCAGCATGGGGAGACTATGTATCTTGAGAAACGGATATAATCCTTTATAACCCCGCAATCGATGTAGCTCAATTTTTATAATAGTAAAAAACTGCAAATAAAACATTCTTTTAAATCAGTTAAACCGTCATTTTATTTATAGTTATTAATTTAATCAATCACTATGCAAATTAAGTTCCGGCTTAATGAATTAAAATAATGTTTAATGTTAACCTGGTTTAGATTCTTCTATGTAGTTAGAGTTATTATTTTTGTGTAAGTATGTCGTGTATGTAATCACTATTAGATATATTACGTCATACGGTAGTTTGCATGTAATTGTATTTCTATTTATAATGCTGTCAGGCCTGTGAGATTACGTCGCTGCCATTTTGCTTCTAGTTCTGGATAACAGCGCCATCTTTTAGGATATGAACATGAAAATTTCACCTAGTTTAGATTTCTAATTACAGTTATTCATTTCTTGTAGGTATATTCATAATTAGATATAATACGTAATACAGTAGACCCGATATTGTATTATTCTTATACTGAAGCTTACGTCTATCGTCACAAAGCTTCGTGCAATGACACGATAAATGCAGATTTGGCTGTCTATTATCGGCTATTTTCACATATATTCCGGATTGCGTGTGCCTTATGCCGCGGCTATATATATTAGGCTACGATAAAGATTCGTGCCAGCACGATGTATCAGTCTATCGTGTAACTGCATCGCGAAGGGCCTTGACGCATCACAGCAGTGGGCGTCAAACTGCGGGCCGCAGGTGATATTTAATACAAAGAAACTATAATATAATTACGATAAACATTAATAATAATAACAAACTATTATTTATTCGCATGCATATGTTTAGGTAATTTCATGTATCTATAAGCCATATTTTGTTATTGACTTAGTGTATCGACGTATGCTATTTTATTTTATTCCATGGTAGAAAAAAATAACATACGACGATATGACCTTTCATGTTTACATAAGTTCGCAATATGCGAATGAAATGATGGCGAATGCCGAATTAAATATAGTGCGGAGTAGCATAAAATTAAAGAATTTAAGGAATGAAATTTCATAAATTAAGAGTTAGAGAACATAAGGTTTTAAGGAATGTTACAATATTCTTGTTTGCTTTGTCGTGACCCGCACAAATATCATCAGCAGGCCGCATAGTAACGTGCAGACCGTGGTTTGATGACCAGTGATAATACGACGTTATTATGACGTAAGCAGTTGTCGTGATGTAGTTTGTGACAACATCGTGCTAGCGCGCTGCGCGATTCTACGCCGTGGGCCGATTTATGTAGCCGCGAGGTTAGCGCGCATATAACTTCGGAACGATAGGCGCAATTGCGGCTCCAATATGGCAATTGCGCAGAAAAGTGCGGGGACCTTTTTGTTTTTGGATTTGAATAAGAGCGCCACCTATTGCACATGCAATAAAATGCATACTTTTAAAATATGTGATTAGATTACTTACTTTGCGGTTAGATCGATTTGTGTATTTTTTCAGCTATATTATAATTATTTATAAATTTGACTGCAGATTTTTATGCACATTTTATGCACAAAAAAGTATATAATATGTGTGTAACGTGTTACGTGTGTGCAAATGCCAGTTTTTATTAATTTTATTTATTTCTAATGCATGTTATATAAAAACATTAGTTTTCTGCCTGTCTCCATATAAACATTGACCTATTACTAAGTCTGCGCCATTTTCGTAAAACGGGTTAAGTACATTTTCGCTTTACATATTAATATATTGATGTATATCTTGTTGAAACGCAATTTTAAGCAAAAAATGTAACTATAATCTTGTACGTTGACAATTAATTGGACTATTTCAGGGCTATCTCGAAAGTTTTTGTGATTTATATAGTCTTAAATATTTTTCAGCCTGGAATATCGATAGCTACAGAGTTTATAATTCACTTAAGACTCCGTAACAAATCAGCGCGACATTTATAGACTTTCCGAAATTATTCTGTAAAATCCAAAATTGTGCGCCTCATAGTTCTCATTTAACTGATTAATCATTTCACTACTACCTATTTCATTAAATATTGTTTTGAGTACTAAAGTACATGAATACTATGACATTAGTTTTAAGTATTTTATTAATTACTTATAGTTAAACAACACTGAGTCAGATAGTCATTTTCAAACTGAAAACAATCCTGTAACATAGATATAGATTAAGGGTAATCGTGACACATCGATACATACAGACATCCGACATTTATATCAGACGTCGACATCACAACGACATCAGACATCTATATACTTATATACTGCTTCGTGGTCTAGGGGTTAGCCTATATATGTATACAATAGACACAGTTTAAATCCCAAAAAGTGCTTAACCTTGACAAATTGAGAGTAGTGGACTTACTCCGCGGGAGCGGCGTGAAATGTATAATTTAAAGAAATATAATTTTATGTATACATATACAGTAATCATTTTAATTTAAGTCTTCGAAGTATTCAACAAATCAAAGGACCTTTGAAAAACCCACGTTATGCAATATGAGTGTCTTCGATTTGCCTCTACGAATCGATATTCAGATAGGTACGATGACATTTCACATTTCAATCGTGTCTTACCCAAGAATGTTGTAGCCAAGCAACTTGCATGACATTAATCTGAATGCCATGATCGTGTCCTACGGGCTACATTTAGGAGTAGGAATAATACCCGATTAAAAACTTAATAAGAATTCTAAACTTAACTTTTCACAGTATCTTGAAACCCATCACACAATATCATATAGACTTAATTTTCATAATAGAAAAATTAGGTATTCCCACGGCATTCACAAAAAACTTTCATAACGAAGCGGGCTGCGGGTTGAAGCAAGTATTTTAAATAAATTCTATCATAACAAGTTGTGTAAGTTTATTCAGTTGTTAATTTGAATTTAGATTAATTAGTGATATTTTTTATTTCACCATTCACCAACATCTACCTACCTGTTACTTAGCATTGGACTGTATTGCTGTTTCAAGGATTAGATATCCAATAGGTTTAGCCATGTGATATTATGTACCCGTTTTATTTCGCAAATAGCAATATGCGCATTAATATATTTTGTGTTTATAGATGATGGCTATTTCTCTATCAAGAGAAACATCTGCTTGTTTACTGTTCCATAAAATAAAACAAATGATTAATAGTTACCAATAGTTTTGTGTTACAACTTAATTTTTTTACTGCAGTGTTTTTCGACTTTCGTTTTTTTACTGTTAATTTTATTTCACTTCTTCTGATACTCTTTTTACTATGAAGTGTATTAAACTCCTTTTGATTTCCTTTTTATTTTAATTGTGTTTTACTCATTCCGGTTTCAGTTTTTCACTAAATTTATTTCACTTATTTTGATTTTCTTCTTTGCGTTACTTGTGTTTCATTACTTTTTATTTCTTTTTGATTTTTTCGGATTCTTTTCATTCAGTTTAATATAATACTTACAAAATAGAAGAGTTAGCAGTAATCTACGGCCCAAGTTAACACGTATTGTAAGCCCTTTTGTTGTTTGTTGTCGGAGAATAAAAGCATGTGAATTACTACTTTGATTCCAACCTCGTAGATAAAGTATGAAACTATATAACTATAGTAAATTTTGACTTACCAATGACCCTTGACCAGGGCCAAGAGTTTTAGCGGACCGAAACATAAGACCTCGTTGCAACACGCAGTCATGTGACGGAAGCTGTTATTATTACATAGTTAATATATTTTTTATGTTAGTTGGATTACCCAACTGGAAAACGTGCCACCTTATCGACCTGAGTAAATGGTCTACGTTACCAATGAACATAAACTAGTTTACCTGGAACTGGACCAGGTAACTCATTTATGTGTTGTCTATCCTAAGACATTAGATGTTAGGTCTCGGTGCCAGTAATTACACTGCCTGCCTTGCCCTTCTCTCTAAAACACAACAAAGCTGTTTTACGGGAGAAACAATGCAAGATGGTGGTACCCATGCAGCCGGGATCACGGCACAGCGCTATTCTTCAAAGTGAAAATCTGGATTCACTTTGAAGAAAAGACTATTTTCTATATATATATATATATATATATATATATATATATATATATATATATATATATATATATATATATATATATATATATATATAGATTACTGCTAACTCTTCTATTTTGTAAGTATTATATTAAACTGAATGAAAAGAATCCGAAAAAATCAAAAAGAAATAAAAAGTAATGAAACACAAGTAAAGCAAAGAAGAAAATCAAAATAAGTGAAATAAATTTAGTGAAAAACTGAAAGCGGAATGAGTAAGACACAATTAAAATAAAAAGGAAATCAAAAGGAGTTTAATACACTTCATAGTAAAAAGAGTATCAGAAGAAGTGAAATAAAATTAACAGTAATAAAACGAAAGTCGAAAAACACTGCAGTAAAAAAAAATTAAGTTGTAACACAAAACTATTGGTAACTATTAATCATTTGTTTTATTTTATGGAACAGTAAACAAGCAGATGTTTCTCTTGATAGAGAAATAGCCATCATCTATAAACACAAAATATATTAATGCGCATATTGCTATTTGCGAAATAAAACGGGCACATAATATCACATGGCTAAACCTATTGGATATCTAATCCTTGAAACAGCAATACAGTCCAATGCTAAGTAACAGGTAGACATAAAACTTGACGATGTTAGTGAATGGTGAAATAAAAAAAAACACTAATTAATCTAAATTCAAATTAAAACATTTTTGGCTAATCACCGATATGAATACATAGAAACAAATAAATAAATACTCAAGTATAGTTATTAATTACCCAAACTTTGCCTACAATCTTAAAACCAAAAAAAATTTAATAAACCACACCATCCGAACCAAATATGATTTGATTCCGAAATCTAAATTAGATAGACAGGAATTTGTGTAATTCTCGTCACACAAATTCTTGTTGGAAATCGAACCTCAACTCAACCTCAACAAACAACAAAAATGGCGAGCAAGAAATTTTCGTCATTTCGCGGTAATTTTATTCATCTTGTTAATTTAATAGTTCATTACTAGAATGGACCAAAATTTCGACCACTGGCCGAAATTCGACACTCGATCGAAATTGAACATGTGACCGAAATACGTCATACCGCCGAATTTCGACATTCGATCGAAATTTAACTTTCGGCCGAAATTCGACATTCAGGCCAATTCACTAATCAATATAAGTGTTGATCGAAACAAAACCAATCAATAAAAGATGAAGAACAGGAGTTTTTACTTGAGTGTATAGAATTTATTTAACAAAATCACCAGCATGGTTGCCGCCAAAACTTCGTCGTCAGACATGTTACTCGCACGAAAATATTGATCAAACTGGTTTGTCAATTTTATTGAGTGAATTTATTGAACGTCTGGAAACAAAAGGGGTATTCAATATTATTGCACAATAAAAGTATTGCGTAATATTATTGTAGGTACAACGGGGCTAGTTGGTAAAATACTACAACATTGGTTGCTAGAGTTTTGGGCCACCACCAATCTCCATAACAAAACGGCTCCTATCTTGAGATTGGATCAGAAAGTAGGAAGAAAGATTCTAGTGTAAAAGCGAACAAATAAATATAAATATATATTTCACTCGCTTTTATTATATTAAATTTATTACAATTAAATTATCTGTATACGTAAAGGAAAAACTTTGGACCCCATTTTTAAGAAAATTGCTCGAACGGTGGAATATGAAATTTGGCACAGATAAAGTTTACAATGCGGAGGACTGCAGAAACTCAATATTTTTGCTATTATAAAATTCATAAAAAGTACATTATATTAATAAAAATAAACACTACCCACACTACATAAATGTAACATACGCAGTAATATACACACATGAATACTATTTTCTTTACGGCTAAAGTCAGCCGTCAAACTTAAAAGAGATTTTATTGTAAACAATAAAATCTCTTTTAAGTTTGACGGCTAAAGTTTATTATTATTTATTTATTATTATTATTATTATTTACATTACATAAATTTTCCTCTCCCTCTAAGAGGGGTAATTTCAAATACGCGGGCTGTAGCCAAGCGTAGAAGATAAGATTTACGCAATTATTGATGTTGACAGGAATTTGCGAGTTATTCTGCATGTGTTGAGTATTGTTGCTTTCTGTAAAGTATGTATTATGTATGATGGTATGTGTAGTGTTTCTAAGCTTTTGGGTAAGCTTTTAGGTATAATTCCAGTAGATGAGAGTATGATGGGAACTATGTGTACTGTTTTGGCCTTCCACTGTGTTTTTATTTCTATTGCTAGATCTTGATATTTTGACAGTTTTTCAGATATGGTAGTTAAAATATTGTGAGTATTTGGGATAGCAATGTCAATCAAATATACGGTTTTGTTTGTTTTATCATGTAAAGTTATATCAGGTCTATTGTAGTGAATGGTTTTATCAGTTATAATAGTTCTATCCCAGTATATTCTGTAATTGTTGTTTTCTAATATTATATCTGGTTTGTATTTGTAATAAGGGGTCTTTTTTTCAATAAATTTATGTTCAAAAGCAAGATGTTGGTGGATAATAGACGCGACTTGATCATGTCTGTGTTTATAGTCCGTATTCGCAAGAGTTTTACATGCACCTGTGATGTGTTGTATTGTTTCTGATGAGGAATGGCAATGTCTGCATGTATCTGATATAACCTGGGGATCTTTTATAATAAATTTACAATAATTTCGCGTGTTTATCACTTGATCCTGAATAGCAATAATAAAACCTTCTGTCTCTGGAAACAGTTCACCTCGTCTAAGCCATTCGTTAGATTTATCTTTGTCTACGTAAGGTTGGCAAAGGTCGGCTTGGTGTCTACCGTGCAGAGATTTTCCAGCCCATGTTGCTATTTTTTGTGATATATCAGTCAGTTTTTCATTAGTCTGTAAATCTCTGTTAGCTAAATTTAATGGGGTCAGCTTTTCGTCAGCCTGAGTAATATATTTATGTAGTTCGGAGTGCCAGGATTTATCGTGGAAGTAACTTCTTAGGGTTGATATTTGCCTGTTGTGTAAATTTGTTATGTCAATTAATCCCCTACCTGCCTCTTTTCGTGGTAAAGTCAGTCTCTGAAGACATGACTTAGGGTGATGTATACGGTGTTTAGTAGCGTAGGTATTAATGACTCTCTGTAGGTTTTTTATTTCTGATTGTGTCCATTTTATAATCCCGAAAGAGTAAGTTAAAATAGATATTGAGAAGGTGTTAATAGCTTTGACGGTATTTCGTGAATTTAGATAAGATTTCAATATAGCATTAAGACGTTGTTTAAATTTTATTGTTAAATCTTTCTTTATTTCCTTATGATTTATTTGTCTTCCTTGGTTAAACCCTAAATATTTGTATATGCTTGTGGCATCCATTGCTTCAATATATTCCCCGCTTTCAAGCGTGTAATTGTAGGTTGTAATTTTCCCTTTTTCGATCGAAAGTGTTTTACATTTATTTATACCAAACTGCATGCATATGTCATTTGAGTATTTTTGTGTAATATCTGCTAAATACGATAACTGATTTTTGTTCGAGGCGTACAGTTTAATATCATCCATGTACATTAGATGCGATAATGTACATAGAGTATCTGTAAAATTGTAGCCTAAATTAGTCTTGTTTAATAGTACTGAAAGAGGGTTTAACGCAAGGCAAAACCACAATGGACTAAGCGCATCGCCTTGGAAAATTCCTCGTTTAATACTTATTGACTCGGTGATTATATTTTTTGATCCTAGAGTTAATTTTAATGTTGTTTTCCAATGCTGCATAGATGTTTTAAGAAAATTAATTATGATAGGGCTAATTTTATAATTGTGAAGAACCTGTAGAAGCCAGCTATGAGGTACTGAGTCAAATGCTTTCTGGTAATCTATGAACATTGTATATATATTTCTTTTTTGTTTGAATGCTTGATTCATAACCACTCCATCTATTGTCAATTGTTCCTTGCATCCTTGACTACTCTTACGACATCCTTTCTGCTGTTCCGCTAGGATATCATGTTTATCCAGGTGTTTATAAATCAGTTCACTAACGCATGCAGACAATAGTTTGTAGATGGTTTGTAGACAAGTGATGGGTCTGTAGTTGGCTGGATTTTGTGTATCAGTATTCTTGGGCAACATATACGTCAAGCCGTGCATCACATAGGGCGGGATTATGTTTGGATTTTTTATGAAGTCATTGAGGTGCTCATGTAAGTATGGGTGAGCTTGTGTAAATTTCTTATACCAGAAGTTGTGAATGTTATCCGTTCCTGGTGCTTTCCAATTATGTAAACGCATTAGCACTTGCCTAAAAGTGTCTATTGGTAAACATTCATATTCCATTTCTGGATTGTTTGGTATAATTTCATTCACCCATTGAGCTTCCTGATTATGTTCCACTTGATTTTCCCATATGTTTGCCCAAAACTCTTTTAATCTTTCGGGTGATGGAGTTTTTTGAGTATCAAAAGAAGGTGCATTATTAGATATCAGGTGTCTGTAGAAATTCTTTTCATTGTTCAAAAACTGTTGATTTTGTCTTTTACGTGCAGTGCATATTGTGAATCTCCTTAATCTATTAGCTTTTGCGCTGAGTTTTTGTTTTAGGCTATCTAAAAATTCTTCAAGTTTTATGTTAAGATTTTCATGACGAGAATGTGTTTGATATTTGGCTTTTATTCTTTTAACTGTAGCTATAACTTTTGTGTTCCTGTTGCCTTGTAAATACTGCGTGAGATGTCCTATGTCATGTCTTAATTTTTTTATCTCTGTTTCCAGACGTCTCTGCCAAGTTGGTTTAAATATTTCTTTATTTCTTCTTACGTTAATTGCCTCTATTTTTGCACCATTACAAATTGCTGCTGTGTAGGCAGCAGTATAAATAATTGTTTGAAACGATGAAAAATTTTGGTCAAATGTCAGATGATTAGGGAGTATATTGGTGTCTATGAAATGTACTATCGCGGCTAATTTTCGAGATGTTTTTTGTCGTGGTATGTAGGGCCTTGATGTTGGGTCTGTGTCCTTAAACATCTCTAAGGCATCATTAAATTTTATTTGAAGTTTATAATGAAAGGGACTCAAGCTACTACTACCACTATTACTTGTTTCTATTATACTGACTTCCTGATTTCTTAAATTTGTGCAACTAATTTCTGGTTCTACTTCTAAAATTTGTGTTGCTTCTGCTGTAATTAGTGATTCCTGCAAGGTTATTTGTGAAACATCATTATGCGACTGCATTTGGAATTGTCGTTCTTGTTTTAGTTTTAGAGCAACTTCTTTTTTTATGAAGTTCACTATTTCTTCCGAGACCATATTGTTTTTTAAAATGACTCTCTTTTGGTCTGAAAGCCGTTGCTCCGATAAATGTTTCAGATTTGGGTATATTTCCAGAAATCTTTGACGCAATGTTTTTCTATATGTTGTCATATTAGTTTCCAGTTCAGTAACTTCATAGTAACAGCGGAGTAGTGTTTCGTTCAAATCGTTTGACCAGTGCATTCTGCCTTTTGAACTTTGAGTAGGGGTAGTGTTAAGTAAATTTTGATTCATATTGATTAATACAGATACTTCATTTTCTATTTCTTTTAAAGTATTTTCAGGTAAAAGCTTTTTATTTACAATGGCTCGGCGTTGGTCACCTATTCTTTGTTTAGATGCGTTCATATACGGAAATTTTTCGTTAAATTGTCGGTGTAGGCTGTCCAGATATCCTCGTGTGTTAGTTTGCATTTTTGTGATGATAAGGTATGTGCGCCAGATAAATGTATTCATATCTTTCGACCATCTTTTTCGTGCGCGATTCGGGCCCGATATGGGTGTAGGTATAATGGCTGCCGCCTCTTGCACAACATAATCGGGCGAACGTGGACTTGAAGAGCAAATTTCTTGCTCGTATGAGAATGGGGATGATAAAGGTGATGAAAAGAGACTTCTTGAAGATAATGACTGTGAAGGAGATAAATGAGTATGATTGGTATCGGCTGTAACATATTCTTCGATGTGAGTCCGCCTGTTCAACTCTCCATCGCCGATGGTTCGCATACTGAGACATCCAGCACCGGCTCCAGATGTGCCCCGGCGACCCCCGGGAAGCGGCCTTAGGTTATAATATTTCAAAGTCGACATTTTACATTAAACTGTTAAAGGGGTTTGGGATCGTTAGTTAGGAATGGGTGGCCAAGATGGTTTAGGCAATGACTGGTTCTTTCTAAAAGATTTTTCATTCGGTGGTCATGATCATGAAAATAGTACCTACATTCCGTAAGCCCCCCCACCACGACAAGGTGATCCCATGGGGAGGTTATTATTATTATTATTATTATTATTATTATTATTATTATTATTATTATTATATATTTATACGGTTAAAGTCTATGGTCGAATTTCGGCCACAGACGATCGCAAGATATGTTTAATTTCTCTAATAAATGAAATTCAGTAGCCACTAATGTTTAACCACCCATTATTTTAATAGCGGATATTTTTTATGATTGGATAGCAAACAGGCAGATGGTTCTCTTGATGGAAAGAAGTTTTTCTTTGCCTGTAGACACCGAAAATGTTAATGGTGCATCGCTATCTGTATGGCGGGATGGTAATACCACATGTATAAGTAGCTGGTAGACTGGCTAACTTACCCTCCATACCGGAGCATGACAATTACGAGCATTGACACTATTGGGGCAGGAACAGAGGTACCAAATACCCGGGCGAGTCGTTGCCGAACTCTACCAACTAGTAATTGCAATGGCAGACATGTATTACCAATCGGTCGCCTTTTACGACCTACCTGGCAGATCGGCAGGTGGTCTAGTCTTCAAAGGAGACCAGACTAACACTGCTCCTAATTAGCTAATTGTTTATTTAATTTCCCGCTGAAAGAAGTTACTGATTTCATTCCAATTCTCGAAAATCCAGTTTTAAACAAATCTCCAAAGAGGTAACGGCATCACTTTTTAAACTAATCAATTTTATACCCATGACAAAATTTTTATATCTCAAAAAATGGCATACGATGCAGTTTATTCAATAAAATCGATCAAGTCCAAAGGCACAGCTTTTCAAAATTTAAAATAGTGTCGTTTCCCGCAAGTTTGGATTTTTTAACTTTTTTTGTCGAAAATCTATGCTTATGTCAACGACTTCTTTGCATTAAATCTCTTTGGCTTATGTTTACATTTGTCTGCTTAGATTATAAAATATCTTAAATTTAGCGGGAAGGGCCAGAGATGGTCCGCAGGGTCACTCAGTTTACATATTTTTATTATTACCAAATTCTACTGAACGTGGCCACACGCTGAGATCTGGCGAAAGAAACTCAGTTTATTTTCTTATAATTTAATTTAATAATTGTTAAATGAGATACTTATTTCAATTATTATTTTTAAATTGTTTCACTACATATTACTGTAATTATATGAATTTGATATAACGAGATTTTATTAAAAACACATTTTATTGTCTAACTTCGTAATTTTATAGCCTTTTTATACGATTTTGTTTTAATAAATTTGTACAATTCATTTAAACACGTTTAGTTACTTTATCAATATTTATATAATACTTTATTACAATTATGACAGCAATACTCTTATTTAACTTTAATTGATTAAAACCGTGCTTACAAAATATTGTCTATGAAGCAGTAAATCTTTTCAAAACAGCTACATTCTTTATCTTTTTATGCGTGATTAATAATAATTAATCAAGCAAACAAACTGTATGTAAAGTTGATTGAATATTAATTACGATTTTAACAAGAAAGTAATTATAAATAATGCATACCTCCAATTTATGTACATTCCAAATATCGATTTAATAAAAGCACATTATCACTTTAATAGTTGATAAAAATTATTTAGCACTTCACAATAACACTAAAGTATAACAATATCTGTGATATTTTAAAATAACCGCGAATTTGTTTTTTTTTTCGATGAATCGCGCGCGCGTTGGCAAAGAAATGACCTAGAGAACTGATAGGCTATGTAGACAGTGCAAGCGCAGTAAACAGAAACACGGTTTCTAAAGATGTTTACGCATTAGCATTGTGTAGTATTTAAAAATATACATTTTTGGCATATATTAGTAAACTTAAGAAAAACTTATACAGACAGCAGGCTATTTTTATTTATTTTTTGTAAGAACGAAATTGCGCATAGAATGTACCTAAGCTATAAACATACCTATTATTATCTATAATTATGTTTAGTTGCAATTCTAGTTCGATGTAGATTCGAGTTCTTCCTGTGTTCGAGTCTCTGGGTAAAGAATTTCGTTTTAAAAAGTTTTTCAATGCCATGGTTTTTCGTTTTTATTTTTTATAATATTTAAGATCATAAAGTTTGTCATTCCAGCTATAAATAACAATAATTGTATGGGGATAAATCTGGCTGACAGATTTAGATACTGTACGTTCTGACAAGATTACCGCACAGTAGCATTATTATTTTGAATACAAATATAATATGTTTTTCAAATAAGGAGTAACCGAAACTTAAAAACGTTGTTTACACTATCTATAAACTCGCGATAGCAAAATTGTGACATTAGATTTTGAAGACCATATTTTTACCTCTATAATATGTCGATAATATCTTAACCGATCGCGTCTCATTAATTCGCCTACAAAGTTTTATTATGTTCTGATCAACCATGCCTAAGTTATCGTCGAATATATATTTATTCATAAATACAAATGATAGTGTAAGATATCACTTCGTAAAATTAATATATTTTTTAATTGTGTAACACTTGTACATTTACATAAACATATTTACAGACAGACACACATGTGCAGGCAGGCTCTCACACATTACTACCTACACATATATTAACACACACGTGTAATATCGTATTTGCAATAATATATTTTATTTTATTTATTGACATTTCTTCGAAATTTTTTAACTTACCGATTTTGTAGCTAATAAAAATAATTTAGAACTTAAACTTGCGTTGAATGCCATTTAAAAATTCGAATTTTTTTATCGAAAATTCAAAATACTGTCATTTTTACAAACTTTAGATTTTTGAACTCTTGAACCTCAAAAATCTACGATTAGGTACAGTTTTTGGTTTTTTAATCTTAAAATACCTCAACTTAGCGGAAAGTTTCAGGATTGCCCTGCAAGATTAACCGGCTTTTAGATTTTTATTAAATAAAGTACAGTTTCCATTCTCATATAATGCCATCATGATATGTTCTAATAATGTACGTTATGACAAATAGTAATTCCAAGTCATTCGGTTGACTAAAACTATTCAATAAACATAAATATTAAAACCGCTAGATACCTACGAGTACTCTGCTGCAGATTGTATCAGCTTCTTTATACTGATCTACGTCGATGCGTATGCATTTATTCTTTAGCGTCTTGCCCGGTTTCGCATGGCTAACTCCGCATAGATTATTGTTACGATAAACTTACCTGGAAGACTTCAGGACTATTTTATTTTATAGTGAACAAGACAATAAAACGGGGCACGCACAAATCAACTGTGAAATTTTGTGTTCAGATAAGTACTAAGCAAATCTGGAGTTTTAATAGTCATTTGAATCATATTCCCCCGTGTTGGTCTGGGCTCCTTTGAAGAATAGACTACTGGCTGTTCTGCCAGGCAGGTCGTAAAAGGCGACTGATTGACTACGTGTCACTACCATCAAGACTACTAGGTGAAAGAGTTCTGAAACGTCTCGCCCGGTTATTTGGTACCAGCGCCTTACCTATTCCTGCCGCAATAGAGTCAACGCTCGTCATTGTCATGTTCCGGTCTGGAGGATAAAGTAGTCGGCAAATTATGCATGTGGCATTAGACCCGCCATAAGATAGCAATGCACAATTATCATCTATAGTGTCTATAGGTGATGGTTTCTCTTTCCATCACGAGAGCCATCTGCTTGTTTCCTATCTGTCTAAAGGTATGGTGGCAAACGAGAATGTTTTTGAAGCACTATCATTCTGTGAAACAGTACCGAATTGTCGCAGAAGACAATTGTTGAGCTCAATCGAAAGCGAGAGAACCTTGTCCGTTGCGAGACGCATTGCAGGGATGACCGTACTTAGTTACTTGCGATCTGGTAATGCTTAACTACGTGAGGTGGGGGTTTCACGTACTTGCTAAGCAGACATAGAAGTACGGAAGTATATAGGTTTCCAGTATAATTTCGTAACAAAGCACAGTTTGCCCCGTGTTGGTACCGGGCTCTTATGAAGAATAGGCTAACTGCCGTTCTGCCAGGCAGGTCGTAAACGGAGACCGATATACGAGTCATTACCATCGTGGCTACTAGGTGGAAGATTTCTGCATTTTCTCGCCCGTATCCTGTACCATCGCCTTACCTATTCCTGCCGCAATAGCGTCAGTGCTTGTCACTGTCATTTTCCGGTTTAGAGGGTAAGGTAGCCGGTAAACTTATGCATGTAGCATAAGTTCTTGCCACAAGATAGCAACGCACCCTTAACATTTTTGGTGTCTATGTCCTATGGTTGACTCCATCAGAAGACCCATGTGTTTGTTTGCTATCTTATTATATAAAAAAAACTATACAAACCAAAGAAAGCCACATCATTCTCTTTCGTGAAGAGTTGCACATCGCGTCGAGACGCACTTGGCGCGCCGTGCGCGTTCCTGTTGGCGAACTCGGGGCTCACCCATATGCATCGAAGGCGGCAACCATGGGGTTTTAATCGGTAGCAGTCAGACATAACCATTTAATCAACCCCCGTGATAAGAAGCCATCCATAAATCACATCACACGCTAAGGGGAGGGAGAGGGTCGAAGAAGCGTGACAATGTGTGATAAGTGGTAGGGTCTCAAATTTTGTAACATTACATTTTTTCAAAATATAATACCTCTGTAGATAAAAAATAATCGAAGGAAATCATTTTTCCAATCTAAAATTGTAAAATATGTGACATCACACTAGGTAGGTTAGGGAGGGGTAGACCCCCCCTGGGTCTCACAAATGTGACAAGATGTGACGGGGAGGGGTCAAAAAATTACGAAGTTCGTGTGAAGAATTTATGGATGGCCCCTAAGAATGATCTCCATGACGAGTTTCCCCTCTCACTAAGTAAACCTAGAGTTAACACTTTGAATAGTTATCTTAAACGTGTACCGAAGCATTTAACGTCTCTGTGTCTCACTACCTGAGATCTCATCTTCTCTTTCTTACTAAAATAAAAGAAAGATAGGATGAGACTTCAGAAAATGACAGGAATTTAGGTTTTTAGTTATAAGTAGGTTGTTTTTTAAATGGCAATGGGCCCACCTCTCGTTCCCATCTTTGCAACTTCTGTAAACCAGAATCAACAGCGCTAACCGTCCTGATAACTACTGAGTTGCGCGCTAAAGGTGCCCTGGAGAAAAGCTAAGCTGTCTTGGAACCCGCAACGAAATTAATCAGAAGTATATAGGAGGAGTAGGAAAATACACCCTGTTTCCCTCCCTTTTAAGCAGGAGTCAGCAAAATATTAAAAGCATAAAAATGTTACGAAATGAGACTTTTACAATCAGGTTAAGCCTGATTGCTATTGAAATTAGAAGCATTATCACCAAATTTAATAGAGCTCATGGTTTAGATGGAATAAGGATTTTTAAGTTTACTTAGGTATGAAGTTTTGTTTATCACCAAAATTTGAAAGTATCTTTACGCCCATATCTCCAAAGTGATAGGCAGAGGTACAACCAGTGCACCCGTAGCTAAATATACTATGTCCCACGATGTAATAGGTGGCAAGCGGCAAGCCTATCGCCAACCGGGCACTTATTCCGTCCTGGGTAAGGTTGTTTTATCAGAAAAATTAAAAACACATTTTTGAATGGCCTAACCCAAAAGTCGAACCAGAGACCATATGTAATTAACACCAACACCGGACACTAGATCGTGGAGGGGACAAAACCCTACTTCAAGCAAAAAGTTTTTTTTAAATACTCTCATTCACGCTCTCATAAGAAATCTCTTAAACTTTTGTGTTACCTAAATTGTAGTCAATTCATGATAATCAACTGTTAGGTTAAAAAATTTGTAGATAACGCTACATAAGATATTTATATTTAATCTGTATAATTTTTGTATCTAAATATAGTTACCGAGAAAAAAATATCGCGAGAAACTTGCTCGCCAAGGTGCTTTAAATCAAAAGGAGCAGCTACATTCTTGTTCGTATCTTGCTCGTAAAATCAAATTTCGAATCCGGATATTAGCTTTCTTATTCCAAGACCTATTTACAATTGTTAAAACTTATACAGATGAACATGATTTTTGAATTTAGAATTTGGCATACCCTTAAAAAACCGATGATAATAATACCGTAAGTGTGATTTTTCCCCGTGATAGTCCCGGGTTCATTTGAAGAATACGCCAACTGTCGTTCTGCCAGGTAAGTCGTGAAAGGCGACCGTTAGCTATACGAGTCATTACCATCGTGGCTACTAGGTAGAAGAGTTCTGCATTGTCTCGCCCGGATACGGTACCACCGCCTTACCTATTCCTGCCGCAATAGCGTCAGTGCTAGTCACTGTCGTGTTCCGGTTTGAAGGGTAAGATAGCCGGTAAATTTATGGATGTGGCATTAGACCTCGCCACAAGATGACATTTTCATCGCCCCACATGGATAGAAACGCACCATTAACATCTTTGGTGTCTATAGGCGATGGTTGACTCTTTCCATCAGGAGACCCATCTGCTGATATAAAAAAAATATTGTTACTTAGATAACGTTCTGGTTCAAATATTGTCATCACAGCAATATATTTAATAAACGTATACTAAAATAAAATAGTTTCTTCCTGAAAACATCTTCTATCTTTTATCTTTATATATATAAAAATCAATTGCTGTTCGTTAGTCTCGCTAAAATACGAAAACTCGAAATATTCATGGGGGTTCAGGTTAATAGGTGAAAACACGTAGAAAAAAAAAAACAGAAAAGTAGACACAAATCTTGCAGAACAACGTTTGCCAGATCAGCTATATATATATATATATATATATATATATATATATATATATATATATATATATATATATATATATATATATATATATATATATATATATATATATATATATATATATATATGTATATATATCCATTGCTGTTCGTTAGTCTCACTAAAACTCGAGAACGGCTGAACCGATTTTGCTAATTCTGGTTTTGAATTAATTGTTGAAGTCCAGGGAAGGTTTAAAAGGTGAGAAAGTATAGAAAAAATAAGAGTAGTTTAAAAGGCAGAACAGCTTTTGCCGGGTCAGCTAGTTTTTGCTATAAATAAGGGAATTTAAAAGGAACGGAGTATTAGGAAAACTACTTCAAGCTATTACCTTAGGTTACGGTACCCATCGTGTTCGCAGCATTATGTGCTTATTCCAACATGATTGTATGAAAGCGAAAACATTTTCTCTCAGAAAGGGCATGAAAATAGGATTAAAGCAGTCGAATCCATAGTATATTCGCGGATCGCATGCAAAATGCTAAAGTAAAAGAGAGATCGGATTTCAAGGAGAAAGCATGCTTCAATAGATCAGACATGTGGAAAGGATGGAAGATGAAAAATTGACAAAACAGAGATAGAATGTGGACTAAGAGTGAGTTTCTATGATCAGATTGATTGGGATCTAAGGTAAAGTCAAGATTCTGTTATTTGTCAAGGTTAGTCAAGCCATTCTTGAGTTATAATGGATACAGACATGTAGATAAAACATTTCAAAATGGTAGAAATTATATCAGGGAGTCAAATAATAAAATTATTAATTATTATTTATCACGAAATTCGATTTTGAATGCACATTCATACACTACAATTGAATGCACATTCATACACTACAAATAGCGTAGTAATCTAGATAAGACATTGTGACAATATCTATATATTGTCACAATGTCTTATCTAGATTACAAACAGCAATTGATTTTTATATAATATATAAAAAGTTCGTTAGTCTCGCTAAAACTCGATAACGGCTGAACCGATTTGGCTGATTTTGATTTTGAATTAATTGTTAAAGTCCAGGGAAGGTTTAAAAGGTGAGAAAATATAAAAAAAAAATAAGAGTAGTTTAAAAGGCAGAACAACGTTTGCCGGGTTAGCTAATTATAAATAAAAACAAAATCGCTGGACAAATTAGACGAATTGATCTAGTATAAATAAATAAATATTCATGGGACAAATTACACTTATTGATCTAACCCCAAAGTAAGCAAATTATTTGCTTGTGTTAACGATACTAATACATAGAAATGCATATATAAATACTTTTATATCCATACTAATATTATAAATGCGAAAGTAACTCTGTCTGTCTGTCTGTCTGTCTGTCTGTCTGTCTGTCTGTCTGTCTGTTACGCTTTCACGCTTAAACCACTGGACCGATTTTGATGAAATTTGGCATAAACATAGATAAGACGTCGAGAAAGGACATAGGCTACTTTTTACCGCGGGAAAATATTTCGTTCTCACAGGAAATAAAATTAATCGAAAGAATGCAGAGCATAAAGCGTAATGAAGAGCACATTAACTAGATGACGCTGCACGAAAATACATCGCGCTAACGTATTGAAACACATATACATGTAATTAAATCGTTGAGTTTAGAATGATCTTTATTATGGTATGATATGATACGAGTACTTTAACGTTTGTTTTGTTTGTTCATTGAATGCGCTAAATGCTAATTCCTGGAACTACAAGTCGGATTGAAAAAAAATTTATGTGTATGATTAATGATAGCTACATTCATGAGGATTACGTTACAATTATTCTTAGCGTAGTTAAAATATCGATATTTGTAAAATAAGTCGGAAGAAAAAGCGGTATCGAACGGATGTATCCGCGTGCGCTTGCTGGGGTGCTTAAGTACACGTAAGTACAATGTACTACAAATATATTGGTTTTTAGTAGATGCACAAAAAAAGGCCGCTACACTATATATCTATCTCTTACAACAACAACACAATAAGGAATTTTGAGTCGAAAAATTATAGAAAATTAATAGGTGAATTTTAATCCTTATCATATTAATTCTTACTATCGAAAAGTACTTCATCAACACGAAGATGTTAAGAAGACAAACTTTGGCTCTTATACCACGTTATTTAGATGCATAGTTTAAAAAAAATGTAAAACGAAAATAACTCAACATACCTAGGTACTATCTAGGTATTAACCGAAAGGCTGTGTGCAGTGTGCACGATGCGGCGCACTACTCTGACCGCCGAACGAGAACCGAACATTGCCGAGAAGAGCCGAACTGTGAGAGCGTTGGTTTTACTATACTTTTTTAGGTTCCATACTCAAAGTTTAAATCGGGGACCCCATTACTAAGACACCACTGTCCGTCCGTGCGTTTGTATGTCTATCTATCTGTCCGTCACTAGACTGTATCTCATGAACCATGATAGTTGAAATTTTCACATATGATGTAGGTATTTATGTTGCCACTATAATAACTAAAACTAAAAAAAGAATAAAATAAATATTTAAGAGTAACCACCATACAACAAACGTGTTTTTTTGCATAAACTCACTTTTGCATTTCCATAAAATCACTTTAAAAATAAATAATTAAAATAAAATAAATATTAAGAAGGCTCCCATTCAACAAACGTGATTGTTTGCCGTTTTTTTTATAGATTATGGTACGGAACCCTTAAGGCGCGAGTTCGACTCGCAATTGGCCGGTTTTTTTAAGGTACATGAATGGAATCATATACCTTTAACCTCTGCGGCCCGCGCGGAGTAGACGTGTGACCGGCTCCTTTCGCAATAGACTTCTTTGATACGGAACGTTGGATTTTCCTTCTTTGAAAAAAATCACTTTACTTTGTAGTAGTTGAATATTCGATTTATTTTGTGTATTTTACGGTGTTGTTAGCGAACGATAGATTTAGCGAAAGATCATGTATCCCTCATGATCGTTCGCTTTGGCCTGATATGTGTCTAATTCGTTAGTAAGTAGGTGTAAGTACTGTATTTGTATAGCTACTTAATAAGGATTTGTAGTTATGATATTATTAAATCTTGCTTTAAATCTTCCCCATTGTGGAAAACTGTTTAATTTTTGATGCTGTAGGTATACCAACATGAGCAATCATTTAGGTAGAAGAAGCACAACTTTTCCAAACAAGATCATATTGTTTGGTTAGTGGTTACTTAGGGGAAAGTTCCTGAATCAGGCTACAAAAAAATTTTACATAGATAAAGACCTTCGTGAAATCGTAACCAACATTAAAGACTTGATATTTAAAGTGTACCCGGAATTCGGATATGATAGATTTACCAAAAAAAATCAATTGATGTGTGTAAGGGCAATTTTATCTGCAAGAAATGCAAGCGTTGACGCCATACAAATAAATAAAATTGGGGTGTCTGTTTGTAATATTAAAATAACCGTTTTTACTAAATGCATATGGAAGTATGGTATACACAGTACGTATACCAAAATAACATTTTTTAGAATTTTTGTCTGTCTGTCTGTTTGTTCCGGCTAATCTCTGGAACGACTGGGCCGATTTTGACGGGACTTTCACTGGAAGATAGCTGATATGATAGCGAGTACCTTAGGCTATTTTTTTTTAATTTTTCCACGCGGACGAAGTCGCGGGCTCAGCTAGTACATAATAAACACCCAAACCCGGAAATACAAACATTCATGCTCATCACACAAATGCTTGTCCCCGTCGGCGATGGAACCCGAGCCCCGTCGATTGCGTAATCAGGGTCGCTAACCACTCAACTAAAGGGGTGGTCATCTAGTGATCTAGTGTGTTAGTCAATGATATAGAGTCATATATAAATCCATACTAATATTATAAATGCGAAAGTAACTCTGTCTGTCTGTCTGTCTGTCTGTTACGCTTTCACGGCCAAACCACTGAACCGATTTGGATAAAATTTGGTACAAATATAGTTTGAGACCCAAGAAAGGACATAGGTTAGTTTTTATCCCGAAAATCCCACGGGAACGGGAACTATGCGGGTTTTTATTTAAGATTTTTTTCCACGTGAACGAAGTCGCGGGCACAGCTAGTACTAAATATATCTAATGAACACCCAAACCTATAAATACAAACATGTATGCTCATAAATAAGTACCTGTCTCTATCGAGAATTGAACCCGAACCCCATTAATTGCATAGTCGTTAACCAGTTGATCAACGGAGCGGTTAAATATTACGTGTTTTGTTAAGCCATATATATATAAACAAGCACGTGCATGTGACAAATTTCAATTTCGTTTTTATCCAAATTCCGCAGTTAATTGATTGCACCAACTGAGTTGAATCAGTCTTGATTTATGAGAAACTCATTAAACTGTCATCTTACACACGTGATTTTATCGTAATCTACGCGTCTTGGTTAAGGTGCCTATAAACAACACCATATCTTGGGCCCTGCCTTTCGGGAGGCCTGTCTCATAGTTTGGATGCCACATATTATTACGATAGAAATTGCTCCCTGTGTGACTCATCAAAGATTTTAATTTGACAAATTTACTTACAGCTCCTATGTAATTTAATCAGGTAATAATTATTAATAACTAGCACACCCATGCAGCTTCGCCCAGTAGATTAACATGTCGTAGATATACATAGGATTTCATAAAAACTTTAATGGGATAAAATAGGACTATTTCATCCTTATATTTATATCGTATTAAAAGCACTTTTACTGTTTTACTTGACTTTTTAATTATTAAAACCAACCGGTTTCGCGTTTTAACGCATCATCAGGACAAAAGTTATTATTGTTTAGTTTTAGTTTTTAGTTTAGTTAAGACTAAACAATAATAACTTTTGCCCTGATGATGCGTTAAAACGCGAAACCGGTTGGTTTTAATAATTAAAAAGTCAAGTAAAACAGTAGAAGTGCTTTTAATACGATATAAATATAAGTTAACATGGAGTTTTACCAAGTGCCGACGATATTCAGTGTTCAAACTATTTCATCCCATTAGTGGTTCGTTTTTGAAAAAAGTAACCTATGTTTAACCCTGAATCATAAATTATCGCCATGTCAAATTTAATGAAAATCGGTTTAGTGATCTATACATATAATAAAATCGTAGGAAAGTCAAAACTATACGTTGAATATTTTTTTAAAATAATACTTGGGGCGTGATCTACAATCGATATCGAAGCCAAAACTATAGTTTTTAGAATTTTTGTCTGTTTGTCTGTTTGTCTGTTTATCTGTTTGTCTGTTTGTCTGTATGTATATCCGGGGTAAACTTAAAAAGTACTGGATGGATTTACTTCAAATTTTGCATGGGTATTACTAACAGGTCAGGTCAACATATAGGCTACATATTATCACGCTATCACCTATGGAGAGGTGCTGTGCGGAGTAAACGAAGTCCGCGCGGACGAAGTCGCTGGCAACAGCTAATCTAACAATAAAAGCGTAACAGACAGACGATAGACTTTCGCATTTATAATATTATTGTAGATGGAATAAATCTGTTATATAAGATTAACTATTAAATTGTTATATAAATTTCCTAAAAAATTAGCCAATCGATAGTAGCTCAGTTAGTGAGAGCGTATCGGCCATAGGCAACGTCGCAGGTTCAAATATAGTCGTGTCGACACTTTTATTTGTTTAGTTTTTAAGCAGTCGGTTTTATTTGCTTTCCAAATGTATATAAAATTTATTCATTTCTTCATTAAGATTATCTGTGTCATTTCAATTTAAATACAATGGAACCGCGGAAGTATAATCATATAATTGCACATTTCGCTCTAATGTACCATAATACCAAGTTCTCCGGCCACTGTGTCAACTACATTCTCATCATTGACCATGATTTTCTCTAGAACTAACGGGGGTTTTCTAAGAAGAAAGACAACTTTATTTCGTTTTCTCTTATGTCTTTATAAACATTTAATTTGTATGGATTTTGACTTCCTATTTTATATTCCTTTGTAACGAATTACTCAAAGTAAAAAGGAAAAACAGAGTGACAGAAAATAAACACAATCAAATACATTAAAATCTAGCCCACGAAGCTGTATTACATCTGGAGGCAACACTTCTAATCCCTACTTAAAACCAATTTTTTTTTATAGAAGAGGGGGCAAACGAGCAGGAGGTGCAACTGATGGTAAGTGATCACCGCCGCCCATGGACATCCACAATACCAGAGGTCTTGCAGTTGCGTTGCCGGCCTTTTAAGAATGAGTAAGCTCTTTTCTTGAAGGCCCCCAAGTCGTATCCGTTTGGAAACACCCCTGCCGGTAATTGGTTCCACAACAAAGTAGTGCGAGGCAAAAAGTGTCGAGAGAAACGCACAGTTGTGGATTTCCAGACATCAAGATGGTGAGGATGGAATTTCAAATTCTGACGCGATGTCCGATGATGGAATTCGGCGGCAGAAATTAATCCAAATAACTCGTCGGAACACTCCCCATGAAAGATACGATAGAAGACAGAGTGAACCAACATCTCTGCGCAATGCCAAAGAGTTATTAATATCATCAGATAGCAAACAAGCAGATGGGTCTCTAATGGAAAGGGTCAACCATCGTCTATAGACACCAAAGACGTATTGGATATTGAAATTGCGAAAAAATTACGTTTATATATTAAATAAAATTTTACAAACAGACAAACATTCTAAAAACTATATTTTTGGTTTCGATATCGATTGTAGATCACGCCCCAAATATTCTTTTAAAAAAATATTCAATTTACAGTTTTGACTTTTCTACGATTTTATTATATGTATAGATATACATATAACCATTAACTATCGTGACTTCCAATGCGTACGGTCTTTAACCTTTTTTACCAGTGACGAACAGAAAGGGTTTTTGTTATATTGTATCAATAGTAATGAGGGATTTATCTAAGGGCCGCATACAATGGTAGCAAATAATACGGATTGGTAAGACAATACGCGAAGCTAATTCAATCACAAAAGGAGTCGTGTTTCATTCATATTACATCCAGGGATACATTGCGGCTTGAGTCTACTAAGGATATTGTTTCATTCGTCAAGATAAGAATCTTTTACACTGACGAATCGATAGAGATTGTGATTTATTTTCTAGATTTTTAGTGTAATAGTGAGATTTCTTATCCGGTCTTGAATAAGCAAACTTCTTTTTTAATGTCTTGGTAAGCGTTTCTCTTTAAGACATTGAGTCAGACTTGAGGTTAATCTATACGTTAATTAGCAAACTTATTTCATAAGATAGCACACATAGCAAACATTTTGTACCCCTTTTTAAAACGATTAGGCAAACGGTGGAGTATGGAATTTGTCATAGTTAAGGTTTACATTGCGGAAGACTGCAGAAATCTAATTTTTTTTAATAATATTCACTAGAAATACAATAAATTAATAAAATAAACAGTACACACACTAAATTCATGTGACATATATGATAATATACAGACATGTTTACTATTTTCTTTAAGTACAAGTAAATTCTTTTGTCAATCTTAAAAGAGATTGTATTGTTTATAGAACGTGGTCCCAGGAACAAACTTTCTTTTTAATTAACAACAAGCTAAATTCTTGTGAACAGCTTCGTTTTGACGAGACGTCCATCTTTTTTATCTTCGAAAAATCTCGAATCGGGTAGCTAATGAAGTTAAATAAAATTAAAATAAATTCGATGGGGAAAAAATATCGATTAATCATAATAATTATTTTTTTACTTCAATCGCTTAATTATTTAATGAAAAACACAAAAAAACTTTTGTTCTACATATTCGATGGTTTTTCTGATGTGTCCTTCAGTCTGAAGATTCAGAGTTATGAGGTTTTTAAATTGATATTAATTAATTTAAAAATAATCTAATTTTCTCACAACAACTTAATAATTTTATTATTATAATTCAAGGGTTACTATCGGACTAAGAAAAGTTTCCATTTTACGTGTAGGACAAACCTACACGTAAAATGGAAACTTTTCTTAGTCCGATACTCTAAAGTATTCTTTTTTATCTATCTTTATTAGTTACCCATTCAAGATTTTTTGAAAATATAAAAGATGTGCATTTCGTCAAAATTAAGCTGTTCACAAAAATTCAGCTTGTTTTTAATCAAAAAATAGTTTGTTCCTGGGACCACTGTCTATTAGGCTATGGTCGAGTTTGGAAAACAGACGATTGATAGTAAAATGAAATCAAAGATGACATCAATTTGCAACCTTCTAGGGACGAGTGACCTATGCGATGTCACGGAAATGTAAAAACCAGCTAGAAATGGACTAAACTCACCAAAAAATAAAAAAAGGACAGCGGGATAATTAACCACCCTCGTCTACCACACTTTCCACCAAGTCAGTATAAAAAGAAAAGCACACCGTATACGAAATCATTGCACGTTTTACTTCGATTTGAAGTGTTTTCAGGAGAAACAAGCACTCATTACCTCGACACAAGTCGCAGCAATAATAGAAAGAATCAACCATGCCTATTGCCTATAGACACCAAAGATGTGAATGATGCTTTGCTACTGATGTTGGTCAGGGCTCCTTTAAAGAATATGCCATCTTCCATTCTACTAGGCATGTCGTGAGAGACGATGATTTTCTTTACGTGTCCGCATTCCGCATTGTTTCACCCGGGTCTGGTACTACTACGGTCTTACTTATTCCTGCCGCCATAATGTCGTGTTCCGGTTTTGAGAGTAAGGTAGCCGGTAAACGGTTGTTATATTATGATATAAAAAATCTATGTGGCCTATTCTTATCTTATCTTATAAATTTTTAAATACTATCTATACATATAATAAAATCGTGGGAAAGTCAAAACTGTACATTGAATATTTTTTTAAAAGAATACTTGGGGAGCGATCTACAAACGATATCGAAGCCAAAAATATAGTTTTTAGAATTTTTGTCTGTTTGTCTGTTTATCTGTTTGTCTGTATGTATGTCCGGGGTAAACTCAAAAAGTACTGCATGGATTTACTTCAAATTATATACATATAGGCTACATATTATCACGCCATCACTTACGGGGAGGGGCAGTGCGGAGTAAATCGCACGCGCGGACGAAGTCTCTGGCAACAGCTAGAAGATTATAAGAAAACACTTTACTAACATTATGGGCTTTAATTGCCTGAAATAAATGATTTTTATTTTATTTACATTTTTCAAATGATTCTTCAAACACGAAGTAGAGTTCGAATGATTGCTTACAGTGGCAATCTTAAATATACTTCAACTTTTCATTGTATAAAGGTCGTAAACTTGTGAGACAGACTATAAACTAAGCGAATTAGAATTAATAAATCATTTATAAATAGAAAGTTATTATATTCCAGGTTAAACGATATAGTAAAAATCATAAATTTTTATGAGCTATAACAATTTAGAGAGAATCGTCTTGTTTGTATCATTGTAATAATCTTAAATGATTTCATTGATTCTTTTACCGTTAATAAGCGGCGTTTCGAATATTTTATCTACGTTAATATTATAAAGAGATTGAATAATTTATACTTTCCATCGTCGGCACTTGGTGAAACTCCGTCATAATTATTGTTTTAAATTTTACACTTGCACTGTTTCACAATTCACTAATTATATATATTATATACTTTTTTTATTTAAATAGGCAACCGGTTTTGCATTTTACTGCATCATCATGATGATTGAATAATTATTTATAATCAACTGTCTTGTGTAACTTCTCTCACGAGTAGATTAACAAACCGTTGATATCGGTTTTCATATTATCAATTTTCATTCCTTAGGGTCTTTTTATTACAAGAAAGCAAACAAAGAGATAAATCTCTATGTTAAAATAGAAACCAGCTCCTATAGAAACCAAAGATTAATCAAAAAAAACCAAGGAGTTAATAGTGTGTTTTTATATCATAAGATAGCAAACAAGCAGATGAGTCTCCTGATGGAAAAAGTCAATCATCTCCTATAGACATCAAATATGTTAATAGTGCGTTGCTATCTTGTGGCGAGGTCTAATGCCACATGCATAAGTTACCATTCAAACGGCAACACGACAGTAACTAGCGCTGACGCTATTGCGCTAGGAATAGGTAAGGCGGTGGTACCAGACTAGGACGAGATAATGCAGAACTCTACCATCTAATAGCCACGATGTTAGTGAATCGCATAGCCAATCGGTCGTCTTTTACGACTTGCCTGGCAGAATGGCAGTTGTTCTATTCTTCAAAGGAACTCGAGTCTAACACGGGGGAAGAGGAGTCTACCGGTTACCTTACCCTCTAAACCAGAACACAATAATGATAAGCATCGACGCTATTACGATTGATTTTTGAAAAATATATTATGTATTTTTTACTTACTTCAACTATGCTCGTGCCAAAATCGGTTTTATTAAAATCGGTTCAGCGGTTAAGCTGTGAGAATATAACAGACAGACGTATGCATTTATAATATTAGTACGGATAGATGCATACCAATTTTATATATTCTTTTATCATCAAAAAGCTATTTATTCTATTCAGGAATAAAATAGATTTGTTTTTTGGTTTGGCTCTACCTTAATCTCAGAAATAGCGGTTCCTTATGAAACAAAATGACTTATAAGGGTTTTGAATAAATAAACTGGTTTATAACAGTATACTGGAGACTAACAGTAGTCTATCTACATACATGTGATGTTCGAGCAACGCACACATAGACACCTCTCACGGACGCGATATCTCGGAATGGTTCGGTAGTTTGTTCCGCGCCAGTCGGAGATATCGCGTCCGTGAAAAGTGTCTGTGTGTGCTATGCTCGAATATTACTTGTATGGAACATTGACTTCTGTTAGTCTCTAAGTATTCTGTGAGTTTATGGAGGTTTTTGAAAAATATTTCTTTGTTGTTCGCCGCTTTCAATTTTTGTCCGCACTGTGCGTGACGTACAATTTTACGCTTTTAGCTTATACTGGTTTGTATGGGTTTATGACGGGCTATCATCTCAGATTCGCTCCAAGCGAAACCTTTTAAGCCGCTAAATACCTATATTAACTTGTATTTTTTAAACCAGTTTCAAGTCAACTGTGCAATCCATCGGTGACATAGGGAGAGTAATAATAATGTTAACGATAAATATCACAGTACAAATTACACGCCAATGACATTACAGGACAAATTACTTTTGCGGTTAACTCAATATTTAACCGCAAAATTAAGCAAATTATTTGTTTGTAATACGATTGTCAGTCAATTATACTAATATATAGAAATACATATATAAATACTTTAATATATTCAATAAACAATCAAACCCAGAAAAACAAACAGCTATGCTCATCACACAAATGTTTGCCGTGTCGGGAATCGAACTTGAGCCCCATTGATACGTAATCATGTTTGCCAACTAGTCGATCAATGTTGCCTTCTAAAGTAGATATACTATTAGCCCTCGTAAAGTTTAGCTAGTGTCTGGATGTAAGCCCTTCTACATATTTGGGTAACTCAAAACAAGCTACGTTGGTTAAAACAACTCATCTATCAGATCTCGGTGGAATTTCTTCAAGTTTGCACGTACAATATCACTATATCTACTGCATCTGAGTTCCTCTCACGTTGGGAATACTGCTATAAATGTACAGTCAATAACATAAGTTGTTTAGTTTAAAAAAAATATAATAAAAAAGTAATCTAATTTGCGACATTGTCCGAAATTTTTGTGGCTAACTTCTAAAATGTCATTATTTTATTTTTTTATTTAATTAATACTTTATTGTACACTTATATAAAGACAAAAAAAATTAAACGATACTTAAAAATAATGCACAAAAAAGTAAGCTTATCCCTAACGACAGAGATTTCTTCCAGCTAACCCAGAAAGTGAAGCTGAGAAAGAAAAGTGGAAGGCATCGTGCACAAGCATAAAAACAAACACAAATATATAAATTACATTGAAATTCTAATTATTCATACATTGCAAGGATAAGATTATACATACATAAGAAAAGGCTAAAACGCAGATTGATGACTATAGTAAAGAGAAGTTAACACAGTAATAAAATAAATAGGAGAGAAAAAAAAAACTACGACAATGACAGGTAATGCTTCTTAACCCGCTTCTTAAAAACTAGCAACGAGAGGCTACTGCGGATCTCAGTGGGTAGAGAATTCCACAACTTCACTGCGTGGACAGTGAATGACCATGAATACGTTTGAGAATGTGACACAGTAAAACGAAGAAGAGAGCCAATATGATAATAACATGGGGAATCGGAGAAATGCAAAAACGAGAAACGCTCCCGAAGGTAGAAACTTACTTACAAGCTTACTTAAAAAGCGTCAAAAACTGAGTTACTGATTTAGCTCATGCTATTTGAATCCCTGAGTGATGCTTTGGTTACGAATTGAAACGTGTGTTGAGTATGTTACTGCTGCGATTCAAATTATGGATTAAAATTATTTCAAGAGACAATTTTTGAGGTGCAATATCTTTTTCGGTTGCTGGATATTTTTCGTGGGAGTAATTTCGGAAAAGGGACGGAAATATATTACAGAAAACCGAAGAAGCGTGGGTTATATAAGCGTGGGCATTATACCTCGCCACAAGATAGCAACGCACCATTAACATCTTTGGTGTCTATAGGCGATGGTTGACTCTTTCCATCAGGAGACCCATTTGCTTGTTTGCTATCTTATGACATAAAAAAAAGACACGAGGAAAGCAAAGTGAACGTCAATAGACAATCCAGTTAACCAGGCCGTTTTTGTTTCACTAGTTTCGCTGGTGAAAAGGTTTGCAATCGCCATATTTGCTAATTTGAGCTATAATTGCTTATTACTAGCAATATCCAAACTAATATATTTTTAACGGGCGTATACTTATCCTACAATACAAAAAATACAGACAACAATTTTGTGTTTGAATATACACGGTTCACTCCATATGCAAATTTTACTGCGAGTACAGCTATTGGTAAAGTAATACCTTTTACAACCACAGTTCAACATGTGACTATAATAGCACTCATGACATGAATAACAAGAATGGGATGGTCCTTGGAATTATCACTTAATGACTATAACAGGGGTTTTACTTTATGGTAATAGCGCAGTTGACGATGTTTATGTATAAGTCTACTCCGATAAATACAACAAAGTTAAAACAGCATTTAATTTAAAAAATATAATAGAAATAGAAATAATTAGATGGCGCTCGCCGTATAAAATTGGTATATTTTCATCCATCTTTAAGTTGAAAAGCAACGTTACCTTCTAAACTGGAATATAGCGCCTGCAAGAACTGGCGTTTTTAAGTATTGGCCATTTTCAACGAAAACGTTAAAGATGTGGCAACAAATCTGAAAGAGACGTAGAACTGTATCTCTTAATTAATATTAATCAATAGTGATGAGATAAGAACCACCTGGCTTTTTTTAAATCATAAGATAAACAAGCAGATAAGCAATCTGCTGCTAAAGGTGGCGCCCATAGACATCAAAGGTGCTAATGATACATTTGCTATCCGTGTGGCAGGATGGTAATGCCATATGCAAAAGTTTACGCTGGAACACAACAATAACAAGCATTGACGCTATTGCGGCAGGATTAGAGAAGGCGGTGGTACCAAATACTAGAGCGAGACGTTGCGGAACTCTAACACCTAGTAGTCACTATTTTGGTGACACGTGTAGCCAATCGGTCACTTTTTACGACCTGCCTGGCAGAACGGCAGTTTGTCTATTCTTCAAAGGAACTCGGGCCTACACTTAATAATTATTAGTAAAAATTATAGTGATATGAAGCGCGTAACTGTAAGGATTTTTCTTATTTTTCCAACACTTGAATACTAAAAAAATTACTTCAGAAAGAACGACAAACAGAATCTCTTTTTTTCTCAATGTCTGCTTCACTCAGACATAACAAGTAGTGTAAGGAATGAAACAAACTTCTGTAGGTCTGAAAAGAAAAGACCTCAGCAGCAAAATACTCCTTCCACGTCCACTACTCTTTCCACCACGGCAGTAAAATGCATAGAAGGGCACAGTATATATACGCAATGCTAGTTTTACTTTGTAACTGAAGCATATTCTGGAGACTCAAATCAAAGCAAGTCCCAGTGGCATAGCAAATATCACTAACAAGATTTCGTTTAAGGATACAAATTAGATTACCTTAATTTCGTTTTAACAAAAATGGGAGATGATGCTTATTTTAAAATAAAAAAAACTTTTTGTAAGCACTAAATTTATTATTGTGAGCAAAAAAGGTATTTTAAACTTAAGGAATTCAAAAATTAAAATTTAAAAACTACACTATTTTCCTTTTTAATAAGCTAAGTCTATGGTCTGGTGGTCCGGTAACAGTGTTGACCACATAACCACATGTGGTCCTGGGTTTGATTTTCGGGTCGACAATTTAAAAAAAAATGTATTTTTGCAGTTTTCTGTTAAAAACAACGCTGTCCGGGGTTGGATAAATGCCCGGTTGGCGGTAGGCTTGCCACCTTTTTTTTTTATACACACCTATCACCTTATCACATTGTGGGACTAGGACAGTGTCTTCGACTAATCGTGGGTGCACTGGTTGTACCTTTGCCTATCTTTTCGGGAATACGGGCGTGAATATACTTTTTTTTAAAGGTTTTGAATGCAATCATTGTTTTTGATCTTTTGAATGGCTTGCAACCAGTGAAATCAGAGGTATTACTATGTCGATGCTTGCAACATAGCTTTTTTGAGCTTTTAAAATGTAATGTAGGCTACAAAATTGATTTATTTGTAAAATCTGGAGTAACAGTTTTAAATAAAATCATCAATGATTACTCCTGAATTTATCAACTGATAATAATCCGGTTTGCGGTATTTGATAATATTTTTCAGTCAAAAGAGCTAATTAAATTCATAAATCGGTATATCAGACCGATATCTAATTTTAAAAAAACCTTTTTTTAATTTTTATTTAAAGGTTTTTCGAAATTTCTCGATATTCACTTATCCGAATATTTAAGTTTGGTTAACCTCAATCAAATGCAGTCAACTGTGTTTCAATCGGTCCAGGCATTCAAAACTTAGGAAAGGCTTACATATGCATACACGTATACAGATAGACGTCAATCGCAAAAGTTCAAGAAAAGAAAAAAACGAATTAATTAGACCTCAAAAAGCCGAGACGAAAACTCAATTTTCGAAAATCGGGGCGTAACCAATAAAGCTACCTATTGGTTTTTGAAAACTAAATGATCGTTTTTTGCTCAAATAACATTTCTGCTTGTGGTGAATAATTATAATTTATGTAACATTTATGGAATAATATGTTCTTCGTTACATGTTTTATTAACGGTTACGCTTCGATTAACTGTAACAGATATACAAGTAGGAAGTTTTTAGGTAATTGGAACGTTAAGATCACTTGCGTAAGCTGAAATTGCAGAAAAGATATGTATTTAAATATTATATCGATTGCAATAAAACAAAAAAATATTTTTTATTCTTTCATTTTGTTGAGATTTATTTCAAACGATAAATCTCGTCGTATTTTATTTTACAATCTAAAATATTATTGATTAAATCTAAGTTCCTTACAGAATCGTATACATTTTTCTGGCCACGCCAAATACTGGCTTAGCTAAGACACTATATTTTTTATATTTAACTTGTACAAATTGACTTATCTTTTTTGTTTTTTTAGCGTTCCTGACACATTTTCCCAAAATGTGTTGAACATCTTCTATGTGATCACACTCATCGGATTTTCATTACTAACTTGTGGTTTAACGTGTATCTTATTCGTACCCGATGGTAAGGTAACGGGTTCAGTCCCTGGTTTTAAAAAAATACAAAATTAAAATTTCCTTAGCACTCGGTGTCTAGTAGCAATATATGTGTTTTTAACTTTGCTTTTGTTTTTAACAGCGCCATTGATGTCTTGTACAAAGAAAAGTCAAAGCTTCTTAAAGCTCGGGTGGAGAATTACAGGAATAAGCTTGTGTCTTAGGTAGAGGCCACCATGGAGCGAATCCAAGAATGGGGTAAGGTTAATTTTGTGGAGTTTAATCCGTCAAAGACACAAGTTTGCGCGTTCATTACCAAAAAAGAACCCTTTTGATTTGAATCCAGCTTTAAAATACCTCCCTAACTGTCGACATTGAAATCTTGGAATTAAAATTCCCTGAGATATTCATTTTCGTAGTCATCTGGAAGATAAAGCTAAATTAGCGTCCAAAAAACTCGGGTTGTTTAGCCGGGCGAAACATTACTTCACACCTGGTTAAAGACTTTTACTTTATAAAGCTTAGGTCTGTCACCGAAGGAGTACTGTTGACACCTATGGGCTGGTGCACCTAATTATCAAATTATTCTATTTGACCGCATTCAGAGACGAGCTTCCTGCATTATATATAATGCAATATAGTTGTATTAAATACGATTCCAATGTGACCAAACATCTGATGCCTCTTGGTTTGAGAAGAAATATTTGCTAAGAGTTTGCTCTACCGGCTTTATAATGGGGAGTGTTCTGAGAAATTGTTTAGTTTGATACCAGCTTCTTCTTTCCACCGCTACGACACTTGTTGAGGCCGAAACCTTCTCCCACACTACCTTGACTCATTGTGTTCATCAACAGTACGGTTTTGTCGGAACTTTTTAGTTTATACAACCAAATTATGGAATAAACTCCCGAAGTCTATATTTACTGATAAGTATAACATTGGATCTTTTAAGAGGTGGATTAATAAATTTTTTAAAAGTCGGTAGCACATTTCCTCTTATGCTGTGGATGTCCATGGGCATCGGTAACCGTTTCCCATCAGCCGGCCCGTTTGCTCGTCTGCCAGCATATAAAAAAAAAGATAAGGTTTTCGAAAGTCGATTTTTCACCAGGCATCCATGTTTTGAGGTCCCAGGAACCTTTCCGACTATTTTTATAATAACGTCATTATGTCTGTATGTATGTATGTATGTATGTATGCATGTGTGTATGTATGTATGTATGTATGTATGTATGTATGTATGTATGTATGTATGTATGTATGTATGTATGTATGTATGCATGTATGTATGTATGCATTTATGTATGCATGTATGTATGTATGTATGTATGTATGTATGTATGTATGTATGTATGTATGGATGTATGTATGTATGTATGTATGTATGTATGTATGTATGTATGTATGTATGTATGTATGTATGTATGTATGTATGTATGTATGTATGTATGTATGTATGTATGTATGTATGTATGTATGTATGTATGTATGTATGTATGTATGTATGTATGTATGTATGTATGTATGTATGTATGTATGCATGTATGTGTGTATGTGTATCTGCGTGTGTGTATCTGTATACCTTAGCTTTTGAACGGCCTGACCGATCGAAACACGATTAGAGCATTGGATTGGGTTCTACTTAAATTAGACTTCCTGAAATTCAGAACCGATTCGGCTTTGAGATAAAATGAGAGAATATTATGAATAGAAATATTTGAAAAACCTCAAAAAAAATTTGGCGAAATATATTTTTAATAACTTCCAGATTACTGCACCAATTGAGTAGAAAGTTTAATTATCTCTATTCCTCGAAAAACTGTGCCCAATGCCGAAGCTTTTTTATTGTTTTTATTTCAAAATAACTTAGACAGTTGGTCCAAATGGCCATTACTAAGAAACCGCGTTTTTGGGCGAGTAGAATGTTATGTTGTGTCAGCCAGAATTTAAGTTAAATGGAGTTATAGCTCGGCCTAAGCATAGAAAAGTCAAGTTACATTGACCGTAATCATGACTGGACTTTGTAAAGGTCCGAAGATCGACTCGACGAGCTTGGCCAACACGACGAGCTTCACAAGTAAGTTTTATATATGCATGCGTTTTTGACCTGTTTATATTTTTAAAAATGATAGTACAAGCCGTTAGTTTAAAAGTTCATATAGATGCCTCCTGTGAGATAGAACCTTGGCTGACAGTATTTTGACAATAAGTGAGTAAGATGCCACTTACTTATGATGCTACAAGATTGCGAATCGTTAATTGACTTGATCAGAGTCTCGAGTGTTAGCGAGCCGAAACAGTGAGCAAAGTGGCCACGCTGGCGTTTGTGTGTATATTGTAAATCGAAACGTTGAAAATTGTAGGTAGGTATATATATGTCGCTGCTTACCCGTCACAGCTACACACTAGTGGAAGAGCACACAAAAATATGTTTTTACGACATATAATCGACAAATTCTCGCCTTTTTTCTAGTAATGCAGTAATAATATGGATGTATTATACATAAAAACTTTCATCTTAAATCACTATTTCTATTGATATAAACCGCATTAAAATTTGATGCGTAGTTTAAAGAAATAAATGAACATACAGCGGAAGCGACTTTGTTTTATACTATGTAAAGAAAATATAAAATAAATAATATCGGTTGCGCAGTTTAGAATTCACTTGAATGTTATGTGTTGTAGCGTTAAAGATTGATTTGACTACTAGAGAGATAACCATTGCCGGTAGTCACCAAAGATGATAACGATGTATTGCCGTAGCTACAATTTAATAACACTAGCTAAAGTTGTAGATGATAAATTTAGAAGCTAATAAAAATGGTTGCTGTTTTAATGTAAATAAGATTATACAAACCACATCCAAGCCTCCCGCTGCGCGTGTCATCTAGGAATACAAACTATCTAGGAAGTGTGGATCGGTTTTTTGTTAAAATCCTCGTTTGCCTCTGCAGGAGGTAACACGTCTTGAATTATTTTTTGTAATAGTGGTGTTTCTAGTATACATTTATGACTAAATAGATTGTTGACACTTATTTACCGTAACAAATCGAAAATCCATATCCATTAATATTGTAAATGCGAAAGTAAATCTGTATGTCTGTCTATCTTCACATCTAAACTACTTCAGTGCCAGAACAATTAGTTCACCGATTTAAATGAAAATTGGTACAAAAATAGTTTGAAATTCGACAGAATTTATCCTGGAAATTCCACAGGAAAGCGGGTAAAACCCCGGAATTGACTATATTTTAAACCACGGTAATAATTTAGGCTACTTTTAATTTATAACATTTTCCACGCGTACGAAAATGCGGACACAACTACATATAGTATCTATATAAATAAAAATGAATCGGCAAAATAGTTGTACGCGTAAACGTTAGGGAAAATGCGCATAATTGGAGCTTCTTTTTTGTTGTGTTCTTTTTTTTTAATATCATAAGATAGCAAACAAGCAGAAGGATCACCTGATGGAAAGAGTCAACCATCGCCTATAGACACCAAAGATGTTAATGGTGCATTGCTATTTTGTGACAAGGTCTAATGCCACATGCATAAGCTACTTACCCTCCAAACCGGAACACGACAGTGACCAGTTGCGGACCATTGCGGCAGGAATAGGTAAGGCGGTGGTACCAGACCCGGCCGAGCCGATGCAGAAATCTAGTCAAGGTTTGTGTAATAGAAATAATTAAAAAATCGCACAGAAAAGTGTTAAACTCTGACACGTGCGAAGCCTGAACGGGCAGCTAGTTTAAATAAAAATCAATTGCCAAAAATAACTATCTACGCATTACTCCAAAGTTAACACTAGTAAGTCACTCTTTAGCTACTGTTGGGTATATTTATTTGTAATATGAATTATATTGTAAATACTGCTTGAATGTAATATTAATATTCGTTTATCTTGCATAATAGATATTAGAATTTGTTGTTATCAAAATGCTGCGCTACAGTGGCGCCACTTCCGCAACACCGTGGAACTGTTTCTATCAAATTATAAACTTGGAAGTGGTGCCGTCTGGACTGATCTGTTTGAAGTTGACATTTTTCAATCTACCCTACTTTTAATTATTGTAAGACTGTGTGATACTATAAAATACCTTGTCGGCCTTCTCGGGTCATTCTGCTGTAAGTCTTGAAAGAATAAACATCTATGTACTTCAAACTGTTTATTATTAAAAACGAACCTAACACTGCTTATTAATTTTTAAATAGTTTAATATATAAAAAATATCTCAGGTAGTTGAGGACTGCCGACAGAAAAAAATAAAAAAATAAAATATAATATTAATTATTCGACCGCCCCGTTGGTCGAGTGGTTAGTGACCCTGACTAGTGTTGCCAAATTATCGATAGTTCCGCTATCGATAGTTTTAATCTAAAAAAGCCTATACCATCGATACAACCATCGATTGTATCGATTTTATAGATACTATCGATTCAATCGAAAATTTAGAAGAATACAATACAATCTGCTAAGTGCAATACTATCGATACTATCTATAGTATCGTGTTTCCTAATTAAAAAATAATCAATACTATCGATAGTATCGATACTATTGAATGTCTAGGAAACAATAGTAGCGATAGAATTTATAGTATCGATACCATCGATTGTTTTGAACTATAGATTGTATGCTAATTTACGATAGTATCGATAGTGCCGATACTATCGATACTATCGTGTAGTAGAAATTCAATAGTATCGATACTATCGATAGGATCGATACTTTTCTGACTGGGAGATACGATACTATCGATAGTATTAATAGTATTTTATTTTGCCAATAGTATTGTATCCTTTTCAACAATCGATAGTATCGATACTATCGATTTAATCGATACTATCGATTTAATCGATACTATCGATTATAATATCGATAGTACTACTATCGGACTACTATCGATAGAATATCGATATCCTATCGATAATCCACAATCGATCGGCAACACTAACCCTGACTACGCAAGCAACGGGGCTCGGGTTCGTTCCCCGACGGGGACAAGCATTTGTGCGAGGAGCATAAATGTTTGTATTTCCGGGTTTGGGTGTTTATTATGTATGTAAAAGTATTTATATATGTATTTCTATGTATTAGTATCGTTGACTAACACCCATAACACAAGCAAATAATTTGCTTACTTTGGGGTTAGATCAGTAAGTGTAATTTGTCCCGTGAATATTTATATTTAAATAGAAGTAGAATGTAATATTAAAAATTAAAATGTCAATATCCAAAAACATTAGCATGTTGCTGATGCGAACCAACAAGATTTTCCTCTACCACAAAATTGTCGCCTTTAGAAGTTTTCATTTCAAAAAACGTTACTTTGTATAAAAAGAGTAGGAAGTTCTTTAGATACTGGATTATATAAATCGACGATGTGAAATAATATCTGGCGAGCATTATATTGAGTGATGTGACGCAGCAGGTGCCACTGCCCGTTAGTCTTACTTTATGGGACCAGGTCACGCAGGAGCACTTAATTCTCTACAGCATTTGTTCACGGCACTTGGGAGATGGAAATCGACCGTTAGGCGTACGGCAAAAACATTTTTTCAATGGCTTACACAACTTTACTTGTAGGTATAAGATTTTCTCCTTGACTGACTTGTGATTTCATTTTATTTAATTACTAGCTGACTCGGCAAATGTTGTTCTGCCTTTTTAACTACTCTTATTTTTAAGCTATTGCATAGCTTCTATCGCGGGCCTTGAGCGTGGAGACCGAATCCAGAAATTCCGTAACGAAAAAAACCTAACACCCCCCACTCCGACCGGCACAGCGGTGATACTTTTTAGTTTTTCCATCTATCGATAAATACCAGAACTTTTAATGACTTTTTGAAATATCACGCTTGTCTTTTTAGTTCAGCAACCCGCCTTTAGGTGGCATTGGTTGTATTGGAAAACTACCGTAATCATATATATATTGCAGTCAAAACTCTTAACCAGTCAAAAGTACTTATGACTGAAAAGAACAGTCAAAAGTGATTTTGACTCGACAGGTTAGTCAAAAGTACTTTTGACTTAAATTACAGTCAAAACTAGTTTTGCCCAAAAGAGCTGGTCAAAAGTAATTTTGACTCTCTGAATCAGTCAGAGGTAGTTTTGACCGACATTTATCAGTCAAAACTCTTAAAAGATAGTAATCAACTAAAATACAAAAAGTTCATTTATAAACTTTTATAAAACCTGGTATTGTGTTAGAAGTACTCAATATTTAAAAAAATGAGTAACCAAGAAAAGAAAGAACAATTTTTACCATGAATTTTAACTATCTAAGAAGATATAAACGATAGTCATTTTAATGTAGAGAAAAATTTGAAAAATTTGCTAAGTTTATGGAAAAGAAAACACCCTTGCAGTCCGGTAGACTAAAACGTTTCACGCTCATTGAGATATGTGGCATAAAAATATTTAATAATTAAGTAACAAATATCAATTACTCTATCAATTTTTATGTATTTTGATTTTGAGATCAATCATATTCTTTGTATTAATTTTGATACCTATGCTTTGAACTAATGTCTAAATACTAAGACAAACATATCATGCATAATTTTACAAGTTCTGATTGTGCTTACAGCACGGAATAGTATTTCGATTTTTTAATTCGTATTATATTTTAATTTCAAGCAAAGAATATAATAATTCAATTTTGATTCGGCAAATATTTTGACGCCGGCGTTTTCTTTGTATTAATTACATTATCTCCTAATAAACAATTGCTTAGTAAATAACTGAAAAATATAGCAACGATACAACTTGTTTTAATAAGATAGCAACGCACCATTAATATATTTAGTGTCTATAGGCGATGGTTGACTCTTGCCTTCAGGAGACCCATCTGCTTGTTTGCTATCTTATGATGTAAAAAAAAAGTTTTAGTCATTTAAATCGTTGACAATAATTTTGACTGATGCTCTTGCGGTCGAAAATAGTTTTGACTAATAATGACAGTTAAAACTACTCTTGACCATTAATTATAGGTCAATAGTAGTTTTGACTTTTGACCAACCTGTCCAGTCAAAACTACTTTTGACTGTTTTTTTCAGTTAAAAGTACTTTTGACCGGTTAAGAGTTTTGACTGCAACATATATAATTGTAATTGCATAAGTTGATAAAAAATGCTATGCAATAGCTTTACCGCGGCAGTCTCCGAGTGCCACACGTCTTTTTTTTCTATATTTTCTCACCTTTTAAACCTTCCCTGGACAATAATTATTTAAAACCAAAATTAGACAAATCGGTTCAGCTGTTCTCGAGTTTTAGTGAGATTACATAGATTAACTATAAAAAAGTATCTTCACGCCTGTATCCCCGAAGAGGTAGGCAGAGGTACAAAAATGCACCCAGCATAGCTGAAGATACTTGTCCCACAAATGTGATAGGCAAGCCTATCGCCAACCGGGCACTTTCCAATCACGGGCAACTTTGTGTTTATCAGAAAACTGAAAAAATCATTTTTTTAAGTGCCCGACCTAGGAATCAAACCTGGGACCTCATGTAGTTAGCGCCAACGCTGGACAGCTAGACCACACAGGCGACTAACTATAAAATGTACCAATTTTCAAGACTCCCGAGAAACTTTCCAGGCAAAACTATCAAATGAACCATATTTTCTTAGGTAGCTACATAAAACTGTAGATAATAAATATTCTAAAACTGAAATACAAAAGTTATTTCAGTTTTAATACCTCAATTGTTACTGTTTAGGAATCATTTATCAGTGTCCAAAAAGTATTTTTCCAATACTTTTTATGAGATCTGAAAGGCGTGTCTCAAAAAAGTAAAAGGAAAAACAAACTTGCGAAATCGCCCGAGTTTGAACACTTGATTGTGAAGTAAGTTTGTTTGGATGGTTCGCTTCCGTAAACAGCTGAGCGTTCTGAAATATTTGCTCAGAAAATCGCTTTAACAAAAGTATTTTTAACATTTTTAATGTTATAATATCTTCTCTTTGTATTATGTGTATTTTAACTTGCATTTTAAACAATAAATTAAGTTGTATTTCTATTTTACACTGCTACTCAATTAGAAAATACAATACAATATCTGCTACATTTCTTCAACAGTAGCAAAAACTTCTATGTACTATCAAAGTACGTAGTACATTAAACACTCTGATCAGAAGTCATCCTTCTACATCAAAAGAATACGGGCAAAACTTCTACATTGTTTTTTTTAGTTATTACCTAAAAGTTTAATATATTCCGTAAGATTCTATATAAACTCCTTATTTTATCCGCATTAAATAAATATTGTTAAACTTGGGGAAGAGAAGCTAAATAAAGCTGGAATTTAGGTAAAGTTAACGTAAACATTCAATTCAGTTGTCATTGGGTGTCTTTGGTACAACTGCTTATTTCAGAAATTTAAGCTAGATTGATAAAATTCTGAGCTAAGATTTTGCCAAGATACTTTTTAGATACTTAAAATAACTAAAAAGAATTTAGATTTTAACTATTCTTTGGTACAAAAACAGGGAGAATTTTTATTTCATACTTATAATGAAAATAATTATGATATATAAACTTACTGTTATATAAACTTACCTACTGCTACATTTCTTCATCAGTAGCAAAGACTTCTATGTACTATCAAAGTACGTGGTATATTAAACATTCTGATCAGAAGTCGTCCTTCTACATCAAAAGAATATTTATTCGTATTAAACAACAATATAACTTATCAATAGCACAGAAAAATTGTTTAAATAAAAATGTCGCTTATGATTTAGGTCCATATTCAGCGTAATTGTATAAAAAAATTTAATTTTTATGTGCCGTTGATTTCTGACAAAAATTATAGCTTCTATAGTGCACACCAACTGTTTAGTCGGAAAACAACCTACGATGTGTATCAGCTAAAATCTCTGCTACTTTTCAAGTTATATTGTCATAAAATATGGAAAAATATAAATATGTATGAAATAACCTGATAGTTTCTATATATGACATTAGTTTTCATACCTTGAAAAATTAATAAAAAATCAGCATGAAAACGTCTTTCTACACGTATTTCCCCCTTAAGTAAAATTCTAGTAATAGGGCGGACTTTTTTCCGGTGCCCAGGAACGGCATTGAGATTAAATCCGGCCCTGCGCGTGGCGATAAATAGTTTCATTTTGATAGAGCAAAATCGCGAAATGACCCACCTCTAATTGCTACTATTATAACAGGAGTAGGTAGGTTAAATAGTGATACCAAATCCGAATGAGAAGTAACTAATTTCCACTACCTAGTAATTATGATTGTAGTGACACTTATAACCAATTGTTTGCTTTTAAAACTGCCTGGCAGATTGAGAGATATCCCAGTTTGGACCTAAATCCGTAACAATGTCATACTTATTCACAAAATATATCGTTGCTACAAGACAAATAGCGTAAAATGACGAAATGAGATAAACATTTGCTATTTTGTGTATTAGTTTTACGATAATTAATGTATTTGCGTTATGAGAGTTTAGGGAAATTCAGGAAAATACGCTTTGCATTCCAATCAATAGCACAACATATCTTATTAACAATTACATAAGAGCCAAAATTGATTGAACTAGAATATAACTTCATTGGAATAGACTTACAAAACAGAATTCCATTACTGTCATGTTGTTTGTATACATCGATTACAGAATTTTCACTCTTATATCAAAACTCGTAAAGTTGAAATTAGGAATTCTGACAAAAATATAAGAAGAAATTAATTAAAAAAAATACCTATCCCTATTCCCTAAGGTACATTCATCGTACCTGAAGCCTTATATTAATTGAAACAAAAGAAATATATTCTTATTTCGTTCCTTGGGTGAAATAAAATGTCTTATACGCCTACAATCATATTTAGTTTTTTAACAAACCAGCTACAGCTCGTAGTCTGAATACTAATGAAATTTGTAAAAATATGAAACTTTTTTGGAATAAGCTATTAATCTATATCTATATTAATATTATAAATGCGAAAGTTTGGATGTTTGGATGGATGGTTGGATGGATGGATGTTTATGTATTACAAATAAACTCACTTGTACTTCCAGTTCACGTATATTTTTTAATTTTTTACTGTTCACATCCAACCGGTTTCGCTTATTGAAGCATCATCAGGGATGTTTTACACATATTTTATAATATCTTTAACATATTTTTTACAATGATTCAAGTCATATTATTAGCTACTCTTTATAGGTAAGTACTCTTTATAGGTAAACACCAATAGAGTTTAGTATAAATTAAATTAGAATATTGAGTAAATATATGTGTGAACTGTGTGTAATATACTCGTATTTTAGTACATTTGGTAGACATTTATAGAATAATAATAACATTTAATTTACATTATATACCCACAAACATAATTTCTTATGACCATCGTTAAATTAAATATTGTATATATTTCAGCGGCATAATAGTTAAATTACAGACTAAACGATAAACTAGGTTATAATTACTAAGCCAACGTTTTAGGACCGATTTGGATTTTAATGAACCTTACTAAAACTACATTTAATTAAATTGCAAATGGTAAAATATTTCATTGTTTTACTATTTTTCATTTATTATTAATGATTCTCTTTCATTGAAGCTTATAAATGGTGACTTTATAGTCGAAATGAACTTCTAAGCTTTATTAGCAACTAGCTGACCCAGCAAACGTTGTTCTGCCTTTTCAACTACTCTTATTTTTTTTCTATATTTTCTCACCTCTTAAAACTTACCTAAACTTCAACAAATAATTCAAAACCAAAATTAGCCATGATTTATATATATATATATATTGGCGTTTTCATATGACGTAAATAAAGGTACTGTCACAAGCACGAGGTTAATGCTCTGATTTTTACAGTTTTACGGTCAAATTACTCATGGAATTAAAGAAAATAAGTCATAGTCATAAACATAATTGATGTATAAACAAATTCATATTTTGACATTTACTTATCGTTCTGAATAAATAACGCACATTTGGTAGAACAAGGGCACAATTGCAGTTTTCGCAATATTTCAGGAGAGCCATTTTAAGATATTTTTTGCATTCAATGTAATCTACCTCTGTTTATATTGCTCTTATATTGTTCTTCTTTACATGACTAAACTACATTCTATATTCTTTTTAATCATGCAGTTAACAAGAATTAAAAACTGACAATTTTTTTAAATTAAATTGGTTTAAAAACCAATGTACCCCATACATTTGTGCCCTTGTTCCACCAAAATGTAAAATTATTGTGTAATTATGACTTTATTTGCGTAAGTATAAAGTTATAATACTCGCTCTATTTTAATATTGACAGGGATAGAAGAAGCAAACTTTTAATATCTTTGGTGTCTATAAACGATGGTTAACTTTGATTTTATGTACATCTATATATACATATAATAAAATCGTAAGAAAGTCAATGTATGTCCGGGGTAAACTCAAAAAGTACTGCATGGATTTACTTCAAATTTTGCATGAATATTTATCTATGGGGGAGGAGCAGTGCGGAGTAAACGAAGTCCGCGCAGACGAAGTCGCGGGCAACAGCTAGTATGTATATATAGCAAACAAGCAGATGGGTCTCTTGATGAAGAGTCAACCAACGCCTATATACACCAAAGGTGTTAATGGTGCGTCGCGAGGCGAGATCTTGTGGCGAGGTCTAATATCACATGCATAAGTTTACCGGCTACTTTACCCTCCAAACCGGAACACGACAGTGACAAGCACTGACGCTATTGCGGCAGGAATAAGTAAGGCGGTGGTAACAGACCCGGGTGAGACAATGCAGAACTCTATCATCTAGTAGCCACAATGGTAGTGACTCGTACAGTAAATCGGTCACTTTTACGACCTGCCTGGTAAAACGGCAGTTGGCCTATTCTTCAAAGGATGGAAAAATCCAACACGGGGAAAGCTTGAACCCAACATGGTTCTTTTGATTAGAATGAATATCTGCGTTTTTGCTATTTTTTGATGTTAGAAAGCTAAAAGTATTGATTTATCGTGCGATATGTCTCAGTCGTGTTGCATTTGTATATTGTAGACCGCTTCATTAGCCAAGTTGTTATATACACCCAACCACAGCGATAGAAAGGAGGCTGTGTTTGATTCTCGATAGAGACAATTGTATAATGGATATTGATTATAGATGTTTGTATTTCTAAGTCTGTGTAATTATTATACATTTTTCATTATTTCATAGAATAAGTTTTCCTGAATCTTAATATCACATACTATCTGGGGTAGCTGACATTTTGTCTTTTCATTCGACTTCTCGCGTACAAACTCATACCCAGACAGTATGAAATGTTTTTTGAGTTAAGCCCCGTTATCACTTTGATTAGTACGAGTGGGAGTGTTTAATGCAGGTGCTTAGTATTAAGATAAAAATACGTGAAGACAGCCGTTGATCAGTGCGAGTGATAAGTAATCAGAATCTATTCACGCTGATTACGAATCACTTGCACTGATCCACGGCTATCTTCATGTATTTTGGCTTAATACTAAGCACCTGCATTAAACACTCACACTCGTACTAATCAAAGTGAAAACGGGGCTTTAGATTATTAATTAGATTTTCAGTAAAGTTAGTGGTTAGCTAAAAATAAAAATGCGTTCATAATTTTATAAAAATATTTAATAATACTTACATCTCCTTTGTATCTAGATACAATATTTACAAAAACTTAAAGTTATTAGCCTAAGAATTAAACTTCAGAATCAAATTCTAAACAGAAACAGGCAGTGATATTGCTGATTGAGTATTGTTCTATCCTAAAAGCTTTACACTAATTTCATTTACATGTAGAGATCACAAAGGTACACAATAATTAGCTATATATGAATTAGAAAATGTCGGTCTCACCAAGGTAATAATACAGAAACAACATATTTTTTGAACTTTATAGATCTTCATTCGATTCTGGGACGGAACGAAAAATGACATTTCTTTTTTTCTAGAATAATTCCAGAATCGTCCCAGTGTCAGGAAAGACATAGTAGATCAACACCTCCTAGTCTTGAAAAATTTATTGATGCCGTTTATATTAAGTACCTACTATAAAAGCAATAGTTTTATTAATATTGAATTGAACACTCATTTTGATAGTCAAGAAACAATGAATCGTGGTGAATATTATTTTATAATATTCATTTTATACTATTTGTAAGTTAGCCGTCTATCCTATAAGGTAAACAGCGTCGTATTTATTTCCGACTTTGCTTATAACTCTTTTCCATAGCTACCTATTGATTCTTGACTACGAAAAGTAAGTTGTCTTTCCTCTGGCTCCAAATTACTTTCACAATATTTTTGACACAATAAGCCTAGCGGTTAAGCCATTAAAGTATACAAAATAAACGGATAAATGTTCAATTTACAATATTGCTATGTGTATAAAAATCCTGTATTTCTAACAACTTGTTATAAAATCTGAAGCCGTTGGAGTTTGTCAAAACCAAGTATCAAATATTAGATTAGGTTAATTTACGTAATAAGATTAATGAAGATCCTAATTTAAGATGTTCGTACAAATTTTATTCGTTTAAGTTTCTTTTCTAATATATATTCCTATTTAAAAAAATATAAAATATGATATACTATATAGCTATAAAGTATGATATACTATATAGCTAATCAATAAATAAATATTATATGGCTAAAATAATAAAGGTCATTAAAAGTTAATATTCTTATTTTATTTTACAATAAAAATTAAGCTGACAATAAATTATGTCGTGTGAAGCCTTTTTATATAAAATATTTATGTAATACTTAATATGTTTTCTCCTTAATGTAATGTAATTTTTATTTTTGACGTATTTTATTTGTAGTTTTAGAATACATACTCGAATTATGAGTTTCAAATAGTAACGTTGTTATATTGTGTACCTTTGAGAAATATATTTTTTACCTAACATGCTACAAAGACGGTTATGATATTATCTTTTGCATTACTAAAATTATTTTCAAAAACTGTGACGTCACTATCGAAACAAATCACATTAAATCACTTTGAATTTCACGCTCTATTTTAGTTTGGTAATATATAATATATACCGTTATTTAAAGACATAGAATTTCTCTTAAGACATAAGAGTTCAAATTAGTGCACCCACTAAAGTGTCAACTAATCTTCCATATTTAGTCGACAAATTTTAAATTGGTTCTAATATAAACCATAAATGTATTTATCGAAAAGTCAAAAATCATCTTACTACCATGTTAGGAATATAACTAATTCAAATAGTTATTAATAATGTTAAAAATATACATTATATCACACGAACCTGTCCATCCAATAACGAAGATTAATTTGTCGCTGTCATTAATAAACATTCTAATCTGGAGTTTTCAATAGATATTATCCAATTCATGTTTCTAATCTCAATAAAAAAAATTAAAAACGTTTTGCATAAGTTTCAACATAGAATAGTGCATTTTGTAGTATGTAATAATTTAATGTATGCAAATGACAAAAATAATAACTTAGTAGAAGTAATTTTATTTTAACTTGAAAACTTTTATTTTAAAGGATTTTTTATCATAAATTAGAAAATAATGATGAAAACAAATCAAAAACTTAGTTACGAAACGATTTAATAATAAGTCATTCTGATTTCAATATCATCTACATCCAGCGCTAATTGAAAACAGCTAATTATAAAATATTTGTAAAGACCACAAAAATATATTTTAAGACCCAACAATCATAATTAAAACTATTAAGTTTTAATTTAGATATGGTTTAACGTATTGAAAATTTAGGTCCGCTTGCATTTTACAAAGTATTTAACCATAGTAAATGTAATTTAAAAAGTATTTAAATAGTTTGGTGCATGTGGACCTAAATCTTTCAGAATTAGGATTTCCACAAGCAGTATAAAAATTAGTAGTTACCAAATAAAATTGTAGAAAACAATATAGTTGTTTTATTAACAAGACTCCGAAATTATTTGACATCATCAAAAATTATAACATAATGTTTAATTCTTGTCCATAATTTCAACGGTTCTTTTATTCAATTTTATTGTATAAAAGTTACTTATTATTTTTTTTATTTCGAATATACTAGAGGGGTAATAGTTAATACAGCAAAAGTAATGTACAAGAAAACCGAATTTTTGAACAACAATTTACTTTCGATGCTTTTGAATTTGACAGTTAAAAAGATTTTACGTAATTGTTTTTAATTTTATAAATTATTTTTTATATTAGTTAATGTGGGCTTCAATAACTTTAGTAGAACATTCATTGAAATACTCTTAATTTAGAATTTATCAGTAAAGTCTTTAAATGTTTAATATTTAAAATAATTTTAATCAAATCTGTTATTCTAATATCTAAATTACGTTTATTGAGTAGAAAGAATGTTATAGATCATTAAATTTGGGTCCTTAAAATATTTTGTGATCATCGATTTCAGAACTAAATATGACTACAGTATTTGCTGCTAAAATAACTTATCTACTTGCTGGTGCTTGAGTGTGGTGGGCGCATCCTTCAACATTTTCTGGCCAATCGCAAACATTTTCGTTAGGATTGAATACGAGGTTAGAAGGACATGGCATGTGGTGTTTTCTCTCTCCCTCGCACATGTAGTACATGGTGCAGTCGGCTTTGTCTGGGTGATATGATATGTGGCCATCTTCTTCTTCACACGTTACTTCATTAGCTAGAAAGAAAAAATGTGTGAAGGTTAGTAAAAATCAAAATAATTGTATATTTACTTAATATGTCATATATTGAATTAAAATTTCAATAATATACCTATAATAAATTCGATAGATAGTAGACGCCCTCTTGGTTATATTGCTATCATTTAGAACCAAAGCAATGTATGAGGCATAGAGAATTGCCCACAAAGACTAATGTTTAAGCAAGCAAATAGACAGTTGTATTTTTGTTTCTAAACTTATATAAATATTTATCTCAGGTTACAATAATTGAATAACACTTGCAACATAAATATATTGCTCATTTGGATCAGGGCGTGGAGTACTGTATATTTAGTTGTTTATTTAAAAGACGCTCTTTCTATCTTTTTGACGAGTCGATGAGATCTTCTCGATATCCATATCTTAGGTAAATATGGTGTATTAGCTTTGCTTTAATAATAATTAACATATTTGAACTACTTACGGTCTTTCGTAGTGTACTGTCCGTTAGGATTGTAGGATTCATATGGGCCGTCATATTCGAGTCTCACTTTATAGTCGCCTAGTTCTTGTTTCATGGCCGTTATTAGAGGATACTTCCCAGTTCCACATGAGCCTCTGAAATCATCCATGTCTATGGACCAGACCATTATACCACCAAAACCTTCTTCTTTGAGCCACGCCATCTGTTGGTAGAGATTATAGCAATATTTATTGTCAGATATTGAAAAGTGCATTTTTATAATTTTTTTAGCTATAGATTTACATGTTTACAATGAAGACTGAGGTTATCAAAATTCATATATTTAGTCCGGGCTTTTGAAAATTAATTCACGAACCAAAATTTATGCCAGTAGTAGTCTAAAATATATTATTGAAGAGCATCAAAATTCATAATTGCGATGTTGGACTTCGATAACATCTACATCCAAGAAACTTACACAAACATTTTTATGTGGGAATATGATGGCAAAACGAATTTAAGCTAAAAAAATAAAGCAAATAACATCACAGAGGCTGAGTTCACTACGATTCACCAATTCGTTAGTTGGAGCGATAGTTACATTCTTAAATTTGGAAAAATAAGTTGAGTTATTATTAAAATCAAAAATAGAATGAAACGAGTCTTTAATGAATACGTTTAACTATTACTAAACTTTAGAGAATACGTTGTTGCTTGTTATCAGCAATATACAAAAATATTAGCTAAATTTGTTTAGTGCGTTAATACATTATGGATAGTTATGGCTACAACCTGGAGCTGTTATTGGGACTTTTTTAAATAAAACTCACAATTTTCAAACTTTTTCATTACTTTTAGTCGTAAAGGCATTTAAAGTACCAAAACTCAACATATTACGGCATTAAATATGATATTTTATTTTAAGCACATTTAAATCAGTATTTTCTAGGGAATTAAAAGAAAAGTATCTTTTTAAAGTAAAATCATTTTATTTATCGGGAGATACTTTAAAAAAAATTACCTTTGTCTTGAGTGATCTCTCGTCATCAAATCCGACCCACTGGTCATCCCTATAGGCGAAGGGTACCATCTGTTCGTTGTCCCATACAAGCGTCGTGTTGTCTTCTCTGAGGAAATCACAGATCTCGTAGTAGGACATAAAACCAGCCTCGTTTGTATAGCGACCGGCTTTACCTGTAAATTATAAGGACACAATTGTAAATAGCTACCGATTCTCCGTCATTAAAATATACTTTATTTTGAGGCTTCTTGTTTTGACACTCGTCTGTGTTCCTGAGAATTACCACTGTATTTATACTAGAAATACGTGAAGATAAAGTATCTCTGGTACTTCCTTCTGCTATTTAGATTGTTATTCATATACAATATGTCATTGAAATCTATATATATTATACATATAATAAAATCGTAGGAAAGTCAATGTATGTCCGGGGTAAACTCGAAAAGTACTGCATGGATTTACTTCAAATTTTGCATGAATAATACTAACAGGTCGGGTCAACATATAGGCTACATATTATCACCCACGAGGGAGAAGCTGTGCGGAATAAACGAAGTCCGCGCGGACGAAGTCGCGGGCAACAGCTAGTATATAATAAAGAAGGCAGGTGATAATACGCAGCTTGGGAACACCATATTCGACACATTAGCTGTTATGCACTAATAATTTGATTTCATGAAGTTTATGCCTTGGTAGACAGACGTCGAGTTGACCTGATTATTTATTTTTGGGTTTGAAATTAAAAACTATACATTAAATTGATCGAGAAGAAGTTTAGGGGAAAATTTATGAACATCGGAAATTATATACATAAATATTATCCTACTTCAAATATTTTTTTTATTTTATTTTAAAATGTGTGTTTTAACACTTACCACCTCCAGAAGCTGGCGCCCCGATATCGAACTGCGTTTCGTTAATTAAGGAAAATGACCGTCCGTACGTCGGCATTCCGATCATCAGCTTTTCTTTCGGTGCTCCTTGACGAACCCACTCACGAGCCGAATAGTCCTACAATGAGTCACATTCACTAAATCAAACATAATTATAACTATTGTCTTTAAACTCTCTATAGATAATACACACACATATATATAGATATATAGATAGAAATACACACACACATACACTGCACACTCACGCACACAAAACACTGTACTCTTATTATTTATATTATGAACTAAGGTTAAGAGCCATTTCACAAAATCGCCTAACTGAAATTTAGATATTTTCTAATCGATGCGAGAGCTGGACGTCGTCGTCCATATAGTGCACCTAGTGATGGTAAAATGAAAATATTATTGATACTTTTAATATTTTAATTATTACTACGAGGTACTAATTTTGCTACCCGGACATAGGGGATTTCATAGTATTCTCTTTTATTTATTTTTGAAATAAAATAAATGAATAAAATTTAGGTCACTTATTTTTGCATATGAATAGAATATAGTTTTATTCTATGCCAATTTCTGTAGAAAAATGACTTTTTTTGAAAACAAAAAACAAAATTAATATTTGGTTAATTTTCGTTGAAATAGGCATATTTGCTTAATTAATTGGATATAGTTATAGACCTTTTAGGAAAAAAGTAATCCATTCAGGTACAATTGTTAGATGTTTCTAGTAATTTAGTATTTTTTCTAATTAAGTTTGTTGTTTCTATCAGTAGCAATACCTTTTGGAATAATAGCTTCTTTGCGTAATTGTCGAAACTTGATTTCAGAGAACATTTATTATAAGAAATACAATTGATGATTAAAAAATCTGTTCCATTGAAGCAATTTTTAAAAGATTAAACTACCTAATACTACCACTTAATTAATTAAAAGTACCTAATAATATGAAAAATTAGAAATTGGAAATTTTTGATTTCTCGCCGTAAGTTGGTCTAAAGTGTAAACTGCCTCTTAAGCATTCTGCTGATCTACTTGCCCCTTTTCATTAAAATAAGCTTAGAAATTATAGTAAGCCTATTCTCAAAAACCAGACATTCGATTTCAATTGAAAAATGTAAGGTTGGCTACCATTTAACATACATCAGCGTTTTTTTCTTATGTACTCTTTGTGTATATTGAAAAGAGGAATTACGAGGTTTCTTGTCGGTTTGTATCTACTAAAACCAGGCTTCCGAAAAGGTGGTGTTTTCTTTTATTTCTGTAACTTTTGTGTTTTATGACGTTGGGTGTATTTATTTTTATTTCATACTCTTATAAGTTTATCAACACTCAAGTATCAAAATTTACTGGACTTTTTCAGTTTGGGATTTTCTACAAATCATCGATAAACGAAATCGTAAATAACGATCACAAAAATATTCATAAATATTGGATGGAATTAAACTAAAATCACAAATCAATCATCATAATAAGGACACCATAAAAGGAATTATTAAAATAGAACTTACCACTGTCAATTTTTTCTGGTAACTGGTAGCACTTTCTAGTGGGAATAGAGGGCTGTTATGTCCGACTTGTCGTTCCCATTGTCCATGGAAGTCGTATGTCATCACATTAATGAAGTCCTAAAAACATTGAATTGCTAAAATTTTTATATTAAAAAAGAAAAGGAAAACGAAAAATTACTTTTAATTTTGTGAATTATACTTTAATATACATGTAATAATAAATATAATTAAAGAAAAGTGTATTAAAAATATATTTAACTTGTGTCGGAGAACCTAAAAATCATTGTCAAGTTTAAAAAAATCAGGCTGAAAATAATAATGTAAATTTCCTTAGTATTATTTTTACCATAGATCATAGATAACCTTTCTAAAGTTAAAATATGTGCCAGTTGTGAAAATTCTTGAGACTAAATTTTATTTCCCAATAACAGTTTTGTACTTCGATGTAATGTTATCATTGATACATGTATCTTTCTTATTGTCTTGACTCGAATGCCGTGACCATTTCCAAACGACGATATGTTTCTATTGATTACCTTCCTTCGTTGAGTTCATAAAGTCCGGTCTCCACTCAGACGAAAATATTTCCCCGTGTTGGTCTCGAGCTCCTTTTGAAGATTAGGCCAACTGCTGTTCTGCCAGGCAGGTTGTAAAAGGCGACCGATTGGCTATATGAGACACTACCATCGTGGCTAGTAGGTGGTAGAGTTCTGCATCCGGTACCGGGTCCGGTACCACCGCATTACCTATTTCTGCCGCAATAGCGTCAGTGCTTATCACTGTCGTGTTCCGGTTTGGATGGTAAGGTAGCCAGTAAACTTATGCACGTGGCATTAGACTTCGCCTTAAGATAGCAACGCACTATTAACATCTTTGGTGTCTGTAGGCGATGGCTGACTCTTTCCATTAGTAGACCCATCCGCTTGTTTGTTATCTTATGATATAAAAAATACTATGGAGGTTTTTACATTAAAAATTTTTGTAGCAGCTTTAGTGCTAGTGTGTCATGACTTCAACGCCTCTAATGAGGTACAAAATATTGTTGCTATGATGTTGTCGATGGGATCACAATTTATCTCATAAACAAAAAAAAAACAGTATATTATGAATATTAGCTTTGGTTTATTCTGGGAATCCCGAAAAGGTTTGTGTGATCACATTTATATTTATCGAAAGCGATTCCATAAAAGGATTATCTTACCAAGTATTTAGAAATTTCTGGCACATCATATCCAGCGGCGATTGCCTCAAAAGAAGCTGGAACAGCTGCAGAGAGCAATAGACGTGGCTGTCCTGAAGTTTTTGCTTCTCCTTCAAACGCTAATCTAAGCTCTTTGAGTAAAGATACAAATGCTGCTCTGTCATCAGCACCTCTATAAAAAATAAAATTAATAGATAAGAAATTTTTACTCATTGTAGTAGGTACTACATTTGTTTTTCATTTTTTCTGTCTCTATATCTCTTGATGGAAACAGATAATGCTTGTTTCAGATGTCAGATGTCAGGGCACTATGTACGAGTATGCATAAGCACATAAGTTTACCGAGTAATTACTTTCTATCATAACAGAAAAACGATAAGCATTAAGACCATTCCATGTGTTGGCTCCGGGCTTCTTTGAAGATATAACTGCCGTTCTGCACGGTAGGTCATAAAAGGCGACCGATTGGCTATGCAAGTCACTAACATCGTGGCTACTAGGTGGTAGAGTTCTGCATTGTCTCGCCCGGGTCTGGTACCACCGCCTTACCTATTCCTGCCGCAATAACGTCAGTGCTTGTCATTGTGGTGTTCCGGTTCGGAGGGTAAGGTAGCCGGTAAACTTATGCATGTGACATTAGACCTCGCCACAAGATAGCAACGCACCATTAACACCTTTGGTGTCTATAGGTGATGGTTGACTCTTTCCATCAGGAGACCCATTTGCTTGTTTGCTACCTTATGATATAAAAAAAGACCATGGCGGTTGAGAAAGTTACTGCGTTGATATCAAACGTCTCATATTATTTTTTAAATAAATCAACAAGCTGTACTTTTTATTCACTAACAAAACATACTATAAACATTCTTAAGCTTAAAACTTCACGAATACTAGAAACTACAAGCTAAACGATGCAAATGTAACATCGAGAGTGGCACAGACACTACCGAGAACACAAGTGGCTAACATCATCCCCTTAACCCCGACTCGACAGTGCGACGACACGGAAACAAAATACTGTTTCTTAAAAGAATTTTCTAGAAATTGTTGCATAATATAACTTTAAGTGGGTATAGGGAACAAACATTGCGTTTTATGTCTGCTAATGTCTGTTTCAGTGGCCACGAGAAACTAATAATAGTTTTGTTTCTATCATCTCATGATATATTGTGATATTGTATTACACATGTATTTTAAATGTTAGTGAATCTTTAAATAGCCGAAAAACGTATGCACGTTGTTAATGGTACTGATCTGTCTAGTGATATTGTATCTGTCTGTTGTGTCCACGAAGCACTAGTTGATCTTCGAGCTAAAATTCATATTAGTCCGCTGAGACCTGTAATAACCTAAACATTTTATCTTACTCTCTGAGAGGCGACCTCTCTATGGCCGCCAACACTGATCGTCACACGGTGTCGGTGTGGACTCCATGAGATTCGGGTTCGATTCCCGGGTCGGGCAATTAATTATGTGTTTTTTTCAATGTTCTGATGAAAACAACGTTGACCGGGATTGGATAAGTGCCCGTTTGACGATAGGCATGCCACCTATCAAATCTTCGGCTGTTCATCATATTGTATCTTCGGCTAATCGTGGGTGCACTTGTTGTACTCTCTGCCTACCTCTTTAGGGATACGGGCGTGAGGATACTTTACTCTGAGGTCTCTATTTCTCTTTTTTCTACAATAAATTCTGATACGTTCACCCTACTTAGAGAGAGCGAGACCTCAAAATGTGACAGCAATGTTTTACTTTTGTTTTCAAGACAGTATTAGAAGTGAGGTCTCGAGTTTTAAAAGGCTTTATGGTTGTGTCAAAGTCAAAATATTTCTTTCATGGAGTCAAAAAACTGAGAACCAACTCTGCAGTTACAATGGTCCATCAAAAAGCAAAAAATTATTTGAAAGAACGCTGTAAAAGTACTTTTAAATACGTTTCTAGCATACTGTTAAATAATTATGCTCAGCACATCTCTGTCTACAACAGTTAGCTTCACATTTTAGTATATCCTACGTCAGCACAATTCCGTATTCAGTATTTTCAGTTAACAGCTGGACACTATTACAATTGTCTCCCTTACCTTTAGACTCCATGAAATATTTTGTAAAAATATTCGTAATATATTTAAATGCAAGGTGCCGCCTGTTTTGCTTTTGAATGTTGTCAATTCCACGGAAACCGCTATAAAATCCAGAAGTCTATAAACCATCAAGTTCCATATATGGCAAAATTTCCACTAACAGTTATATACAAAAAATACATTTCAAATAAAGTCCTTGAGAATTCACATATATCGTGTTAAAAGTTTTAATAAAGGTTGTTTTTTTTACTTCACCATAGTGCTTCTGAATCTGTTAGTTGGATTTGATAAATTTTTATTGAATTTTATAGACTATTTAGTAAGATAAAGGCTCTGTTACTACGAAATATTCCTACGAAAAGAAGAATAATACAGTATGTAAAATATCTAATATGGACTATGCTTACAATTGCATCTTTAAAAGAATGAACTTGGATCTATATTTTAAGCAAAGAACACTGACCACGCTTCATAGATCGCTTGGGCTGGTAAATTGAATATCATGTCTTATAACGAAATTCATGTCAGAATTGTTGTTTTATTATTTAAAAACAATTTTCATTTAAAAAGTTCTTTATGAAAGTATTAATAAAATAATATTGTGACTTTTTATAAATTACTGACATTTTGCAATACGAGTCGTCAGTTTTGTCGTATTTAGTTTTATTACAATAGTATCTTATTGGACAAATGAGCTAAAATATTCTATATTTTGATAAATAAAATTAATTATATAATTAATTATATAAAGCAATATATTATTATTTTTACTACTTTATTTATAAAAAATATTTTATAGCGGTGACGAGACCACCATTTGATGCTTTTTGATGGACACTTCTATTCACAAAGCTGGTCCTCCTTTCTCTATACTCCATGTGAAAACAAGAACATTTAACATGACCGAATTGTTTTTTTTTTGTAATTACGACGAACTGCTCACTATGGAGATTTAGAAAAAATGTATTACATTTTTCTAATACATCTTTCGAGAATTTCTATAATGCTAGTTTATATTAAAAAAAATTACATATTTTTTAAGATATATTACGATCTCAGACAAGACAAAGGCCATTGTGGCTAGCCTTCTTTTTGATTTTGGAAGTGATCCCCATTTTCTAGTTATCCTTTTAAAAATTAACTTACCTTGGATATTCCCAATCGATATCTAATCCGTTGAATTTGTAGTCTCTTAGGAATTCAATGGCCTCATACACAAATTGGTTCATACGGAATACGTTCGAGGTCAGTTCTTTGAACGGTGTGGAGCCAAACGCCCAACCACCAATGGCTAGCAAGACCTAAAAATAATTTGTTCATTAATACATATTCATAGACCTTACCTGGAAGTCCATAATAATATTTATTTCATAGCTCCTCATATTGGTCCCCCTGTGGCAGATGGTATATTGAAGAATATACCATTTACTAATTTGCCAGGCAGTTAGCAAAAGGCGAAACATTGTCTATATGTATCACTACCATGGTGATAAATATGTGGCAGAGTTTTGCAACGTTTTGCTCGGGATTGGTTACACCGCCTTACCTATTCCTGCCGCAATAGCGTCATTGCTTGTCATTGCGGTATTCCGGCTTAGAGGTGAGGTAATCGGTAGAGTTATGTATGTGGCATTCCCATCTCGCCACATGGATAGCAAAGCGCCATCTGCTTGTTTGCATAAAAAATAGTTCAACACAGTTATCGGTCTTAATAAAAAAGTATCTTCACGCCCGTATCCCCGAACGGATAGGCAGAGGTACAACAAGTGTACCCACGACTATTTGAAGATACTTGGTTCCACAATGTGATAGGTAGCATGCCTATCAGCAACCGGGCACTTCCAAATCTCGGGCAACTTTGTTTTATCAGAAAACTGAAAATACTCATTTGTTTTTGAATTACTCGACCCGGGAATCGAACCAGGGACCTCATGTGGCCATCCCCGACATCGGACCACTCGATCACAGAGGCGATAATAGTAACCGTCAATGACCTTATTTTTTAAATAAAGACAAATTAAACCACTTTTATCTATATATGATGACGAATGATTTTTCAATTAACTTTCGAATCTATAATATTCACGCCCGTATCCCCGAAGGGGTAGGCAGAGATACAACAAGTGCACCCACGATTAGCCGAAGATACTTGGTCCCACAAATGTGAGTTGTCTGGGATTGGAAATTGTCCAGTTGGCGATAGGCTTGCCACCTGGGCAATTTCCAATCCCGGACAACTTTGTGTTTATCAGAAAACTGAAAAAACATTTTTTTAAGTACCCGACCCGAATATATTGCAATTCTATAATAAATATTTTGCATAAATTATATAATATTCTCCTATTTAATGTAATGAGCGTTAGATTTCTTGCATGACTAAAGTAGTACAATTTTATATTGTTTGACTGGGCCCCACGGATAGCAACACATCATAAATATTTCTGACGTCTATCTATATATTAGCTATATAGTATACACAGATAGTATTTCTGTCATCTCTTATATCAGCTACATCTCTATCTGATCAATTATAAAGATAAAGGAATAATAAACACCTTCAAATTAGGATTCTTCTCTCGTAACGCTACTACTTTTTCGTACATGTCACCATCTTTCTCGTCACCTTCAGCTAATTTATGGTCCTTCAGTGTAGCGAAGGCGTAGATCACGTGAGTGCAAAGCATAGGGTCAATGTTTTCTGGCATGAATCTTCCTGCACTAGGCCGTTTTGATGACCAGGATGTTAAGTAGCATAGGATTTGAGGTTCGCGTTCTAGAAAAAAGAAAATATTTTATAATTTATGCTGTAATTGTTAATTATAATTAATCTACTTCTTCTTTGGGTAAACTTTTAATAATATATATAAACTTTTATAATATTAAAATAATTTTTTTTAATAATATGTAATTTAATTTATCTCTTTATTTTTATACTTTTTCTTAACTTCTGTCTGTGATAGTAACAAAGGCGCTGGGGTGAGAAACATAACAACAGAACAATTAATTAGCAATCACTCTACAGTTACAAGTTTCCTTTGTAATTTTTTGTACCATTTTTTCATTACAAATCTCAGATTGCATACCAAAAAAGTCAAGTGTGAGCTTTAAATTTTAATTATTTATACGGCCTCTTAGGTAAGTCGACCTAAAACTTAAAGGGGGTAATAAAGTATCTGATTCTTATTCCAAATACATTAAAAAATCAGTATTTCCTCAACTACCTATTTATCTTTGCGCATTACTTGCGCGAACGTATTGGTGCGTGAATTTTTTTTTTGCATATAAGATAGCAAACAAGCAGATGGGTCTCCTGATGGAAAGAGTCAACCATCGCCTATAGAGACCAAAGATGTTAATGGTGCGTTGCTATCTTGTGGCGAGGTCTAATGCCACATGCATAAATTTACCGGCTACCTTACCCTCCAAACCGGAACACGACACCGACAAGCACTGACGCTATTGCAGCAGGAATAGGTAAGGCGGTGGTACCTGACCCGTGCGAGACAATGCAGAACTCTACCACCTAGTAGCCACGATGGTAGTGACTCACATAGCCAATCGGTCGCCTTTTACGACCTGCCTGGCAGAACGGCAGTTGGCCTATTTTACAAAGGAGCCCGGAACTAACACGGGGGAATTATGAGTTTATTGGATAATTAGGTTAAAATTTACGGGTGTGCTTTTATATTTATTTGGAATGAGAATCAGATACCCTATTATCCCCTTCAAGGTATAGGTCGACTTCCGACTTAGCGTCTTTAAATGAGAAATATGTTATAAAATATACAAAAATAGAACAACAATGTCAACAATGGAACTAACAGGCCGTATAAACTATAATATTTATTTGCACCCCCTATTGAAATTTTTCTGCTCCACTTGCTGGTTGACTGGCAGAGAATGCCTTTGTGGCATTAAGTTTAACCATTGTACAATTTTAGTGCATAAAAGTAAATAAATAAATAAATAATGTATACTTTGTTCTAAATAATCATTAAGCACAATTCGGATTACCAAATTATTATATTGTATATACCCAAAAACATCAAACCCTTCTTTAAATACTTTCATTAGAGTAGTAGAGTAATTTCACTTAATTTTTTACGAAAAATGTTTCTGAAATAACCAAATTATTATTACCTCTTACGACTATTATTGTTAATATTTACTAAGTGAAGGTCTAGAATCGATATACAATACTAGGTGGTAGAGTTCTGCATTGTCTCGCCCGGGTCTGGTACCATCGCCTTATCTATTCCTGCCGCAATAGCGTCAGTGCTTGTTGCTGTCGTGTTCCGGTTTGGAGGGTAAGGTAGCCGGTAAACTTATGCATGTGGCATTAGACCTCGCCACAAGATAGCAACGCACCATTAACATCTTTGGTGTCTATAGGCGATGGTTGACTCTTTCCATCAGGAGACCCATCTGCTTGTTTGCTATCTTATAATATAAAAAAAAAATGTTTATTTAAATGTTAAGTTAATTAAATTTGCTGTTTCCGTGAACAGTTCTCGATAAACATCAAATTTAATTAATTTCACCTTATAATTATGAATTTCCGCCAAGTATCGATTGACTCAGTAAGGCATTATTATTAATAATTAATTCAATAAATAATGTGATCAGTTCAAATATTTGTCTTGTAGTCAAAATCGATTATTTCCGAAACAATTTTCTTTTATATGATAGCAAATGGAGTATGTTAGTGAAGCACTGGTATTGCGACAGAAAAGGGTAAAATAGATGTATCAGACCCAGAGGAGATATTGTACCAAATAGTTATTATGATGATAGTGACGTGTGATTCTAGTCTTATGCATTTTACGAACTGCCTAGCAAGGAGATATAATATGGTCTATTCTTCAAATGGCCCAGACCAATAGAGGGGAAAAATCCTATTCACCTTCAATTCAGTCTTCGTGTTCACCTTTCACGATATATATATATATATATATATATATATATATATATATATATATATATATATATATATATATATATATATATATATATATATATATATATATTGTATACCGCCTTGATAATATTGAAATACGGTAAATATATATTTTAAATATGTTGCTTTGAATACAACCAATTATGTAAATAAAATTTCACAAAGCTGACCCCAAAGTAAAAAGCCTATTATGTACTGAAGGTTAACAAAAACCACGCGGAGAGATCGCCGTAAGCTCAATCGTGACCTGCATTATTTTCAACTGTATTGTATACTTTAGATATTACTATTAGCCCATCGTTTCATTCTAATATTAATACAATACTTATTTTTGTACAATACTTACAGAAATTCATTCTTAGATTCTAGGTGGTAGAGTTCTGTATTGTCTTGCCCGGGTCTGGTACCACCGCCTTACCTATTCTTGCCGCAATAGTGGCAGTGCTTATCACTGTCGTGTTCCGGTTTGGAGGCTAAGGTAGCCGGTAAACTTATGCAAGTGGTATTAGACCTCGCCACAAGATAGCAACGCACCATTAACACCTTTGGTGTCTGTAGGCGATGGTTCACTCTTTCCATCAGGGGACCCATCTGCTAAAAAGAAATATACCTATTTAAAATAATAGTACAAAAGACAAGCTTAAATTTTTTAACATTAAATTTTCTACATTACTAGTATTTAAAGTTATTATAGACAGGGGGAAATTTATGTATCAGTATCCATAAAATAATTATACATTATTTTCTATTTATATATATATATATATATATATATATATATATATATATATATATATATATATATATATATATATATATATATATATATATATATATATATAGCAAATATAGTAATATAGTATAGCCTGAGACGATCGGACAAGCTTCGTAGCAAAAATCGTAGATGATCTACAATCGATATCGAAGCCAAAAATATAGTTTTTTGAATTTTTGTCTGTTTGTCTGTATGTTTGTCCGGGATAAACTCAAAAAGTACTGCATGGATTTACTTCAAATTTTGCATGAATATTACTTACAGGTCAGGTCAATATATAGGCTACATATTATCACGCTATCACCTACGGAGGAGGGGTTGTGCGAAGTAAACGAAGTCCCGCGGACGAAGTCGCAGGCAACAGCTAGTATATAATAAAATCGTAGAACATTAAATAATTCTGGTTGAATTTTCATTCAGTAGAAGTGGTCTTAATACGGTATCAAAATTCAATCGAAAATATTGTTAGCATATTTCTGACAATTCTACCTAAACCAGTTCATTTCACTTACGAGCTGTAACATTAGCTTCCGACGTCCGAACTGAAATATTATCCAGCAGATTCTTTGAAGTTCAAACTAATGATATTGAAAGATAAAAAATCCTCTTCCAGTAAAACGATATTACGATGTTGATAAGATTGTTTGAAATGCCTATTAGTGGAATTACCGAGTAGTTTGAAAAATATATTTTTGTTTTCATTTGAAATTGATACAAGTATTTTATAAATAATCTATATTTTACATATAATAAAATCGTAGGAAAGTCAAAACTGTACATTAAATATTTTTTTAAAAGAATACTTGGGGAATAATCTACAATCGATATCGAAGTCAAAAATATAGTTTTTAGAATTTTTGTCTGTTTGTCTGTATGTATGTCCGGGGTAAACTCAAAAAGTACTGCATGGATTTACTTCAAATTTTGTACGAATATTACTAATAGGTCGGGTCAACATATAGGCTACATATTATCACGCTATCACCTACGGGGGAGAGGCTGTGCGGAGTAAACGAATTCCGCGTGGACGAAGTCGCTGACAACATCTAGTACTTTAATAAAAATTATGCTTTAAAAAAACTTGTTCGAATTATTTTGCGTTTTTTGTCTTATAAAAGTCATCAAAAAAAGACGAAATTGTACGTTTAGTTTTAATATTGTTGTCTATCTAAATATACAGCTAAAATATGTTTTATTTTTAATTTTTATAGGTATTTAATTTGAATACATCCAATTAGATATAAAAAAGAAGGCCATCAAGCCAACTTCTCATTAAAAGTATTTCACTCTATTATACGTTGAAGGGTTATAAAAAGCCACGCAGGGAGGTCGCGGTAAACTCAATCACGACCCGCACTATTGTTTACTGGTTGCATTGTGTATTCTACAGATTACACTGTACTTATTTTCTTTTCATTAATCTCGTCTCATTTTGTTTAATTTATTGAGATACTAGCTGACCTGCGCAGCTTCGCCCGCGAGTCAAGTCAAAGTCAAAGTCAAAACATTTTTATTCAAATTATCCTTTACAGGCACTTTTGACGAGTCAACATTTTTTGAGTTACTACCGGATCGGAAACGCGGCCACATATCAATAATAGAGTATATCAATAAGTCGTCCAAAAAGCTTTTATAAAAATTTTATCCCCTATTAAAATTTTCCCTCCCTCCAGAGACTGATTTTAAAAAAAAAATAGCCTATGTTTGACCCCGGATCTTCAACTATATCCATGCCAAATGTTATGAAAATTGGTCTAGTGGTTTAGCCGTGAAAGCGTACAGACAGACAGACAGACAGACAAACTTTTGCATTTATAATATTAATATGGTAAGGATTTATGATACTTTTGACTTTTTTAAATATATTTTAAATAAAATACACAAATTGATAAAAAAGGATCTTCACGCCCGTGTCCTCGAAGAGTTAGGTAGAAATACAATATGTGCACCCACGATTAGCCGAAGATTCTTAGCCCTACAATGTGATAGGTGGCCAGCCTATCACCAAGCGGGCACTTATACAATCTCGATTACCTCGTATTTATAATAAAACAGAAAATAAATAATTTTTGATATTCCCGCCCCAGGAATCGAACCTAGAGCATCGAGTGGTCAACGCCGACACTGGACCATAAGACCACAGAAGCGATAAATATCCAAATTGATATAATTAAAAAATAAAACGCTATTGTAAAAAAAATATGTGTAAACAGTTGACCCTGCAGACCATCCCTGAAACTTCTCCCTTGATAAATCCCAAACAAATTGACCGATTTTATTTAATTAGTAGTATTAAACGCAGTTTTTAAAGGAGAAGAAGTGATAAGATTTTTAAGTCAATCGGTGAATTAACCTAAAAGTTATTTCAAAATTATTAAGTAACTTTGCTAAAAACAACGTAATTTTAATATTTGAAATTTAATATTTGAAAAGCTGTAATTTTGAAAATCTACTGGGCTGATTTGATTCCAATTTTTAGGAAGTCAAGTTGAGTGGAATCCAATCGAAAGTCATAAACCGCGTTTCGATCAGTGTAGCCGTTCAAAAGTTATGAGATGTTTACACACACACACACACATACATACATACATACATACATACATACATACATACATACATACATACTGACGTCATCGTGAAAATAGTCGGAAAAGGTTGCTAGGACCTCAAAACGTGGAGATCTGGTGAAAACTGGATTTTCGAAAATCGGGCCAAAATCAGTAACTTCCTTATCTATGTACGTACGTATCGGGAAGTTAGTAAAATAAAACAGAATTAGGATATAAGATAGTCACCCAGAATTCTGAGCTAAGTTTTCAGCCGAGATTTAATAGATGCATAGTTAGAAACGTTCAGTGCCGCCATTTCACTCAGCGGCGTCCTTATATAATTTTAACACTATAGTTTTGATCATTTTAACTGTCAAACGATAGAAAATTAGTACAGGCTAAAACCGGCTGTGCTCAGATGCTTAGAATAAAATTTAATTCACTTTGACTAACTAAAATTAGTTCGGCCGAACACGTCCAAAACCTTTTCCGAACTCGCTATGAGCTAACAAACGTTAAGAACGAATTCCTACAATTTATTTTATTATATTCAAGTAATGCCAGCAAAATGATCTAAACTAAAAATTTAATCAACTGTGATGCTTTAATCAAATTATATTTAAGAGAAAACTGTTACTTATGCATAATTTTCTCGTTAGTTACAGAGTTACCAACGCAAGTGCGATTGACTTTTGACTGAAGAATAATCGTACTCCTGAAATATTTCAGTTAATGTAATTTTAAATTTGGATTGCAATGATCAAAACGAGAAAGTTATTAAAAAGCATCAATCACGAGAAATGAAACACTTAAATCTTGATGAAAACTAATCGATTTTATAAATGAAACTTGAATTTCTCTTTACTTTTTTGTACTTGACGGGTTTGCCTTCAGATTGTAATAATTATCATCTAAGCGATCTTAAAAGTTTGCGGGGACAAAAATCTCTAGCTAAATAATTTTCCACAAAATTAAAGCTAACATTTTGATTATTGATTTCGAGTTTTTTAACTTCCCGCTATGTCGTAGTACGTAATGTACGTAGATAGGAAGTTACGGTATTTGACCCGATTTTCGAAAATCGAGTTTTCACCGGATCTCCACGTTTTGAGGTCCTAGGAATCTTTTCCAACTATTTTCGAGATAACGTCAGTATGTCTCATAACAACTCATAACTTTTGAAAGGCTGGACCGATCGAAACGCGGTTGATGGCATTCGATTGGATTCTGCTCAACTTAGACTTCCTGAAAATTTGAACCAAGTCGGCTTAGGAGATTTTGAGAAATTTTGAAAAAACCCAAAAATAATTTTGGCGAAACAGCATTTTTTTAACATAACTTCCAGATTAATGTACCGATTGAGCATAAAAACTAATCAGCTCTATTCTTCAAAAACCTACATCTAATGTATAAATTGCATCAAAATCAGTTTTATCCGTTTGGGTGAAATCGTTGACGAAAAATTAAAAAAAAGTGTTTTTTCGACATAACTTCCAAATTTTTCAACAAATCATTTTTTGGTATTCTACAATATTTTGGTACTAAAAAAGTACGTCAGATGGCATTTTAAGAATCAAAATCGAATCTAATTTTCGAAAGTTACAGTTTTTCAAATATTAAAAACACTTTTTTTATATTTATTTATATTTTTTATTATTTTATTTATATTTTTAGCATATTTACTTTATATTTTAAAAATATTTTTCAGGCACTTGGACTGTACAATGGACTTTAAAATCTTACCAGCTTTACTGCTTTAAAAACTGCGTCAAATACCGTTAACTGGATCAAAATCAGTCAATTTGTTTAGGATTTATTAATGATGAAAATATTTGAAAAAAATGTTTTTTGACATTGCTACGAAATTTTTCAATCTATCGATTATTTAGCTAAAGCAATATTTCAAAACTCAAAAATTGAGTTGAATATCATTCGAAAGATTAAATTCAATCAGCATTCCCAAAATATACAACTTTTCAAAAATCATTAATCATTTTAACAAAATAGATGTTTGAACTGAAAAAATCTTTGTTATTGTTTTTACTCTTTTGAGCTCAAAGGAAGTTTCAGGGATGGCCTGGAGGGTCAACCGCCTACACATTTTTTTAACTATAAACGAAGTAAAAATGAGTTTGTTGATTATAATCATCAAATTTTTTTCTATGTATATTGGCAAATATTTCAAGACTATCCTAAGCCTTATCTGAATTCAATTTTATCAGCTCTAAGATACCAGATTTGGATATATTTAATGATTCACTCAATAAATTCAAACAGAAGATTTTGGATATGACTCGACATAAGTTGGAATTAAGGTAAGACTAAAGTAAACATTTTGATTCTCTCCTTATTAACTTTTCTTGTTGTTATTATTTTTATTTTATTTTTATTAGAAGTTATTTTATTTTAATGTATATTTTTTGTATTATTTTCGTTAAAATGTTTCACTATTTTTTTGTATGATTTATGTGTTCACCTGTAATTGGCAGGAACACTAGACTTGTACCTTAAGTTCTATTTATAATTTGTATTTATTGTGTATTTGCTGTTGGTGTCCCATTGTAAATAAATAAATAAATAAGACTAGAATATCCAATGAACGAGCGATTCTATGTTGTACAAGTATAACAATTGCTGCTTACAGTTTTCAGACGATTATCATGTATTGCTATCTACTGTACCTGACTATAACCCCACATTTTATGCAAGACCCACTATCTAAGGGAATGCAATAGTGACTAGTGGTTAGTAACGATAAGTTGGCAAGTCATTACTAGCCATTGGTGGTAGATGTCCGCAACAACTCGCCCAGGTATTTGCTACCACCACCTTACCAATTCCTGCAGCAATAGAGACAATGCATGTCTTGTTCCAGTTTGAAGGGTACAGTAGCCGGTCGACTTATGCATGTGGCATTGAGATGCCGCCACATGAATAGCGACGCACCATAAACATCTTTGGTGTCTATAGTGATGGCTTCTCTTTCCATCAGGACATCTGCTTCTTATTTTTAGAGGATCTTATGATTTAAAAATTCAAGTTACCTTAAGGCCCCATTTCCTAAAAAATGCTAATAGTCCAAGCGGGGACTCTCAAGAAGAGTAGTGCACTAGAATAACAACAAAAATGGACTATGCAATTTTTTTGAAAGAACGTCGGAAACCTCTCATACATCACAATATCTAATTAGCGTCTTTAAATGAAAAATGTTATAAAATAAAATCTAAATAAAATCAATCTATCTATTTCTGAGCATTGATAAACAAAGTCCTTCTTCCTTGATACCTAGAACTTAAAGAATTTTTATTTTAAACTAGCTGTTGCCCGCGACCCCGTTCGCGCGAACTTCGTTTACTCCGCACAGCTCCTCCCCGTAGAGGATAGCGTGATAATATGTAGCCTATATGTTAACCTGACCTTTTAGTAATATTCATGCAAAATTTGAAGTAAATCCATGCCGTACTTTTTGAGTTTACCCCGGACATACATAAAGACAAACAGACAAACAGACAAAAATTGTAAAAACTATATTTTTGGCTTCGATATCGATTGTAGATCACACCCCAAGTATTCTTTAAAAAAATATTCAATGTACAGTTTAGACTTTTCTACGATTTTATTATATGTATAGATAGATGTCTTAGAGGTTGCCTTGTCTGCCGGTAGGAAGTAATATGACAATTTAATTTTAGTGAAATGTATGGATATGTGTGTTCAGTTTTAAATTCCAGTGGTCAAGGTATAGTCTTTAATATGGGCTAAGCTAAGCACTACATAAATCTAATAATTTGTTATCACAGCGATAACGCGATGTATTCAGCTTTCTAGAGCTATTTGCCGAACAACAACGTGAGAAATACAGAGCAGCCAACCAAATACTTAAATAAAAGATCTCTCTTTGTTGTGTTTTAATGGCTATTCATTATTAAATACGTTATAAGTGGATAGATTGCAATGGTTAATTTCCATTTAAATAAAATCATCCTAATTGCACAAAAAGTACATTTAGAAATAGTTCTTTAAATTTTTATTCCAGTTAAGTGATATCTAAAAATAAAATAAGTATATTTTTCTTAACGTAAAACTGGAAGAAAACCGAACTTTTTCTTTATATTAAAAAAGTTTTGAGTGATTACTTTGAAATTTACGACGTATTTCAGTATCTTGTCATCAGAGCAAACTTTTTAGAAAATGTTTCGTTTATATTACGACGCTTGTTACAAAATATGTTATTTATAACCCGGCGTTTTGTTGCATGCATAAAACTTGGAGCCACTTACTTGTAAAGATTGTCGCTTTACTCGTAAATGTCTATTGCTAAATTACAAGGCTCGTAAATTACATTTGCTCCAATAAGCCAAATTATTAAGACCCCTCTGACCTTTTTATTTCACTGGTAAAAGAATAAACGGTTTCATATTCACAGTTCTAAAATGCCTGGACGTTAAAGGCTTTAGCGTAAAAAGCTCTCGATATCTGAAACTTTTAGTAACTATGTCGCGGGATGTCGTTTTTCAAGACTTAGAGGTTAGCGAAAGTGGAGTACCTAAAAGTGACCCTTGTGACACTCCTTTTTTAAGATCGGTTGCTTTTAGTGTCACGTATACAGCGACCCTCGTAGATTATGGATTTTAAATGAGCACTTTGACTTAGTGTAATTTTATCATTGTAAATTGATTGCTGCTTGAAATAGATAATGAAAAATTAAACTATTAGCTTTAATGCTTAAAATACATAATAAATGTTATTTCAAATGTAACATATTATTCAATAAATGTATACTATCATTGTACATGCATAAGTTTGGCTATTTGTTATGTTTTTACGGCAAAAAACCGATTTTCATGAAATTTGACATTAAAGATATTTGAATACTAGAAATCAAACATAGGGGAAACTGAAATAGGGGATGAAAGATTGTATGAAATTTCTAATACTGATCATAAGTTGTCCCACTCGCGAGCGAAGTTGCATGGGTCAGCTAGTGAAGAATATTTGAATTTGAAACTAATTATATGTGTTTTTGTATTGTTCAAGTCTAAATTATAATAAAAATAACGATGTATTGTTTTTATGTATCAAGTCTAAATGATAAACTAACCTAACCTAACATTCAACCATATGTAATCTTAAAAATTCTTAAGGTAAAAGGTTTTAACCAAAAAGAAAATAGTGTACATGGGTATATATTATGATGTGTATCATTTAAAAATTTGAATAGCTGTGTGCGTAATGCTTATTTTTATTGATGTTTTCTATATTTTAAATTTATGTATCATTAGATAAGAAACAAGCAGATGGTTCTCCCGATGGAAAGAGAAACCATCGCCTATAGACAATAAAGATGTTAATGGTACGTTGCTATCCGTATAGCGGGATGGCCATGTCACATGCATAAGTCTAACGGATATTATATAAATATATAAGTTATCTTTTGGACTCCTTCACAATGCAAACTTTAACTGTGCCAAATTTCACTCTTCCCCTTTCTCGTATTTGTCGTAAAAAGAGTTACAGAATTTTAGTTTCACGTACTAGTTTATAGGTCTTTCATTCTTAGAAAATATTTTTGATTATAAGTTTTTCTTGTAATAGGATTGCAAACAGATAGTTCTCGAAATGAAAAGAAATAATCATCGCCCTTAGACACCAAAGATTAATAATGCGACATCCTTGAATGTATCTACAAACATAGCAGACATAAATACATACTCTCCTGGTTATATTAGTACTGTAGGTATAATTGTTTGTTTCAATAGTTTTCAAGTGGTTCTTGGATAATTAAAGAATGTTACAGTTCCTCTAGAATGTTATTATAGGTCCCTGTGAACCACTACCTTTATTGTGACGCAGACGAAGTTGTGCGGGGCTGCTCGTGTAATAATACATTTTTAGATTACTTGAAAACAATGGTACCAACTTTTATGCAACTGATTTTTACGGTTGCATATATCTACATGGGAATTGTAATAAAATCAAGTATAGTACAGCATGGACTAATTAATCAGTTTGCCAATAAAATATTTTTTTACAGACAAGGTAATATTTTAAAGGGTAAAGTATATTCACACCCGTATCCCTGAAAACCTAGTCAGAAGTACAATGCACCCAGGATCAAAGATCAGAGTCCCACAATGTGATCAATGGAAATCCTGTCGCCAATCGGTTACTTATCCAATCCCGGACAATGTTATTTTTTTTTAAAAATTGAGATAACTCATTTATGTATTGCTCGACCTAGAAATCGAACCCGGGACCTCTTATGTTCAACACCGACACCGGACGACTAGACCACAGAGGTGATTAAAGGGTATTTTAGTTTATTGTTCGCTATTCACGACTAGTCGAATACATGAACATATTATTAGCTACATATGTAACTTACTTATTAACTGTAAATTATATGAAAAAAACATATATAGTGTTCTAAAAGAAAGGCATATTTCAATATGTTGTTACTATTCTAAGCATTATTTGGGAAGTATGAAAGCGAAAGTTATGCATGTCAATAACGGCATGGAATCGCAAATAACGTTTGTAGTACTATATTGATAGAAAATTGAAGACGTAGGGTGTAAAAAAGAGAAAGGGCCCGGTACGTTGGTTGAAAAGAAGAAAAGGATTTGCTAGCTGATAACACTTGTACTGTTTCACAATAAGAAGTTTCTTATTGTGAAACAGTACAAGTGTTATCAGCTAGCAAATATTGTGTTAAAATGGAGTTTCACCAAATGCCGACGATAAAAAGTGTAGAAGAAAAGGATTATTAAAACAGATATACATTGCGAATATGGATTGATGTATGTACCACGAGAGACCAAAACTGACGGACTATGACGAAATTGATCACGTTATGTATGAGCATAATTATACCAAGATTCTGTAACAAGCGTGTTTGTATGAAGAGAGTGATAACTGTGAAGGAAGCACAAGTAGACATATTTGTGTATGTGGTTTAATAAAACTTTTAGACAGTTATAATGCTGCATTTTTATTTTATTTTATTTTATTTATTATTAATCATATTTTGTTTCTTCTTTATTATAGCAAAAATTCAATTTATGACTCAATGTTTATTTAAACAAAATCAATTAGTGTTTGAATATACAAATACTGGTTCTTTTTAATTTTAGCGTAGTTTCTAATCGCGTAGTAATTTACTTTCTATTTGTTTTAACATATTTCTTTTAATGATATCGTTTTTAGATTCGTTCACAAAAGAAAACGCTTTTCTTATCGTAAAAATCTTTAAAGGTACCTCTCGGACTGTAATAAACCTCCTTATCTTAAGATGGTTCGACATAAAATCCTTTCCAAACACTAAGAATTTCGTAATTTAATCTATCGTAAATTTTTACAGTAAGCTGGTTCCAAGAAATTTAATAATTCGAGCAGCTAATTCACTGAGGATAACAAATATTAAAGAACCTTTAATTTATTATAGCAATCTCACGTATTTTACTGCATGATTCCATCAATATTGGTTAAATAATTTTTATTTATAATGAGGCATACAGACAGAGACATAGATACAAAAAATTTAGAAATGTTGAAATTTTATTGATTCAGACGTTACTTTGCGGAAATCCATTATTAAAAAAAAATATTTAGACACAAAGAAGATTTTTTTTATCCGGACCATCGGTAAGTCCATTTACTAAACCGGTGTCTTCCTTTCTGGTACCATCGTGGTACCCGGCTTTCTGGTACCAAAATACATAGAACAGTTCGCGGATAATACACCTTTTTATTAATGTTGAAATTAATCACAGTGAGTGACAAAAAAATATTTATTAAGCAAATTGATAAAAAATAATATTTACAGACATATACAACAATATCGACATTATCTTAAAAAGAGTACAAAGTCTTCTCTTTACGTATTAATATAAAGGTTATATGTGTAGTTAATTATTTTGTAAACATTGATAGATAAATTTTCCCTGGTCAAAATAATTAATATTAAATAATATTTTTAAATATTATCTATGACAACAAAAGCAAAAGGGTGCTCCGCAGTTAAGGGAGTGCTCCACATTGACTCCCTTTTTTTATTTCTAATACCATATATTATTACTCATCACTATCCTATTCTGGCTTTACGTCTTTATCATCTTTGATGTTTACAGATGATGTTAGTTCATCATCATCTTGATCCATTCATCCATCTTCTGATTTTGTATGTCACTTTATATGAGGAAAAAAATAATAAAAGTTCCTTAAAATTAACTATTAAAATGGAGTGTCACCGAATGCCGACGATAAAAATTGTAGAATATATTAATATTTACTTACTGTTCTTATCCAATATTGCCAGATTGTTATTGTTCTTAATCACCAAGGTCTTGCTCGGTTTCTTGACTTTGCTGAGTACATCTGATAAGCTGATCTTTATCGGCTGAGGTTTCTCTGTTACTTCAACTACAACACTGGCTGCTACTGATGCCCAATCTACGTCTTTGGCATCCTTGCCACGAGATATACCACGGAGTTCCTCTCTGTAAAAATTGTATTTTTAGATTTAAAAGAAGCCCGATACATAATCAAGGCTTTCTATACCGACGAGACAAAACAAGACAAAAAGTAACCTATTAAGTAGGTTAAACAATGTTAACCTGGATTTTACTACCTTTATAATAAACTAGCTGTGCCCGCTACTTCGTCCGCGTGAAAAAATTTCTTAATAAAACTCCAGAGTTTTACTCTAATAGCTCCCGTTCTTGTGGAATTTCTGAGATAAAAACTATTCTGTGCCCTTTCTCGGTTATCAAACTATCTTTGCACCAAATTTTATCCAAATTGGTTCAGTGGCTTCGGCGGGACGAAGAGACAGACATACAGACAGCGTTACTTACACATTTATAATATTAGTATGGATTTAATAAAAAATATTTAGAAGCTATTAGTATGATTAAGTAAAAGAAAAAACAAATATCTTTACATACTATTTTAATCACTAATATTAGCAAAATTTAAAAAAATATAAAGGATTTAATTATTATACCAGTACCTACATTTATAAATAATTGTAATATAACGTAAATTACGTTTTTACTGACATTAAGTTCTTCACAAAGAGATAGATCTTGATTAAGTTGGAAATATGTAAAAAAGAATATATTCCGTTGGTTCAGATATAGGGTAAATACAGTTTTACAATATGTATAATACAAATATAGATGGATATACTTACCGAGGGAGATTAAAGCTATATAAGGGTATGTAAGGATCTACTGTGAGCAAAAATATCTGAGGTACCGTAGAAATATTTTTTCTCTTTTGTTACTTTTCTATTTATATCTATTATAAATGTTTAATGTTAAGCATAGGTCGTTAACAAATACTGCGGATGCGTGGAAACAATTTCTTGAGTCAGGGATCCGTTTCTGAAATAATAGTTTTTTGCCTATATTTCTTAGATTTAGGTTTCGTGACAGCTAGTCGATTATTTTTTGAAATCTGGATAATTCGCAAAAATAGTATAATATGTAGCTATCTATCACTGATAAACTGGCTCAAAACGCCAGCAGCAATACAGGAATTACGAAAAAAAGCTATTACAGTTGGACAGATTTAATAGGTTAAAGGTTAACAATTAATCTACATATAAAGGAAATTTCCTCATACTTTTTTTTTTTTTTTTTTAAATAAATAATTATTAAATGAAGTTAATAGTTGTGTAATTGTGACGGACGACTACTACAATTAACTCAAGATCAAACTTATTTACTTATAGTCTAAAACATATTTGGTCAGTTTCTATCAAAAGAAGAGCTGTATATCTAAATATTTATACAAAGTTGAAATTGTGAAAATGATAACAAATAATGGTTCAAATTTATGCATTGCGGTGCATAAATTTAGATTATCTTTTGTTTAAGGGCCAGTAACGGTATTTAAAGCTTTTTTGCTAACGAATCGCCTTTCCCACTTAACTTTTAACCTTTAGCGCTATGATGGAGTATATTCTTATGTTAATATTTCGAGAAAAGGGTCTGAATAATGCTGAGCTAGAATTACCTTAAACACTAATGGGCTATTTATAAGCTTATTTGAGCGTGTTTATAGATAAGCGTTTATTCCTTTGCATTGATTACACCGTAGCAATACGTGAATACGAACACAGTAAAATGAACACTGACTTACGCACAGGATATATTTTTTTTATTGACCGTGAGTATCTATAATACATCAAAATTTGATACTACTTTCTTAATTATTCCTGTCGCGATAACATTAGAATTTGTCGTTGTCGTGTACCGTTTACCGGTAAGATAGCCAATAAACTTATTCATCTCGTATTGTATTTTTTATACGGATGATTAATATCATTGGTGATTTATATCACATAGAATTTTATTTTATTTGCAGGTTTTTCTGTGCGGCATCTGTAATATCACTGAAACAAATCTGCTACCAATATCAAAAGGAATAAACTTATGAAGGTGAGAAAATTATAGAAAACTCCAGTGATACATTTGTCCTCGCTCTTTCACTCTTTTTTCGTATCAGCAGAACAATAAAAAATACATCATATACGTATTCAACGTAACTTTTATTTCACAACCGAAGCATTCTTCGTAGAATCAGATAGCACTGCACTTGAAAAAATTAAATCAAATAAAGTCTTTGCGCTGGTTTCCGTACAGTCTTACGCAGATTTGATTACTAATGGTTATCAAATTTTCTGTGCGGCTTCTGTAATACCATTGAAATAAAACTACTGCATCAAATAGAAAAAACTTGTCGAACGTGTGACAATTATAGAAGAATTTAGCGACACGTTTGTCCTCCCGCTATCACTCTTCTGTCGTATTAGTAAAACAATAAATAATATACATATTTAACGTACGTTTTACTTCACAACCGAAGCGTTCAGCATCGAAGATCAGACAGCACTGTGCTTGACAAAAGGAAATCTAACAAAGTTTTTACACTGGTTCCCTTGAAGTGTACGCAGATTTGATTACCATTAGACATTCAGTTTCACCACAATTAACCGGTTTGTGGTTGATAAGATAAGTGATGATCTCTTTAAATCTCTCTAAATCGGTGTATTTTCTAATAATATCTACAGCTTTTTTCTAGTGTTAACTACACCTACACCGCCACCAAATTGTGAGTTGCTACTGATATCTTTATTTTCAAGAATAACTTCAGACAGACTTTAGTTACACTTTTATTTAGCCCAGGACGGAAATCGGGACTTCGCAAAGGCTAACTTAATCCAGTAGATTTAAATTAGAATATTAAACAGAATTACAATATTTTACATCCATAAACTCTCATATTTTATGACGGATATAAATGACATCAGTCATACTAAGAGAATATTATTAGCGCAATATGTTCAGTTATTCTAAAGAAAACTTTCTCTTGGGGAAATACGCATGATAAAAGTATCCTGTGATTCGTTCGCTCCATTTACTCTGAAGACGAAATGTTTACGAACCATTTCGCAATTGTTCTTTAGATTGCGTCGTTTTAAATGACATAGAAAATCATAGCTATGTAGAAGGCAATTTACATTGAAAATATTGAAAGAATCACTTATTCGCATTGTTCTTTTAGGTCAAAATTCTTTTTCGTTAACATTCTTTGATTAAAATAAAATATTTGAATAAAATCATTCATATAACGACGGTACTGTACCGAAACAAATTTCCAGTCACTGGATGTCTATTAAAAATATTTCAATAAGAATTACGAGTATTACTGATTTTTATGGTTCAGAAGGTAACAGGGGATTTTTAAGATTTTGTCTGTCCACTTATCCTTCAACGGCTTAGCTGATATATGCTATATTGTAATACTATATTAAGCATTATTACATTAATTATCAATCAAAGCCGAGTAAATCTTTTTTTTGTACTACTCCTAACGTGATTTAGGTCTTGCCAACTAATATATATCTACATGAGGGATATATTTTATGAACATTTTTTTTATTTATCAACACGTCAATGATTGTTTGCCGTTCGTAAAGTATTCATGGCTATTTTTAATTAAATTAACTTTAATCATTTTTAATAACCTAAACTCTTGATACCCTAATAACTAGATTTAACAAATAGTTTTTAATGAGCAAAATAAATATTGGTAGGCTTTTCTATTTATTCCTGTTCATGGCTACCTGGAAAGCAGGTATGAACAGGTCAATATTCGTAACTACGCTGATATGTTAACTAATTGAAATTAGTATCAGAATAGAGGTAATTTAATTTAAAAAATAATCGAACAGGCTTGCCTACAAAAAAAAAACTTTAATGGAATATTATTGCTATGTTTTAAAGTTAATACGATTTTTGCAAAGCATGGCAACCATGAAAGTTGTAGAAAGAACGTTTTTTCAACTCGTGGAAAGGAAAAATATTGATAATACACACCTAAAACTAGGTGTGTATGATCAATATTTTACTATTGAACAAAATGGATGCTATGTGATTGTTTTATGTGTTTATTTTTTTTATTTAATGCTAATAACATACAGCGCTCATGTATTTCATTATTTCTCGAAATATTTTTTTTTATTTTTTTATATCATAAGATAGCAAACAAGCAGATGGGTCTCCTGATGGAAAGAATCAACCATCGCCTATAGACACCAAAAGTGTTATTGTTGCGTTGCTATCTTGTGGCGAGGTCTAATGCCACATGCATAAGTTAAACGGCTACCTTACCCTCCAAACCGGAACACGACAGTGATAAGAAAGAGTTCCGTGCCATTATCTATAAAAAACTGCAAAAAATCAAGTTTGTTGTATTGGAGCCCTATTACATATTTATTTTAATCTGTTTTTAGTATTTTTTGTTATAGCGGCAACGTAATACATCATCTGTGAAAATTTCAATTGCCTAGCTATCGCGGTTTACGAGATACAGTCTGGTGAGATGTCGAGATACAGACGGACGGACCACGGAGTCTTAGTAATAGGGTTCCAATTGTTCCATTTATGTGCGGAAGCCTCAAAGAGGTCCGCGCTTTGTTATAGGGTCACCCCCTAAAATTAAAGGAGTTCAAGAGTTCCAAAATGTACAAAAATTAACCAGTCTTACCCTGAATTTCTAAATGATGCAATAAATCATACAAATTGTAAATATTTATTCCACCGCAATACCATTTTTTTCCCTTTGGAAGACCGGTCCCAACCCATCCTTATATACGCCCATGGGTCCTTGGCTTTCATTTCAGGTTAACGTACCTCATTGCTCCAATCAAGGGATATTTCACGTCTCCGCCGCAAACGCCGCCACTGAAGTCGTCCATATCCACAGTCCACACCATGGCTCCACCAAAACCGTTATCTTTAACCCATCTGTGAAAAAGAAAAGTGGTTAAATATAATCCGGGCGTCTTAAAACAAACCATATATCATTGAGACAGTATATACATAAAAAAACGATAAAACAAACCTGTCACTACTATCGTAACTACCTGGTCTCGCCAGGGTTTGGTGCTATCTTACCTACAATTGTTGTAACAACATTGGAGTACTTCGTCTCGCCTCAGTTTGGTGGTATCTTACCTACAATTGCTGTAATAACATTGGAGTCAACAGGGATGACAACGCACCGTTAACTATTTGACCCAAAGGCAATGATTGCTCGTTCCATCAGAAGAGCCATCTGCTTGTCTGCTATCTTATAATAAGAATAATCCACTTGAGAATTTTTGTCTCAGATCTGTTAATATTTGTTAAATAAAGGCATGGAATGGCTTCATAAATTTTAACAGATACGGAACTAAACGTTACCATGCATTTTGGAAAATTGCGTTTTAAAAGTTTAATATTTAATCGATCTTTTTTTGGGAAAGGAATTTGTCTATTTCCATCAAGTAGCAAAGAATGAATTTGTAAACAAAAAGCTTAAATAAAAACTAAAATGTAAAAAAATAAATTTATACTAAAATGTAATAAAAAAGTAGAACATCATAATACACATATAGGGAATTTCTTACCTCATTTTGTTTCTGATAGATTTCTCATCATCAAAGCCCACCCATTGATCACCATGGATAGCGTATGGTACCTTCATTTCATCGTCCCAAACATACGTGCCGCCGTTTCGGAGAATCTCACATACCTGTTAAATTAAATTTATTGTTAAACGATTTACTTTATTCGATTATGTATGATGGTCTACACCCAAATGTCAGTTTTCATGAGCCAATGACAAATTAATAAAAAGTGATATTCGATTTCTATTCTTTTGTACAGATCATCGTTTGCTATAATCCCTAGTAGCACAATAGTCTATTTACGTCTACCACACTTTCCATCTTGTCGAAATCATGAATAAAAATATAGTATCTATTGAGTGCAGATACTGTTTATTTCTAATCATGATTTTGATGCACGTTTCACTTTGTAACCGAAGTATCTTTAGGAGAGTCGAATAGAACTTCACTCAATAAGAATACATCTGCTATTAACAGAGTTGCTGCTTCTCACGTTAAGTTTATTTCATTCTTTATAGTATTTTTTGCTTTAAAGATAATATAAGATTTCTTAAAAAGTTGCAAATAAAATTATGAGTAGGCCTTAATTTCGTTTTTGTAAAGAAACGCCTGACTTTTAAGGGCAATGGGCCCACCTCTCGTTCCCACTACTGTAACTTCTGTAAACCAGAATCAACAGCGGCAACCGTCCTGATAACCTCTGAGTTGCGAGCTCAGGGTGCCCTGGGGAAAAGCTAAGCTGTCTTGGATCCCGCAACAAAATTAATCAGAAGTATATAGGAGGAGTAGGAAAATACATCCTGTTTCCCTCCCTTTTTAGCAGGAGACAGCAAAATGTTAAAAGCATCAAAATGCTACGAAATGAGACTTTTACAATCAGGTCAAGCCTGATTGCTATTGCACCACGGAAGTTTGGAAATTAGGGACCTACCAGAATGGCCTACTTAATTTTGCTTCCAGTAGTACTACCTGACTACAAACGCCTGACTATAAAATTTTACTATTTTCATTAATATTAAGAGTTTTCATAGTCTTTTACATATGGTTCAAATTTTTGATACAAAAAATAAGTCTCCCATACTCCGAAAGCTGATATTACGTCCATGAATAAAAAAGGGCTTCGACCGCATATTGCTCAAACATAAATCTCCAAGTTTTTCCGAGATCTGTTTCATATCAAAACTTTATATTAATAACGACGGATAACTTTGATTTGATAACTTCCACTATCACCAAAAGTTTCCGATCCATTTACTCCATCCAGCTTATTGCGGTAACCAGTGTGACTTACGACGAACGATACTTTTCTCTCAGATTGTTTATTTCATTTTGATTGGATTTAAAAAAATAAACTACTTAATTAAAGTTTGACATTAAATCCATCGCTTTTTAGCCCGATACACGAATAGCAACACTCCATTAACATCTTCAGTATAAGAGATATTTGACGAATAAGAAGAACTGATATCTCATTTTGGGATAAATAGTTTTTAATATGTCACGCGTGAAATAAGAGAGATGTGAATAATAAAAAGAACTAGCTGAACTAGAAAGGTAGCTGTTTTAGATAAACAGGGTTTGATATGTCGTACGAAAAAGAAGAGAGATTTGGCGAATAAAAAAGAACTAATATCTGATTTATTATAATTGTGATAAAAAATAAAGATCTTAGGTGCAAAGCTTGGGTTAGGCATTTCATTCTAAATACATTTTTCAGATCTTCTGTAAAATATAAAATATAGCTAAAATAGATGGGTGATATTCCCGTTATATCCATAGGTAGGTCAATGTCACATTATTAGACATAATTTTAAGAACGGATTTTTTACTTTTTATTACAAAGGTTACCAAATAAGCAGATAATGTTCCTGACGGAAAGAGATAGCTATGACCTATATAAACAAAGATGTTAATGATGCATTATTATCCGTCTGGCGGGGTGTGAATTTAACATGCATTATGTTTGCTTGCTTTGCTAATATGTAATATTTATTTACTAACATTAACTGCAGGTGTCGTTACGCACGATTTTTTATCCACGGTTATTGCGGGTAATAATACTTATAAGTATCTAAATTACGATTTAATTGCCTGGCCCGGCGTAGTACTATGAATAGATTACACATTTAATATTAACGCAACGTTAAGTAAACAAAATATAAATCGTCTGTAAAAATTATGAAATCTAAAAGAATATTCTGTATCTTATTTGTTTAAATACAGTCTAAAAAATCCCTACATGTTGTGTCTATTGAATTTACTGTTTCCGGTACTCTGTGTAACCCTAGTATACCAGTATTATTTATAACTAGCTGTTGCCCACGACTTCGTCCGCGTGGACTTCGTTTACTCCGCACAGCTTCTCCCCCGTAGGTGACAGCGTGATAATATGTAGCCTATATGTTAACCCGACCTGTTAGTAATATTCATGCAAAATTTGAAGTAAATCCATACAGTACTTTTTGAGTTTACCCCGGACACACATACAGACAAACAGACAAACAGATAAACAGACAAACAGACAAAAATTCTAAAAACTATATTTTTGGCTTCGGTATCGATTGTAGATCACGCCCCAAGTATTCTTTTAAAAAATATTCAATGTACAGTTTTGACTTTTTTACGATTTTATTATATGTATAGATAACTTTTAGTAAGAATTTTAATTAATTTATTTGTTAATATTTAAAAATCGAATGTTAGAGATTACACGCGTCAAACGTAACACATTTCCGTCGCATTGTCATCGTCCAAAGCATTTAGTTTCTCTTTAGTCGCGCCTAAGTAGTTTTAATTGAGAATTGTGTGGCTGCGTTTCTGTACCAGTAGTAGCTTTTAATAAATATGTTGACGTGTCAAAATAACTCGTAAAAAGATGTATTGAATAAAGTACTTCTGATTTCTGATTTATGATTTCTAAATCTCTTCTTTTTTGAAAATTATGAAATACTAGATGGTAGAGTTCTGTATCGGCTCGACCGGGTCTGGTACCACCGCCTTACTAATTCCTACCGCAATAGCGTCCATGCTGGTCACTGTCGTGTTCCGGTTTGGAGCGTAAGGTAGCCGGTAAACTTATGCATGTGGCATTAGACCTTGCCACATGATCGCAACGCACAATTAACATTTTTGGTGTCTATAGGCGATGGTTGAATCTTTCCATCAGGAGACCCATCTGCTTGTTTGCCATCTTATGACATAAAAAAAAAGAATTCAATTAGAAAACAAAGATATAAAATCGGATATAACTTCAATGAATAAAAACAAATTAACAAGACCGCATATTGTTCAGACATAAATCTCCAAGTTTCTCGGGAACTGTTCCATGTCGGAACTTTTTATGAATAATGAGAAATAAGTTTTGATTAGATAACTTCATCTATCAGAAGTCATTTATTTCTTCCAAATTATTGCAGTAACAAGTGTGACTTACTTTAGATTGTTTTTTACCTTTTTGTATTAAATCAATTGGTCATTTATATGATTTTTATTTATTTTGCTAAAAATTTATCCATACTGATATTTGGTTTGTTTGGATAGCTGTTTGTTACTAAATAATGCCAGAATAACTAAAAAAATTGAGTGAAATTTGAAACAGAGATAGCACATTAGCGAGAACAGTATATAGGCTACAATTTATCACAAAAAATACAAACATTATACTTGTGGAAATCATTAGAAACTTTTTCTTTTTCTTTTGTAGAAAAATTTATCTGATGAATTGTTTTATGATATAAATTATAACATAAATAAATATAGCTGGATAAATTCCACGAATTGATCTGGCCCCAATAAAGAAAATTATTTGCTTGTAATAAGAGTGTCAGACAACGATAATAATAATACATATAAATACATGTATATATAATTACTAAAAATATATTTGATAAGCGCCCAAAAATACAAACGTCTATGCTTGTCACACAAATGTGTGTCCCTGTCAGGAATCGAACTCGGGGTCCATCGATGCCAGTCTCGGGACGGGACGGTCAAATTTTTCTAATATTATCTTTTTTTGGTTTCAAATGAAAAAGAAGTTTATATTGGATCGAAAATAACTAAATTTCGTCTAAAATCATCCAGGAAACCAATATCTAATAAATATATCGAGTTGACATCCAATAATTGAGGTTTATAGTCCCAGTAGTAATAGCCCTGCCCATTGTTGTAAATTGTGATATATCTTCCGCTTTCGAATCGGATAAATAATCGGACAGGTGTCCGATTGGAGACGATTCCATAAAATTAGTGCTTTTAATAATTTTATTGCAAAACTTTGAAAATGTTTTAGTGTAATTGGTTGAAAATATTTTAAGTAAAATAAGTGAATAAATACAGTTTATAGAAAAACATATTGTTCAATTCCTTAACACCACATTTCTTAAATACTTCTTGTGGGACGTGTGTTTCCGCACTTTTAGTATAACCTACCTTACCCTTCAGACCAGAATACGACAATGACAAGCAGGAATACGTAAGGCGGTGGTAACATATACCCGGGCGAGACATTGCATAACTCTACCTAATACTCACGGTGGTAGTGACATATATAGCCAATCGGTCGACTCTTACGACCGGCTTGGTAGAACGGCAATTGGTCTATTCTTCCAAGGAGACCCGGTCCAACATTGAAAAATAGCCTAAAGATGATTTGTTATAAAAATTCAATTTTAAATTTTCACGTACGTTGATTAAAAACTTTCACAATTCCACTCCTGCACTATGCCAATTACAACATATACACCCGCATTTTATAAAGTCCATTCAATTTTTCCGTTTTATTCAAAAATAAAACCAACAACAACAAAATAATGTCTACTATTGCCACTCAGCATGAACAATGGTGACGTCACTACATAGCTGGAAGTTGGTTTCATCGATATAAATTAACAAAAGATTTATTTGACACTTAAATATGCGATAGTTATCTCAACCTATTAAAATTCAAATTTACAATAAATTTCGATTAAATTAGCTTACACAAACGTAGTATTTTGTGTATTTTATAGAACTAATATTCACATTCAACAATAATAAAATTAAAACATAAAAATTGCGACAAACAACAAAAACAAAGGAGCGAATCAAGACTTACCTTTCAGTAAGGCTAAAAAATATTTATATATCTATCTACAAAATTAGGGAACTACAAACTCAGACCAAAAAATATAAAGGTCATGGAGCTGGCGACGAATTTCGACGTCCTTTTGGCAGATTGGAATTGCGAAAAAATATGATTTCGTCAAATGGCGATACCAGGCCTGCGAATCTGGCAGAGCGTTCGTGATTATTTCGCTACTGCGAAGTATATATCATAATTTACAAAAAAAATCCAAAAAATGTATTTTTGGCAATTTGATTTTTATTTCGTCTTGTAATAAGGTTTTTACAAATTCAAAAAAAAATATGGCTGACCATTTTGTTGCTTTTAAAGTGTTCCCAGACACCTTCAAATACATTTTACGAAAGTTTCCAGTAAATTTATTTCACATTTATTTAAGTATTTATATCCCCCGTGCTGGTCCGGGCTCCCTTGAAGAACAGACCAACTGCTGTTCTGCCAAGCAGATCGTAAAAGATGACCAATTGGCTATACATGTCACTACCATCCTAACCCACTAGGCGGCAGATTTCCACAACGTCTCGCCCGGGTATTTGGTACCACAGCCTAAACTATTCCTGTCGCAATAACGTCAGTGCTTGCCATTGTCGTGTTCCAGTCTGGAGGATAAGGTAGATGGTAGACTTATGCATTTGGCATTGCCATCCCACCACACCGATAGCAACGCACTATAAATTTACTGGAAACTTTGTAAAATGTATTTGAAGGTGTCTGGGAACACTTCAGAACCGACAAAATGGTCTGGCATATATTTAAAATTCTCAAACAACCTCATTTCAAAACGTGAAATAAAAATCAAGTTCCCAAAAATACATGTTTTGGATTTTTTTTGCAAATGTTATATACTGCACAGTAGTGAAATAACCGTGAAGTCGTAAAAGGCGACCGATTGGCTATACGAGCACCACCATCGTGGCTACTAGATGGTATAGTTCTGCATTGTCTCGCGCGGGTCTGGTACCACCGCTTTACCTATTCCTGCCGCAATAGCGTCAGTGCTTGTTACTGTGGTGTTCCGGTTAAGAGGGTAAGGTAGCCGCTAAACTGCATGTGGCATTAGATCTCGCCACAAGATAGCAACGCATCATTAACACCTTTGGTGTCTATAGGCAATATGGTTGACTCTTTCCATCAGGAGACCCATCTGCTTATTTGCTATCGTATGATAAAAAAAACTTGTGTCACATAATATTTTTATGAAATGGTTATCACAGCATCTGTAGATTAGCATCAACTTCTAATAAAATCTCGAGACATTCACGACATTTTAAACAACGTCTCAAAGGTACAGGTAATAATTTTTAATTAAAATTACCTCATAATACGCAAGGAAACCGCTCTCCTTTGTGTACTCTCCTGCTTTGCCGCCTCCGCTGGCTGGAGAATTTACTTTGAAATTGTTCACGTTTGATAGGGTGAAGGTTCGTCCGTAGGTCGCCATACCTGGAATTTGAATATTTGTTAGATTAGAGACCTGTAGCTGATTAAATTTTTTATTAAAATACAATTACATTTGTTAAGTACTAGTTATAAGCCCTGGATTCGTACAGGTGATGTACTTAATGAAGATAATGTGATAAAATCTTTCATCTACAATACGAACATGTAAACGAAAAATAATACATAATGTTGTTGTCTTGGTCGTTGTTGTTTTTTTTGTCATGAAATTGTAAATCCCTCCTACTATCTTTTATCTTACTCACTCACTCACCTTTTATTTTGAGATATAAAAAAATCCTATATTTTTTATATCGTTAGATAGCAAACAAGTAGATGGGTCTCCTGATGGAAAGAGAAACCATCGCCTATAGACACCAAAGATGTCAATTATGCGTTGCTAAGCGTGTGGTGAGATGGTAATGCTTCATACATAAGCTTACTGGCTAACATACCCTCCAAAAGGGAATGCGACAATGACAAGCATTGACGCTATTGATGCAAAAATAGGTATAGCGGTGGTACCAAATACCCGGGCGAGAAGTGCGGAACTCTACCACCTAGTTAATCGTATGTTAAAGTTGAATGATTTTAAAATTTTCTTTCACACAAAACTTCTTTTACACAAAAAATAAGGAACACAATAAAATTTATTATCTAATGTGATGCGTTTATTCCAAAGTTATGTGCGTACAAAAATTTCAGCGATTCAGTTTTTCACTAGCTGTGCCCTTGACTTCGCATGGAAATTTTTCTAAAATAAAAAACTGCATAGTTTCCATTCCCGTGAGATTTCCGAAATAAAAACTATCATATGTCCTTTCTCGGGTCCCAAATTATCTATTTGCCAAATTTCATCCAAATCAGTTTAGTAGGTTAGGCGTGAAGAAGAGACAGACAGGCAAAGTTATTTTCGCATTTATAATATTAAGTATGGATTATATAGATTTGATTTGAGCGATATGGGTTATCTAAAGGAGAATAAAATGGGACAGACAGCGTATTTAACTTTGACAAAATATACGTGTATAAAATATACGTATATATATATATATATATATATATATATATATATATATATATATATATATATATATATATATATATATATATATATATATATATATATATATATATATATAATACTACGTGCACTTAACCCTTAAATACAATGGTGCAAAACAAAAATGATGAGTTAAATTTAAATTTCCTGTAAATAAAACTTTATCGTGTTTATAATATTAGTGCAAGTGGGCCTTAATGATTTTTTAATATTTTCATTTCTTATTTTATAGGATAAAAAACAGGTAGATTGTTTTTCTGACAGAAAGAAATAACTATCGCTTATATGCACCAAAGATCCGTGATGATCCCGTTGCTGTATTTTACCAACCTGATACTCATTATTGCCTACTTTTATCAAAAATCGGGACAGTTTTCAACGTTACGGTTTTATTCGAGACACAAACAACGCATCAGATTGCAAACTGCTACTGAGATTTTTGATTTTCGAGAAAATCCTCAGTAACCATTACGTCTGATCCGGAGATTCAACCCGGAACCTCATGAATAGATAAAGCAAATAGGCGAAACGTCTAAACCCTATAAAATCTAACGAGTCAACAACTATTCAATTTATAACATAAATGTTAACGCTTACCAATTATCAACTTTTCCTTCGGTGCTCCCAACTTGACCCACAGGTGAGCTGCATGATCCACTGACAGTTGCTTCCTCCACTCAGAATCTGAAGATGGCGAATACAGTGGCGCATTGTGACCAGTCTCTCGCTCCCACTTGCCGTGGAAATCGTAGGCCATGAGGTTAATGAAGTCGAGGTAGCTGTTGAACGTTGTAAGGTTATAATATATTTTTTTTGATAGCAAACAACATATATGGCTCTTTTGGTGGAAAGAGAAACCGTCACCAATTGACACCAAAGATGTCAATGATACGTTGCTATTCATGTGGTGGGATTGCCATTCCACACACACACACACACACACACATATGTATATATATATATATATATATATATATATATATATATATATATGTATATATATATATATATATATATACACATATGTATATATATATATATATATATATATATATATATATATATATATATATATATATATATATATATATATATATATATATATATATATATACTAGCGGCCCGCCCCGGCTTCGCACGGGAAAAAATGTTTAAAATCAATCCAGTAGTTTTGATTTATTCATTACTGCCCGTGGCCCGCATTTTGAGAAATCTCAAAAAAACTACAAAAAAAATTTTTTCAAATGGGGTTTTTTTCGATTTATTTTCAAACGGCTTTTTTAAAATTTTAATTATATTTTTTAAATTTAACAAATACAATTTTCCGTTGTAATAATCAATTAAAAAAGCATCAGTAAACGGATACATTCGCGGCACTATAACTTACCTTGAATACTTCAAAATCTATAATTATTATCTTTAATGTACTTCAGTATACTTTATTATGCTTCATTATACTTCAATATACTCCATTATATTTCTAAATGGTTCATAATAACATAAATATACACAACGCATGTGTCAATACAAATTTGGGTTATAAAACAATAGAATATCATCATAGTAAATAAAAGCTCTATTTCACAGTTCAAAAATAGGATTGCTCCGATCGTCACCAAACTTTACAGGATTACTCGTCAGGTCAATCTGGAGATTCCCTGAAAGTTTCATTGAAATCGGTCCATCCGTTTCGGAGCCTATACGGAACATACACACACACTTTCTCTTTTATAGATATATATATATATATATATATATATATATATATATATATATATATATATATATATATATATATATATATATATATATATATATATATATATATATATATATACATGCTGTTTTATTAACAGAGTCGTATATAACAATGACAACTATCATAAATATAGGTTTGTACCAGTTTCGAAAAACAGCTAAACTCATTTTGATAAAACATATTCAAGAAATACCGCTAGAAAACTAGATTTCAAATAAAAAGGGTGTATCAAACTTAAATGAGCACTTTAAATTTTTTATTTTATCCGAATTTTCCAATTTTTCCAATACATATATTTTTTACTATTTTATCCTTGTATTTGAGATAGTAACAACTCCCCAAGATCAAAATAATAAAAATGGGTTCAGCTGTTTGTGAGTTATAAATGGTGTAAATAACCTAACTTTGTTCTTAGATATAATCAGTGATCAATGAATGTCTTTTCCAATGGAATAAGATAACTGTTGCTTACGGACAAGAAATTAATGGTGGATATCAGTGTGGTGCATGTAATGCCACGTACATAAATTTAAAAGTCACATCATCTTCCAAACTGGAAGACGAAAAAAAAGCATTCAAAGCTACTCCGACAGGGGTGGATGAAGCAGTAGTACTTAACCCGGGTGAGACGTTGCGGGAACTCTTACCCCTATCGGTGTACTAATGAAACATTTTGCCAATCATTCGCCTCTTACTAACGGCAGCATGGCCGATGATCTATTATTCAAAGGGGCTTTAACCAATATGGCTAATGGACAAGTTGTTACTTGCAGTAGATGGAATTAACAGCTATAAGTACTTTCCGAAATATGACGAGAAAGTTTGGGAATGTAAATGATATTGAGGTTATTTTAGATTGAAAAACCCTGAACTTATTTTTTGATTAACCCGAAATTGAAATCTAAGATCTCATGTTTTACAAACAAACTTTCTAAACAGATTAATGAAATTACAGGAAAATTAACTGTAATCTATTATTACATATAATAAAATCGTAGGAAGGTCAATGTATGTCCAGGGTAAACTCAAAAAGTACTACATGGATTCACTTAAAATTTTTCATGAATATTACTAACAGATCGGGTCAACATAAAGGCTACATATTATCACGCTATCTCCTATGGGGGAGGAGCTGTGCAGAGTAAACGAAGTCCGCGCGAACGAAGTCGCGGGCAACAGCTAGTAGGATAATAAACACGTCCCTAAACAGAACAGCTTGCATTCTAACGTGTATGCGTATGTCAGAATTAGTTATTAGATCAATTTCACGATTGTCTGTTACAAATTTTGTATCAAGGCACATACTATAATTTTCAAAGAGGCATCTTAGCACAGTGAAAATTTAAATTACCTTGCAACAGCTGGCACATCGTAACCACTCTTGATGTTATCCGGTCCTACTGGTACTGCGGCTGTGAGAAGAAGACGAGGTTTCTTCACTTCTTGGGCTTCTGCTTCGAATGCTTCTCTCAATTCTGTTGACAAATTATTGACAAATTTAGTTCTGGGCAACGATTCTCTTAGCGTCTAGAAGCTCTTGTCGCAAAATTTTTGAAATTGGACAAACCTTTATCTAAATGCTTAAAGTTTGCTTAACTTAAATATATAAAAATAGATGTTTGAGTCGCTAATCACTATAAGGTCTATCACTATTTGACCAATAATCATGAAATTTGTATAAACAATAAATAAATAAATATCATTGGACAATGTGCTGCCTGTAAAAATCAATATGTTCGTAAAAAGGATTTACTACACACATACATACATACATATTTTCACGCCAGATCCCTTACGAAGTAGGCAGAAAGAACCGAGTGCCATACATCACGATCCTTGCAGGCTTGTCTCGCTTCCTCCACATTCATCACTCTCTTCATACACACACGCCGGTTGCGAATACTCTTGATACCACCTTCGGACAGTACTCAATCAATCTGATCGTGGTATGTCAGTCTTGGTCTTCCCCGGTACCTACATCCTTCCACATTCGCGTGGAAGGATTAAGGATTTACTGATTGCTCAATTTTTTCATATAATGTTCAATAATAATCAAGTACGTTTTTATGTAAGATGAACAAAAGAATTGCATATAAGACTTGTTTAAAAACGTATACATAAACACAAAATGAAGGGATATGATCACTAAAATGTCAGTTGGACGGTGGAATTTTAGAAAGGTCCGTTCTATTTATAGCAAGGACATAATTCATCTTTAATACCTAGGTTATTGGAACGTTACACTTTGTCTAGGCATCGATAAGAGACATAAATTTTATTATCAACTAGCTGACTCCTGCAGCTTTGCCTGTAAGTAAAAGGTCGTCATTAAAAAAAAATATTTTCATCCTTTATAGTAGCTCTTTAGATAACTATGACTCTTCAAGTATTTTCTTTTCGATCTTTGTCAGATAAATGCGTTGCGTTTTCTTTGCGTTGGTTTGAAATACCACAAACAATAAGTAAATTTATGTCTTTTTTTATGTCATAAGATAGCAAACAAGCAGATGGGTCTCCTAATGAAAAGAGTCAACCATCGCCTATAGACACCAAAGATGTTAATGGTGCGTTGCTATCTTGTGGCGAAGTCTAATGCCACATGCATAAGTTTACCGGCTACCTTACCTTCCAAACCGGAACACGACAGCGAGAAGCACTGGCGCTATTGCGGCAGGAATAGGTAAGGCGGTGGTACCAGACCGGGGCGAGACAATGCAGAACTTTACCACCTAATAGCCACGATGGTAGTGACTCGATAGCCAATCGGTCGCCTTTTACAGCCTGCCTGGCAGAACGACAGTTGGCCTATTCTTCAAAGGATGCCGGGACCAAAACGGCGTATTAATATAAGCTAATGCCTCCAAGTTGCAACTCGACAGTAACTTAAATAATAATAAATATCGCTGGACAAATGGCGTAAATATATTTATATTTGTTTCTTATTGTTTTTAATATAATAAACTCATCAAATCCATTACTCAAACAAAATATAACAATCCAATGCAATACTAACTTCATAGGGTTCTCAACTTAACTATTCAAAGGATTATGTCCACAGTTAATCGTAAATCCTGGTTGACACAGGGATGAACTGTGGACACAACTAATGTGGTTTGCAACACCAATTGTTTACTTGGAACTGTTCGTAGTTTACAAGTGAACATTTACTAATTTTGCTACTGGAATATATTTACACTTATAAAGTGGAGAAATATAATTTCTTGTAAGAAATAAAATGAAGAACGACTTAACTGCTTTTACAAAACACATGATTTGAAAAGTTTCATTAATTTGGAGTAACATATAGAACAGTATATGTAGCCTATACTTTACTAAGCGAAAGAATTAACATTTTTTGATCACACGAAAGAAATATCGGGTAGCAGCAACTCTTAAAAATTTATAACATCATATAAAGAAAACGGATGGCTATGTTGAGTGTTACACATCGTTACGTCTTGAACAAATTAACTATCTTGTTGCAACGTTGCCATACTTTAGATTTCAGACACTTTTATATCATAGGAGCTTTCCTTTTATATTGAAAATTCCTTTAGTGAAATACATATGCACATTAAACAAATTAAGTTTGTTAATAAAAATGTTCCAAGCTTGTCAGTTTAATTTAAAATATTTCTAAATCAAAAGATACCAAATAACCAAAGTGTTTTCTTGAGTGTAAAACACAACCACTGCTTAGTCTAAATCAATTTTATTAAAACGTTACAATACTCCAAGTTTGCATACAATGAAATTATTTAAGATTTACAGATGACTTACATAGTCTTAGTAGCTGAAAATATGTTACATTACAAAATTAACAAATTTCTGTGCTGTGTTTCTGTGCTGTGCTCAATAACAAGCACATAAATTTGTCTTATATGAATAAGTGAAAATACAAAAAAAATGATAACCAGGAAGAAATAATCAAAAAATAGATACAATAAAAAAAGACATGTAAAAAGCTATTACATATTTAGGGCAATTAATGTCATTTAATGATCAAAAAACTTAAAAATAGGAAGGAAAATGGGTTGTGTCTAAAAAGTAAATAGGTATTTGTAAAAAATTGTCAGACTAGTGCGTCTTACCATGCTTTATATATGGATATTATTACACTTAAGCGTTGACTCAGAAACATATTGTTGAATTAATAACGTGTCAAAGAAGATGGATAGAAGTTCGTTGAGCGTAACATCAAAACACCAAAAGAGAGAAAATATATATCAGATCTATACGAAGGTGGAATATATAATAAAGAAATTAAGATAGCTGAAATTATGACAGATGGACATTAAAATGGACAAAAACATAATAGAAAGGCAATCACAGAATCACAAAAAGAGGCAGACAAGCTGAAATCTAGACTAACGATGGAACAATTTGGTCAATAAAAGCAACAATGTAACAATTGGAAGTCACCTGAGTGTCACAAGACACAAATTCGATGTGTTAGATTTTAAGTTACAATAAGGTGTTAATAAAGGCTAAAATAATAACTTTAGGAGTAAATTCAAATTCTATTTATTTCGAAATTCAAATTTGTGTTACTCTCGTGGAACTTTCAGGAACTTTACACTAATCATAGGGTGAGTATCCTGCTCACTTAAGCCCTTTTATATAAAAAAATACAAAATATCTAACCTATCTATATAGGTATTAATTAGTACGTGAAGCAAATACCCTGTAGCCCTTTTTACGAGAATCACGCAAACGGTGAAATATGAAATTTCGCAAAGTTAAATTTTACATCGCAATGGACTGGAAAAGTCCAAGATATATAAATATTATTAGAAATAAAATACACCAAATCAATAAAAATAAACATTACACACACTACATTTACGTTACATACATGATAATGTACACACATGTCAACAATTTTCTTTACAACTATAGTCTGTTATTAAACTTCAAACAATTTTTATTGTTTAGTCCATTATTCTTTTTTTATATCATAAGATAGCAAACAAGCAGATGGGTCTCCTGATGGAAAGAGACAACCATCGCCTATAGACACCAAAGATGTTAATGGTGCGTTGCTATCTTGTAGCGAGGTCTAATGCCACATGCATAAGTTTACCGGCTACCTTACCCTCCAAACCGGGACACGACAGCGACAAGCACTGACGCTATTGCGGCAGGAATAGGTAAGGCGGTGGTATCAGACCCGGGCGAGACAATGCAGAAATCTACACCTAGTAGCCACGATGGTAGTGACTCGATAGTCAATCGGTCGCCTTTTACGACCTGCCTGGCAGAACGGCAGTTGGCCTATTCTTCAAAGGAGGCCGGGACCAACACGGCGAAATTAGATTCATTAAACTAGAACACAGCATAGTCGTTTATTATGTTTTAAGCCTACATTTGTCCTTAAAACATCATAGCTAGTATTACTCCTATCAAAATAATCTCAATATTAAACTCAAAGGTAATAAATTAACGACTACAGATCCCTTCACTTTAAATCCATCATCCATTCACTCTGAGTCTTCACAGTGTGGGAATTTACTTAAACCGTACTGATTGCAATAAAGATAGAAACACTTTATTAGCAGTACTAGATATATTTTGTGGCATTTATTGGCTATTCTTTCAGGGAACGATAAGGCATTTTTTTCTCATGATATGATGATATATTATTTATTACGTATAAATAAGTAAAACTTCCGGCATAATAATCCAGAAAATGTTCTTCGATGTCTTTGTTAGAGCTTGCCGTTATATTAAATATTATTCTATAATTTGGTTCTCACTAATCAAAGGAACAAAGCCCATCCTAAGTTAATCCGAGGAAGATGTCATCTGCAGTTCTGCCAGGCAATTCGTTAGAGGCAAACGATTGTCTATGCGTATTACCACAGTATACTGGAGACTAACAGTAGTCAATCTACATACATGTGATTTTGAGCAACGCACACATAGACACCTCTCACAGACGCGATACCTCGGAATGGTTCAGGAGAGTTTGTTCCGCACCAGCCAGAGACATCGCGTCCGTGAGAAATGTCTATGTGTGCTATGCTCGAATATTACTTGTATGTAACATTGACTTCTGTTGGTCTCTGAGTGTTCTGTGGTATTACTACCTCCGTGAATACTACATACTAGAGTTGCGCAACTCATCCAGGTATACAACTGTGCGTTTATCCCGACACTTTTCACCTCGCACTACTCTGTTGTGGAATCAATAACCGGTAGGGGTATTTCCGAACGGATACGACATAGGGACCTTCAAGAAAAGAGCTTACTCATTCTTAAAAGGCCGGCAACGCAACTGTTAAACCTCTGGTATTGCAGATGTCCATGGGCAGCGGTGATCACTTACCATCAGGTGCACCTCTTGCTCGTTTGCCCCTCTTCTATAAAATAAATAAATAAATATACGCTACTACCGCCTTACCTATTCCTGTGGCAATAGCGTTTTTGGATATCATTGTCACGTTACAGTTTGGAGGGTAAGGTAGCACGCCATAAGGATAACAACACACCATTAAAAAGATGAACTTGTAACACAGGTATGTTTTATTCAAATGATATAATAATCCATTTTCATGAATGTATAAACGATATACGTGTTCGGTCCACTTGGTAAGAGGGTAAAAGGTTTGTTAATTTAAACAACAACTGACGGAATATCGAATTATATTAATATTAAATTAAATTCAAAATACAAGACTGAGTGCTAAGTGTGAGTTTTTCTTTTCGCATTCGATCGTGAGCGCGTTTGGAGTTTACTAGGAATTTGTATGTGATTTGTACAGCGCCACCTAGTGGTAAACTGGTTTCTCACGTTTGTCACTAGGTGGCGCTGTACAAATCACATACAAATTCCTAGTAAACTCCAAACGCGCTTACGATCGAATGCGAAAAGAAAAACTCACACTTAGCACTTTGATGACACTTTATTTTATGTTACGATACTTCACTTCTCAGTTTCACAAACACGAATGCCTCGAAACATATCTGTCAGCCCTTTTATAATATTTTATTCTAACAGTTTATTGATTTAATAATTATCTTAATCAAATAGTTGACTTTATATCTGCTCAAAAATCATATTAGTTTAAAATACGTTAAATAATTAACAATACTTTATATTTCATTAGATATTTTAATAATAAGTAAAAATTAACACTTCATCTTTATTTTGACATAACAATTTAGAATTTGATGGCCGCATATACTCATTTTAAATATGTTTGTGTAAAATTTTGACAACATACGTTAGATCTGTAAAATCTTTCGACGAAAATTTCACGATCGGAGTTATTTGTATTTTTTTTTGTTTCATCGTCATACACAGTTTCAATAAGCACGCCATCTGTTGGTGAGTAGCTTAAATAAAATGTATATACACCGAACAAAACTTTTTTTAAATAATAATAATAAATATTCAAGGGACAAATTACACTTACTGATCTAACACCAAAGTAAGCAAATTATTTACTTATGTTACGGGTGTTTGTCAACGATACTAAGTCATAGAAATACATATATAACTGCAAGAATATATTTAATAAATACCCAAACCCGGAAATACAAACATTTATGTTCATTACACAAATGCTTATTCCCATCGGGGATCGAACACGAACCACGTCAATCGCCTAGTCAAGGTCGCTAACCACTCGACCAACGGGACGGTCAAATCTCCCACTCTAATAGATTGGCCTAAGGTTTAATAGTTTTTCATTTCTCGTAATATCCTAATGGTTCCTTGATATATTAGGGTGACAGAGGATATTAGATATTGGGGGGTCGTTATTAATGACCGCCCGGGATCAAGTAAACAATACTTATTACCAAACTAATATAACTTGGTTAGGTCAATATTTTATTAAGAGATAACTTAGAATTATAGCGTGGAAATATTAGCTTATCAAATAATCTCAATTATGTAGCTGGTATAACAAGTGGGTTAGTAGCATTAGCCCCCAGTTGCGGTTTCACCCGAAAAATATATATAACATATAGTTGCGATTTCACCCGATAAAAAAGTATTAAATCTAAAGAATATACGGACACATTCAAAACTCTTATGAAAGATTTGTTAATTATAATCAAAAATTAATAATTTTATTATTTTTTTCTGCGTATACTAACTTTTGTGTAGGTGCAATTGTTACTTAGCGATTTTAAAACCTAAGAACAAACAGTGAATACAATTTTGTGATTTTGTGTATTAAAAATGTTTATTAATAAGAACTGATTTAAATCTGAAACTCTTTTCTCGTTACCTGTACCTGTTTTTTCATACGGGTGAAATCGCAACTACATGTAATATATATTTTTCGGGTGAATCCGCAACTGAGGGCTAATGCTACTAACCCTAACAAGTATTATCACACAGTTATCATATATCCTATACTATGTATATAGGGCACTTTTTATCTCGGAAAAATAAGTTATTTCCGTGGGTGCCACCAAAAACTTAATAATGTAGCGGGCTTCAGGTTATAGCTAGTAATTTATATGGTAGAGAAAAGTTTGTCCTGTCAGCTAGTGTATTATAACAAAACCATTACTTCCTTTTGTACACTTGGGTAAAAATCCTATGACATGCCTATATATATATATATATATATATATATATATATATATATATATATAGAGGCATGTCATAGGATATAGGTATATACTGCTCTATTTACTTTAGTGAAAGTTCCATCAAATTATTCCAACCGTTCCAGAGATAACCCCGTACAAACAGAATGACAGAGACAGATTAAAAAAATGTTTAGGTATACAGTATATAGATACTAATATATCGTAAAAATAACACACGGCACTTGAAAAAACTAGTTAATTTAAAATCACACACACACACACACACACACACATATATATATATATACATATACATATACATATACATATACATATACATATACATATACATATACATATACATATACATATACATATACATATACATATACATATACATATACATATACATATACATATACATATACATATACATATACATATACATATACATATACATATACATATACATATGCATATACAGATTTTATTTATATGTATAGATTACACACATACGCGGAATATTAAAATCGTATACTTGATTTCAATAAATTCCATGCTTAAACCACTAAAGCGTATGATAATCATATTCTACCGAGAGAAAGTTAAATGAGTATGTTAATTCTTAGCTTTAATCGTATAAGTTATTAACGGATTATATATGAAAACTTTATCCAGTCTCTCTATTCCTTTAAAATCACCGAGTTTTATTCTTATTGAACCAATTAAGATAACGCTAGATGATGATGAAGAAAGAGAAAAAAAATCGCTGAAGTCGTGCAGGAAGAGAGAAAATACTGGCACATGCCTAAAGGTTTCCAATGCAAAAAAAAATCAATAAAGTCCTACAGTAAGAAAAAAAATACTGGATAGCTTTCCTTTTATATTGACAATTCCTTGAGTGAGACATGCACATTAAGCAAATTAATTTTGTTAGTAGAAGTTTTTCAAATTTGTCAGTTTAATGCAAATATTTCTAAATCAAAAGATATCAAATAACCAAAGTGTTTTCTTGAGTGTAAGACGCAACCACTGCTTAGTCAAAATCAATTTTATTAGAACGTTAAATATTCCAAGCTTGCATACAATGAAATTATTTAAGACTAGCTGACCCGGCAAAATAAATCAATAAAGTCCTACAGTAAGAAAAAAAATACTGGATAATCTTAGGCATATGGCCTAAGATTATGTATACCAACCAGCGATCACCTTTTGGTCGAAATTTGACCATAATTCTACAGCTTTGTACATAGAGTAAGCAATAAAAGTTTAAAAACGGACTTTACCCCTGAAAAAGGTATTTGGTATAAAACTATCCAGTGCCAACCTCCTAGAATACCATGGTTTTGAATTGAAATTCTTCGAAATTATTTTGTCGTAGCTCATCGTGTGCGTTCTGGATACTACTATCCAACAAATAAATTTGGATATTTGATGAAAAAAGTACCTACACCTAATAGCGAAATCTGCTGTGTATTTGAAGATGTCCACCATTTATTGATGGAGTGTGTCAAGAACCGCGACAAAATCAGTCAGTTTATAATTAAGCATAAGATTAATATGTTAAACCTTGAAGCATTAGTAGATATTTTATCGCAACTGCTAGCGATGCTGCAATTGAGCTTTTCGGAGTGTTCCTGTGATAATCTTACCTTATATTCTGTAATTGTTGATAAAATAATTATTGTAGTTTTATATTATTAAATTATAGGGCTGACATACCTGTAAGGGTGAAAGCCCTTCAAATAATAAGATTAAAGAAAAGAGTTTAACCTTAAATAAAATAGTATTTATGTGTGTGTTTGAAACACATATGGTATATGTGTTTCAAACACATATACCATATGTGTTTGAAATGAATTACTTATGATTACACTTATGAATCGTAATATGGTAAAGTATATTTTTAATAATCTAATGTATTTATAAAGTATGTTATATAAAAATATTAGCTTTTTGCACTCTTTCGCAGTGTTTTTTTATATCATAAGATAGCAATATATTAGCACAGCTAGGTTGAGTGTTTTACAATCTTTTCATCTTGGCTACTGAGTGCTAAGTGTGAGTTTTTCTTTTCGCATTCGATCGTAAGCGCGTTTGGAGTTTACTAGGAATTTGTATGTAATTTGTACAGCGCCACCTAGTGGTAAACTGGTTTCTCACGTTTAATACTAGGTGGCGCTGTACAAATCACATACAAATTCCTAGTAAACTCCAAACGCGCTCACGATCGAATGCGAAAAGAAAAACTCACACTTAGCACTCTGTTATGCGGTTTTATATGAATACTTAAACAAAAGCTATTGTGACTCGATAACAAATTAAGTGGAATATATTGCAAGAAGCAATTTCGTCTAGAGATGAGCTCCTTTCTATATCAAAAGCTTAATATTAAAATTTATATTAGATAGACTAGTTGCGTCTTGCAGCTTGCCACATTAAAACAGTTTTTGGTAAACCTCACGGCAACAACTTATTTTTTCGGGATATGAGTACCCTATATATTATTCCAGGTCATTTTTTTTATTTTATAAGATAGCAAACAAGCAGATGGGTCTCCTGATGGCAAGAGTCAACCATCGCCTATAGACACCAAAGACGTTAATGGTGCGTTGCTATCTTGTGACGAAGTCTAATGCCACTTGCATAAGTTTACCGGCTACCTTACCCTCCAAACTGGGACACGACAGTGACAAGCATTGACGCTATTGCGGCAGGAATAGGTAAGGCGGTGGTACCAGACCCGGGCGAGACAATGCAGAACTCTACCACCTAGTAGTCACGATGGTAGTGACTCGCATAGCCAATCGGTTGCTTTTTACGACCTGCCTGGCAGAACGGCAGTTGGTCTATTCTTCAAAGGAGCTCTGAACCAACACGGGGAAAATATATGCATTGATGAATTTTAAACGTTTTGATATTGAATCTCGGAGTGAACGCCAATATAGAAGCCAAAATAGTTCTTGGAACTTTTGTTAAAAAATCATTTTTTGTTGTATATCATATGACGTAAACAAGCAGATGACTCTTGATGGAAAGAGATAACCATTGCCTATATCAAAAATTTTTGAAGTACGGTGCCAACCGTGTGGTGATTGGTAATCCCACATGCGTAGAAGGCGAGACGTTGAAGAACTCCACCAATTAGTAGTCCATTGCGACTATATATATAATGACTCGTATAGCTAATCGATTACGTCTTACGAATTGCCTGGCAAAATAGCAGACAGCCTTTATTTTCAAAGGGGGATTGAACTAAAACGGGTTATAGACGGATCTCTTTCAACTTCGAATATTTGCTATTTGGTGAGTTTTCCCCGTGATGATTCAACCTTCCTTTAAATAATAAACCAACTGCCGTTCTGTCAGGCAGGTTGTAAAAGGCGACCGATTGGCTATGCGAGTCACTACCATTGTGACTACTAGGTGGCAGAATTCTGTATTGTCTCGCCCGGGTCTAGTACCACCGCCTTACCTATTCCAGCCGCAATAGCATCAATGCTAGTCACTGTTGTTTTCCGGTTTGGAGGATAAGGTAGCTGGTAAACTTATGCATGTGGCATTAAACCTCGCCACAATATAGCAACGCACCATTAACATCTTTGATGTCATAGGCGATGGTTGACTCCTTCCATCAGGAGACCCATCTGCTTGTTAGCTATCTTATAATATAAAAAAAAGAGTTGAAAAATATATTTCATAATTTTCACTCTTCAATGGCAGTATTAAACAAACATGACTTTATGATACGTGAATGAAACAAGGAAAAGCTAACGTCTGCGTAGAAATTTTAATACAAAACCTTTCAATGTATTATTGAATGAAAATATATGTAAAAACGTCATCATTGTTTCTATAAACTCATTGTTGGAAGACAATCGAGCTTCAACGGATTAGGTGATTGTAGTAGAAGAGCTAGTGATAATATTGTGAAGTTTTACGTTTTGTATACTAGATACTGATATTTGCTGAGCTCGGTAATGTTTCGCTGTTTATAATTTTTAAGTCTTTTTTATATTGTCATAAAATAGCAAACAAACAGATGACACATTTACATGGATGAAGCTATATTTGTTTGTCTTAAGGAAAATGTTTTGGTTGTCTCTTACGATCTAGCAACGCTAAACTCATTTACCTAACTGGTGGTGGTGGAAGAGTTTCGAAACGTATCCCCAAGTCTAGCGACAGTGCTTGGCATTTTTGAGTTCTAGTTTAAAGGGTAAGGTAGCCGGTTAACTTATGCTTGTGACATTCCAATCCCACTACACTATAGGCGATGGCTTTTATTAATATATACAATCATATTCCTGAAACACACACACACACACACACACACACACACACACACATATATATATATATATATATATATATATATATATATATATATATATATATATATATATATATATATATATATATATATATATATATATATATATATATATATATATATATATATATATATATATATATATATATAATATTTAAAAAAAATAACCTTTGTTGTGTGAAATAATAATTCCTGTACATTAGTAATAAGTACATATAATAGAGATAAAAAAGACAAGCCCACTGAGTTTCTTCCATTGGATCTTCTCAGTGTGTGGCCGCGTTCCGATCCGGTAGTACTTCTAAAAATTATACAAAGTTTTAAATGTAATATAATATTATATAATAATAATTTTTAAATATTTGCACACCTAATTATAGGTAGTAGGTAATTATAGTAGAATATGTTGATAACTTAATTAAATTTAACAACTCGTAACACCCATATTCTTGCAAATGAATACTTTCATTCCATTTCGTTTCATTTAAAAGAAAAACACAAGCTAGGCTATTTGGTAGTCTGATCATCAAGTTCATAAGTATAAACATGTACTAAAAGATTGTGGGAAGAAACAAAAGTTAATTCTACGAGTACGCCTATAAAATTTACTACTATATTAAAGTAAATTCTTATTCATAACATGTTCGGAACAATTTCTTCTTAGTAAGTTTTTTTTACATTTTATTATATACAAATATATATACAGTTATATTAAAATGATACATAAGGTAAGGTTAATACAAAAAGTAAGCTTATCTCATAATGAGGTATCTTCGAGCTAATCCGCACGAAGAAAACAGTGTTGTTTATCCAGAATCTAAAATATCATCATTCATAAATTTTTCAAATAACTTTGATAAAGACGTTCCATTTGCCTGTACGGATTTTGTTTCTTAATATCATCATAAGATAGCAAACAATCAGTGGGAAGAGCCAACCATCGCCTATAGAAACCAAAGATGTTAATAGTGCTTTACCGACTATCTTACCCTCCAAACCGGAACATGACAGCGACAAGCACTTACGCTATTGCGGCAGAAATAGGTAAGGCGGTGGTATCAGACCCGGGTGAGACAATGCAGAACTCTACAACCTAGTAGCCACGATGGTAGTGACTCGCATAGCCAATCGGTCGCCTTTTACGACCTGCCTAGCAGAACGGCAGTTGGTCTATTTTTCAAAAGAGCTCGGAACCAACACGGGGAAAATATATGCACTGATGAATTTTAAATGTTTTGATATTGAATTTTGGAGTGAACTCCAATATAGAAGCCAAAATAGTTTATGGAACTTTTGTCGTTTTTTTCTTAATTTTTACTATAACTATGTAATATTATAGCACCAATGATTTTTAAGTAAGTATTTTTGACATAAGAACATAGTTTTTTCGATATAATAAATACTTTTTTTAACCTTATACTCGTACAATTCTTATTATTAATTTATAAACATGCCTGAATGGCAGAAGAAGCCAAAACATTATTACATCTTGTAACTAAAAAACTACGAAGGTTTATTTTAGTTTTTTTAACGTAAAGTTAGCCAGATACTGAATTATTTTAAGCTCTTAGGCTATTTTAATAAAAATATCGCGCGCAAAAACAGTGCGTTTTAAAATTTAAATGTCGAGGACATCATCTGACTCATTTATGTAGTAGTTTTATGTTAAACAAAATGGCGACTAAGCTAGTAACTGTATTGCAAATAACAACGGTGCAGTTTTGTTACCAATATACAGAGTGTTAGTAATCAATAGACAAGGTCTCGTCCGTATTTGACCGTTTTATCTATTCCTGCCACAATAGCGCAGTACTGGCAATGTTTGATGGTCACTGTCGTATCTAAATTTCGAGCGTAAGATATGAGATGGCTAGTAAATTTATACATGTGATTTTACCATCCCGATTTTTGAATAACAACGCAATATTAACAAATTTAGTGTCTATAGGCGATAATAATCTCTCCTTATCAGGAGGGCCACTAATTTCTTGCATAAAAAACTCGAACTCTTTTTTTATGTCATAAGATAGCAAACAAGCAGATGGGTCTCCTGATGGAAAGAGTCAACCATCGCCAAGTTTACCGGCTACCTTACCCTCCAAACTGGAACACGACAGTGACAACTACTGACGCTATTGCGGCAGGAATAGACAAGGCGGTGGTACTAGAACCGGGCGAAACAATGCAGAATTCTACCACCTAGTAGCCACGATGGCAGTGACTCGCATAGCCAATCGGTCGCTTTTTACGACCTGCCTGGCAAAACGGCAGTTGATCTATTCTTCAAAGTAGCCCGGAATCAACACGGGGAAGAACTCACAATACAAACGCCATAAAGGTTTATTACTTGCCCTTAGAGCTACATACACACATACTATCGTGGCTACTAAGTGGTAGAGTTCTGCAATGTCTCGGTCTGGTTCTACCATCTTACATATTTCTGCCACAGAACGACAGTGACAAGCACTGACTTTTCGTTAGGGCTTGCCACTATCGTTTTTCGGTTTGGACGGTAAGGTAGCCGGTAAACTTATGCATGTTGTCTTAATACCACATCATAAGGATAGCAATGCATCTTTAACATCTTTGATGTCTATAAGTCCTAGTCCGGTGTCGCAGTTACGGCCCTTAAGGTCATCAGCTATTATTTATATACAATGGTTGTTTCATTCCATCAAAAGCGTTATCTGCTTATTTTTTTCTTAATAACATAAAAAAACATAGTTATTCTGATTAAAAAATATAAACAAAACAAATCCCTGAATTCAATTTTGGGGTTCTCATTGAGCAGCCGCACGTTAGTAAAACCGCCACATCTCCTTTGAAGTACGGTCTCTGTTACCTCTCTGTTTGTCGCTATATGATTAAACTTTGAAACGCTTTCTAGCTAACGAGCGCGAGAAAATCAGTGAACACACCTTTGCGTTTGACAAGTATGCTAAAACAACGGAGGTTGATTTGTTTTATCGTGCGATTTAATTTTGCATCGCATACTGTATTACCACAGGTATTACGATACCCATATTAATCCAACGTCCTACTTCCCTGCTATAATATTATAAATGCGAATATAAGTTTGTTTTTTACGTTTTCACGCAGAAACTACTTGACTGAGTGCTAAGTGTGAGTTTTTCTTTTCGCATTCGATCGTGAGCGCGTTTCGAGTTTACTAGGAATTTGTATGTGATTTGTACAGCGCCACCTAGTGCTAAACTGGTTTCTCACGTTTACCACTAGGTGGCGCTGTACAAATCACATAGAAATTCCTAGTAAACTCCAAACGCGCTCACGATCGAATGCGAAAAGAAAAACTCACACTTAGCACTCTGATCATCATAAAACTTTGTTCTTTATTTTTTTGAAGGTATTAGAAGTAACGTAGGATACTTTTTATTAAAAAAGCTTATTTAATAAGTTAAACGCGAACAAACGCGGGTAACAACTAGTATACTGTAAATACAAAAGTATGTTTGGATGGATGGATGTTTGTTACTCTTTCACGCAAAAACGGCTGTACTGATTGTAATGAAATTTGGAACACATATAGATGATAACCTGTAATAGTACATAGAATGTTGCATATTCCATAAAAATAAGTTGTTCCCGTGGGATTCACCAAAAACTTTTATAATCCAGCGAGCTGCATGATGCAGCTAGTATTATAAATGCAAGTCTATCTGTCAGTTTGGTACAATCTAACGGCTAACCGCTGATTTAATTTTGATGAGATTTTTTATGGAGACAGTTGAAGATCCGGGGTCACTCATAAGCTAAAAATCTATCGCTAATGGGATTAATATCCAGCTCAAAAAGCACAAGAACCTAAACAGAGCAGGTCCCGTCGTCCAGTTAAGAAATAAATTTCTATAATAGCATAGTTTCGTAATCTTGCTTTGTGTTGTGTTGATTCATATTTCACCATATCGAAGGTAATACGTATGTAGGTATTTGTTCACTTGTTTACAATATTCTAATTTTCTTTTATTCGACGGTATTTGTGAGTTTATAGTTTATAATAAGCACATAGGTATTTTAAATTTATCTTTACATATTTTACTTAATTTTCTCGAGACGATTGGCGTTTGACTTTGACAATTGCCAAGCTGAAATATGACATAATATACCAATGTCAATTATTGTCAATTAGTTTTTTTTTTCTCAGTATGTCATAGATCATTAAGCACTATGCCAAACACAAATGTCGAATGCTGTAGGTGTTGCTTTAGTTAGGTATTACTTTCGTTTTATATTTTGTGAGCACCTTAATTTTAAATATATTGACACACACACACACACACACACACATATATATATATATTTGCCTTCGTATTCTAGGTAATAACTATTAAAATGTTTTTTTTTAATACTATTATTACCTTAGTATCTAAATTAATATAATTTATTTTGTCTCGAATTGTAGCTCGTATAATGTTTTATTTGCGTAACTGTATATTTTTTTTTGTACTTTTTAATTTAGTTTTTTATTTTTTGTTAGTTTTAAGTTTGTTATTTTTTTTTATATTATGGTAGATGCTTCATATGATAGTGACAGAGACAGCTATTGCACTTGTAATTCAAGTGATGATTATGCTAGTGTCAGTAGTGATTTTTCTTCGACAAATGATTCTTTTCCACTAGATATACAGCTTAAATCAACTTTTAATAATGTGCGGTCATGTCTCAATCTAGTACACATAAATGCACAAAGCGTTCCGGCCCATTACAATGATCTTCTGGCATCCTTTAGTGACGTTGGAGTAGATTGTGTTCTCATTTCCGAGTCGTGGCTAAAACCCTCACTTCCATCTTCTTGGTACGTACTTCCAAATTTCACACTAGTACGTAGTGACCGTGTTGGTTTGAGAGGTGGTGGTGTATGTATGTACATTAGGAACCATATTCCATACAAGATTTTATGTCAATCATCATCGGACAATAACAACTCCCTCGAATACCTATTTCTGGAAGTTACACTACTTCACACTAAAATGTTATTAGCTGTAGCATACAGTCCCTCGTTACACGTAAATTATTTCTCCACGCTAGAATCTCTTTTAGATCGGTACTGTCCATGCTATGGTCATACTATTCTCATGGGTGATCTCAATACCTGTATGTTAAAAAACGATTACAGAAGTAATAAACTTAATTCTCTGGTTTTAGGCATGAATTTAAATATACTTCCACTTTCAGCCACTCACTTTGCCCCAAATTCTACACCGTCTTTTATTGATCTGATGATTGTCTCGGACTCAAATAGTGCATTGGAGTTTGGTCAACTGACTGCACCTTTTTCATACCATGACCTTTTATTTCTAAAATATAGAGTGCGTGCTCCGAAACCTCAGGCTAAATTGATACCTTTGCGTAACTTTGATAAGATAAACTTAAATCAACTTAACTCAGATACATCTAATATTGACTGGAGTCCTTTGTATGATGCGACTTGTATTGACGATAAGGTTCAGTACTTTACGTCAACGATTAACAAACTATATGACAAGCATGCTCCAGTCAGAATGATCAAAGTTAAGCATTTACCTGCTCCTTGGTTGACATCTGAAATTAAATGCCTAATGTCAAAACGAAATAAAGCCAAAAGCAAATGTAAACGGAACCCTTCTGAAGCCAATGTGAACGCTTATAAAAAGTTGCGTAATCTATGTAATCGGATGTGCAGAGATGCGAAGCGTCGAAACATTCACTCGTCTTTAGAACGCTTTTCTCCGGGTCAAGCTTGGAAATTCCTTAGGTCTCTGGGGTTGAGTAGAACAGATCATAATAAACAATTCACATTTAACTTAGATGATTTAAATAAACATTTTTCTACTCCTCCAGTTCACTTAACGGACCATAAAAAATCTCTTTGCCTGCATCTTCTTTCTGATTCATCTCCACCTTCATGCGACCCTTTCACATTTTCAGAGATCGGGGAAGATGACGTTAAAAAGAGCATACTCTCTATCTCCTCTCATGCTGCTGGATGTGACAATATTAACCGGCGTATGCTTATATCCATTCTTGATTTAATTGTACCAGCTATCACTCACATTATTAACTATTCCCTGAGGAGTAACACATTTCCCTCATGTTGGAAGCGGGCTTTTGTTATTCCTATACCAAAAACGACGAATCCCACTAGTCCTACAAGCTTTCGTCCAATTTCAATTCTTCCTATACTTTCAAAAATTCTGGAAAATGTAGTTCACAAGCAGTTATCGTCGTTTTTGTTTAGAAATAATCTTTTAAGTCCATTCCAGTCAGGATTTCGCGAGTCTCATAGCACAGTTACGGCCTTAATCAAAGTCACCGATGATATTCGATTCGCGATGGATAATAAAAAGCTTACTATTCTGACTCTGTTGGATTTCAGTAATGCTTTTAACTCGGTTGACTTTGACATTCTTATTGGTATACTTGATTCTCTTAATTTGTCTCCATCAGTGATAGAATGGTTCAATTCATACCTTCGAGGTCGCCAACAATGCATTCGTATGGATGAGACACATTCTGAATGGTGTAATTTGATTGCGGGTGTTCCTCAAGGTGGAGTTTTATCTCCATTGCTTTTCTCTGCCTTCATAAATAAAATCACCGAATGTATTTCCTCAAGTTATCATTTGTATGCGGATGACTTACAGATTTACAGACATACGACTGTGTCAGATTTACCTGATTCTATCACTGAAATTAATAAAGACCTTACAGCTATTCAAGAATGGGCAGACACTTTTGGCTTGTTAGTTAATCCCTCCAAGTCCCAAGTAATAATTATAGGCAGTAGACAATTACGTAATCAAATAGATTTTTCTGTTATCCCTAAAATTAAATACAAAAATATCCCAATTAATTATACTGATCAAGTTAAAAATCTAGGCCTCATAATGGATTGTCATCTATCTTGGGCTTCTCACATAAATGAGCTGAGTAAACGGTTACATTACTCACTTCATTCCTTAAAGCGATTACAAAGTTTCCTCCCTCATCAAACTAAAATTCTATTAGCTCAATCGCTGCTTCTCCCTTTGCTCGACTATGCTGATGTTTGCTATTTGGATGCCACGGAAGAATTGTTATCAAAACTTGAGCGGCTTCAAAATTTGTGCATTCGTTTCATATTCGGATTACGGAAATATGATCACATATCGAGTTTTCGCAAACAATTACAATGGCTCCCTATCCGCCAACGTCGAAATGCGCATGTTTTGAATGTACTGTTCAATGCAATGCATAAATCTTGTCCTGCATATCTTTGTGACAGATTTATATTGGCTCCTTGTAGTGATCGGCCGGTGCGCTCCTGTATCACCCCAAAGTTTTTCTCTATACCACAGTGCAATACAAAATTTTTCAGCAAGTCCTTTACCATTCATGCAGCTAATTTATGGAATGATCTCCCACGACATATTCAGGATATCCAGACCATAAGCTGTTTTAAAGTTACAGTCAGGCAGCATTATTTGTTGCTTGATGGTTAATAGTTATAATAATTTAAAAACATAGATGTGAGTGTGTTTTCTTTTTTTTTTTTCACTTGTACTCACTTTCAATTTTTATCATAGATTTTGTCTCACTGTCACTTTTTATAGAAATCATTATCAAAGAAGCAATTTTACCTTGCATTTATCCTTGTTTGTTTTGTTAAAATTTGTTTTAGTTAGTTTTAATCTCAAATGTACACCATGCCTGCTGTTTATAACTAGTAATTTTTTTTTTAACAACCTGTATGGTTGGTTTTGCTGGAAGAAATCTCTTAAAGAGATAAGCACGCCATTGTACATATATTTTCTTTTTAAATAAGTATTGTTTTGTATTTCTGTGTGTACAAAAGAATAAATAAATAAAAAAATAAATAAAATAGGGAATGAAATTTGTATGAAAAACTTTATCTACATGTTAATAAATAAATAAATATTTCTGGACAAATTACATGAATTGATCTCACTCCAGGGTAAACAAATTATTTGCTTGTGTTATGGTGTTAGTCAACGATACTTATACATAGAAATACGTATATAAATACTGTTACATATATAATAAACACGCAAACCCAGGAATACAAACACCAATGCTCATCACACATATGTTTGTTCCTGTCGATTCGTATTTAATTTCGCTAACCACTAGACTAACGGGGTGGTGAATAATATCAGCTAGTTATGTTATAAATTCAGTGGAAATCATTTATCATTTACAGCTTTTTGACATAATTGTAAATGAATAATTCAAGAGCCGATGAAACGTCTGAAAAAAATATACTAGACAGGTAATTAATAAGTTTTCTTTTTTTTAATAATGACGTGTAACTTGTCACTGTCGTGTTCTGGTTTGAAGGGTAATGTAGCCAGTAGACTTATTTATGTAGCGTCACTATTCACTATTTTCCCGTGTCGGTCCTGGGCTCCTTTGGAGAATAGGCCAACTGCCGTTCTGCCAGGCAGGTCGTAAAAGGTGACCGATTGAATACTACATCATGGCTACTAGGTGGTAGAGTGGCGAGACAATACAGATTGTCTCGCCCAGGTCTGGTACTACTGCCTTACTTATTCCTGCCGGAATATCTTCAGTGCTTGTCACTGTCGTCTTTCGGTTTAGAGGGTAAGGTAGCCGATAAACTTATGCTTGTGGCATTGTACCTCGCCATAAGATAGCAACGCACCATTAAAACCTTTGGTGTCTATAGGCGACTCTCTCCATCAATAGAGCTATCTGCTTATTTGCTATTTAAGATAGCAAACAAGCAGATGGGTCTCCTGATGAAAAGAGTCAACCATCGCCTATAGGCACCAAAGATGTTAATGTTGCGTTGCTATCTTGTGGCAGGGTCTTTTGCCACGTGTATAAGTTTACCGGCTACCTTACCCTTTAAACCGGAACACGACTGTTACAAGCACTGTCGCTATTGTGGCAGGAAATATGTAATATTATATAAAACAGCCTTAAAAAAATCACTTTTGTACAAGGATACTAATCACCTGGCGGTACGAAATAAACTTTAAGATCTATTCTCATACCATCAAGTATACAAAAAGAAACTCATAACAAGCGGCCAAGTGCGAGTCAGAATTCCATACGAAGGATTCCGTACCACCATTTTTCAAAAACGACAAAAAATTTTTGTAAGGGGGGCTCCCTTAAATATGTATTTTGGTTTAATCTTAAGAAGATTAAACCAAAATACATATTTTCAATAAAAAAAATATATTTTTTAATTGAATATACTAGCAAAAAGCAGAGCTTTGTAAGGGCTCGCTAAGTTATATTACCTAGTAATATTCTTAGGAAAGTATTTTTATGCGAATTACATCTTTTAATGTATCATGGACTTTATTTATTATATTCGCATCAAAGGCGTCGTCAGGCGTTGTATCTAGGGAGGCGCAGACAAATAAAACCAAAATAAAAAATAAAATGTTTCTAAGATAATTTTTTTTTAGTTCTTATGTATAAGAATTTTTTTTTTAAGTTTTCTTGATTTATTAAAAACACGATTTCTATAATTATCAATGTTATCTACACAGGACAATTATAAAGGTTATCTACATATTTTACACCATATTTTCTGGTCTATCTATAATATAGTACCTACCTATAATATGTAGCAACTCAAGATCTATCTCGCGCCACCACTTCGCTCTTGAAGTCTAATATTGATAGAAATCAATTTTTATTTATGATAACTTTCTTGTAAAAGAGTTTTCTAGGAAAAAAGAGTTTTAAAAATAAAAGTTGATCTTATAAAGAAAATTTAATTTAATTAACCTTAAAAATTTTTAGAACTAATTTTGGGCTTTTTTTTTTTTTTTGAAAGGGCAATGGGCCCACCTCTCGTTCCCACCACTGTAACTTCTGTAAACCAGAATCAACAGCGGCAACCGTCCTGATAACCTCTGAGTTGCGAGCTCAGGGTGCCCTGGGGAAAAGCTAAGCTGTCTTGGATCCCGCAACGAAATTAATCAGAAGTATATAGGAGGAGTAGGAAAATACATCCTGTTTCCCTCCCTTTTTAGCAGGAGACAGCAAAATGTTAAAAGCATAAAAATGCTACGAAATGAGACTTTTACAATCAGGTTAAGCCTGATTGCTATTGCACCACGGAAGTTTGGAAATAAGGGACCTACCAGAATGGCCTACTTAATTTTGCTTCCAGTAGTAAGTGTGACAAAATCGTTTGAAGGCACGGAAGTTCCCACGTGTACCCACAAGATCGGAGTAATAAATTACACCGGATATACATTGGATACTATCAAGCATTTGACGACGTTCGTTTTGCCAAAGATTACACTCCCAAAGAATGTGATGTGCAGTTTGTTCATATTTACAGTTTAATGTAGAGCACTCGCAAAAGGGAGAAGGAACTAATTTAAACGAGAATAATTTAGCTTTAAAATTACCGTGGCTAGTGAGAAACTGTACAACACAATGATCTATTTCTATCCAAGTTTTACTTAAGTGATCCCGGATGCACGGGAAAAAGTTATATAAATGCCTTCCTTTAGTTGAACAAGACCAACGCGACTGCCATTCATCAATTAATTCATTAGTAACGTCGATTACGGGATTAAAAAGGCGACGTATTTTTGTTTGGGCTTGCGAGTTGATAAATTCTGGGTTAGTAAAATTCCTAGAATTGTAATACATTGAAGCCCGACGCTGAATTTCTAAATCTAATGGTAAGACGCCTGATAAAACGGGTAAAGCTTCGGAGCTTACAGTGCGATATGCTTTGCATAGAAATATTAGTGCTAGACGCTGATTTTGAAGTAGTTTGCGCCGGACCGCACCACTCGTAACTTTATCAGCCCACGCTGAACAAGCATAACAGATACAACCTAAATACGTGGCGTTATAAATTATTTTTAAAGTGTTAAACGTTAAACCCCATGTCGAGGTAGATATGCCCGCAAAGGATAAGAAATTCCGTTTAGCCTTTTCACCGATATAGTTAATATGATTTATAAAAGTATAATTTTTTTCTATGACCAAACCTAAATATGTTACCGATTCTTTTCTCTTTATTGAGTTATTATTTATTTTTATACTGGGAGATGATAGGAGCGAACCTTTTAATATTAAGTAAAACGTTTTATGGGGCGCAAAGCTTAAACGATTTCTCAAGCCCCAGTTGATGATCAAATTAAGACTAGTGTGAGCCAGCGACTCTATCTGTGCTCGTGTGTTAGCTTGTATCATTAAAGCAACGTCGTCTGCATAACCTATAAGCGAGCATCCTTCCGGCAAGGCTAATGAGAATAAATCGTCAAATCCTAAGTTCCATAGATATGGTGAAAGTACTGATCCCTGAGGGCAGCCTAGAGTAAGGCGTTTAGACACTGCGTAATGCCCTAGCTGCAATTTCGTATGACCGTTTTCTAGATACGATTTAATTAGCTTATATATATTTGAATAACACCCCCTTGTTTTTAATTTCAACAATAACATCGGCCACCAAGCGTTGTCAAAAGCACCAGAAATATCCAAAAAAATACCTACAACATAATTATTTCGTGACAATTCTACCATTTTTCTCATAGACAGCACTGCATCGATAGTGGATTTTCCGGCGGTAAATCCGAACTGTTGTTTATTGAACGTGGGCCCTCGTGGTAGAAGTCGAGGAACTATCAATCTTTCTAACAGTTTACCAAGGGACGGCAGAAGTGTAATGGGACGATAAGATTTAGGGTCATCCGTAGGCTTGTCACCGGACTTTGGAATAATTTTAAGATATCCTTGGCGCCATATTTTGGGAAAAACTCCTTCAGCAATACAACGATTTATTATTTTTAAAATAGAGTCCGGGGCCGCTAAACACGCATGTTTTATCATATAATTTGATATTTTATCTTCTCCGGGGGCTTTTTTCGATGGTAAGTTGTTAACGGTGTTTAAAAGTTCGTCTAACGTTACAAGGCTCGACATAGGGGACACAGGTATCACGTCAACTTGCGATCTAATTTCACGATGATATTCGTTATCGCGCTCTAGATTATCATCCGGAATTAACGTATGCAAAAGAGCGTTCGCTGTCTCCTCTAAGCTAAGCGTATACGTATCGTTAATTTTAATATTATTATAAAAAGATAAATTATTTTTCGTACGATTTTTGATTTCATGATACATAGAAGACCAAGGGCCTTCTTTTTCTAATCTATCCGTAATTTTTAGCAGAAAATTTCTTTTTGCTAATGCAGTGGCGGCTCGATAGTGTGACCGGGTCTTTCTTAAATTAGCAAGAGCTTTAACATATTCGTCACCTTCCAAACGACGGCGCTTAAGTTTATTAAGGTGGCGTCTAGCTTTCCTAAAGTCTTGCCGTTTTTTAACTAAGCTGTCGTTCCACCATTCACACTTTTGAGTTTTTATTTTTGAATGACGACCTATAGCAATATCCGCGCAGTAGGTAAAAGTATCAGACATTATTTCTGGTTGTTCTGACACTGTTAATGAATGGCGAGTGAAATCTTTGGCATGTGCAGAAAATAAATGTCGGAAGAGATTCCAGTTAGCAAATTTAGCGTTATATATATAATCAATCGTATTAGATTCCGAGCTCACAGGTAATAGTGGGTTATACTCGAACACAATCAAACGATGGTCACTACAAGACGCATCTGGAATCACGCGCCAGTTATTCAAACGAACGTACGCACTAGAAAGTGTGACGTCAATAGATGATTCACCCATAGGGCTACTGTATGTAGGTGGTGCGTCGGGGGTGTTATGGATGGTGAGATTTAGTTCATCAATGAACTCTTCTACTGCAGATCTACGCTCCCTGTCGTTGGATCGTAGTTTACCGTACCAAAGAGGGGATGAGGCATTAGCGTCAGCACCAATAATAATTTTTTGTCCGGCAAGAGATCGTAGAACGTGTCGGAGGTGATGCAAGTGAGGAGCAACAGGATCGGAATACTGGAAATAGCAGCTAATGATATATATTTTAAGTTTGGAACAGGATACCTCCGCTACGGCACAATGTTGGGACGAAAGATTAGTAATAGCCGTTACTGTATAAAAAGAGCGCGAGACGTATATACCTGCGCGAGCTTTTGTGTTGTGTTGTAGTACTTTATTACGAAGTTGGGTACTTTGGTATTGTTCTTGAATAAGTACTACATCAAGGTTGTATTCAGTAACGAGTCTATTCAGCTCCGACGTAGCCGCCTTATCGTTATGGAGATTTAATTGTCCTATTACCAATCTATCCATAATTAGTTGTTAAAATTAGCTGTTCCATCTTTGCCTTAAAGGTTGGACAGTCAGGAGAACCAGTCACGTGATCACTGGGTTTTTTATAGCGTTTACAGCTACCACAGGTCGGTGTAAAATCACTGCGGTCTTTATTTTGGCAGTCTTTAGTTTGATGAGTGCCAGCACAATGTGCACAGCAAGGAGTTTTCTCGCGACAGAACTTATAGATAGACATGACCGTATTGTTGACACTGCGTGCATCGAACTAGCTCCACGTCGTCGACAAACCTACACGTAGCCCAATCGATAAACAGTTTTTCTTTCGATTTAATTAGATGTTTACGAATTGCCGGGTCTAGTTCGACACCTACCCACTTACGGTTAAATTGATCGAAATTACGGCGCCTTACTATTTTAATAGACTTGAGAAATCGATCTTCTGAGATGTTCATTTCATCTTTAATATTTTGTCTATATAAGCACGTTAAAAATACCTTGTCGGATAAGTTTTGGGGAACATCTTTAACCAAAATACGCGGGCGTCGACCGGTTGGAGTTTCTAAACGCAGCCCTGCCATTTTTATGGCATTAACGGATTTTAGTTTTTGGACCTGGCGTTCGTTAGTTACCCTAAGTACAACTCCTGAGTTTGCGGCTTTCTTAACACCTACGATTTGGAAGCCGTCATCGGATGGTTTAATAGCTTTCATTAACACCTCTTTGGTTTCGTTTGAGGTTTTTATAATGTTTGATTTTTCCTCGGTCGGATAAGCAATCACACACGGTAACGGAGCGCGCGTTTGAACCGGCGGGATAGTCTTCGAGAGTTTTAGCTGTAAGGCATCTGAATATGAAGACGGGGCGTTATTATTGCTTTTGTTCGCAACGACGTCTTGTTCAACTAAGGCCAGTCTAGTTTCAAGCGATGATGACCGCAAGGCTAACAATGAAACAATAGCGGTAACTCGTTGGGTCATGTTCATAACGCCGGATTTATTTGCGACATTCATACGCGAGCCCTGTTCGTTAACTAATTCATTTATTTTCGCCAGATATGATGAGGCCTCGCGGACTAATTCGTAATAATTGGGCTCCTCTTGCGATGAAGAAATGTTTAAAATAGTGGTGTTATTTTCATCATTCGCGGCTACACAACTACGTTTGCCGTCAGGAGTTAATTGGGACGGTGAAATATCGCTAATGCATCGTTTGTTTGTGACATTAGTAGGAGATCGCGGAGTCATCTGACTTTTAGCGAAAGGATTTTTACTGTAATCCGTAACAATATTATCCCGATTCGACATAATGACTTCAGTATGAATTACAACGAAAGTTAATAACCGGCCGCGAAGAGCGGCCGGTAACGTGGGTACTTGAAAATAAACAAATAAAAATGTACTTACCGAACACGACGAATAAATATCGATCAATTTAACTACTTACTGCGCAATTTATACGATTAGCACTTACGGTTTAGATGGCCTATACCTTTATTAAATTTTTTAAGCACACACAACACCAAAACTACGCACATAAACAATTAAACTTAATTAATAACACCGAGCGCACGGAGAACAAGTGATGCACCGAGCGAAGGGAGGGAGGGGATTAATTTTGGGCTTACCGCAGGCATGAAGAATTGGCGGTAGAAACTCAGCGAATAAATTTTTCGAATTTTTCCCTCAGAGAAACTCTCGGGGTTTGATTCCCGAGTCAGGCAAATCAAAAATGTGTTTTTTCAGTTTGCTGATAAAAACAACGTTGTCCATGATTGGAAAAGTACCCAGTTGGTGATAGAATGGTCACCTATCACTGTCTGTAATCTGTAAATGGTTGACCTTGCAAGCCATCCCTGAAACTTCCCTCTAAATTAACGTATTTTAAGATCAAAATAGTAAAAACTATAAGCATAGGTGTTTTCAGTATAAATATCTATTTTGATAAAAATGACAGTACATTGATTTTTGAAAAGCTGTATATTTTGAAATCGATTTGATCTTTCAAATGGCATTCAACTCAATTTAAATATTGCTTTAGCTAAAAAATCGGTAGGTTGAAAAATTTCGAAGCAATGTCAAAAAACATTTTTTTCAAAAATTTTCGTCATTGATAGATCCCAAACAAATTGACCGATTTTTATCCAATTAACGGTACGTGGCACAGTTTTTAAAGGAGAAAAGATGATAAGATTTTGAAGTCAATCGGTATATTAGCCTGAAAGTTATTTAAAAAATATTAAATAACTTTGCTAAAGAAAACGTATTTTTAATTTTTGAAAAGCTGTAACTTTTGAAAATAAGATTCGGTTTTGATTTTTAAAAGGGCATTCGACGTAATTTTTTTAGTATTAAAATATCGTAGAAAACTAAAAAATGATTGGTTGAAATATTTCGAAGTTATGTCGAAAAAACACTTTTTCAAAATTTTCGTCAACGATTACTTCCAAACGAATAAACTGATTTTGACGCAATTTATGCATTAGACGTAATTTTTTGAGGAATAGAGCTGATTAGTTTTTGTACTCAATCGGTACATTAATCTGGAAGTTATTTAAGAAAATTCTGTTTCTCCACATTTTTTTTGGGTTTTTTCAAAATTTCTTAAAATGTCTTTGTCCCATTTGGTTCAAATTTTCAGGAAGTATAAGTTGAGCGGAATCCAATCGAATGCCATCAACCACGTTTCGATCGGTCCAGGCGTTCTAAACTTATGAGTGTACACACACACACACACACACACAGACACACACACATACATACACACATACATACAGACATACTGACGTCATCGCAAAAATAGTCGAAAATAGTTTCTAATACCACGAAACGTGGACATATGGTGAAAACTCAATTTTTGAAAATCGGAGCACAATCAGTAACTTCCCTATCTACATACGTAGTGAGAAGTTAAAAAGTACAAGTGTTTTAATAGATTAATATTGTATTAAAATGGAGTGAATGAAAATGAATTAAATGAAATAAAACTACCACGTCAAAACTTAAACCTAAAAGTGCGATATTTTTCAGTAAAATGTACCACTAAAAGGCACAGATCGTCGCCTAGTGTAGCTTTGTAGCATTTTAACTTGTTAGTTTTATAATAGATGGCGTTAGCAGTACTAAAATTCTAATACAAAATGTATCTTCTATTTTTTTAATGTTTGTGAAATAGCATTTTAATGGTAGATATCTAGAAATGAATTTAACCCCCCACGTCAAAGCACAAACCTAAAAGTGCGATACTTTTTCAGAAAAATGTGCCACAAAAGTGCATAGAATGTGGCCTAGTGTATATAATAGCTAAATAGTCTGAATATTTCAAGCGTGTACGTATAGTAATAACTAAATAGTCTGAATATTTCAAGCGTTAACCAGTTGTCGTTATAAGGATCGAGAAAAAAATTGCAAAAACATCACGTTTGTTGTATGTTATTAGCGGTAACAGAAATACATCATCTGTGAAAATTTCAACAATCACGGTTCATAAGATATGGTTTGGTGACAGACGGACAAACAGATAGACAGATGGACGAACAACGGAGTCTTTGTAATATAGGACCCCGTTTTACCCTTTGGTTAAAACCCTAAAAATCGGTCGAGCCATGATTAGCCATGATGAGCCATTAGATATGGAGGAGTGCGACACGAGAGTTTTAAATAAGTATTAGATTAAGTATACAAAAGTTGATATAAATCAAAAATATTACATAATTTCCCCACAGCTACTTGCAAGATTAATACAGACGATGGAATGAATGGGCTTTGAATTATGAAAGGAAGTTCCTTCCATGGCCACGCGAGTTACTCTGCCTTAAGGCTTTTGCGGGTTATTCCGGTACTAGCAAACATATTCCATCTGAATTCAATTGTTTAAAGTCATATTAAACTTGCGAATAGTAACAGAGGGAAGAAACTTTAATGTGCATATATAATTTGCGTTATAATTATTATCTAGCGACAAACAATAGTTGTGTGTTATATGAGTTGATCTTTGCGACAGCCAGAGTCTAATGCTATTAGGCTTTGGCTAAATTGTCGCAAACTTTACTAAACAAAGGAAAATATCGCAAACAAACAGGGGTGTAATTCATGTGTTTTTTTTTGTGTTTAAACGGCAAACGAGTCGAAGCGTTTAAGGCTCAACTCACATAGGCGCAGAGCGCGTCGACTCGCGTATACGCCCACATTCGCACTTTGACACTCGTCTGGAGTCGGTACTTAAATAATAATAAAACAATAGAGGTGAATATGCTTTGGCGGAAAAATATGACGCTTCGACTCTGCGCCAATGTGAGTTGAGCCTAAAAGACTCTTACACATTTTCTTACATATTATGCCGCGTCGTAGCACGTCTCGACGTTCTATCGTGTTTATGTGTGTGAAAACCCTAGGAGCATTTACTTATTTACGAGAATTGGGAGGCTGATAGTGCTCCTAATGTAAAGATACATACATCGCCAATAGACACTAAAGATGTTGAACCATCTGCTGTAAAGTTATGCTGATGGTAGGATTGTAATACCATTTGTATAAGTTTACCAGCTACCTTACTCTTCAAACTAGACTGCGACAGTGACAAGCTTTAACGATTGTCGCTGTTGCGTCAGTAATATGTGAGACGGTGGTATCAGACTCCGGCAAGACATGGCGGAACTCTACTATCTAGTATATACGATAGTAATGACTAGTATATAGCCTCCTTCGTATTTTACGAGCAGCCTGGCAGAATGTCATATAGTCCTTTCTTCAAATTAAGCCACGATTAATACGTGATACACTACAAAACACACAACGACGCAATAGTACATGTGTTATGTAACTGGAACGTACTAGACTCTGCCTGAACTAACGCATTCAATATTAAACTAATTGCTTTTTCTTATTCTCGTTTTTTATATTATCAAGAAACCGTCGTCTTTATGGTCTAGAGATCTGGCTTTGGCGATGACCACACGAAATCCCTGGTTCGATTCCCGGATTGAGTAATTAAAAAAATGTATTCAGTTTTGATAAAAACAATGTTGCCCGGGATTGTAAAGTGCCTTGGTTGGTTTACAACCTTTGTGAGAACAAGTATCTCCGATTAATTGTTAGTGCCCTTGTTGTACCTCTGCCTACTCCTTCAGGGATACGGGCGTGAAGATACTTTGTTATAAAAACCAAAAGCAGCTGACGACCCTTCTATTAGCTTTGAACAATGTAATAAAAACCGAAACCCAGAAGTATGCTCATTACATAAATGTTTGTTTCTATTTGAAATCGAACCCGATACACATTTGTTACGTAAAAGATTGCTAATCACACTTCAGTATAGTACAAAATATATATAATACAACACAAGAGCTAAAATACAAAATCGAAACCAAAGCTTATTATATGTATATATTATAAAGAAAAGTATCCTTTCTGCGTAACATTAGATTAAACAGACTCATGGTAGATATTTGAAACATGGCCTAATTTATTGAGCGACAATTTTAAAGTCTGTGTTTACATGGGAACTTAGTTCACAGCGTCATGTAGGTCGCTTTGAGCACCTAATTAAGCCTGGGAGCCTTTAGGCGCCGACATGCCGACTGTAAGGGAACGAGTTTAATGATTTCAATCCTTTGGTGAACAATTACGACTAGATTATGTAGTATAGATGTATGCTTTGAATTAAAACTGCTGGAAATAAATATTGCCGAAAATTTGATAGCTTGTAATGTTGTAATTATAAAATCATGATGATGAACTGATTTATAAAAAAAATCTTCACAACCCTATTCCCAATACAGAGGTACCTACAAAAGTGCACCCATATTGTAATAAATTAGTCCCATAATGTAATAGGTTTTCATCCTACACAAAAAACAAAACGCATGTATATAATTTCAATTACGTAAAATTTGAAACAAATATTTTAGTGTGAAGGCACCAAAGAAAGGCATTATAGAAATAAGTTGTGATGTGAAATAATGTTTGTAATTGTATCATGTAAATATAATGTTAAAAAAAAACAAGCCCGCTGAGTTTCTTCCGCCGGATTTTCTCAGTGTGTGGCCGCGTTCCGATCCGGTAGTAATTGTAAAAAATCGGCTCACAACATTTTTAGTTTAATGATAAATAATTATAATTTTAAAATATTTGCACATCATATCATGGTAGAATATGTTGGTAAGTTAATCAAATTTTAATAACTTGTAACTCCCATATTCTGGCAAATAAATTATTTCTTTCAAAGGGAAAAATGTACTTAGAGCGATAGATTACATAATAGTTACTATCGTAATTAAAGATAAACGTAAAAAGACACACTGCCACTGCTCTCGTATGATTAATGTCGCTTACGCTTATGTGTAGCTTTTGAATATAATGAGTTCAAAGGAGAGGGTCGGCAAACACAAATAGATCCCCCGTGTTGGTTCCGAGCTCCTTTGTAGAATACCCAATTGCCGTTCTGCCAGGCAGGTCGTAAAAGGCGACCGATTGGCTATGCGAGTCACTACCATCGTGGCTACTAGGTGGTAGAGTTCTGCATTATCTCGCCCGGGTCTGGTACCACCGCCTTACCTATTCCTGCCGCAATAGCGTCAATGCTTCTCACTGTCGTGTTCTGATTTGGAGGGTAAGGTAGCCGGTAAACTTATGCATGTGGCATTAGACCTCTTCACAAGATAGTAACGCAACATTACCATCTTAGGTGTCTATAGGCGATGGTTGACTCTTTCCTGGAGACCCATCTGCTTGTTCGCTATCTTATGATATAAAAAAACACAGATTAGTCCAATTAAACATTTCTCATACTTTTTTTATATCATAAAATAGCAAACAAGTAGATGGGTCTCCTGATGAAAAGAGTCAACCGTCGCCTATATACACCAAAGTTGTTAACTGCCAGCATTACAAAGTTTATTCACAAGTGCATCCAATTCATGAATTAAATAGGATATTTTTAAACGAATATTTTTATATTATTGTAATGATTTAACTTGTTTGTAATGGTTTTATTCATCAAATGAATATGTTTCAATTGTGTTATATTAGAATAAGTGACAAAATATGGCAACACTAGGCGTCATCTTCCTATTGGTTAGTTGTAAAACGGCGGGACAGAACGCGGCAAGATGGCGCGTAGTGGGGCTTACGATATGAGAGACCTCATTTTCAGCGACAGACGGTTCTGAGCCATGAGCTCGACAACTTGTGAACACTCAAGTCTATAATTGTAATGTTAAAATAGTCTGCAAGAAGTACATTAAAGAAATATCAAGCTTGTATTATATTTTATTCACGAAAAATCAGACGTGGAAGTAACCTGTGTGCCCACAAGTCTTCAAAGGTAATCCAGCACTTATATACAATAATGTATTATGTATTATAAATATATTACGGGAGTAGATTATTAAAAAGCATATTAAAATGTGCGATAGCATAATTAAAAATTCAAAATTGTACATTTTTCATATTAATAAATCAGGGTTACATGTGATGATAAATACAAGTACTTTGAGCCTGCTTTGCCAAATAAATGGCGTGCAAAAAGAAAAAAATATATATTTATTTTTATATAAAATTACAAATTACGTTTAAATACTTTTAAAATCAATAAAACTCAAAAAAAAAGAAGTCAGAATAGATTTAAAAATTAATGTCAAATGAGAATTGAAATAAATTAGATTAGAATTAGAAATTGTTATTTTAAAAGAACATGCGCTAAAGTAATTGTGATTACATCAAAATAATAAATATACTCCTATGTCTATCCTTCTTTAACACGTGGTCGGGGCTACTCTCCGATCGTGTTATTCCTGTACCCATCCTGTACCTAACACGTGGTCGGGGCTACTCTCCGATCGTGTTATCCCTGTACCCATCCTGTACCTTAACACGTGGTCGGGGCTACTCTCCGATCGTGTTATTCCTGTACCCATCCTGTACCTTAACACGTGGTCGGGGCTACTCTCCGATCGTGTTATTCCTGTACCCATCCTGTACCTAACACGTGGTCGGGGCTACTCTCCGATCGTGTTATTCCTGTACCCATCCTGTGTTTAACACGTGGTCGGGGCTACTCTCCGATCGTGTTATTCCTATATCCATTTTATACACCCTTAACATGATTAATTAATTTATGCCCAAAGATAGCATTTGAGTTTATTTGTTACAATTAATCAAATCTTCAAAAAAAAAATGATAGTAAAAATTTAAAATAATTTACATGCCACTTCTAGCTACAAACAATACATGATCGTAGCCGCAGTATCATCCGATTGAATGTAATAGTATTTTGTTAAAACTACCCACATGTTTGATAAGTATTTCTGAGAACCGAGTTACTGTTTAAAAATTAATATTAATAGCAAACTCAAAGTACATACAAAAGCATTTCGAGCGTTCGAAAATTACATAACTTCAATTGTCTTAATAATATAGTTGTGTCCTGCTATACGTGAAATAGTATGCTCGATGAAATAAGTTATTTCAATTTTACAGTGTAAAGTAAAATATATTTGTGTGTTCTATACCAAAGCATAGATTTTTGAGCAGCTTAAAAAAAATTAGAGTATTTCAGTTTTTGCGCAGTCGTATATTTTCAAAACGATCGTCGATTTTGATCTTTTGAATAGCACTCTACTCAATTATTTGAGTTCTAAAACCATGTAGGTGTGTTTCGAGAAAACTTCAAGCCATGTAGGTGTGCTTGTTTAGAGAAAGAGCCGAAACCATGTAGGTGTGTTTCGAGAAAATTGAAAATAAGCCATGTAGGTGTGCTTGTTTAGAGAAAGAGCCGAAACCATGTAGGTGTGTTTCGAGAAAACTGAAAATAAGCCATGTAGGTGTGCTTGTTTAGAGAAAGAGCCGAAACCATGTAGGTGTGTTTCGAGAAAACTGAAAATAAGCCATGTAGGTGTGCTTGTTTAGAGAAAGAGCCGAAACCATGTAGGTGTGTTTCGAGAAAATTGAAAATAAGCCATGTAGGTGTGCTTGTTTAGAGAAAGAGCCGAAACCATGTAGGTGTGTTTCGAGAAAACTGAAAATAAGCCATGTAGGTGTGCTTGTTTAGAGAAAGAGCCGAAACCATGTAGGTGTGTTTCGAGAAAACTGAAAATAAGCCATGTAGGTGTGCTTGTTTAGAGAAAGAGCCGAAACCATGTAGGTGTGTTTCGAGAAAATTGAAAATAAGCCATGTAGGTGTGCTTGTTTAGAGAAAGAGCCGAAACCATGTAGGTGTGTTTCGAGAAAACTGAAAATAAGCCATGTAGGTGTGCTTGTTTAGAGAAAGAGCCGAAACCATGTAGGTGTGTTTCGAGAAAATTGAAAATAAGCCATGTAGGTGTGCTTGTTTAGAGAGAGCCGAAACCATGTAGGTGTGTTTCGAGATACACTGAAAATAAGCCATGTCGGTGTGCTTGTTTAGAGAAAGAGTCGAAACCATGTAGGTGTGTTTCGAGAGATTACAAATGAAATATTTGGGTGGGCTTAGTTTGGCGAACTAACTGAAACCATTCGCAAGGCGTGCACCGTAGATGAGGACACAAAATTAGAATGATGTAAAGCAATAGATAGTCCGCATGATCAGCTCGAAGATTTCATTTATGCGTATTAGAGAGAAATTTGAATTTAAGTGTGGCGGTAAGCGATTTAAAAGTAATGTACCATGTACGAAAGATCCTATGTTCACGGCGTTCAACAAACGTCAGCCACTAAAAATGATTACAGCAAAATGAGATACGCTCAAACTTACATAAACAGAAGGATTGGGTAATGTGATTTTTCATGGACATTAAATCGAAACTTTATAATTGACTAGCTGTTGCCAACGACTTCGTCCGCGCGGACTTCGTTTAATCCGCACGGCTCATCCCCATAGGTGATAGCGTGATAAAATATTGCCTATATGTTGACCAGACCTATTAGTAATATTCATGAAAAATTTGGAGTAAATCCATGCAGTACTTTTTGAGTTTACCCCGGCCATACATACAGACAGACATACAGACAAACAGACAAAAATTCTAAAAACTATATTTTTGGCTTCGATATCGATTGTAGATCACGCTCCAAGTATTCTTTTAAAAAAATATTCAATGTACAGTTTTGCCTTCCTACGATTTTGTTTTTTATATTTTATTATATTTGGTACCGGATATCAAAAAATATATATTTTATGAAATTATATATTGATGGATACTTTCAGATAAACCCGACGAGCTTTATTCGAAAACCATTCAATACGCAATTGGCGTAAGATTTAGAATCGTAGATATTAGTATCCGCCTGATAATATAGAAATTTTAGTTTATCGGCGCACCCACTCTGCTGTCGCGTCATTTTGTCTCGTTGCAAGATTCAGTAAATATTTGACAATATAGTGTTTCGTCAATATATAGGTAGTTCTAGCTTAGACTAATATCCGATTTACAATATCGTAACGATGTACAGTTTCAATATCTATACATTTTGTATCGCCTACTCCTAGTAAACATATGTAATATAAGGCGAATTGACTGATAAGAAGCCTCAAAGTTTTGGTTGTATAGTTCATTATGACAATATCTGATCTTATAGGAAAACGCATTATTCTTAACTACAGTCATTCCACTTACATATACACATACTTAAAGGCCGTCCACGCGGACATATTCAGAGCTGCAAACACAACACACACGTACATAGACAAGAGGATTTAATAAAGAGTTTGTACTGTTATCAATATTAAATTTCAGCAATGGCGGATCCTTCTGCGTCTGAATATAAAGCGCCGTTATCTCTTACTGGAAGTCAGATCCAGAAAGCTGTAGAGCTGATGTCGTCGTTGCAATCACCGAGACAAAGTCGAAACAGATCGCAGGCGGAAGTCCCAAAAGAACCTTATCTATCGGAGTAATCGTGGGAAATGTAAGAAAATCGACACCAATAATATCGGGTGTAAAAAGAAGATTCAAAGACGTAGTTATTATTTATTCGCGGGAAATGCTAGAATTATGTCAAATTACACTAGTTGACCAGCCAATTAATCTCGATTGTTACTCAAGGTATGAAATAAAATGTTTTCAATAATATGACGTAATTTCACATTGGATTATGTTTAGTTAAATTCATGTTTTTTTTTTTTTTTGAGAATTATCAGTTGTCACTCTTTGTAGGACTAAGTATTAATTTCGATTGAAATTTCATGTTCCTGTAGTATTTATAAATACTGGATTTTATATTTTATGTAGTATGCGTATTATAGGTAGATTTATTGTAATAGTAAAATCACACGTTCAGGTACTTGGGAGTAAAATCAGAAATTATTAAACGATAATTTATTTCTGAGGTTGACTTAAGGGTACGATGTAGACCATTTATGACTGGTACTAACAACCTAATTAACATTACTGTCAATGTTATTATATATCACAGACCACATAATACTAATAGACGTGGCGTTAGGCATTGAACGTGTAGTCGTACATATGAGCGAATGCTCATATCAATGTCAAAAGTGTGGCAAATTATATAGGCAAATTGACACTAATTGTAATTAGGTTTTTATTGTTGACGTACTGTTGTATACATTCTCGTATTTATGTCGGTTCAAAATTTAGCTACGATTGACGTCTAACAAATGTCTTAAGAAGGCGCCTCCTATTTTATTATATATTATACTAGCGGCCTGTTTCATGCTTCGCGACGTATCATTTATTGAATTCATTTGTTACAAAAAAAATGTGATAAATGAAGAACCGCTGTACCGATTTTGTGCAAACTTCACATAAACCATCTACTAAACAGTCCGAACAAAGCCTAAACATTTGGTTTGGATAGGTGAGCCCGTTCTTGAGTTATAAAATTACAACGAAAAATGGCATTGATTTTTATGAATATATATAGATTAATTTATGTTGACATGTAAGACAGATATTGTGGCACTTATTTCTCTCTATGTAACATATGTTGTATTGTAATTTGTGCACCCTAATCTGCAAGCAATGAATATTGCCACTCGTTGTCTGGAAGAATCACTCTTTAGCAATAAGACCCTCTATTTGTGCGCTTATTTTAAGTGTTATGTAAATGCTACTTGATTATGGTGTACATAAAGCATTAAATTATAAAATTAAATTAATATTAATGAACAATGTTACTTAGAACTTTAAATGAAATAATTAGTCAAATGAAAAATAATTTACAAATCAACATGAAGAAAAGGCAAAATTATTACAATTGAAATTTAATATAAATATGATAACCCTATAGAAGTATAATATAGATGAAACACTTAAGACTAAATTGTATTTGCTCTCCGTAAAATTAGATATAAATATATAAGGAAACGGCAATAACAACATGCTGTGGATATGTTTCATTAGTATTTTCTTATGGACTGCTTATATGAGGTGACTCTGGATTTGAAGGGTAAATGCTTTTACAGCACAAAAGAATGAGTAAGAGCTATATGTAACATTAAACATCACACAAAAACAAACTTAAGCCTATTTTTAAATCTGAGAATATTAAAACTTCCTTGTATGTAGATACAGTAGAGCAGCTTGTTTTTTTAAGAACACACTAAATACTTTAAAATCAACCGCAATTTAGTACAAATAACAGACAAGCAAGCAAGCCCTATGTGCCATAGTATAGACTACAACATAGTCATGGTACAAAAAAAAAGAGTTTTTTTTTTTATATGTATGTACATTATTTCTTTTATCAATTACTAAGTATAATGAAATAGCTAACTATAAACCGGTATAAAATACAAATGCATATATGGCTAATTTCTCATTCTCTGTAAAAGAATACCTATTTAAATTGTAAAAATGTCAATATCTAGTCAGATGTCAAGATAATAGTTAGTGGAAATGTAAGTATATGTATATATAGTGTCGTTAGTTACTTGTTAGACTTGCTTTATAAAGAAATTAATAATTAGATTAAATAATATATAAATAATTTAATATTATATAATTAAATGTAAATTAATATTTAAATAAATAATTACCTGAGGTAAAACAAATTTTTATGAGATATGTTTAACAATGTAATGTAGGATTTAGTAGTAAGAAACTAAAATTGGTACACTTTAGGTTAGAATGAGTAAAACCATATAATGTAATTGACTTTCAGAAAAAAAATTTAGGTATATGGAGTAAAATTGGTCAAACATTTGTAAATTAATCTTATATAATTTATAGATTTTTAGAATATTAATTTTATCGATGCAATGAGTTATGTGTAAAAAAATATGTAGAATACAAAGTGTATAGTTCATAATTAGTAAAATTTCATTCAAATCCGTTCTCTTCAATCAAATCCGTAGTCTTGGCGTGATTGAGTAATAAACATTCATACATCCAAACTTTCGCATTTATAATATTAAAATAGATGCAGATTACAAGCTGAAGTGAAGTTTTGTTTATATTTACGTTTACTATAACAAATATAATATATTACAACTTGAATAAAACTAAAATAATGTTTTGTTTAAAATTATATTTACTATGGATCAACAGAATATATATCAACTTAAAGTAATACGCTTAATAAAGTACGTAACACCAAAGTAAAATAAAGTATTATGTATAATTTTTTATAAATGTTATACAACTTATAATATAAATTAAAATAAAATTATGTAGCATAACTGCTTACTTTTTGCTTTCATAGAACATATAAATAACACTGTATTATTACTTGTTTTTAAATAATTATGATTATGATTAGTAAGTTATTGAATGTTAGGATTGTGTACAAGCAAATTTTTTTTTCCTCGTAAAAAAAAAAATATATATTTGTGTCGACTTATAGTATGGGCGAAGGTAATGATTTAACTAGTTGTACTTTTGCATCTACGGAAAAGTTAATTTTAGAATTGAGTAGTGTGCCGGGAGTCACACTTTGCCGGATGGCCGAATGTAATGATTTAACTTGTTTGTAATGGTTTTATTCATCAAATGAATATGTTTCAATTGTGTTATATTAGAATAAGTGACAAAATATGGCAACACTAGGCGTCATCTTCCTATTGGTTAGTTGTAAAACGGCGGGACAGAACGCGGCAAGATGGCGCGTAGTGGGGCTTACGATATGAGAGACCTCATTTTCAGCGACAGACGGTTCTGAGCCATGAGCTCGACAACTTGTGAACACTCAAGTCTATAATTGTAATGTTAAAATAGTCTGCAAGAAGTACATTAAAGAAATATCAAGCTTGTATTATATTTTATTCACGAAATTATCTTGTAATAATTTTATATTAATAATTAAAACGCACTTTCTATTAAATATTTATTCCTAATTTTAAAATTTGGTTGGACCTTTAAAAGTAACTCTGTATATCAATTGAAAATTAAACTTTCTAAAAATATGTAGGTTGTATTATGATATATGATACAAAAAATGCTATCACATTCAATATTCCAGTAGTCGTATGTAGAATTTTTCTAATCTACTAATATTATAAATGTGAAACTGTTTGAATGGATTGATGTTTGTAACTGTAGTTACGCACTTCGGATTCGTAATTTGCAAGAAAATGCCACTTATAATTAACCGTGTATTTCCAACACAAATACACAAAACAACACAATGCAATACTTAAATACCCCTAAATTATGTGTTACAAATAAACTCACTTGTACTTCCAGTTCACGTATATTTTCAATTTGGATGGAAACTATCCAATTTACTTAAATACTCTGATTAAGACTAGTCACCCACTGTACTAACACTAAACTTAGCCGACTACACACTAAAACACTTCTCTTATTCACTGTATTACATACAGGTCACTTCGCTTCACACTGGTCGCTCGTACTATGGCTTTCGATCACTGTATAAAACTGCTCTCTATTTGTCAATACAATAGAGATGTCATCTCTATTTATACCCATGGTAACGTTCCACATTATTCCCGAATCCTTTACCATGCTAATTGTAAACAAGTTATCGTAAACAAGTCCTTGTTCATGCTATTTTCACCCTTATGCCCTAAACGATAAAGTCAATTATGTCATAACTATTTGGGTAACGGTCGACTATTTGTTTATCAATAGAAGTAGCTAACTTTTTCTTTTATTTCTAGATCACTCCAGCGCTTCAACTCTTCACGTTTTTAGATTATTCGCAGCACTGTATATTAATGATAACCTCGAAAAGTACTTTTTAACCCGAAAAAATATGATATTTCTGTGGGATTCACCAAAAGCTTTTATAATGCAGCAGGTTGCAGGACGCAGCTAGTTATAAATAATCCGTCAAAACGAACGGATACCTCGTGTCGTAAGTGACCAAATATACGATACAACAGTCGAACTGGTAACAACTTCTAACCGTTTATTCGATTAATAGTTACTACCAGTTCGAACAATGAAGGAAATTCTAAAACTAAAAAAAATTGTATTGTTATTTTCGAGCAGTTTTTAAAAAACTGATACTTGATCTAGTAAATTGATGAAGGATTTAAATATAGGGCCAAATCAAAAGAGAATTTAATATTTATTACGTGCCCATTATTTTAGTGTGGGTAGTTGTAAAACTCGTGTTTGAGTTGGGTGACCCTTTTGTTACTCTCGTGTGATTAATGTCGCTTACGCTTATATGTAACTTTGAATATAATGAGTTCAGAGGAGAGGGTCGGCAAACACAAATAGATTGAAACACAGATTAGTCCAATTAAACGTTTCTCATACTTTTTTTTATATTATAAGGTAGGAAACAAACAGATGGGTCTCCTGATGAAAAGAGTCAACCGTCGCCTAGACACCAAAGGTGTTAATGGTTGCTATCTTGTGACGAGGCCTAATGCCAGATGCATAAGTTTCCCGCCTACCTTAACCTCCAAATCGAAACACGACAATGACAAGCACTGACGCTATTGCGGCAGGAATAGGTAAAGCTCATAAATATGGCGCTTATGTGACTATAAAGGAATTTAAAAAAAATGGATTGTTCTATATTTTCATCGTCGTCTCGAATGCTAAGCTACACTTCGAAATTGAAACGGCCCGGGTTTGATTTCTGACAGGGATAAATGCTTGATGAGCATGGATTTTCGCATTACTAGTTTTAAATGTTTATTAAATATATTATTTCAGTATTCATGTATGTATGATCACGCCTTACGCAACCAGTTAAACCGAACGTCTATAGACTTTCCAATACTTCACGATTCATCGGTTTATCGGTTGACAAGATGAGTGGTGATCCCGATCGCCGCATTTTACCGACTTGATAACGATTATCGACTAGTTCTAGCGATAACTGGGACCGACAGCTTTACGTGCTTATCCGAGATCAGGGAATGATAATATACCATCCACCAGACTCTGGGCTGTTACTGAGATTTTGGTTTTTGAAGAAAAACCTCGAAACATCTCAATAGCACTTTTGTGCGACCCAGATATCGAACAGGTTAGCATATTCAGCTTAGATCGTAAGGTCATTATGATCTAAGCTGAATAGGCTAACTCCTAGACTACGAGGCAAACTTATCAGATTAAATTGTTAATATGTATAGAAATAGAAAACTAACAAACTTTACCCAAATATACGAATTATTTTAACAAAACCAGGGTTAGATTATAAACAGTGGAAACATTAATAAAAACGTACTAAGCAAGAGTATAATTTGTACTTGTTAATTATGACACAAAAGCAGTGTAAAATGGCGCGGCTGATTAAACACAGAGTGACGCCGTTTTTATTACAAGGGACTAAAAAAGGATCTCCAAGTTCGAATAATTCTTTAAAAGACAGTATTTAACTAGCGTATAATTTTCTAAAAGATTTTAGAAAAGGTGGGATTTGAACTTGCTTTTAATTAATGGATACAAAAAGTTATGCGTCGATGAGTTATAAAGGATCCAGCACACTAAATCGGGGAAGGCCACGTCGTAACGAAAAATGCAGCATAGCACATTAGGATAGGCTGCAGCCACCGACCACACAGCCCATAGACACCTAATAATAGGCGAATGACTTGTGTCAACTTATAGTTCCGATGTAAATGTCCACGCGCCAATGATATACGCGCCAATGGTAATCAGTGTCGACCAATCAGATGCTCTGTACATTACTATCTTTCACTGTGGTCTTGAGTTAGCAGCGCATTTCCGTATGTCTCCTTTATTGATCATTATAACGTGGATCTTGCAAAACATTGTTTTCTTGTTATTTTCCCCGTGTTGGTCCCGGGTTCCTTTGAAGAATAGGCCAACTGCCGTTCTGCCAGGTAGGTCGTAAAAGGCGACCGATTGACTATACGACTACGAGTTACTACCATCGTGGCTACTAGGTGGTAGAGTTCTGCATTGCCTCTTTCGGGTCTGGTACCACCGTCTTACCTATTCCTGCAGCAATAGCAAATCAGTGCTTGTTACTGTCATGTTCAGGATTGGAGGGTAAGGTAGCCGGTTAACTTATGCATGTGGCATTAGACCTTGCCACAAAATAGCAACACACCATTAACATTTTTGCTGTCTTTAGGCGATGGTTGACTCTTTCCATCAGGAGACCCATCTGCTTGTTTGCTATCTTATGATAAAAAAAATGTAGATTTTGTAACTTTTAACTAAAATCATTAATATTTTTTTATCATATATATATATATATATATATATATATATATATATATATATATATATATATAGTATTTTATATGTATTTCTATATGTAACTTGCTTACTTTGGGGTTAGATCTAGAGTGAGAGAGATCAAGAAGTGTAATTTGTAATTAAACACTTGAAAGAACTGGGAAGTAGCTAAACTATCCTTAAAATTTGGCTCTACATAGAACGAAGTAAACATATTTAAGTTAAAACACTCCAACTAACTGTTTGTGTGTATGCCTGTTATGCTTTTGCGGCCAAACCGTTGAACCGATTTGAAGAAAGGACATAGGCAATTTTGATTTCAAACATCTTTTGCGTGGAGTGACAAATATTAGATAAACTAAAATAAGTTTCTACGTTTTTTAAACTAATAAAATAAAATATTTCGCTAGGAATAATCATATATATATATATATATATTACAAAAGTTACTGCAAGTTAAAAACGATGAGTCTGAGAGACTTAAGTTACGACCTTTTTTGAAAAGAATCAAATTTTTTATAAAAATATGTATTATTTTTTCCATCTATCAATCAATTTTCGCTGTATAAATAAAAAAAATGTGCATTTTATTCGAAAACATAACTTTGACAGATGGTACCAGTGGACCAAAGCAGGCGACATTAAAATTGACGAAAAGTCATTTAAAGAGCGTGGAATCCTGGATATATTTCAGCAATCAGAATGCCAATATCATTAAATGTGTCCAAGCATTAGAAATTTGAAAAAAAAAAATTACATGCATTTCTAATGGGAAAAAATCAAATTAAAACGGCAAGCACTTCATACTCGAATTAAGAGCTCTAACTTGGTGGAAATTTTTTTTTCAATAATAAAATAAAACAATAGCTTTCTCTTTGTTATTCAATGATATAAAAGCAATATATAGCAACCTAATATAATAAGAAATATATTATATTAGGTTGCTATATAGTTATGAGATATTCCAATTTATTGCAAAAACTGTCTAGAGCCAAATTAGTTAGCGTCGACATAGCAGACATATTGCTCAGTTCTAGATAAAGAAAAGCCTCGCCTTAAAAAGCTATTTCATTCCAAGTGCGTCTAGAAAGATTTATGGTTACGCAGTTAATATGGATTTCCGTAATATTAACTTTACGGAAATGTTTATTTATATAGTAAATCCTTGATTATCATAAAACGCCTGAATCTTAAATACAAGATTTGAATCTCTTAAACTTATTAAACTTTTTACAATTATTTATTGGAATTGAGGTATTGTTTTTGTTTAAGATTAGCAAATTAGAGAAGTAAATATGCAGATGGCTCTCATGATGCAAAGATACACCAATAATGGTTATACGGTGTTGCTGTCGTAGTGGCAGAATCTTAATGTCACAAGTATAAATTTACCGGCTACCCTATTCACCAAACCGGGACACGACACTATCAAGGACTGCTGGTATTGCGGCAGGAATAGGTAAAACAGTAGTACCAGACTCTGGCGAGACAATGCAGAACTCTACCGCGCAGTAGTCACGATGGTAGTGATTCGTATAGTCAATCGTCACCTCTTACGAACTGTCTGTCAGAACTTATAAGATATATTCTTCAAAGGTAGCCCGGACCACTGCGGACCACCAAGCGGACCACACTAATAAAACAGATGATTTTGTGCTTATCTTAACACTATAGTATGAAAGCAAGATTATCTTAGTAAGGGCAGGAAAGTAAATGAAAAGCGGTTGAGATGAGATTGCTACGGAAAATATATGACGTAAGAGGAGTTAAAATAGAACATAAACTGTTCTTGGATCCAACACTAGTTATTAATCAGATTTCAGTAATATTAGGATATTTGGGTATACGTATTAATACTCATACGAATCAAAAATCAATAAATTGTGAAAGTATTGTATGCGTTGTCGTAGCTTTTTAAATCTTTATTTTGTTAAAGTCTTAAACAACTGATATTATAAATGTGAATGTAACTCTGTCTGTTTGTCTGTTTCTTTTTCACGCCTAAGCCACCGAACCAATTTGAATGAAATTTGGTATTATCTAACCTATAAATCACGATAATAAGGAGTAACTTAGGCTACTTTTAGTTAAAAAAAATTCTACGGGCACAAAGTCGCGGGCACAGCTAGTAATCAAAGTAAGCAAAGAAAACCTCGTATGTATATTTCTACGTATTAATATCGTTGACTAAAAATCATAACACAAGTATTTAATTTTTTCATTTTTTAGTTAGATCGATTTGTGTAATTCGTCTAGTGATATTATAATTTACATATACAACCACTTTCATGCGTTAATTTTAACATTTTTTATGATAGTTCTTAGTTATCAATAATATTAATTAACTAGTTTAAACTAAGCTTAAGTTTAAGTTTAAGCTACTGTGTTGCTAAAAAATTACTCATTAGCTGCATGATTGGAATTACTATCTAGTGTCCTTTTTTCAATTTATATAAATAAAACCATTGAAGCGACGGAGTGAGGTAAGGGTTAATAAAGTATTATTAAATGTGAAATCAGATATGCATTGCGTTAACTCAACACTTACGATGTCCATCACGGTTCGTTACAAAAGAGCATAATTGTAAAGGATATATCATGCGATGCGCGACGGAGACGCGCATGAAATATCACACTAAACACCAATGTCTTAAAACTTTCTAGCATTTTGCTTTATTTTTTTACTTTATATTTTTATTACCAAAAAATATCCTTTTACTGCCATAAAAATAAAAGTTTTTAATTAAATGTTTATGTTTTGATATATGTCGTGAATAATTTATTTTTCAATGTAATTTATATGTTTAAAAAATATGAAATGTTCATGAAAACTAAGTGAGACATCTATATCCTTAGAAATCGCGTCAGTGTAACATAATTATTTTACTTAGCTTAAGATTATCCATAGTAATATTTTAAATGCGAAAGTAACTCTGTCTATCTGTCTGTCTTTCTGTCTGTGTGTCTCTTCTTCACGCCTAAACCACTAAACCAATTTGGATAAAATTTGGTACAAACACAGTTCGAAAGGATATAAGATGGTTTTATTACGGAAATTCCACGGGAATAGGGACTATAGGGTAAAATCCCGGGACTTTTAAGTAAGAAATTTTTCCACGCGGACAAAGTCGCTGGCACAGCTAGTACTTTATACTTAAATAGATATTGAAAAAAGACAATTTGCTCCACAAAGTTTTATCTAGTAAGATATCTTGTGCTATTTTATGACTCAATTCTAATATGTTTTTTTTTATTTTGTAAAATGAAAAATTTTTAGAGGCTCGTGGTGTAGAGGTTAGCCTATTTGGCTCAGATTATGAAGTCCCGGGTTTGATCCCCGAATCAGGCAAATGTGTTATTGAAGTTTTTTCCAGGTGTATTTCGAAAATCTAAAATCTCAGTAGCAACTCGGAGTCTGACACAGTGGTGTATTACCAATCCCATGCTTCACATGAGCACGTAAAGCCACCGTTCCCGGTTATCACTAGAAATAGTTGGTAATTAATCGATCGATCGATGAAGATGGCGACTTATCTCGCCTTCCGACAAACCGGTGAATCGTGGTGACGGTGACGAAACCAGGCGTTAAGATAATTTATTTTAGAATTATTGTACAAAATGTTAACTGTATTGTGTAGGTATATATTCAATGTTTTGCTTAGTTGTATTATTGTAATAACAAGGGCGTGCAATATAATTTTAGCCAACCAACGATGTCATATTCTACGACAAACTGCACTGAATATTGTTTGGTTTTAGTAATCGCTTGGGAATTCCTAATACGTTATAAAATTAATTCAAAAAAATATTTACCGATAAAATCTTCGTTTTGTTTTAATCTGGGACAAATTTATATGTAGATACCAAAATATGCATAAAATTATTGTGCGATGAAATGTCAGTATGAGAACGCTTAAAGGAGTGTATAAATGTAGCTGGTCATTCTGACGGACAAACTTATCTTTAAATTACATACATTCATAAATATTAAACAAATTCACATTCAGAGTTAGTTGGATAGACAAACTGGCAGACGTATCACCTGATAGTAAGTGGTCAACGTCGCCAATGAACATAAACTAGTTTACCTGGAACTAGCCCACGTAACTCATTTATGTGGTGTCTATCCTAAGACATTAGATGTTAAGCCTCGGTGCCAGTAACTACACTGCCTGCCTTGCCCTTCTCTCCGAAAAGCTGTTTCACGACAGAAACAAGCAAGATGGTGGTAACCATGCAGCCGGTATTGCGGCACAGCGCACTCCTTCCACCGGTGGTGGATTTCTGATCTGATCTAATTAATTGTTAAGTAATTGTGATGAATACTCACTTTTAAAATATTAAAATCCATACTAATATTATAAACACGAAAGTCTGTCTGTCTGTCTGTCTGTCTGTTATGCTTTCATGGCTAAACCGTTAGACCGATTTTCATGAAATTTGGCATGGAAGTAGTTGAAGAGCCGGGGTCAATCATAGGCTATTTTTTTTTTCAAAAATCAACTCTTAAGAATTGAAATAGGTGATGAAATTTGTATGAAAAGCTATCTTGAGGATATGTTAATCTACTCGCAGGTCAAGCTGCGCGGGTCAGCTGTTCAATATTCATAAAATAGAACAAACATATCATAACGAAAAATATTTATAATTCGTTATTTGAAGTTTGCACAACAAAAATTCCTATTGCATGTTAACAAAATAGCTTAAAAGTTAGTTATGTTAATATTCATTGAACAAATTTTTTATTATGGTCACATACTCGTATATGGTCCTAACTGCTAGAATTTTCCTTGTCTAGTTGGTTTAGCAAAAACATCGCGATTAAAATGATATCCATATAAAATATATAGTCATAGTTAGAATTTGTTGATTCTGGTTTACAGAAATTACAGTGGTGGGAACGAGAGGTGGGCCCATTGCCATTTATAAAAAGTCATAGTTAGAATTTATTAACAGATGACTTATAAGGAAACTAAATCAGGTTCACATATACGCATTTAAATTATTAATTTTAAATTATTGAGTAAGTTAGAAAGTTTAAGCATTTTTATTATACGCCTAGACTAATATTGTGTTTAAGATTATACTAGATGACAGCATTCAAGAAAACATCACATATTTGATTAATTGTATCTGTTCTTGTAATCGGTCTAGACGTCTTTGAGTAATCGGTAAACATCAAGTATCAAGATTAGGAATCGGGAAACATCGGTATCAACACTAGACATAAGAAAAGGATTCCGATAAATTTTTCTTTCTCGTTCTTTGAAGTTGTTTAACTTTTTAAACTTCAAACTTCCAAACTGTTTAACTGTCAAAGTAGCTTGCACAAACTCTCGTATGAATTAAAGTCAATAGTTCCATGCAATAACTAGTTGTAAATAAAATTCATGAGTCATGACGTTATTAAAAATGTTAACGTCATTTTTCTGAAAATGACGATTTTTCTAAAAATTACTGAATCAACTTAAACATCTATATTCATAATAATAGTATATATTTATATAGATGAATGTCTGTCTGTCTGTTGCGCTTTCATGACTAAACCATTAAATCGATTTATTGATGAAAAGCAAGGACATGGTTGTAGACCCAAGTTCTAAGATAGTAGCTACACAAAAAGTAGCCTTTTTGAAGTAATCTCTTAGAGCTAAAATAGGATATGAAAGATTGTATTAAATTTCAAATCGCGGGAAAAGTTGCAAGGTACGGCTAGTTATATATAATAACGACGCATCATAAACGCTTGATGTATGAAGCTGAGTCATTTGCATGTTGTATAAATTATAATTGATAGTCGTGACCAACGATTTACAAACGTAAATTGTATTTCAATCCTCACAAAGCTTAAAATTAATAGACATCGCACGTATGTTGTCAATATTAATTAGTACAAAAACATTAATATGAAAGAAAGGTCAAGTTCAGCGGAGTCGATATTCAGTGTAGTAGAAAACTGATGACATATTTTTGCCCAACTCGGGAATCGAACCCGGAACCTCATGTGGTCAATGCCGACACTAGACACTAGATCACAGGCGATAAACTTTACTAAATGAAAAACAAATGATTTCGCATCCTTGCAGTATTTAAGTTTTTCCTTTGTACATAATTAATGATCTGCCTGGATGTTAAATTTGAAGTCGCCTACTAGTAATCCAGATTTTAAACAAGTGTACACCATGGTAGATTTATTGGGGCAATTAATTTACTAGGTGGTAGAGTTCTGCTTTGTCTCGCAAGGGTCTGGTACCACCGCCTAACTTATTCCTGCCGCAATAGCGTCAGTGCTGTCGCTGGCGTGTTCCGGTTTAGAAAGTAAGGTAGCCGGTAAACTTATGCGTGTGGTATTAGACCTTGCCATAGGATAACAACGCACCATTAACATCTTTGGTGTCTATGGTTGACTCTTTCCATCAAGAGACCCATCTGCTTGTTTGCTATCTTATGACATAAAAAAAATAAGGAAAAGTGACAAAAAATAACTCTTAATTTATTTTTAAATTAAAGGAAATTCCAAGTATATCTATATTAATATTATAAATGCGAAAGTTTGGATGTTTGGATGGATGTTTGGACGGATGTTTGGATGGATGTTTGTTACTCAATGACACAAAAACTACTGAGCAGATCCGAATGAAATTTGGCGTACAGGTAGCTGATGACCTGGAATAGCACATAGGCTACTTTTTATCCCGGAAAAATTAGGTGATCCCGCGGGATTCACCAAAAACTTTTATAATGCAGCGGGCTGCACGCTGCAGCTATTTAAGAATATTTTGAATAATCTTGGACTTTAGTGGTCGACAATGTAGTTGACAATTCTCTGTGTTAATATACTAGCTCGTGTAATACCATTTTTTATTTAACTTGGTCGACAGGCTGCCGTATATATGGATTTGTGATATTAGAAATTAAAAGTTTGAGGTCAGATTATATAATGGTTATTAATGGTTTAAGTTACGCTGCATAACTAATGTATGTTTAAATTATACTCAATTTACGAGCTGATGCTGAGGATCTGCTGAGGAATAACTTTGTTTTCCTGGAACTTTTTATCAAACTCGAAACTTTATGATTTGAGCCGAACGGGTTAACCCATAGACTGCAGAATAAGGTGACGGTAATAAAATTGATATAACTTTTAGCGCCAGTGTCATCGACAGGTGGGACTCGCAAACGGCTACTCTATGGAGCTTCGATAAATTGAATTTGATAATAATAGAGTTTTTAACTGGCAGAAGCGACATTTGAGTTTTTACTAACAATAATCTAGTAAAACTTCATGTTAGTGTGTAATAAAGTTTCACGAAGTTTTTAATAATTTAGATGCGAAAAATGAACTTTAATGGGTTTTCATAGGTATCTGTTAATGTTAATCTGTTTTAATTGAATTTAAAAAAATCTGCGTTGGTGAACTTATTTGTGTTTAAATTAGATACTTGTGGAGCTAACCTGAATATTGTGCATTACTACATCTCTCTGAATGGTACCAATAACGATTGAAATACACACGTATTACGACATCGTCATTGTCCAGTCTCGACGATGTAGAACCCCATTTCGTTTCACGTTTAAGAGTCAGAGTGCAAAGCCATGACTTATCTATCTACAATTTGTCAAAGTTCGGCTTTAAGTAATATATCTTTTTATTCTTGTTGTTGTTTTTTTAGTCCTAACTGTTTAGTAAAATGTTATTATTTTTCGCTAATCTGTTTTTTTTTTTTGTAATAACTTGTAATTTTAACAATTTGTGAACTAACCGTCAAATGCGGCACTGCAGGTCTTGAACCTACAACAAGCACCACTGGTCTCCAGTGGTGTTTGTTATAGGTAGGTTCACCAGTCTCACCAAAGACACCACTTGTCACTAAAACGTTTGTATGTTTATATTATTAAGACAGTTATTGTGAGAGAAAATAAAGACATTTTTATTTAATTTAAGCTGAGGTTCAATCTCACAGGAGACAGCCCTTCACTTAGGATTCAATAAACTAAATTAAGGATCATAGTAGCCGCTTGTAGGGTAGGCCGCTTATATGTATGTATATATATATATAATATATATATATATATATATATATATATATATATATATATATATATATATATATATATATATGTGTATATATATGTATATGTATATATATATATATATATATATATATATATATATATATATATATATATATATATATATATATATATATATATATATATGAGTGGTCGGATTGAGAAACATACAAAAAACATACAGTCACTGCTTTGCAGATATGCTTAAAACACGTAAAAGACTAGGAATTTGTAAATGTCACCGCAATAAAATAGACAGATGATATTGCACTCAAGTAAATTTTATTTTTTGTAATTTGATTATTCTAGATATTATTAACTCTTTAAACCACAACACCTGGCCGCGGTTGCCATCCGATATTCGCAATATTCAAGCAATCAAGGCTCGTGAATATCGCCTGAGCTAGAATAATGTGTGGTGAGTGGTGACCCTAATGCTACATTTTTTATGTATATACTCCGTGTATGTAGCTCGTGTATGTATGTACCCCATGTGCCCCGTGTTGGCCCAAGTCCCCTTTGAAGAAGAAATCATCTGCCGTTTGTGAAAGCTGAACGATTGGCTATTCAAGTCATCCATATATCGTGGCTACTAGGTGCTAGAGTTCTGCATTGTCTCACCTGGGTACCACTACCTTACCTATATCCGCAATAGCATCAGTGATTGTCACTGTTGTGTTTTAGTTTGTAGAGTAAGGTATCAGCTAAACTTATGCTTGTGGTACTGCTTCCCAAGAATATCAACTCACCTTTAGCATTTTTGGTGTCTATGGGCAATGTTTGTTTCTTTCCATCAGGAGAGCCATCCATTTTGCTTGAAGTATTAACGTAAAGCATTTTGTATCTCTTTTTGAGACGAGTTTTAAGAGACGACGAGTTTTAATTTTCAGAGAATTTAGCAAAGTTAATGTTTACATTGCGCAGGAATGCGGAAAATTAATGTTTTTGGATGGTTTTTTTTATATCATAAGATAGCAAACAAGAAGATGGGTCTCCTGATGGAAAGAGTCAACCATTGCCTATAGACACCAAAGATGTTAATGGTGTGTTGCTATCTTGTGGCGAGGCCTAATGCCACATGCATAAGTTTACCGGCTACCTTACCCCCCAAACCGGAACACGACAGTGACTAGCACTGACGCTATTGCGGCAGGAATAGGTAAGGCGGTGGTACCAGACCCGGTCGAGCCGATGCAGAACTCTACCACCTAGTGGTCACGATGGTAGTGACACGCATAGCCACTCGGTCGCCTTTTACGACCTGCCTGGCAGAACGGCAGTTGGCATATTCTTCAAAGGAGCCCGGGACCAACACGGGGATATGCACTGGAATTAAATTAAATTAATAAAAATAAACATTTCAAAGACTATAATATTATTCATGTGACATAAACGATAATATACGCACTGCGCACATGTACAAATTATTTTCGTACACATGTACAAGTGTGTTGTCAAACTTTAAAGAGATTTTATTATTTAGTCTATGGTTGAATGTCGGTCACAAGGCGATCGCTAGTGTATATAATTACATAAATTAGTCCGATCCAAACAAGTAATCACTAGACATGACTAACATGTGAATCACCTAAGAGTTACTTTCTGATAATTACGTCTATGATAATTAACTGTTCAGGATTAAGTTGAGTCATTTAGATCAAATTTATTCATATCCGATACATTGCCGCAAAAATTCGAAACTAGTATGATATGCTGTAAATTGACTCATAGTGTACTACTTTCAATTCACGGAAGCTGGGTTTGACTTAACAGAATCTAATCTGCTGCTAATTGTATCGGTAAAGCAAAGATTCCATATTTCTCTGTCTGGTCTGGACAAAAACGACAACACTCGAATTTAATCAGTGCAGGTCTCGACTAGTTTCAGACCTATATGAGGTCCTTCCTAATAGCCCCTCTACACAATGGGGCATAATGGTCGACTAAATGCATGCAAGTTAGTGTAGAGGACATAAATATCTGTGATGGGCCATCATCGGGTATGATCGAGTGCAATCGCCATGGTGTCGGTACATCAAAGTAATAAAGGCCCATGATTGCGTGAGCGTCCACGCAATCGCCGATTAATCCGTACATAGTTGTCTCAAACGTAGTGATTGTATACTCTTTGGTTATCTCTGGTAAATTCTATATAATGTAGATATTAAGTAAATGATTATATGAGCTAAGTAAAAATATTTCGACAGCCGCGGTCATAACATAACAGTAGACAGTAGAAATGAGCATTCAAGATTGTGTGAAGAGTTGTCCGATCATGGCGGCCATGTTGGATGATCGTTTGATAGGCCATCATGGCCCATTGTGAAGAGGAGTTATAAGTCGGACGTTCGCACGGTTGCGTCTAGTCTCGAAATAGACTCCGAAATTAGTCGGAATCTACACCGACTAAACGTGAGTGTTGCCATTTTTAATTGTTTAATTAATAATGCCTCACGGAAATTTGAATAATTTTATTTATCCTTTCAGGTAGTTTGAATAAAGCACACAATTGGCCAGATATGCCACTACTATCAAGTAAGCAGAGGTTGCAGAGTTTCACAATATTCTGTTTTATAGAAGAAGGAACATACGAGCAGGGGTTGTGAGTCATCTGATGGTAAGCGATCATTGCCGCTCATGAACATCCGCAACGCCAGAGATCTTGCAGTTGCGTTGCCGGCCTTTTAAAAATGAGCAAGATCTTTCCGTCGTCGTATGCGTTCGGAATCACCCCAAATGGTAATTGATGTCTAATTAATATATTTCTCGGCTTGGTAGCCGCGTTTTACCTATTTAGTACGCTAGGCGGTAAATTCATGGTAATATACATTCATATAGCAAGGATATGATACTAAATATCCAAGTATATAAGACGCTAACACGATAAAAAGTATTAGGTGATGTAATCTGAGGGATAGCACATTTTATTTGTTAAATTATCATATTACAAACTCATATTCATAGTCACATTACAAACTTTCTGCTATTATAAACAATTACACCGCCCCCGTTGGTCGAGTGGTTAGAGACCCTGACTACGCAATCAACGAGGCTCGGGTTCGATCCCCGACGGGGACAAGCATTTGTGTGATGAGCATAAATGTTTGTATTTCCGGGTTTGGGTGTTTATTATATATATTCTAGTATTTATATATGTATTTCTATGTATTAGTATCGTTGACTAACACCCATAACACAAGCAAATAATTTGCTTACTTTGGGGTTAGATCAGTAAGTGTAATTTGTCCCGTGAATTATTATTTGTCCCGTGAATTAATTACAAACTTGGTGCTTTTTGCTACACATGCTATTGACGAGTCTACAAAACATTCTTTCCACTAAAAGTGCTGCATTTTTCAAATAATTATGATTGATTTCAAAGTGTCTAGAAATTTAGATTACTTATTAAGTAATTCGAAAAATGTTTTTGAAAATTGAGCCAGTCTAATACAATGAATGGCCATATTTAAACATTGTTTGGGATATGAATCAACACATATAAAATAAGTTGATTGGTAAAAAATTGTAGATATTGAAGGACATAATACTGAATTGTCATTAGTAAGCAATAAAAATTTCATACAATGAGAACATTGCTTAGTTACATAGTAAACCTCAACGAAATTAATGTGGTAATATTCAAAAGGTAGTCTAGTCACAAGTTCAGTAAATCGTTGTTTGTAAGCAATGAACTTCTGTACGCCGTACACGGGTGTTCACACTAAACATTTTTAGTAGATAATTAGGTCAAAATTTGAGTACCCATTTTTTATATTTTTATTCCAGAATCGAGTACCGAATACCCTCCTTCACTAAGTAAGTATCTCTACCCAGTCAACCTATACAGTTCCCTTTTGCTGAACTGCTTAATCATTATTAATGTTTTCAAGTGGTTATAGTGTCCAACTTATTCCCTGCTGCGTCGTTACAGACCAATAGGTTAAATATAACGTTAATACGGGATTATGTTTTGCAGCACTTTCGAAAAATGTTGCAGTTAAATTTGGTAGACTCGAAAAAAGGAAGCATTCATGATTTCTTTTTGTATTATAAGACAGTTAGAAGAAACATGAATTTTCAAGTTTGCATAGACCATTTAACAAAAAGGGTATTATCCTAAGGACTAGTAGTATCAACCCCGGGTAAGTTGTTGCAGAAATCTACCATTTAGTACTCACGATAGTAGTGACAAGTTTTTGAAATTATATATCTTTTATGAGCTACATAGTAGAAAAACGCGTATTATTCAAAAAAAGCCCGGGCAAACACAGGTGATTTAATATAACCATAAACATAATTGTTTGTTTATATATAAGTACTTAAGTTAGTAGATACCACACATATATGGGTACAAGGGTTTAGTATTTTGTGCTGAGTTAAGTAGAAATACTAAACACTTTCATATAATTAAACTGTCAAGTTTGGGGTTGTAATGGTTATTCATACTAAATAATGCGTTAATTTTAATACAAGCCAATGTGTTAGTGCAAAATCACAAGCGTTTCCCTGTAATTATTTTAATGATAATCTCTCTGCACTTTGACCACAAGACTTGTAGCTGCATTGCAAATAAAATTATCGCTAAAAGTTATTGTAAATTATAAATAAATAGTGATGAAATTTTTGTATGCTCCCATGTATTAGGTAATAGTTTCATGGTTCTGATATTTTTGTGACAACCTTTTATTTATTGGCAGATTTGGGCTACGGAACTCTATTACTAAAATTATTTTGTGTTAAGGGATAGCAAACAAGCAGCCCAAACTCGAGTGTTGGCATGTCGGCTACTATACACTCATTCATACATATCTTTACGCCAGAGCTCATACAGACAAAGAGAACCGAGTGACATACGTTACGACCCTTGCAGACTTGTCTCGCTTCTTCCTTCCATCCACATTCGTTACTCTCTTCATACAAACACGCTGCTTGCAAGGCTAAGATCTCAAGAAAAGCTAAGAAATTACTTATCAAGGTTTACATCTGGAGCATAGCTCTATACGGGTGTGAGACGTGGACAATAACACAAAGAGACAGGGAAAGACTCAAGGCTTTTGAAATGTGGTGTTGGAGGAGAATGGAGAGAATCAGCTGGACGGAAAAGAGAACAAATGAACAAGTGCTAGAGCTGGTAAATGAAAAGAGAAGCTTGTTAAGAACTATAGAGAATAGGAGGGAAAATGTTTGGGCATCTGGTACGACACGACAGTTTTATAAGGAACATCATAGAAGGTAAGGTCCATGGAAACAGAGGGAAAGGAAGACCTAGACGCTCCTACCTTGATCAAATCAAGGACAAAGTAAATGTTGTGTCATATCGGAGATCAAAACTATAGCTATGTATAACAAAGAATGGCGATTACTCCACCGACAAGACTCTTAAATTAGAGAAGAAAAGATATTATAAATGCAAAAGTTTGTATGTATGAACCGATGTTTGTTACTTAATCACGCAAAAACTGTTTAATGGGTTTGGATTAAATTTAGTACACGTGTAGATGATTATATCCGATCCGATCATATAACAAAGAAGAATTTCGCCATGTCAAACCTGTCGACACTAGCTCAGTGGAAAAGCGTCCCGGGTTTAGGGAGACGGTCGCAGGTTCAATCTCTGCATGTCGATATTTTTCTTTGTTGTTTTTAAAGTTTTTCTAGTTTTCCAAAGCACGGGGTGAGTGCAATAACACAAAAATAACATGTAGATGACCAGGAATAGCACACAGGATAGTTTTTATACTGAAAAACCAGTTATTTCCGTGGGACCAAACAACCAAAAACCTTTTTAATACAGCAGGCAAGGTGCAGATAGTCCTTCATATTTTAATGCAACATTTAAAAAAAGTTATTGACGAAAATTAGTACAAAAAAAAATCAATACAAAGTAAAGTGTTTTAAAATTTCTTTTTATATTTACCGCTGTTAATTTATTTACAAATAAAAATAAACTTTTAATTTAGGAAGTGTAATGACTACCGCTAGCAGCATTATAACCAGTTAAAATGCCATAAGTTGCGTCATATTGGTTTATGGCTTGAAATAGCTGAAAGTTAAGCGCTACCCCCGACATCTATACATATAATAAAATCGTAGGAAAGTCAAAACTGTGCATTGAATATTTTTTTAAAAGAATAATTGGGGCGTGATCTACAATCGATATCGAAGCCAAAAATATAGTTTTTAGAATTTTTGTCTGTTTGTCTGTTTATCTGTTTGTCTGTTTGTCTGTATATATGTCCGGGATAAACTCAAAAAGTACTGCATGGATTTACTTCAAATTTTGCATGAATATTACTTATAGGTCGGGTCAACATATAGGCTACATATTATCACGCTATCACCTATGGGGGAGGAGCTGTGCGGAGTAAACGAAGTCCGCGCGGACGAAGTCGTGGGAAACAGCTACCCAGTGTTAAATAAATACTCAACTCAAAATAACTCTTGACACCACCTTCGGACAATACTCGATCACTTTGATCATGCTACGTCAGTCTTACTGAACACTCCGAACTAGAATATGAGAGTGACAGTAGTGTAACAAAAATAGGGAGGAAAGCAGTGGTTTTAAGCCCGAGCGATACGTTGCAAAATCTACCACCTAGTATGGAGTACCACGTAGATTAGTAATGATACAATTGGGTGATCGTTATCTTTTACGAACGCTTGAAAAAATTGCATAATAATTTAACACAATATTGTTAGGATTTATATATTATTTTTGCAAGTTAGCCATTGATATAAAAAACCCAAGATACGCTATCAGTGTCTCAAAAACGTCCTCCAAAAATGAGCGCACAACTTTAAATTTGTGCACTCATTTCAAATAGAATCGCGTCGGTCGCGACACTGTCAATTTTATTTCTTTTCGTACATTGCTTTGTAAACACAACTATAAGTCTTGTACTTAAGGTTGGATATGCAAAGTTGCAAGCATGTTTTTGCCATAATTATAACTACTTAAATAAAATTAAGAACAGTTTTGAATGTCAGTTTTGTTCGGGACTGTGCATCTAGGGTTTTTTATATCAATGAAGTTAGCATAGTAAAAAGATTCTGTGCATCCCACAATTAATGTAACCCTGCCAATCATAAAAGGAAAGCAAATTTTCAATGCCAATTAATTATTGCCGTATTGCTCCGGGCTACCTTTGAAATATAGACCCTCTGCAGCTCTGACAGGTAGGTCAAGAGACGAATGATTGGGCATGCGAGGCACTACAATTGTGGCTACTAGGTAGTAGAGTTCTACATTATCTCATCCGAGTCTAGTACCACCGCTTTACCAATTATTCCTGACGCAATAGCGTCAGTGTCATTAAAAATATGTCCCAAAAACTGTTACACTATGTTTTTATGATCAACTAGCTGAGCCCGCGACTTCGTCCGCGTGGAAAAATTTCGAAAAAAAGTAACCTAAGTTTCTCTCTATCACATCAGCTATGTGCCAGTGGAAGTCCCGTCAAAATAGGTTCAGCCGTTCCAGAGATTAGCCGGAACAAACAGACAAAAATTGTAAAAAATGTTATTTTGGTATATGTGTCGTGTATCTTCCATATGCATTTAGTAAAAAGCGGTTATTATAATATTACAAACAGACACTCCAATTTTATTTATTTGTATAGAAGATGTATGGATAAAGTATTTCTTTTGTACCTGTGTAGATATTCAAATTCTTACCTTTCAATAACAGCACATAGTTTTTCTTGTCGTCACCGCCTTTGGGATATTCCCAGTCTATGTCAAGCCCGTCGAAGTTGCGATCTCTGAGGTAGGGAATAGCAGAGTAGATGAAGGTCTGTCTGGAGTATCTGGTCGCTGACATTTCCTTAAACTTCTGGGTTCCGAATGACCAACCACCTGAATAAAAACATTTCATTATATTATCAAAAACATATACATAATAATGTGTAGACAATAAAGAGCAAGAAAAAACTGTTTCGTGGTTTATTATATTTTTTTTAAATCTATGCATGAGGTTTCGACTTCGATCCTGAGTCGGGCAAAAATACTATTAAGGTTTTTTCCAGGTCATTTCAAAACTAGCGCGTGAAACTATTTCGTGGTTTACTGATTAGTTTATTAGGCTCATTAATATTTTTAAAGGTCCTTTTAAAGGCTCAAAGGGTACCCATATTAATGGGTACCCTTTGAGCCTTAATTAATTTTCTTTTTTATTTCTAGTATTTGTTGTTGTAGTGGCAACGAAAATACATAATTTGTGAAAATTTCAGCTTTCTTGCTATCACAGTTTATAAGATACAGCCTGGTGACAGACAGACATATGGACAGACTTAGTGATAAGGCGGACTTTAGTAATAGGGTTCCGTTTTACCTTTTAACGTTTATAAGTGAGTCCAGTACATACAATCAAATTGTCCTCTTCTTATTATTAATGTAAATTAAACAATTTGTTATATCTTACACTTACTATCGTCGACACTTGGCGATATTCCGTATTTAGAAGTGTTATAGCATAAAACTAGCGTTTGCCCTATGGGCGAAATTCAACCATAGACTAAAGAATAAAATATCTTTTAAGTTGGTTCAAGGTTTTAGTATAGTCTATTTAGTCTGTGGTCAAATTTCGACCAGAGGGTGAACGCTACTCTACTTTAATCACATCTAAATACACAATTTATCTATTTGATGAATATATGTGTAAAGAATAAAAAAAAGGCCATAACATAAGCAAAAAATAAAAAATCTTTAAAAAGCAAAACATAGACGACTCATATGTAAAATCCTGAAAACATAGATGAAAGCTCTACATAATACTTCGGTAACGTGTAGAAATCGATTCCACACAAAGCCTTCCTTACACAATACTGTTTTCTCAAATACTAGTGCAGTGAATAGCGCAAAAACTGGTGTCGATTAGGTTATTTAAGTTACCCATTGTTGCGCCATGCTCACTTGTGGAAACGGGTGCGGTTTTTCCGTCTGCGAAAATAGGTGAAAATATTGTGCACTTTACGCCGTGGGAATTGTAGTACTATGTGTTCGCATGTAATAGTGTTGGTGTGCTATCGACACTTTTTATCAACGTGGGACGCTTTTTCTTCAGGGTGTAAAAATGTGCATTAATATTTTAAGGATAGTACAACAAAGGATAATATAATATACATAATTTTATATCACAGGATAGTATGCAAGCAGATAGTTGCGTTGATGGAAAGTGACAACAATCGCTTACAGATACAAATATGTCAATAATCTGTTGCTATCCGTGTAGCAAAGTTTATCGGCTAGCACTGGCGCTATTTCGATAGTAATAGTGTTGGTATTAAACTCGAAAAAGAAGTTGCAGAAATAGCTACAATGGTAAAATATTTAGATGGAAACGAATAACTTCAAAACAGATGGTATATTTTTCGAAAGAAATGCAACGGATCATGAGAATTCTGCTTGAAAACAATGTAAAAAGGCGAAACGTAAATAAGGTTTTGTGATTCAGCGATTTGATGGGCGAATAAGTAACATAAAAACGGTTAAACAAAAAATATTCAAATTGATGATTTTTGATTCTTTTTGTTTGCAATAGAAAAACTTTTCTATCGCAAACACATAGAATCAAAAATTTGGTTCGCTCTATCATGGGGAGTGTTCCGACGAGTTGTTCGGACTAATGCCTGCCGCTAAATTCCACCATCGGACATCGTGTCATAATTTAAAGTTCCATCCTCACCACCTCGATGTCTGGAAATCCACAACCATGCGCTTTTGTCGACACTTTTGGCCTTGCACTACTCCTTTGTGGAATCAATTACCCTCGGGGGTGTTTCCGAATGGATACGACTTAGGGACCTTCAAGAAACGAGCTTATTCATTCTTAAAAGGCCGGCAACGCAGCTGCAATACCCCTGGTATTGCGGATGTCCATGGGCGGCGGTGATCACTTACCATCAGGTGCACCTCTTGCTCGTTTGCCCCCTCTACCATAAAAAAAAACTTTTTCTAAAACAATATGAATGTGAACAAATAAGTGGTGATCTCCATCGTGGCTTCATAACGATTAACGCCTATTTGTGGCGATAACCGGGCCTAATAGCTTCTACGCAATCAAAGGGCAGTAATATCATACCATCTGTCAGACTCCCAGTTCTTTTTGGATTTTTCTGGATTTTCGGGAAACTTCTGAAAAAAACCCACCCGGAAACCGAACCTGATGCCAACCGGCCCTTATATTTTAATCATATTCAAAGAAAACTAAACTATCACCTAAACCTAATTCATTATTCAAAAGAGATTTAATCTCAGTTGAACAAAATTGTGTTAAACTTTCGTCAAAGTTCTGGCATTGAAATGTGGTTTGAACTATTGTGGTTTCAAACACTTCATGATATTTAAATTATGAATATTCCACAAACAAATTTTATCTAACTTGCTTATGCTTCAATGATTTACTTAAAGCTTTGCCAATACTTTACTTGTGTTTATATAAACTTAATAATTTAAACGCATTAAAATTACAACTGAGTTCTGAACTTCGACATCTCAGTAACTCCGAATTAAAACTTCACAAAATTGATGTAGGATAAAATAGAAAGGTCTTTCGTTATTTCACATTGATTTTCATAAAACTTAATAATTAAAATGCAGTTAAATTGCAACAACAGATTTCTAAGCTTATATATCTTGGAAATCCTGAATCCCAAAAGCCCTGAATATGTTTACCAAGTTTTGATACTTTACAAAATATACATGGTAAAAAACGGGATACTTACCGTTTTTTACCATGTATATTTTGTAAAGTCTAAAGTGTACTTAAAGACGTCGCTTTTGGATTCATATTTGCACACCGTATCCTTGTAGAATATGTTGGTAACTAAATCAAATTTTAATATTCTGGCAAACAAATAATTTCATTTAATTTTATTTTGTATCGTTTCATTTAATTTAATTTTATTTCAAATTAATACTTAAAATGCAATAAAATTATAACAATTGGTTTCCATTTTTCTATATGTTGGAAACCCTGAATTAAAATATGACAATAGTAGACCTGGGACACGGAAAGTATACACTCTTCAAAAAAAAAATTCAAATCGGTTAAAAAGTGACCAAGTTCTGAGGTATAATTTAATACATCCTCTGTATTATCATCATTGACTTAAACCCATATTAAATGTAAAATTTTCTTTTTTTGGTGTAAGATAAGTTCATGTTCTTTACCGAGTAGTATTTTATTTTAATTTTACTACTACTCGATAAAAGTTACTGTCACAAAACCTACTACACAAAAGTTATTGCTGCTGGATTTTCTCAGTAATTGGCCACGTTCCGATTCAGAAGTAATTAAAAAAAATGACTTTTCAAATTGAGTGCATATGTATTTTAATAATAAAAAAATAAAATAAAGTAAATATTAGATTAAAAATTGACTGATAAAGCTATTACAGTCGGATATGTATACTCTCGTGGAGTGTTTTCGTCGATATCGATAAGATAAGAAAAAGTCGTATATATATATATATATATATATATATATATATATATATATATATATATATATATATATATATATATATATATATATATATATATATATATATATATATATATATATATATATATATATATATATATATATATATATATATATATATATATATATATTGTTTATTTATTAATTTTTTTTCTTGATAACAAAATTTGTCGCTGTAAAACACTCGCGGTTTATCGCTACGTTGGCGACATATCGGATAATGAGACTTGATACCTTTGGTTTTTTGTTGAGATACTAGTCACACCTTTGCCTTACTTTCTAGTGATATGGGAGTGATGATATTATATTTAGGCACACAGTTTTCTAAAATTATACTTTAGATAATATACTCTTAACAGCGAAACGGTGCCAGATAAAGTAAATTTCTACCATAAGCACGTTTCCGCGCAATAATTTTCTTTACCGTTTAACAAACAACTGTTATTGAATAAACGTGATTGGTGGATAATATATAGATACAGGGTTTGCTTTAACACTTCTAACCGTTAGGCAAACAAGCGCGATTAACTATTTATAAGATTAGCTGTTGCTTGCTATTTCGCTCACTATCTAAAGATTTTGAAATGCATGAAAATAAGAGATCAACAAATATTACTGGACAAATTACACAAAATACTATCTTAGATGGGTATAAACAATGTTTATCTCTTATCATTCAGAGAGTTATCTTGTTTGATATTTTAATATAAGATTATGATTGTATCTACGTAAATAACCACAATAACTTTATACATACATAGTCAAATATTGTTGGACTAATTTCACATAATATTGTTCTAATCCAAATTTAAAAAAAAATTGGTTATAATCTAGATCAATACATAGAAATATGTATTTGAATACTGATATATCGATATTCTCATTAGCCTTGCTGAAAGGATGCTCGCTTATAGGTTATGCAGACAACGCTGCTTTAATTATACAAGCTAACACACGAGCACAGAGTCGCTGGATCATACTAGTTTTAATTTGGTAATCAAGCAAAGTGAAGCAAAAAAATTGCATTCCTTTTAACGATAGTTACGCGGGTAAAGTTTACATTATGGAGGAATCTAAAAACCACATATTTTTAATTAATATTCATTAGAAATACATTAAATTTATAAAAATAAAGATTATACACTACGTTAATTTGATGTACATGAAAATATGCACACATGTGTTACGGTTATGGCTAAAGCCTTTTATCGAACTTCGGAGAGATTTTATTGTTTTGTATGTAGTCGAATTTGGACCAGATGATTTTAGACAAAGATTTGGACAGAGATGGGGATCACTCATATTTAATAAAAACACAAATCTAGAAATATAATCATCTATCCTTAGTCGCCTCTATGGTCTAGTGGTCCGGTGTCGGAGTTGACCACATGAGGTCCCGGGTTCGATTCCCAGGTCGGGCAATAAAGAAATTGTATTTTTTCAGTTTTTCTGATAAAAATAATGTTGCCCGGGATGGGAAAAGTGCCCGGTTGGCGATAGGCTTACCACCTATCACATTGTGGGACCAAGTATCTTCGGCTAATCGTGGGTGCACTTGTTGTACCTCTGCCTACCCCTTGAAGATACCTACGGGCGCGAAGATACTTTTTTATCTATTCTTATCCATCATGTAAACGCTTGATACTGCTGTCGGGAATCCGCATAAAACTAAATAACTCGACCAATATTTACTAATCATTACTAATGAACTCAAGGATACAACCTCTCTTTTAGTACGCAGAACCTACTTACAACAAGAACCGTTAATACTGACTTTCCAAACAAAACTATGAAGACAACATTAACAGGGTTTTACAGCTAAAGTATTTACTTAAGACCCGCTAGAGATCAAATACTGGATCTTTGCCCTTTTAAAGATAAACGACAACTTTCTAATATTATCCTATAACTGTTGGTACGTATATGGTGGTACGTTTATATGTTTCAATATTTACATCATACTACTGTTGACTTTTAGCTATTGAATAAGGCTTGGATTGTGATGAAATCAATTATTTTTGTTTGCATATCTAGCTAGTCTAAACTGATGATTAACTTATGTTATACAATATTTAATTACTTTCTGACCTGCGCAGCTTTGCTTGGAAGTAGATTGACATATCAATATAGTTTTTCATCCCCTATTTAGCCCCTTAGAGGTGAGTTCATAAAAAATATATTTGTTTTACGTTGGATCTTCATAAATTTGGCATGGAAGTAGTTGAAGATCCACTTCAACTACTTCCATGCCAAATTTATCAAAATCGGTTCTGCGGTTTAGCCGTGAAAGTATAACAGCCAGACAAACGTTTGCGTTTATACTATTAGGGTGGATATGGATTTTACAATTTACATTTTTATCACTTCATGAGATTTTTATTTCTAGTACTTTCAGATACTAGATTAATTCAGCGGTATTACGTAAGTAGATCCTGATCCCGCGAGAAAATTAGGATGAAATGTAGGCCGTGTCTCACAGAAAAAAATAGCTTTTTTCTGGTAAAAAATCAATATAAGTTTAATAGCTCTTTAAACAAATAATCTCCCAAACTTTACTTCCTTACAATATTATAATTTTGTAGCTGTAGATACTAGCTTTTACTCGCGACTTTATTCTCGTTACCCAAAACCATTGCTTTCTCTTTCTCATTTAAGTAAAAATGTGACTAATATCACTTCTGGGTAGTTTGACTTTCGTCTAGTAAAAGAAATTTTAAGATTGGTTCAGTAGTTTTTGAGTTTATTTGTTACAAACATGCAAAAATACAAAATTATTTCCCAATTAGATGACCCGGCAAACGCTGTTCCGCCTTTTTAACTACTATATTTTTTCACCTTTAAAACCTTCCCTGGACTTAAACAATTAATTCAAAACCAAAATTAGCCAAATCGGTTCAGCCATTCTCGAGTTTTAGCGAGACTAACGAACAGCAATTGATTTTTATATATGTATAGATTTGAAAGTTATATTTACAACGTTGCTTTTATAATACTAAATATAAACTATTATAATTTTATCTAGTTGCCTAAAATAAATATAATCTGTTGGTTTGAATTTTTATAAAACTATCTTGATACTTAATATTAGCCTCATCATTTGCATTGTGGACCTAGTGAATAAGTAGATGGTTTTTACTGCTAAAAAAGTACAAATTTCGATTATATACTATAGTATGGTAAATGAAACGGAATGACTCGAAAGCAATGACAAGATTTTACTAACTCCGTAGTCCAAAATGAACGTCCAGTAATGATTATTGTTTTAAAATTAGTTTTAAGTCGAGATTTTATTCTAAAATACAATAAAAAGTTCATTGTTTTGCGCCGAAAACTTGTCTCGGTTAAAATGTGGCTTCAGTTATGTCTTGAAATACGAATCTAACTTCTATATTAATAAACTAGCTGTTGCCCGCGACTTCGTTCGCGCGGACTTTGTTTATTCCGCTCCTATTGGTCGTAGCAAGATGTTATATAGTTAATAACCTTCCTCGATAAACAGGCTATCCAACTCAAAAAGAATAATTTAAAACGGTTCAGCAGTTTTCGAAATTACCGCGTACAACCAACCGAACAAACAAACTCTACAATTTTATAATATTATGATATTATAAAATTGTATAATATTATGATAGTTTCCATCGTCGGCACTTGATGAAACTGCATTTTAAATTCTATATAATACCCATATATTAATACCCATATTAATAAGGTTACTTTCTAAATAAAATGTTAAGTTATTTTTTTACTGCTTAATTTAGATGATTAGGCTAAACTCAAAGTATACAAAATATTTGCTTGTGACATAGTGACATACAACGGTACTTATAAATGCAAAATATATAAACTAATATAGGGAAAAGGATATGATTTTTTGTTTGTTTTTTACGATTTAACTCAAAAACTAATCAATCTATTTTAAAAATTCTTTCACCTATATAAAGCTACATTGTTCAGGAGCGAGATAGGCTACTTCTTTTCCCCACTTCAGGAAAGGGAAGAAATAATTTTTGTTAACGCGAAAGAAGTCGAACTGCAGTGCATAAAAAAAATAGAAATATAAAAACATCCAAACACTGCATCTATACATATAATAAAATCGTAGGAAAGTCAAAACTGTACATTGAATATTTTTTTAAAAGAATACTTGGGGCGTAATCTACAATCGATATCAAAGCCAAAAATATAGTTTTTAGAATTTTTGTCTGTTTGTCTGTCTGTATGTATGTCTGGGGTAAACTCAAAAAGTACTGCATGGATTTACGTCAAATTTTGCATGAATATTACTAACAGGTAGGGTCAATATATATTGGCTACATATTATCACGCTAGCACCTACGGAGGAGGAGCAGTGCGGAGTAAACGAAGTCCGCGCGGACGAAGTCACAGCCAACAGCTAGTTACAAATAAATATGATTATCACACAAATATTTTTCCTGTCGGGAATCGAACCCAACTTCTTCGATTGCTTAGTCATGGTCCCTGAAAACTCGTATATCGGGGCAGTTATATAATTAAACCAAATTATGAAATACTAGCTGTGTCCACGACTTTGTCCGCATGGAAAAATATCTATAATAAAAGTAAAAAAACTGTCCTATGTCCTTTTTCAGGTCACAAACCATCTTTGTACCAAATTTTATCTAAATCGGTTTAGTGCTTTAGGCGTGAAGAAAGGAAGACAGACAGACAATTTCGCAATTATAATATTAGTATGGGTTTTACATGTACTTAAATCACCGATATCGATATAGATTATATAACATCCCTGCAAGTTAGTTGCAGAAACTCCTCTGCGGCTTGTAACGTAGCAGGCTTCACACACCTATTATTTGCTTAAGTAACACCGAGGAAATGTATTGTGAAAGGGTATCCGACAACACAATAAATCACTAGAACGAAGTAATTAAATTAAAAAGAAATACAATTGTTATGTTCACAATTAAGTGAATAAATGCTTTGATATGGAACATTGTACAATTTCAACGTCGGAAATAGTAAATTGATCACACGCGTTTACGATAAAATATTAAGACTTATTAAGGTGATGATTAAACTAAGGAACAATGTTTATATGTAGCAAATTTGTTTATCGATAAAAAAGTATTTTTGTACGCAATAAATCCTACTTATACTTTTTTAAACGCTATTACTACAACCAGTAGTTCTTATGACTCGAATTTTTTTTTGAAAACTTTATGAGAATTTTATAAAAGTTTAGTTTGGTAGATATTTTTAACCGACTTCACAAAAGGAGGAGGTTATCATTTCGGGTTTAATTTTTAAGGGTTCCGTACCTAGAAGATAAAACCGGACTTTATTACTAAGCATCGCTGTCTGTGCGTCTATCTGTCTGTCACCAGGCTGTACCTTGTAAACCGTGATAGCTAGAAAGCTGAAATTTGAAAATTTCAGCTTTCACCGTTTTTTTTAAGGTCACGGTCACAATTTATGTATTCCGTTGTCGCTATAACAACAAATACTAAAAATAAAGTTATGAAAATATTAAGGGTCTCTACACAAAAAACGTGTTTTTTTTTAAAGATAACGGTACGGAAACCTTGGTGCGCGAGTCCGTCTCACACTTGGCCGGTTTTTTAATGTTTATAACCTCATAACTCTGTCATTTACGAAACAATTTTAATTTTTTTTTGTTTGGGTGACTATACTTCCCGTGTGGTCCGATTTTAATTCGATGCAGAGTTCCGGAGAGAGGAGAAAATGGGAAGCCGATTGCTGCAGTTTTAGTGTGTTAAAACAATTAGGTATTTATGTTGCGATTTACCTCGTCTTCGACAAAAATCTAGACAATGATTATAACGTGCTAAAAACTTTACTATACTAAGGTTTTTTTCAGGTTTGATAATACAAGTTACCAAGGGTTTTAAGGTAAATGCACCGGTAATGGACAAGGAACCAGCCACCGATAAAAAACAAATGTTGTAGAATAAGGGCCGAAATAGGTTTTAATAGGTTTTTATTTATTGGTGACATAGACACAAGTCATCGAGCTACTACAGTTTGCTATTTGAATCATTTATGTTTTATGAAACAAAATAGACGCAAAGCACAAAAATTGTGAAGATCTTTATACTAATTTTAATATCAATTTCAAGATTTTACTAAATATATTTTTAAAGCGTAATAACATTACAAACTGATTGGTAATAAAAGTGCGTATAAGTAATACTAACTAATATTCCTAATTCAATATTCAAAGCAAGGTATTAATCATTGTATTGTCAATTACTGGGTGTCTATAAGAGATGTTTCTTCTGTCCATGACTGGTTAAAATAACAAGTTTTTATTTGATTATTGAATTGAAAATAATGACAGTAGCTTACATTACACATACCAAAAATATAGAATAAATAAATCACTTTGAACATTTATTGTTTTCAATGTTAAAAAGTTTATAGATATAGAAATTTAATAAATATTACAAATTTGTTCCTAAAGTGTCTATAATTGGTGTGTTTACCGTAAATAATTATTAAATTAAATTTAAAGTATTATTATTCGGATGATTAAATTACATATACAATGCGAATGGGATATGTGTACAACAGTACAACAAACAGTAGGTACCAGGTAAGACCAAGATTGATATAGAATAATCAGACTGATTAAGTCCCGTCTGAAGGTGGTATCAAGAGTCTCCGCAACCATCGTGTTTGAAGTGACTCAATGTGGAAGAAGCGAGACAAGTCTGGAAGGATCGGGACATATGGCCTTCTGTTCTCTCTGCCTACCCCGTCGGGGTCTGGCGTAAAGATATGTATGTATGATTACATTGGTGATATAATTACACCTAAGAATTAAATATATATATACCTAATATTATACGCTTACACAAAAATTTTATGGCTTTAAATACATTAGTTTCTAAACCCTACGAAAATACACATAAATATATTTGCCATTAACGTGGACGATGTAAAAAGACATGACTACTGGCATTTGTTAACAAAATGGCGTCGTACACTATAAACAGCATTCGTTGTAATTATGACAGTAATTTCCTCTAAGGAACGGGCAAGAGAATCCTTTTAAGAACTTTGTGTCGTTCAACGTGTTATACATTTTCTGAGAGGGATAGCTTTGATGGCTAACTTGTTTGAGTAAAACTAATTATCGATTAGTATTAAGTAGTGGTTATTTGTAAGCTGAACAATTAATTAGACTTTTATAACGACAGTGATACGAGTATTTTTTTATATCATAAGATAACAAACAAGCAGATGGGTCTCCTGATGGAAAGAGTCAAACATCGCCTATGGACATCAAATATGTTAATAGTGCGTTGCTATCTTGTGGCGAGGTCTAATGCCACATGCATAAGTTTACCGGCTACCTTACGCTCCAAACCGGAACACGACAGTGACATCTAACACTAACGCAAACGCTAGCACTAACGCTATTGCGGCAGGAATAGGCAAGGCGGTGGTACCAGACCCGGGCGTGACAATGCAGAACTCTATCACCTAGTAGCCACGATGGTAGTGACTCGCATAGCCAATCGGTCGCCTTTTACGACCTGCCTGGCAGGACGGCAGTTGGCCTATTCTTCAAAGGAGTCCGGTACCAACACGGAGTAGATTAAACTACCATGATTCACTTGATCGCCGGTTCACGAGATGGGTGGTGATCACAATCGCTGTATTGTACAGACTTGATAATTATTGTAATTTATGTTTAGCGATAACCGAGACCGATAGCTTTTGGTCCTCATCTAAGGCCTGGAAGTGTTGACACGCTAACACTATTCTCCGAGAAAATATTAAGAATTAGATTTCCAGGAAAAATCTCGAAAATACTCAATGAAATTTTCTTTAGACCTTAACATTTTTTCTCGATCAAACCCGGACCTGTGTTGAATAGGCTGACTCCAAATTCACGAGGCTATTCTCTTAAGGGTTAGGCAGAGAATTAGTATTTACTCTTCATGGTCTTTTTTAAGGATATGTCAAGTATTTTGTTTCCAGGGACCTCGTTAAATGATTGATTATTAATCATCATCAAATATCACTAATATCATGATTACCAATCTAAGTTGAATTTTGAAACGTCTTGTTGGAAGTATTGCACCATCGCCTTAACGATGCCCGCCACAATAGGATCAGTGCTTGTTACTGTTATTTTGATGTCTGGAAGGTAGTCGGCAATATTACGTGGCATTCCATTCCTGCCATGTGAATGACAATAGATGGTGCTTAGATGGCTATAAAATCAATTTTGATTTTATAGCCATCGAAGCACCATCCATTGCGTACTCAGGGTCACTAAAAGCTCACCGAACACACAGCCTAATAGGCTACCTATTAAACATAGTAGTTACGAATGAAAAATATACCACTTACCAATAGCGAGAAGTGTTTTAAGTTTAGGGTTTGCTTTCTTCAGTGCATTAATTCTGTCATACAATCCAGTTTTTCCGTCTTTTGTTTCATCGTTGGTTTCAAAGGAGCTAAGTTTTCCTTTCTTCATCCACCCGAATGCGAAGATGATGTGTGTGCACAGATCTGGCTGGATATCTTCTGGCGTGAATTTACCAATTTTCGTCCGGTATTGAGACCAATTTGTGTAGTAACAGACGATCTAAAACAAATAAATATATTTCAATATATTTTTGTGAATTAATTATACCTATTGCTAGGCAATTTATACGAATTGATCCAAAGTCAAATTTGATTTGCTTACATATCATAAGCACCAAAATCATACCCATATCATGAGGTGAGACATATATATATATATATATATATATATATATATATATATATATATATATATATATATATATATATATATATATATATATATATATATATATATATATATATAAAGTAATACAATTTGTAATAAAATATAAAAAATCTATTAATAAATAAATGCTATTATGATATAAACGAATATTTGAGTGATAAATTTCTATAAAATAAAAAATATAAATGATAAATCTAATTCAGTTCTAATTCATTTCTTATAAATAATTACATTTATTATAATGATAATTAAATAAGATATATAAGTATATTTCTCGATTCTACCTTGCCATTGCTATACCCGACAGGGTCCACGATGATCTAACCATTATTTTAATCTAACATCTTGTAAACATTGTCGAATGCAAATAAATTAATAAATAATAAATAAACATATGTGAAATAAAATAAAAAATGTGTAAGCGGTTGACCCTACAGGCCATCCCTGAAACTTCCCGCTAAATTAAAGTATTTTAAGCTCAAAAGAGTAAAAACTATAAACGTGGATTTTTTCAGTTCAAATATATATTTAGTTAAAATGGCGGTACATTGATTTTTGAAAAGTTGTATATTTTGGGAACGCTGATTGAATTTGATCTTTCGAATGACATTCAACTCAATTTTTGAGATCTAAAATATTGCTTAAGCTAAATAATGGACACGTTGAAAAATTTCGTAGCAATGTCAAAAAATATTTTCATCATTAAAAAATCCTAAACAAATTGGCCGATTTTGATCCAATAAACGGTATTTGACGCAGTTTTTAAAGGATAAAAGCTGATAAGATTTTTAAGTCCATCGGTGTATTAGCCTAAAAATTATTTTAAGGATATAAAGTAAATTTGCTACAAATTACCTAATTTTAATATTTGAAAAGCTGTAACTATTGAAGATTTGATTCGATTCTGATTCTTGAAATTCCCTCTGACGTAATTTTTTTAGTACTAAAATATCGTAGAATACCAAAAAATGATTGGTTGAAAAGTTTCGAAGGTATGTTGAAAATACACTTTTTTTTTAATTTTTCGTCAACGATTTCTTCCAAACGGATAAATTGATTTTGATGTAATTAATGCATTAGATGTAGTTTTTTGAGGAATAGAGCTGATTAGTTTTTGTACTCAATCGGTACATTAATCTGGAAGTTATGTTAAAAAAATACTGTTTCGCCAAAAACTTTTTTGAGGTTTTTTCAAAATTTCTCAAAATCTGTGGGACCGATTAGGTTAAAATTTTCAGGAAATCTAAGTTGAGTAGAATCCAGTCGAATGCCATGAACTGTGTTTCGATAGGTCCAGCCGTTCAAAAGTTGAGATGTTTACATACATACACACACACACACACACACACACACACACACACACACACAGACACACACACACACACACATACATACATACACTGACGTCATCGCGAAAATAGTCGGTAAAGATTCCTAGGACCTCAAAACGTGGAGATCCGATGAAAACTCGATTTTCGAAAATCGGGGAAAATTCAGTAACTTCCTATCTACGTACACTACGTACTATGTAGCGGGAAGTTGAAAAAATACCACAGAATTTATAGTCCATCGGAAACAGAACTTTTTCGTGGATGAAAGTTACATTAAATTTTCCGCTATAGTTCTTGTATTTCGAGCCACGTGTACAATACAAATACAATATTTCGCTATTTTTAATAGCGATAGTGTGCTGCTACTGCGAAATATATACTTTTTTGTTTATAAGGTTTTTAAAGACATGGAAAAAATTGGCTGTTTTATATTATATGTACAAAAAATATATTTAGAAAGTTGCAAATCTGGAAATAAATTTATGTACTAGTTCTTGTTTATATAACTCCGTCTCGCCACTAAAATCGTAAAATTACGAATAAAATTGATAAAACCAAATTCCTGTTTCTTATAAAAAGGGTTTTATTTTTTGCGTACAAGCAATAACCTGACGTTCAATATAATTTGATCTCTAGGATCTTAGAATTATCTTAATGTACGAAAAACATTAATTTTATACCAAGACATTTAGAAAGCAGCAAGGTTTGAAATAAAACTAATTTAAATCTGTATAAATAAAGTTGGAGTGTCAGTTTGTAACGTTAAAATAACCGCTTTTTACTAAATTTTATTTATTTCTACTATACATCTATAGTAGAAATAAATAAAATTAGAGTGTCTGTTTGTATTATTAAAATAACCGGTTTTAACTAAATGCGTCTGGGTGTATACACGGTACACATACCAAAATAACAGTTTTTACGATTTTTGTCTGTGTGTCTGTCCGTCTATCTATCTGTCTGTCTGTTTGTTCCGGCTAATCTTTGGAATGGCTGCACCGATTTTGACGGAGCTTTCACTGGTAGATAGCTGATGTAATAAGGATTAACATCGCGGGCACAGATAGTATATTATATAGAAATATTGGAATACATAACTTAGGTATAGACAACACTTCATACTTAAATAGATAGAGATTGATCTACTTACTTTATTGAGTGCGTGTGCATAGATTTCACATTAAACAGAAATTTAGGATTAACTTTATATCGTAAATACGGAAAAATAAAAAAATACATATCGTTAAATTGCGTTATATACGTGTTCCTACTGAATATTTATTTTCGTCAAGATAAGACACTTTGACGAAATATTTCATTATTTCATTTCATATATAATAGACATAAACAATAGACAACTTCATTACTGAAACGGAACAAACAAACATGCAGACAGAATTGTCTTGAAATTTGGCCATAAAATTATACCATATACATATATATATATATATATATATATATATATATATATATATATATATATATATATATATATATATATATATATATATATATATATATATATATATATATATATATATATATATATATATATATATATATATATATATATATATATATCACAGAAATTACATATGTTGTATAGTAGTAAACATATTACATTTCGACATTTTAAGCATCTAAGAAAAAATCTAACTAATTTGATGGAAATTTATTCAGTCGGTTTCACGTAATCTGGACCCAACGACTGACCACTATCATTTTATTAATATATATTACAAAAACGGAATACCAGTTTTTTTTAAGTTTTTTTCCTGAACAATGTTATTGACCGTCCGAAGTAATATTATGTCTATTAAGAATATAGTCCTACAGAACAAAATACCTCGAAATACCAAAGCGTTTGCAGACATAGTCTTTTCGAAGGCCAACAACTTTTAATACCTTCGAAAAGCTCGTATATATATCCGCATTATATATATTGACATAAAATAGACGTGGACACGAAGAAATAGTTTTTATTCCCATGATATAAGGTTTAAATTTATTTAGAGGAAGTGTCTGTGGATGTTGGTGGCGAGTGTCGAACAAGGTCCAACTTTGAGTTTGCCGTTTCCTGACGTGTCTTTTAAAGGGAAATTCACAGCCTTTCTAAACAAACACGTACGTTCAACGGCAGAATATATTGCATTTTTTGTTTCATACCAAATACCAAAGACGGTAATGCTGGATATCTATATATATAAAAATTAATTGCTCGAAACTTAAGAATGGTTAAACCGATGTGGCTAATTTTGGTTTTGAATTAATTGTTGAAATCCAGGGAAGGTTTAAAAGGTGAGGAAATATAGAAAAAATAAGAGTAGTTAAAAGGCAGAACAACGTTTGCCGGGTTAGCTAGTCAGAAATAGATTTCGCTGGACAAGTTAATTAATCTAGCTAAAGTAAGCAAATTATTTGTTTAAATAATGGGTGTTAGATAAAAATTAATAATGCACAGAAATTTACTTATAGTTACTAATATATTAAATTTAATAAGCATCTATATCCAGTAACAAACAATAAGGCTGGTTTTACTGTTACGCTTACCGCACGCTGACGGTCGGCGCTGATGTATGTAGCCTACGGCCGTCAGCGCTGAGCGGTCAGCGCGACTCAAAAATGCTACCTATGACTACTATGCGTTTCAACTAAGAATAGGATTGCGCTTGTTATCAACTTCATACCACAAGTGTGAAATTAGTAATGTCAGCAAAAAATATTTGTTCAAAAAATATTGCTGATTTATTGAAGAACAAGTAACGTTTTTTCGTGGGTTTAGGTTGCCTTTGTTCAGAATTGCCTGAAAAAGTATCAAATATAATATTCATTAATAAAAAAACAGTAAAATATATCAGTTTAGATGGTCATTTATATATATGTAAGCATAGAATAGTCGCCTCTGTGGTCTAGTGGTCCAGCGTTGGTGTTGACCACATGAGGTCCCGGGTTCGATTCCCAGGTCGGGCACATTAAAAAAAAGTGTTTTTTCAGTTTTCTGAGAAACACGAAGTTGCCTGGGATTGGAAAGTGCCCGGTTGGCGATAGGCTTGCCACCTATCACATACGTGGGACCGAGTATATTCGGCTAATCGTGAGTGCACTTGTTGTACCTCTGCCTACCTCTTCGGGGATATGGGCGTGAAGATACTTTAGAATAGCGTTATTACTCTCAGTATGTAAGTATATATAAAAGTCGTGTTAGTTATTTTACACTTTATTTTAATACATGATAACATGATATGATGGGAATCTAACCAAAAAATATACCAATTAGACTAAAAATATATTTTTGGAACGAAGTTCCTTACGGCAGGCTTGGAGGGGATAGGGATTTTGCTGCGCGACCGAACTGAAAAAAATGTGATAGTAAAACCGTAAGAAAAATGCGTGGAATAAAAACGTTAAATGAGACGTGCGCAGGCGCGACAGTCGCGTACACAAGCGAGTAGTAGAGCCCGTGAGTGCCAGACCTTCGGATTCTAATAAAAGCTGAAAATTTTTCTATGTGTGTCCCTAGTACAGGTAAGAATGATCCCCACCCATGAAGCTGAGGCAGCGGTGGCTTTGGCAGGTAACAGGTAACAAAGGTGTATAAAATTCTACCTCAAATTTATCATAAAATAAAACTGTTTTTTTTTAAATATTTGATTCATCATAATATCAAAACTCGCGTTACTCATTGCCAGACAGTTAGTATGGTTGCAACCCTCTGCCGGACACCCTTAAACTATCATAATTTATAATTATACTTACGTTATATTATAAAACCTACATTTTATATATAATTTTTTGGGGGCCTATTAATCTATGTTTACATAATAGCCGGACAGATTCGACGGTTCTATCATCTTGCCAGACGCATTTAAAGTGAGCAGTAGTTCGGAGAGCAAGGAGCGTATACAACAATGACGTGTATATTATTACCACTGGACTTACTGCTGTCAAAGAATTTTAGTGCTAGTGCCTATTTGAATATCGCTATTTTGGCGCTGTAGACCGATGTGTGCGTCCATGGAAATAAAATTAGTGATTCCCACATGTCGACGTCGATCGTTTAATATATTTACAGCTGGGTGGGCCGTGGGTCATTAAATACTAAAGTGATTGTATTATTTTGTGCATATATATATATGTAATATATATATATATATATATATATATATATATATATATATATATATATATATATATATATATATATATATATATATATATATATATATATATATATATATATATATATATACTGTTCGGGACTCCATTGAAGAATATACCCACTGCTGTTCTAAAATCGTCTGTCGGCTGTCGTAAAAATTGACCGATTGGCTATTATATTACATATCACTACGAGGTGATGAGTTCCGCAACGTCTCACTTCAGGTATTTGGTAACATCGCCTTACCTATTCCTACCGCAATAACGTCGATTCCGTCATTATCGTGTTCCACTTTGAAGGATAAGTACAAGTAGCAACGTGCCGTTAACATCTTTTTTGTCTATAGGCTATTGTTTCTCTATCAGGTGAGACATATGTTAGTTTGCTTATGATATATGTTAAAGAAAAATTGTTAAAATATATTCTCATAATTCGTACAGTAGAGAAAATTGTGCCGGGAAGGGTCACTAGTAATATCATAACATCGATATTTGTTTGTCTTTCCTTCAAGCAATATCGGTTAAACAGATTTAGATGAAATTTGGCATTGAGATAGCTTATATTAAGTTAATTGTAAAAATAATAAAAACACCGATTATTTTATACATTTAATTTTATAATGTATAATTTCTTTGAGAATTTGATTGTGATAGTATACACGAAAGTCCAAGAAATGACTTGTTTATCTTATTTTTGTTAGACAATCTTAGCCTAAGGTTGACCGGAGGTTGCATTAATTTGTTCTTATTTCTTGTATTGTACTACGATAGCGAAAATACTCCTTTCATGTTTCTTTAAAAAATAAAGTTGTTTACAAATCTCTGTTTAATAAAAATAATACAGACGAGCCCAAAATATTTGCCATGTTAAGAAATGCCGTATACTTTCACCAGTTACAGAAAGGGAAATTGTTTTTGTTGCTGCGATTATTCTTATATCTGTACGTCTTGTCATAATTTGTTTAATCAAAATTCGATATTTTGACTTTTAAAAGTTTCAATCATGATAGATTCGATTGCAAAATTTAATAAAACATTAACTATCAAAAATATTGTGAACAAGGAGAATCTGTTTTCTTTGGAGTCCAATTAACAGCTTTCATTGATCAACAATTAAATTTGATTTACTTTAATTCATTGGCTTTACAATATTGATAGCATTGAAAATAATAAACTTCGTAAAAATGAAAAATAATATAAATTAAATTATTAAAGTTTCGATATGATTGAAGTTCATAGCAACTCTCAAGGCAACGATGAAGCTGACAAACTGGCAAAAGATGGAGCAAACAGAAAACCATTAGGTCCAGAACCGATAGCCGTCATTCCCTATAGCCAACTAACCACATGGCTAACAGAGAGAACACGCCAACAACATGAAGCGTTGTGGATGGCAGCAAATGAATGCAGGCAAACAAAAGAAATTGTGCCGGCCCTCTCCGTACACCTGACACAACGCATCATGAAACTCAACAGAAGTGACCTGAGAAAAGTTGTGGGCACTATAACAGGGCACTGCCACCTAAACCGACATCTATTCAACATAGGTGTAACAGACAGCCCTTTATGCCGCGGCTGCATGGAGGAACAAGGAACAACCGCTCACATTCTCCTTGAGTGCGGGAGCGTGGCCGAACAACGGGCACGCATCCTGAAAAACCCAAAAACTCCTAAAGAAGCTTGTGAAAACATCAGCCGTCTTTTAAGTTTCTGGAAGGTGTTAGGATGTCTAGAATAGGTTTAGCCAGCTACGTACAAAGGCCCAAGTGGCTAAGTGCGGAAACAAAATGGCTTAAAAAAAAAGATTGAAGTTGTATTAGAACAATTTTACTGAGTATTGTTTTAAATATTTGTTATTCAAACTAAAAATTTATTTAGTGAAATTTCTTGATTAAGAAAAAAATAAACTGCACAATTTGAACTTAATAACAGTGGATGCGCAGTGAAGGGCCGCAATAGACCAAGCGCTCTGTCTCACTCGCACTAGTTACTGTATACGCTCCTTGCTCTCCGAACTACTGCTCACTTTGGATGTGTCTGGCAAGATGATAGAACCGTCGAATCTGTCCGGCTATTATGTAAACATAGATTAATAGGCCCCCAAAAAATTATATATAAAATTTAGTTTTTATAATATAACGAAAGTATAATTATAAATTATGATAGTTTAAGGGTGTCCGGCAGAGGGTTGCAACCATACTAACTGTCTGGCAATGAGCAACACGAGTTTTGATATTATTATGAATCAAATATAAAAAAATTCAGTTTTATTTTATGATAAATTTGAGATGGAATTTTATACACCTTTGTTACCTGTTACCTGCCAAAGCCACCGCTGCCTCAGCTTCATGGGTGGGGATCATTCTTACCTGTACTAGGAACACACATAGAAAAATTTTCAGCTTTTATTAAAAGCCGAAGGTCTGGCACTCACGGGCTCTTGGACCATAGTGCCGTTTAGCCGAAGGAAGTTCGTTCCTACCTGGTGTCCCGCGACACCACATCATTTTTAATAGTTTCTTTGTTAGAATTTTTTTGCACACTTTACTCATCACTTATGAAATTTTTGCAAAATGCGGAGCAATGTGTCATACTGACAGTCCTATTCTCAGTTGGAACGCATTGTACATACATATTGACTCACCAGCGCCGACGTTCAGCGTGCGGTCAGCGTGACACTAAATTAGACATGGATCATTTAACAGTAAACATATTAAATTTCGTACTAAGTTTTTTTAACAATTAACAACTGTTATTTATATTAGCAAATACCGTTAAAAGTATTTTTATGCATCACTAAAATTACCAATAACTTGATATATGATAATAATGTTAATAAAAATATTTGAGAGAGCGTTTCTTTTTTACTCGCTAATTTGATTTATGATAATACTGTTATTAAATATATTTCGGGAGAACGTGATAATAATAACTGTTAAAAGTTATTAAAACTATTCTAGAGGACCTTTTTTTGGTAGCTTCGTGTTTTTATTGCTTCTATTACTTATTATATATAGGCTACTGATATAATTTAACATAAATAAATAACTGTTAAATATTTATTAACTTTAACAACATAACAGTTAATCTAATTTAACAATAATTTCCATGCCTACACTAAAACCAGCTTTATACTTACACACAAACACAGTTGCTCCTGTCGAGAATTTAACTCGAGTCTCCTAACACAGGAATTTATATACTTAAAAGGAGTGTCCCTACCACTAATTAATGTGATATATTAAATTGAAAGAAATACATTATTATAACTATTATACATCCGTATCCCCGAAGAGGTAGGCAGAAGTACAATAAATGATCACATCATGTGATAGGTGGCCAGCCTAACGCAAACCGGGCACTTATCCAATTCCGGGCAACCTTGTTTTTATCGAAAAACTGAAAAAACATATTTTCGATTTGTCAAACCCGGAAACTAATGTGGTCAACTTCAACACTGGACCACTAGACCACAGAGGCGACACTTATTATTATACCTCATATAAAACTTCAATAATAATTTTGCCTTTTTACATTTTTGATCGAACACAAAACCTCACAATCTGTGCTGAATAAGCCCTATAGACCATTTGACAGGCAGTGAATATATTGATATAGTTGACCCGCGCAGCTTCTCCCGCGAATAAACAAGGATTTAAAACGTTATAATATCGATATGTTTGCGGTTCCGTGATTGGTCCGCCGCATTTCATGCTGTTTCGTGATTGCTTCGCTAACTAGTGCTAGAAGACATCGACATAATATGATATACCATAACCAATCACGACGACGCAAACATATCGAAATTATACCGTTATAAATCCTTGAGAATAAATTAATATGTAGTCCATATAGATTTGCGTACAAACTTTCATCACCTATTACAGCCATTTAGGTTTTTGAACAAATAAATTGGTAAAGTGCTTGTCGGGCCATGCGCAATGTAGGGTTCTGAAGTGGCCCATCACAATAATGCGGACTAAGAAGAGGGCTTTTATAGTTTCATACTATGAACATTTAAGCTATTCAATGTCCATGACAAATATATATCCGCACCACAGATTCACCGCCTATAAAAACTTCTCTAATCGAATGTTACTCAAAAACTTGTAAAGCCTTCTAAGCCTTGATAGTTTTTCTTTTAACTTCATTATACTTACTACCACCGTGATTTTTTTTCCACCCCCAAAACCAATCGTTTAGCCTGAAAGAGGGGGCGGGGATACTTGACTCTAACAAAAATTAGCACTTAAAAGCTTAACATTATACAAACGAGTCCTCTAATCGAAAACTTGTTATGACAAACCTATAATATTTTTTAAAAATCTATCCAACGATATTTTTTAAAAACCTATCTATACTTTATTTGGCTACAATTCCCCAAGTTAAAAAAATATTTATTAAATGCGGAAAGCTAAGGAGTTGATATAGAATCTTAAGGAATATATTAAACTTTAAGATAATAACTAAAAAACGATGTATGAAGCCTTGCCCGTGTCCTTTACCCACATTTTTTTTCATAGCGCGCCATAAGAAGTATACTTAAGTTAAAAAAGTTACTCTATGTTTAACCTCAAATTTTAAACAATCTCCATGCTAAATTTTATCAAAATAAGTTCAGCCGTAAAAGCGTAACAAACAGACAGTCACAGATACTTTCAGATTTTTAATATTAATGTTGAATAACATGGATTTTTATTATCATTAATCAATTTTTGCCTACCGATGTCAAATATTTATTTTCTGCTGCCCTCCCGTAGTGGCACTCTAATTAACTGGAAATAAATTAAAGATAAATAAAAGGACAGTGTTTATTTGGTCTTTGCCAGACGAGTTTTTTTACTGGTTTATAGATATACAGGTATATGTGCTACCTGGTGCTACCGATTTAGATGTCAGCAAAACCACACCCGATTTGAACAGAATTCCTTTAGCTATATTTGAGTCTAACGTCGCAACAAGCGCGCTATAATTGTTTATATATAATTGTTTTTAAAAAGCATAATTTTATATTTAAAAGTCTAAAATTATAAAACATTTTAGCATATTCTTACGAAATCGTCAATTTTCAGCAAGATGAAACGATTGATAAAAAATTTAGGTTTCCTAGATGATTGGGAGGTGCCTTAAAATAACTGTAAAATAATGTCAATTTTTGGTGACGTGGTTTTGTTACACATTTTCCGATCAGGCGTCTCAGATCGCAAATGATACGTACAATAACTCTGTTGTAATAAAACCATGCCCATTTGAAGAATAGTCTTGATTTTCTGTCAGACAGTGCGTAAAGGCAAATGAATGGATAAATATCTCACTAGCATTGTAACTAGGTGGTAGAATTCTGCAATTTCTCGCTTAGGTTTGGTAATGTTACCAACACCTTTATTACAGGTGTTGGTAGAAAAATGTGTGTGTGTGTGTGTATGTGTTTGTTTGTATGATTTTATTGTACGTTTACTTAGGTAGGCACATAAAAATAAAACCTTTAATATAAAAAATCAATAAATGGTATTTTTATTTCTATCGATATACCAAAGAAGCATTGATATAAAAAACCCAAGATACACAATCAGTGTCTCAAAAACGTCCTCTAAAAATGAGCGCAAAGTTAACATTGTGCGCTCATTTCAAATAGAATCGCGTCGGTCGCGACACTGTCAATTTTATTACTTTTTATACATCTCTTTGTAAAAATAACTATAAATCTTGCGCTTAAGGTTGGATATGCAACATGTGTTTCTGCCATATCTATAACTACTTATGTGAAATTAGCGACAGTTTTGAGTTTCGGTCTTATTCGGGCTGTGCATCTTGGATTTATTAGATCAATGAAGAGACGTATAATTATTTCAAAAATACGTATGATTTCTTTAGTTTCATTTCGTTTGTAGATCTCGAAACAAATTCAATTAAAAATAAACCTCAAGAAAACATGTTTTTATAATTTTATTATGTTTCTATTTTTGCACAATCCGATGAGGTCAGATGAGGTGTGACTAAGATAATATATGATTTTTGAATAAATTATATTTTTCATTGGTAGGCTGAGCCGGGTTGATTTGGATCACTAAATTAATATTGTGTTTTTTCTTCTAGAAAAATCTGAATAGCAACGCAGAGTCTAGTTGTAGTACAGTCGATCGCAGTTTCGAGATATATGGTGGTATACTTTTATCATTATCATACTTCGGAAGAGCTCATTAAGCTTTCGGTTACGGTTAATATAAGAAACAAGTGATAGTCATTATTATATTGGTGAATTAAGATTATAAGAATCACAACCTATTTCTCCAATCCAGTAAATTATGAAGAATAGGAATTTTATTAGGTGCGATGTACTCTGTCTAGCCCGAAAGGAACCAACGTGATGTTATTTATTTAAATATCAAAGATATGTTACTCAGTTTTTTTATATATAAAAATATGGAAGACAAACAGATAGCTCTCATGTCAGAAAGGACACCTAATATGGCGCGTTGCTATCCTTGTGGCGGGGTCTTTAATGCCACATGAATAAGTCTACCAGATACCTTACCCTCCAAACCAGAACATAACAACGAAAAGCACTGACGCTATTGCGGTAGGCATAGGTAAGGCAGTGGTACTAAATCCTAGTAAGATATTGTAGAACTCTACCACCTAGTAGCCACGATGGTAGTGATTCGCATAGCCAACTGTTTACCTCTTACAATCTGCATCACAGAGCGGCAGATGGTCTTTGGGGATTCTTCAAAGGTTGGTTCTAGGTCCGGACTCCCGGATTTATACTGGGGAAAATGTTTTTGTCAAATTAAAATATTTGACTGGAATTAAATGACACTTTACAATTTAGATATTTTCCCTATATTGCTAACTTTGAAGAATAATTCGCTACCATTGTGGCAGGAATTTCGTAAAGGATAAACGATTGGACAGTTGTGTTACTGTTATCGTGTCACTGTCATCGCGACTACTAGGTTTCTTTTTTATATTATAAGATAGGAAACAAGCAGATGGGTTTCCTGGTGAAAAGAGAAACCATCGCCTACAAATACCAAAGATTTTAATGTTACGTTGCTCTCCGTGTGGCGAGATGACAATGGATAATGTACCGGCTACCTCATTTTTAACTAGAATACATCAATGACAAAAGCCTCAATAACAATTAACGCTTTTGCGGCAGGATTTGGTACTCAAATACCACAATACTGGAATTAAATGACACTACAGTTTAGATATTTTCCCTATATTGCCAACTTTGAAGATAATTCGCTACCATTCTGGCAGGAATTTCGTAAAGGATAAACGATTGGACAGTTGTGTTACTGTTATCGTGTCACTGTCATCGCGACTACTGGGTTTCTTTTTTATATTATAAGATAGGAAAGAAGTGGATGTGTCTCCTGATTGAAAGAGAAACCATTGCCTATAAACACCAAAGGTTTTAATGCTGCGTTACTATCTGTGTGGCGGGATGGCAATGCCACATGCATAAATGTACCAGCTACCTTACCTTCCAAATTGGAGTACGTCAATGACAAGCATTGACGCTATTGCGACAGGAATTGGTACTCAAAAATCCAAGAACGTTGTGGAACTCTACCACCTAGTAGTCACGATGGTAGTGACATATACAGCCAATTGATCGCCCTTTACGACCTGCCTGGCATAACTCTAGATGGTCTCTTCTTCAATGAAGACTGGACCAACACGGAGAAAGTGAATTTTGCAATTTCTCGCCCTTGAGTTTGGTAACACCGCCTTTCCTCTGGCAATCGCGTCAGTGATGTCACTGACGCTTCTGATTCGCATTTGTATCAAGAGTTATCTGTGTATTTACTACCCTAAGACATAAACAGACATTATGCTTAAGCCTCATCTTCAAAACAAGCCGTACAAAATTATAATATTTATCGTTAAACAGGTTTAACAGTTGCGTCAATAATAATGTCCGTCGGGTCCGATTTAAAATTGAAATAAAACCAGAAAAACATGGCTACTTTTGGTTTGTGAACAGCTGATCAAAACAACGGAAAAAATGAGAGATATATTATAGATACCTGATTGAATATGAGTTCCTTTAGTGAGACTGACTGTGACTGAAGGAGGTGTTAAGTTTATGACTGGACGTATGATTGATTTGTAGTAAAACATTGATAAATGACCAAAGAACAAGACCCCGTTCATAGTAATTTAATAAATAATTTAATATTAATTTATATTAAATAAAAAAGTTATTTATTAGGTAAATTATGAAAAAAATATAATCTCCACATTGACGGCAAGTTAAAACGGTTCCTTTGTAGTCTAGTGGTCCGGCGATGGCGTTGACCACATGAGGTTCCGGGTTCGATTCTCGGGTCGGGCAATTAAAAAAAAAATGTGTTTTTCAGATTTCTGATAAAAACAATGTTTCCCGGGATTGGAAAGTGCCCGGTTGGCGATAGGCTTGCCACCTATCACATTTGTGGGACCAAGTATCTAGTAGTAGACTAATCGTGGGTGCACTTGTTGTATCCCCTTCGGGGATATGGGTGTGAAGATACTTTTTTAAAACGGTTCAAAAACTTTTAGTATCCGAGGGGTTCAGGAAGTGACTAAAAAATCACTGTAAAATGATCGGTGTTTGTGTGAAATTAGGTGTCGTTTATTTTGGCTGTTACACTTTTTTAAAATCTTTATTTATTTAAATGGGGTTTATCATTCAGGTAAAAGCTAAATATCTTGTACACAACTTAATAAATTACTATTAATAGCACATTATTAAGCTTATCAAAAAACTTACTGCAATGGAGATGCACATTTTTGTTGTTGCTCCTTCAGCAGGAGTAGACAACGTGTAAGGAACTCTCTCAAAAGGTTTTAATACATATAGAGTCACAAATTCATAGATAAATATATTAATTAATCGTAATAAACTGTAAAATACGTTGTTATCTACCTAAACCTTGTTTTGTTTACCTATTGGTTATGAATGTGTAGGTACCGAGAGACACTAAAACTAACGTACTATGATTAAATTGGTCGACTGCTGTCGGAAGGTGGTTTCAAGAGTGTCCGAAACCGTCGTGTGTGCGTGAAGAGACAGGTCTATCCGGACCGTAATGTATGATATTTAATTATCTCTGTCTACGTCTTGGGAGATTTGACATGAAGATATGCGTGTTCAATTTAGTATCGAAATGACACAACGAAGTAAAATTAATCATGCGTTAGTTTAAAAATTTAACAAAAAATCAGTTACGCAATATGTTTAAAAACTAATACTGACCTTATATCCATCTTTGTCTTTGTGATCTTCGGTGCCAACAGAGTTGTCTAGCGCGGCGGATGATTTACGACTCGCGATACTCGGCCGTCCACGTATTTTAGGCCTGTTCACACTCGCTGACAGCACCTGGTCCGTGGACCTTGATACACTGGTTGATACAGACGTCGACACTTTGCTGGGCTTGCGTAATCTTCTGCGTACCGCTGGAAAATTTTTAAATTTTAAAATAATGTAAAGGCTTCAAATATTTAAATCACCTGTGGTTTATATACATATATTATGTAAGAATCTTGTATATGACTGCGTCGGATTGTATTGCTTAGCCTATCCGGTTATGATTGTGAGATATAAATACATATATTAATACTATAGGTATATTAATAAAAAAAAATGTCTATATAAATACGTGAAGCAGAAATTTTGTAGTACACATATTTAAAATAATTACGCGAACTATGAAATTTGAAATTTGGTACAGTCAAAGTTTTTATTACGGAGGACTGCAGAAATTTAATAGTATTTCTAATGCATACATCGCTTTAGCTATACACATAATGCTATACACATAGGCTATACATGTGTATATATTGTGACTTGTGTCCAATGTCTGTACTGTGTACTGAATGTACTGTTATGAGTAAAAATTTCTATTTTATTAATTTAATGTATTTTTAATGCATATTACATGCATTAGAAATATATATTTTGGCGAAACAGTATTTTTTAAAATAAGTTCCAGATGTATGTACCGATTTAGTATAAAAACTAATCAGCTCTGTCACTCAAAAACCTACGCCTAATGCATAAATTGTATCAAAATCGGTTTATCCGTTTTGGAGTGATCGTTGACGAACAATTTTGAAAAAAGTGTTTTTTCGTCAAACCTTCGAAAATAAATTACGTCAAATTCCGTTTCAATATTCGAAATCGAATCCAATTTTCAAAAGTTACAGCTTTTCAAATATTAAAATTACCTTGTTTTTAGCAAACTTATATAATATATTTGAAATATCTGTCAGGTTAGTACATCGACTGACTTAAAAATCTTATCAGATTTTCTCCTTTTTTTTTATATATATTATAGGATAGCAAACAAGCAGATGGGTCTCCTGATGGAAAGAGTCAACCATCGCCTATAGACACCAAAGATGTTAATGGTGCGTTGCTATCTTGTGGCGAGGTCTAATGCCACATGCATAAGTTTACCGGCTACCTTACCCTCCAAACCGGAACACGACAGCGACAAGCACTGACGTTATTGCGGCAGGAATAGGTAAGGCGGTGGTACCAGACCTGGGCGAGACAATGCAGAACTCTACCACCTAGTAGCCACAATGTTAGTGACTCGATAGCCAATTGGTCGCCTTTTACGACCTGCCTGGCAGAACGGCAGTTGGCCTATTCTTCAAAGGAGGCCGGGACCAACACGGCAAAAATGTTTTTTCCTTTAAAAATGTTTTTTGACACTGCTTGGACACCTATCGATCTTCTTTCGATTATTTAGCTAAAGCAGTATTTTAGATCTCAAAACTTGAGTTGAACACCATTCGAAAGATCAAAATCAATCATCGTTTCCAAAATATACAGCGATTCAAAAATCAATATACCGCCATTAGTAACAAAATATGTGTTTGAACTGAAAAAATCTATGCTTATAGTTTTCACTCTTTTGAGCTTAAAATATCTCAATTTAGCGGGAAGTTTCAGGGATGGCCTGCAAGGTCAGCCGTTTACAGTTTTTTTTTTTAAATGACATATGTAGTGTGAATAGAAGCCGCCATAAAGACAACGCTGCCAGTGATACGACGTGGTGATGTAAACTTTAAAATAATGATTCGATAAATTTTAGGAAAATTGAAGAATAAATAAAAGCGTTTTAAAATACATACAAGACGAAACGGGTTGGCGGATACGAATTAAAAATAGCGTTTTTTGAAACAGTACAAACGTTTTGTAGCATAGTAGTTTATATCATCGTAGTATATATATTTATATTTGGATAACACCAATGAATAAAAGGAGACGTAATGTTAAATATTTAAAGAGAAAAATATAATATTTCCAAGTAAATATTTCTCTTACAATGTAGAAAATTCAGTCCTTTGGGTTTGCGAATACAAAGTGTGTGTGAAATTTATTACGCGGAATGTATTGGAAAACAGTGTACTCGGGTGCCGAGGAACATTTTTGATTTTATATTACAAATATGAATGATTTCAACTGTTTATAGAATAATATTTAACGTGACCTTGATCGGGTGGTTATCGACCATGACTATACCATCGATGGGGCTCAAAATGCATTCCCGATGTTTATATTTATACTAGCTGTTGCCAGCGACTTTATCCGCGCGGACTTCGTTGTGGCCTATATGTTGACCCGACCTGTTAGTAATATTCATGCAAAATTTGAAGTAAATCCATGCAGTACTTTTTGAGTTTACCCCGGACATACATACAGACAAACAGATAAACAGACAAACAGACAACAATGCTAAAAACTATATGTTTGGCTTCGATGTCGATTGTAGATCACGCCCCAAGTATTCTTTTAAAAAAATATTCAATGTACAGTTTTGACTTTCCTACGATTTTATTATATGTATAGATGTTTGTGTATACGCGTATTTTAATGAATTAGAATCGTTGACCTACATCCATAATATCATAAATAAGTAATTTACTTATCTTGGAATTAGATCTTTTTATATTATAAGGTAGCAAATAAGCAGATGGCCCTTCTGATGGAAAAGAAAGCATCGCTTATAGACACCAAACCTAATTAATTGTGCGTGGGGCGGGATGGCAATACCATATGCATAAATCTGTCTGCCACCTTACCCTTCAAAACCGGAAAACGACAATACAAGCATTGACGGCATTGCGGCAGAAATAGGTGAGGTGCTGGTACAAATACCTGGGTGAAACGTTGCGGAACTCTACCATCAAGTAGTAATCTAAATACTCGTAGATCAATAAGTTTAATCTATTCAGAGATATTTATTTATAATTTAGGGAAACAAAAATTATACGGAGGGTTTGACCTATTCCTGCCGTAATAACTTTAGTCTTGGTTGCATTCTGGTATAGAAAGAAAAGTCGCTAATAATGCATGTTTCATTTCACTGAAAAGAACGTACAAATAATATTTTAATTGTTATATTATTATATTTTATTTTTTAATATTTTTATTGTTTAATATTTTAATTTATATAGGATGGTTGTCATCCACTTTACTCTCCATCAGAAGACCGAAAGCCATCTTTTACTACAAAAATACCTTTATAACAATATTTTTGTACGATTTGTCTTTTAAAAAAATAAACAAGCAAAATGGTATCAGTAATTTAATATAATAAAGCAAAGTTAATAAATTTTGCTTAAAATTTATTAACTTTGTAAAAGCTGATAAAACATAATTAATTTAATAAACCGGAAAAATATTTTTTGCGCGTGAAATTCATGACACCTCAAAAATTACGCAGGGTGCTCGTCTAAGGAATTTATGATAAATTAAATATAGAGAAAAGCTTCGGGAATTACTGAATTCTTATTAAGACTTAAAAATTTATGGTATAATTAACTGTAAAGCAGTTTGAAAAAGTTTAAAAACAACAAAGAAAACTATAGAAACGTAGGGATAGAACCTGCGATCGTCTCCCTAAAGCCGGGACGCTCTACCACATGTAGTGTCATATAGCAAAGAAGAATTTCGCCACGCCGAGCCTGTCGACACTAGCTCAGTGGTAGAGCGTCCCGGCTTTAGGGAGACGGTCGCAGGTTCAATCCCTGCGTGTCGATATTTTTCTTTGTTGTTTTTAAAGTTTTTCAAGTTTTCCCAAGCACAGGGTAAGTGCTATAACACAAAAATAATTGTATACCAGTTCCTGAAAAGCAGAATTTATGATATAACATACAGAAAAATATTTAGCAGTTATTGAATTTGTCTCAAAACCTATTATACAATATTATGCAGGACAATCGTTGGCATTTATTGAATTTATTATCATAATATTATAATATTAATAAGCAGAAAAATCTTTGGCAGTTCTTGAATTTATCTGAAATCTTATTATATGATCTATTATTATACGAGAAAATCATTTGTAGTTATTAAATATACCTTAAAATTTATTACATTAAATTAACATACAGGAAATACTTTATCAAGTATTTTTATGTTTAAACTCGATCTATAATAATAAACAGGAAAATCTTTGGCAGTTATTGAATTTATCTCAAAACTATTAATATAATAATATTCGGGAAATGCTTTGGCAATTTTTAAATTTATCTTAAAATTTAATATATAATATTATAAAGAAAAATGTCTGTCAGTTTTTGAATTTATCTTAAAACTTATTGAATTATATTTAAGTATATGATAAGTTACAGAACTTATATAAATATAATAAATAAAAAATATAAATATATAAATAATTATGTGAATATAATTATTATATAATATGATTTTTTACAAATATTTTCTATATTTTTCTATTTCAAATATCATATTACAGAAAAAGCTTTCGGAGTTACTTTTATTATATTATAACAATATAAAGGAATTTCTTGGAAGTTATTGAATTCATCTTAAAAATTAGAATACAATTATATACAGGAAAGCTTTTAGAGTTATTGAATTCGTCTTTAAGCTGTACTGGAGATAGTAAGTACAAAAATAACAATGAAAAAATACGTACATGTAGAATCTGAGGAAGGCGCAATAACAGCAACTATTAGCAGAACGGTGAAAGTCCACCGCATCAGTCTTGGAGGCCACTGAAACAATAAAAATCTTTTAAAAGAATAAACAAGCTAAGTGTAAAATTCTATGATAGATTTTTTTTATATCATTAAATGGCAAACAAGCAGATGGATCTGATGGAAACAAAAAAAACTTGAGAGGTGTCAAGGGACACCCGGATGGAACGAAGTTCCTTTCGATACAAAAAACCTGTATACACTCAACAAAAATAATCGTCGCGACACCACACTGTTCAATGCGAAATAGAAGTACAAATATCTGGCTTGCTTTCTATAAGAGAGAGAGAGAGAAAGAGAGAGAGAGAGAGAGAGAGAGAAACATGCGCACGCCGCACAGCTTACAATAGCTTAGTATAGCAAAAAGTGCTGTGACAACTTTTCGTAAGAATTTTTTCCGTCTAGCCCCCTTTCACAACGCGCGATAAGGAACTTCGTTCCAAAAAATGCCTATAGACATCAAATATATGAATGGTGCATTGCTATCCTGCATATAGGTATGCATATGGACGGCAGTGCAATATTCATGTCTACTGGCTACCTTACCTTTCAAACTAGAATACGACAGTAAAAAGCATTGTCGCTGTGACGGCAGGAATAGGTAAGGCGGTGGAACCATGTATCCAGACAAGACATAGCACACGGATTAAATGGTTACACCTTTCAAGACATTTCTCAGTTTGCCAGTGTAGCTTGCATTTGCACAGAAATACATAATTATATTATCTACCGATGAAATGAAATCACTTCAAGGGTAATTTTTAAACCTTGTCATATGATTTGGTACAATAAAAAAATACAACATGGTTTATTTCTATTTTTTCATGATATATCTACATTTTTGACAATGATAGGAGCGTTTGCTCATATGCGTGGCGACACTTTTCCTTCCCAAAGGCGTGTCTATTAGTATCCATGTGGTCTGTGACCTAGCAGAATTCTACCATATGGTAGTCACAATAATATTTACACGTATAGCCAATCGGTCGCATTTTATAACCTATGTGACAGAATGGCCTGTTTCTTTAAAGATCCTTCTTGGTCTATTTTTTAAAAATTTTACTTGGAAAGCGTCTCTTTCTTATAAACTTTTTTGAATTTACATTATTAAAATAAATTAATTTAATGTAAAATCGCAATTGTAATGAGTAATGCAAGTTTTAATCATATATACTTTATATAAATTAGGTATATCTATACGTATAATAAAATCGTAGGAAAGTCAAAACTGTACATTGAATATTTTTTTTTAAAAATACTTGGGGCGTGATCTATAATCGATATCGAAGCCAAAAATATAGTTTTTAGAATTTTTGTCTGTATGTCTGTTTGTCTGTTTGTCATTATGTATGTCCGGGGTAAACTCAAAAAGTACTTCATGGATTTACTCCAAATTTTGCATGAATATTACTAACAGGTCGGGTCAACATATAGGCTACATATAATCACGCTATCACCTACGGGGGAGGAGCAGTGCGGAGTAAACGAAGTCCGCGCGGACGAAGACGCAGGCAACAGCTAGTAAATTAATAAAATCTGGACGTTGTTTAATTTAATTTAATTATAAATGTGTATTATAAATCGTATTTATATTATAAGCATGTCATTGTTATGTAATATGAAATCTATGAGCCTGGTAGCTGAAAAAAAAATATTATATAGGCCCTGAGCTTATTATCTTTTCCGTATTGATCCATGTACTGAGTCTGAGAGTATTTGAAGATCTTACCATCCGTCATTTTACCAGTTTCATATCAGTTTATATAAGGAGAAAGGTTGGCTAAATCTGTCACTACTACAGATGCTTCAGATACTACAAATATCCAAGTAGGGATTCACCATCATGCTGAGTGTATTGCCCTACTTCTTTATATATATGTACTTCTGGTTAATTTCGTTGCGTCTTACAAGACAGCTTAGCCTTTCCCCAGGTCACCCTAAGCTCGCAACTCTAGAGGTTATCATGAAGGTTGTCGCTGTTGATTCTGGTTTACAGAAGTAACAGCTATGGAACCGCGTAGTGGGGCCATTTCCCTCAAAAATCTGACTGCACAATCGAATCCATGGAATATGTAGTCAAGATAGCTATTAAGATTCAATCGAGCAACAGCGCTTCATAATAAAAACTGATTCCATTACTAGCCTGACTGTATACTCCTTGATTAACTATACGAGAAGGGTAAATTCATTCTAGATGTAAATATCAACCAAGCCCTTGTATATAGATGATGTAGATACAGTTTTGGGTCCCGTATCTCATAAATAATGCATGTGCACGTGGCGTATCGAGCGAGTTATGGTGATGTTGGAGTCAATTTTATCAATGCAGGCTTATGCATGCTGAGAGAACCAATTTCAGTACGGCTCATATGTACAGAATTTTGAATTAGTAAAAAAACTTTCGTTTATTTGGATTTTATCTATATTAATGTCTTAAGTAAATTTGTGAGTTTGTTTGTGGGAAGCATGTTATAATAATAATAATAATAAATCTCTGTTCGAAGTTGAATCTGAAACTGAATCTGAACGAATTGATCTAACACCAAAGTAAGCAAATTATTTGCTTGTGATATGGGAATTAGTCGACGACATTAATACATAGCAATACATATATAAATACTTGAATATATTTAATAAAAACACCCAAACCCAGAAATACAAACATCTATGCTCATCACATAAATGCCTGTCGGGCCTGTTAGAAACAAGCGCTAGTCGTTGGTCGAGTGGTTAGCCACCATGACTACGCAATCGACGGGGTTTGGGTTCGATTCCCGACGGGGACAAGCGTTTTGTGTGATAAGCATAAATGTTTGTATTCCCGGGTTTGGCTGTTTATTAAATATATTCTAGTATTTATATATGTATTTCTATTTATTAGTATCATTGACTAACACCCATTACACAAGCAAATAATTTGCTTAATTGCGAGTTAGATCAATAAGTGTATTTTATCCCGTGAATATTTATTTATTTATTATTTATTTATATCGAGTCGATAAAATATGCCTATGGGGATCACATCTAGCTCATCAACCCCCAAACCAGTGAATTGTTAACTGGAAAGTCTATAGACGAAATATTTACCAGAACTGACTTTTTGACTTTTTTCCTCGTGTTGGTCTGGACCATCTTTGTAGAATAACCATTTGCCGTTCTGCCAAGCAATTCGCAAAAAGTGACCGATTGGCTACGCGAGTCGCTGCTATCATCGCTATTTATCGCATCGATCTGGTACCACAGCCTTACCAATTCATGTCCGCAATAGCGTCAATTCTTGTAATATCGTGCTTCAATTCGGAAGGTAAGGTAGCCGGTAAACTTATGCATGTAGCATTAAGGGCCACCACAAGGATAGCAATGCATCATTAATATCTTTGGTGTCTATAGACATTGGTCGTCTCTTTTTACCAGGAGTTATCTTTTTTATCAAAAGATAGCAAACAAGCAGGTGGGTCTCCTGGTGGAAAGAGTCAACCATCGCCTATAGACACCAAAGATGTTAATTGTGCGTTGCTATCTTGTGGCGAGGTCTAATGCCACACTAATAAGTTTACCGGCTACCTTACCTTCCGAACCGAAACACGATATTACAAGAATTGACGCTATTGCGGCAGAAGTTTGTAAGGCTGTAGTGGTACTCCAGATCAATACGATACAATGCAGAACTCTACCAGCTAGTAGTCACGATGGCAGCGACTTGCATAGTCGATCGGTCGTCTTTTACAACCTGCCTGGCAGAACGGCAGTTGGTCTACTCTTCAAAGAAGCCCGGAACCAACACGGGGATCTACTTGTTCAATATCTTATGATATAAAAATTTTAATTATATTCCAATAAAAATCCATTTGAATAATAACGATGGACTGAACGATTTCACAAAGGCCGGTCATTATTTTAATGACTAAGTGCTTTAGCTAAAATGTTCAGCTCTTTTTGAACAAAAGTAAAGTTTCATTAGCCTTGCTTTATAATATTGAAAACTTTAATTGAAATGCCTCGCAAAATTTTGTGAAATATTTTTCCTATCACTAGAAAAGTGGATTGTTGACTTAACTATATTGGTTTCAGATAATTAAATGGATACGCATTTTAAGACAATTTCTTAGATTGTCAACGTAATTTGCATTTACACACAAAAATGTAGAGTTATACTACTTGCCGATGAATTAAAATTACTTCAAGGGCAATATATATATATATATATATATATATATATATATATATATATATATAGTATCTCATTCAATACGATAAAACCGTATAACATGTCATTTTTGTCAGTGATAGGAGCGTTTGTTCATATGCGTGGCGACACATTCCCTTCTCAATGGAGTGTCTATTAGTATTCATGTAGTCTGTGGTTTCAAATATAGCATCATGACAGTATTATTGTCTTTTAAACGCATTCATCGTGTAAACTTTAACAGTGCCAAATTTAAATTCCTTACCCCACCATTTGCGTAATAAGTTAGTTGACTCTTGTGATTCGCGTCCTAATGACATCTACATTACAAACAACGTGATTTCTATAAAAATAACATCAAGATGACGTTTCACCACGGAGTGACGTAACTTTTCCTGATTTGCGTTTACTATCACGTGACTTAAGGTGCGCTTAACACCAAAATCGCGCACTCTGTCTATTTCTATTGAAGTAAACGAGAGCCCACTATAAGTGTAACTGGGTGGCTAGGTCTTATTATTAAGTAAATACTCAAATAAAAAAAGGTAGATTTGTCAAATATGATTCGCTAGCGATTTAGGTATAAATATGATAACTCCATGTTTTTAATTGCAGACCCATACGTCAAAAAAATAAAGATATATAACCGTTAATGATGATTTTAAGACCAATCTTCGCAATTATTTTCTATCGACTCAATTTTGTTCAATTATGTATCGGGTCCGGCCATGGTCTTTGACTTTTTTATATATATCATAAGATAGCTAATAAGCAGACGGGTCTCCTGATGGAAAGAGTCAACCATCGCCTATAGACACCAAAGGTGTTATTGGTGCGTTGCTATCTTGTAGCGAGGTCTTATGCCACATGCATAAGTTTACCGGCTACCTTACCCTCCAAACCGGAACAGAACAGTGACCAGTACTGACGCTATTGCGGCAGGAATAGGTAAGGGGGTGGTACCAGATCCGGTCGAACCGATGCAGAACTCTACCACCTAGTAGTCACGTTGGTAGTGACACGTATAGTCACTCAGTTGCCTTTTACGACCTGCCTGGCAGAACGGCAGTTGGCCTATTCTTCAAAGGAGTCCAGGACCAACACGGGGAAATGACATATAATGAATATTAACACATATTTTTTGTGATATGCTATAACAAATAGTTTTTCTTAAAAACTGCTTAAATAATATCAATTTCAACAAATTAGGTCTTGTCAGCCCCTGAATGTCGTTTGAATTTACGTCTTAATGATATTTAATCTTGATTTTTATGATAAATATTTAATGTTTTGTTGTCTTCATGTCTTTAATCGTTAAAAAATACAATGTAACCGATTCATTCTTAGTGGACTCAGCCTATTGTCGGTAAAATAGGTATATTTTGTGTTTTTCACGTATTTATATATAGATATTGCTGTAATATAAAAAAAATCTTATAAGTGCAAGTCGGACTCACGAAAGAAGTGTTCCGTACCATCCCTATGCAAGTTTCCACCTGTTCCTAATAATTATGTTTGTTGAGTGAGGGCCGCCCTTCATTAATATTTACTTTATTTTTATTTAATTACTAGCTGGGCTCGCCACTTCGTCCGCGTGGAAAAATCACGAAAAAAAGTAGCCTAAGTTACACCCTATCACAACAGCAACCTGCCAGTGAAAGTCCCGTCAAAATCGGTTCAGCCGTTCCAGAGATTAGCCGGAATAAATAGGCAAACAGACAGACAGACGGATAGACAGACAGACAGATGACAGACTAAAATGATAAAAAATATTATTTTGGTATAATATGTATTGTGTATTTCCGTATGCATTTAGTAAAAAGTGGTTATTTTAATATTACACACAGACACTCCAATTTTATTTATTTGTATAGATTTATTTCGAAAGGTATAATATACAACTAAATATTCTGTGAAAATTTTAAGCGTAAATATTAAAAAAAAAAAAAACAAAAAAAATATTATAAAACAATTATTAATAAATTATTTTTAGTATTTGTTGTTATTGTTGTAGCTTTCTAGCTATCATGGTTTATGAGATACAGCCTGGTGACAGACAGACAGGCGGACAAATAGACAGCGGAGGCTTAGTAATAGGTTCCCGTTTTTACCTTTTATGTACGGAACCCTAAAAAATAACTTACAAACATTTCTCCGCTATGCGGTATATGTAATCTGACATATTTTTATAAAAATGATCCTCATAAAATTCACTACAACATACACAAAACATGCAAATGAGCCCTGACTTTATTCAAAGCACGAATCTTTCAGTATTTTCATTTTTTCCTAACATCCGCGTGGTCCCCATTGAAAGGACTTTGGATGTATATTTGTGAATATATTTACTTCATTAGTAAGTTTTTTCGTATATCCAAATTACTATCCATTCAGATAAATATTTTCTCAGAAATTGTTTGTATTTTTAATATTATCGCTACTTATTATATTATATTATTTAAGATTACAATAAAATCTATATAATATATAGATTTTATTGTAATCTATATAATACAAGCTGACCCGGCAAAAAAAGATAATATTAAAAATACAAACAATTTATACTAGCTAACCCAGCAAACGTTGTTCTGCCTTTTTAACTACTCATTTTTTTAACTATATTTTCTCACATTTTAAACCTTATTAAATATATATATATATATATATATATATATATATATATATATATATATATATATATATATATATATATATATATATATATATATATATATATATATATATATATATATATATATATATATATATATATATATATATATATAAATAAGAAGAAGATGTGAATGTAATACGTGAAGCTAAATTTTGTACCTTTTTATGTAAAACATATGACATATGATGAATATTAACATATAAATTTGTGATGTGCTATAAGTATAACAAATATTTATTCTTAAAAAGCTGCTTAAATAACATCAATTTCAACAATTTAGGACTTGCAGCCCCTTAATGTCTATTTTTGCTGAATGTATATTTTAATAATATTTAATCTTGGTCTTTTATGATAAATATTTATTGTATTGTTATCTCCATATCTTTAATAATTAAAATATATAATTATAATATAAAATATAATAATTTCGGATCGGATATAGTTTTCTTTAAATACTGTTTGTATGTATAAATATTCATAACAATACTGCTTAAATAATATCAATTTCAACAAATTAGGTCTTGTCAGCCCCTGAATGTCGTTTGAATTTACATCTTAATGATATTTAATCTTGGTTTTTTATGATAAATGTTTAATGTTTTGTTGTCTTCATGTCTTTAATCATTAAAAAATACAATATAACCGATTCATTCTTAGTGGACTCAGCCTATTGTCGGTAAAATAGGTATATTTTGTGTTTTTCACGTATTTATATTTATATATATATATATATATATATATATATATATATATATATATATATATATATATATACATTTTTGTCGATATAGCAATGGTGATATATATACCTAAAGTTTGTCGTCGAGTTGTACGTCGTTTATACCTAAAGTATAATACCTAAAAAAATCTGCCTGTATAAGCTAGATTAAAATAATTTCCTAAACGTCAGTTAAAAATAATTGGTGTCTGGTTGCGACCTAAATAGCGGTTACCGTTTCTAGATACATGCTGTGTGAAAAGGACAAAGCCTGAGGCGATTTTAATTTAAAATCACTCCCCCGCCACAATAGGGCGTCGTCCACAAAAAAAGTAATTAAAAATTCCGAATGCAACGGCTCATGAATAATTTTTCCCTAAGATTAATAAATTCTTGGACTTTTTGTAGCTGGAAAGCCTAATTAAAATGCACCAAATTCTCACACTGACATTTTACATGGTTTGCGATGAAGCTTGTATATTTACCTGGGCTACATTTTGAAGAAAAGACCAACTTTTCCCCGTTTTGGTCCTAGGCTCTTTTGGAGAATAAGCCAACTGTCGTTCTGCCAGGCTGGTCGTAAAAGGCGACTGATTGGCTATGCGTGTCACTACTATCGTGGCTACTAGGTGGTAGTTTTGCATTCACTCGCCCGGGTCTGATACCACCGCTTTACCTATTTCTGCCGCAATAGCGTCGGTGCTTGTCACTGTCGTGTTCCGATTTGGAGAGTAAGGTAGGTGGTAAACTTATGCATGTGGCATTAGACCTCGCCACAAAATAGCAACGCACCATTAACATCTTTGATGTCTATAGGCGGTGCTTGACTCTTTCTATCAGGAGACCCATCTGCTTGTTAGCTTAACATATGGGCTGGAACTGGCCCAGGTATTCCATTCGCATGTTGCCTATCCTGAGACATAATAAGATGTTAAGTCTCGGTGCCAGTAATTACACTGCCTGTCTTGCTCTTCTCTCCGAAACACAGCAAAACTGTTTCACGGGAGAAACAAGCAAGATGGTGGTACCCATGAAGACGGGAGCGCGGCACAGCGCATCCCTCCCACGGTAAATCTATCAGAGAGTGTATGTAATATAAATGTCTATCAGAGAGTGTATGTACTACGTACTAGAGAAGTAAATGCTAAATATAAGTCGTGTTCCATTTCGATAATACTTACTGCAGCATTGAAAAAATAATAAATCGTCCAACCAAAATTATAATTAAGCAGCGCTGCAGCGTATAATAATACAGTATAATATATATTCACGACCAAAAGGTTGTACCCGCCGTGGAATTCATGGCACGTGCTCGTTTCATTTAACGATCGCTGATGAAGGTGCAGTCCATGGACTGCACTTTAGTGGAACACAAGTGGCGGGGCGAATGTACTTAGAAGTTTTTGTATATAGTATACAATCTATATATTAATACGTGAAGTGAAAAAATTGTACCCCTTTTAGCGACAATTGCGCAAACAGTGGAGAGTGAAACTTGTCGCAGAAACCTAATTATCTATACATACAAATAAATAAAATTGGAGTGTCTGTTTGTAATATTAAAATAACCGCTTTTTACTAAATGCATATGGATGTATACGTGGTACATATAACAAAATAACATATTTTACAATTTGTGTCAGTCTGTCTGTCTATCTGTCTGTCTGTCTGTCTGTCTGCCTGTTTGTTTCAGCTAATCTCTGTAACGGCTGGGCCGATTTTGACGGGACGTTCACTGGCAGATAGCTAATGTGAGTGGGAGTTATTCAGGCTACTTTTTTTCGAAATATTGCCACGCGGCGAAGTCGCGGGTGCAGCTAGTTTTTAAATAATCTATATACATATAATAAAATCGTAGGAAAGTCAATATATGTCCGGGTAAACTCAAAAAGTACTGCATGGATTTACTTCAAATTTTGCATGAATATTACTAACAGGTCGGGTCAACATATAGGCTACATATTATCACGCTATCACCTACGGGGAGGAGCTGTGTGGAGTAAACGAAGTCCGCGCGGACGAAGTTGCGGGCAACAGCTAGTATGCACTAAAAACATATTAAATTAATAAAGTTTTCATTGCGGGGAACTGCAGAAACCTAATTATTTTTAAATAATATGCACTAAAATGTATTAAATTAATGAAGTTTACATTGCGGGGAACTGCAGACAACTAATTATTTTTAAATAATATGCACTAAAAACATATTAAATTAATAAAGTTTACATTGTGGGGAACTGCAGAAACCTAATTATTTTTAAATAATATGCACTAAAATGTATTAAATTAATGAAGTTTACATTGCGGGGAACTGCAGACAATATTAAATTAATATTAAATTAATAAACTTAGATGATACTATACACACACGTAATTATAATAATAGTAAACTTATTTCTTTATGGCTAAAGTCTGTTGTCAAATATAAAAGAGATTTTATTATCTATGGTCGAATATTTGACCAAGGAACTTATATACGATAACTGGAATTACTACGAAGCAGTATTTGAAAAATAAAAATGTACTTTATTTCGTTACTCATAAAGTTGACATTTGTTTCTTACATAACAGAGAGGAAAACGTTCTGAGCAAGACAACGACATGAGTGGATGTTGTCCCTTTCTTGCAATTGCCAGTGTAAATAAAACTTTCGGATGGTAGATTTTTATATATTCATTAATCGTTAAATCCCTTTTGTTCATACACGTCGATAGATACAGTAGCATAAAATGTATTGTAATTAACATAGTGAGTTCTAAAATGCGCTTATTTTAATTATTACGTAATTACTTATGCAATGCAAAAACTGTTTCTCAAATTAGTAGAATTACTTAGTAGTAATTTGCAAATTACGCTGGCCGCACTTATACATGGCGATTGGTGCTTTATATAGTAGAAAGAGACACACTCCACTCATGTCGTGGTACTCTTCGGAACGATTTTGAAGTGCGTGTAAGCATTCCGGGTAGAATGTAACTTCCTTGTATTTGACATAGACGATGTATATCAATCATGGGAGAAGTATATCTCGGTGGTATGGCACGGACACCTCCGTCTGAATACAATAATATATATATCCTTCTCCTAAAAGACCTCCGTTCAAAAGTCTTGTGCAACAGTGTGTGAGGCAAATATTTCTAAAGCTCTGTTTTGTATTACAAATTTGAATTTTCGCAAACCCAGTCAACGATAACAAAAACAAAACTAAATTTAATTCGAGTTTGACGACTTTTAAATCGGCAAGTTTTGACATATTTATTTTATTTACGCATCAATAACAAAGTCGTAATAAGATCAATGATGTGTTTATTAGGAGGAATTTTTTTATATCATAAAAAGATAGCACACAAGCAGATGGGTCTCCTTATGGAAAGATTGAACCATCGCCTATAGACACCAAAGATGTTAATGGTGCGTTGCTATCTTGTGGCGAGGTCTAATGCCACATGCATAATTACCGGCTACCTTACCTACCTTACTTTGATGAACGATGGTTAATACGTTGACATTTATTATCGTTATTTTATTCAAACTTTCTATGGTTGACTCTTGACAATTTAGGCATCGTTCAAATGAGCAGCATGTTGCTGACGACAAAACCATTTTCAGTTGTCCCAACAACTTCAAAAACAGTCAGCAGCATCCGTCGAAACAATAGCTATAGCGATTTTTTTTATCAGGAGGGCATTTTTTTATCATAAAAAATGTCCATTTCATAATAGTTTGTATTTTGATCCGGTAGTAGTTGATAAATGATGCATTGTGGTATCTTTATAATTTCAGTTAGCATAATAAGTAGTATAATGTGTTAGGTATTTTTAAATGGTTTTTAGATATTTAAATTTAAATGCTTGTTCAAAAATTTCTGTTCAATTTTATTTTATTTCCAAACTCAATTATATAAATTTTTTATTTATAATTTATAATTAATAAACCTTTTTTATTAACATAGAATATGGACTATTTTTGTAAAAAAACGGAGTCTGAAATAAATGAATTATTATTATTATTAAGTAGCATGCTATTTGGCCCATACTTTATTAGTTTATATGTGTATTTTTTTATATTGTAGGATAGCAAACAAGCAAATGGGTCTCCTAATGAAAAGAGTCAACCATCGCCTACAGACATCAAAGTGTTAATGGTGCGTTGCTATCTTGTAGCGAGGTCTAATGCCATATGGATAAGTTTACCGGCTACCTTACCCTCCGAACCGGAACATGACAATCACAAACACTGACGCTATTACGGCAGGAACAGATAAGGCGGTGATACTGGACCCGGGTGAGACAATGCAGAACTATACCACCTAGTAGCAACGATAGTAATATCCGCATAGACAATCGGTCGCCTTTTACCACCTGGAGCTCCTCCTACAAAAGGAGCCTGTAACCAACACGGGGAAAGACAAAAACTTCTTCAAAAGACCAAAAATTTCACGCAACAAGTAAATAAATAACGGACTTTGTTAAATCATGTATACTATTCATATTAAAACCGTAAAATATTTTCTTGAACCACAATTTTACGACTGCGCCTAGCTTTCTGTTAACTCGTAAATCGGTTAATAAAAATAAAACCCGGATTTTCTCTGACCTTTCTTTCACACGTTTCCCGTGAAATATTATTTTTTAACTTGTATATTTGTTTAGCTTTTGTTTTTGTTCACTGGCATTTTAAGGTTCCTTATCTAAAGGTTCCAAACGGAAGTATATTTATATGCATGTCTATCTGTCTGATACAAAGCTCTGTCTCTCAGATAAAAATAGGTACCTTATGTTCTTATGGAATACATATTATTACTGTGGAAGCTGTTATAATAAATAATAAAAAATCAGACATGCGAGTCGGATTCACTCTCTGAGGGTTCAGTACAAATTTGTAAGAAGTAAATTTTAAATATTTCAGGAATCGTGTCTCGCAATTTTTTCCGAGCTTTTCCCGAAATTTAGTTTCCTAAACTTTTCCCATTTTAAATATGTAATCTTATTTGATAGGGGTGTGCCACACTTACAATGTGGATTATCAAAGGGTTGATCATGAATAATTTTATTCAAAGTTAGAAAAAATATTTTAAAAAAAAGTATCCCCGAAGGAGTAGGCAGAGGTACAACAAGTGCACCGACGATTAGCCGAAGATACTTAGTCCCACAAATGTGATAGATGGCAAGCCTTTCGCCAACCGGGCACTTTTCAATCCCGGGCAACTTTGTGTTTAACAGAAAACTGAAAAAACACTTTTTTTATGTGCCCGACCCGGGAATCGAACCCGGGACCTCATGTGGTCAACGCCAACGCTGGACCACTAGACCACAGAGGCGACAAAATATTAATATACATATTTATTGTAATGATTGCCTACATTTCACTAACTGCCGATGTCAGTCTTTATGTCAGGTTTATATTCTTGGTGAAATCTTCTAAATGGCCTTTTTCCCTACTGTAATCTTGTTTATCAAACATTGAGTAAAAAACCTCAGTCAGATCGTCAAAGGCATTGTGTGTTAGCTTAACATAATTATGTAAATGCAATAATTTTGTGGACTTATATTGAAAAATTTTTCCTTTTAAAAATAAATTATTTCAAATTATATTTTAAAATATTCCCTTGCCATTAAATAATGTCCATCAAAATATGCCATATATAACATCAAATACGCCGTGAACATTAACTCAATATTGTGTTGTCCAGTTTAAAATACTTGGTGAATTTTAGCGAAATTTAAGGAAAATTCAACATTTTATAATACCCTAATGTTTCTAAATTTATAAATAGATTTTTCATGATATTATCAACTTACCTATATGTATTTTTCAAGTCTGTAACTAATTGTATATCAGCAATATACAATTAGTTATAGCAATACACAATTAATTAATTAAGTATTAATATGAGATTTAGATAGAATAAATAAAATATTTGCTGACCATACTGGATTTCTATAGCACGTATGTCCGCTGCCCGCAGTCCGTGCTCTGGCAAGGCCAAATGAAAGGAAAAGGAGCGAACGGCGAAAACCAACCACAGTCTAATCAAATACAGACAATTTTAACGGAATTCTGTTTGATTGGTGAGAAAATATGAAGTCTGTGAGGTTTTGTTTTCGCATGCCAAATACTAGTTTTTTTAGTATTTTGTTCCTTTATTTTGTCTCTTTAAGCTTGTATCCATGTGGATATTTTGTATTTATATTATTTCTGAGAATTTATTATTGTTTTTTATATCGTAGGTCAGCAATCAAGCAAATGACTCATTTAATGGCAAATATATAAACATTTTCTGCCAAACACAGATGTTAATGGTGCGTTGCTATCAGCATGGCAGAATGGTAATATTACACGCATCAGTTTAGAAGCTACTTTTTTATGTCATAAGATAGTGAACAAGCAGATGGATCTCCTGATGGTAGGAGTCAACCATCCCCTATAGACATTAAAGATTTTAATGGTGCGTTGCTATCTTGTGGCGAGGTCTAATGCCACATGCATAAGTTTACCGGCTACCTTACCTTCCAAACCGGAACACGACAGTGTCAAGCACTAGCGCTATTGTGGCAGGAATAGGTAAGACGGTGGTACCTGACTCGGGCGAGACAATACAGAACTCTACCACCTAGTAGTCACGATGGTAGTGACTCGCATAGCCAGTCGGTCATCTTTTACGACTTGCCTGGCAGAACGACAGTTGGCCTATTCTTCAAAGGAATCCGGGACCGACACTGATTAAATTTTTAACTAGAGTTTCTAAAATCGTCTCTGTTATCGGTAATCGGAGTTATTAAAATAAAATGTTTATTGATTCGCAGATTGTTTTGTGACATGTAATTAACTCAATGAAGTTCCTCAAAGAAATATTTCGGCTTCTTATTCCATATAACTTTTCCACACTACACACACACACTACACACACACTTCCACACTATATCTACCACCCGCGCAGCTTCGCCCACGAATACATTAGTATGTCATCCATATAATTTATCATACAAACTTTCATATTCTATTTCGGTCCTTTAAGCATTAGTTTTTGAAAAAAAAGTTTATATTTGACTTTAGGTTTTTAACTTTCTTCTTTTCAAATGTCATTGAAATTGATGTAGTAGTTTAGCCTGTAAAAGCATTAAAAAGTTTCATACTAATTATTGTGTTAAATACTAACTTTTGCCCGTGGCTTCGCTCGCTTGGGGAGTGGGGAGTTAGAAAGAGACAAAATGTAGCCTATGTCACTCTCCGTCCTTTCAACTATCTCCACTTAAAAATCACGTCAATTCGTCACTACGTTTTGCCGTAAAATACAGACAAACAAATACACACATAGACGTTTCCATTTTTAATATTAATATGGGATGGATGTTCTTGCTGTTCAAGTTAAAGGACCTAAGGATTCTCTTTTAAAATTTGATACGGGCAATTTGTACTATTCGTATTGCTCTTTATTCTATAATTCAATATTTTCATATGAATATTTATAAAATGAATAATGTTTACATAAATAAATAGTAAAGCCTCTGTGTGAAGTTACTCTACATACACATATTGAATAAGGTCACTACTGTAGGCCTTAAGAATTGTTTCACTGGTGTTGGCCAGATGTTGTGTCGATAAATCTCTCAATAACATTAGTCTGTATTATTCTATATATTTACTTATTACTTGAGAAAGTTACAACTTTCTCTTTACAATATTTAGAATTAGCTAAATGTAACATATTTGATATAGTGAACGCTAAAGTAATACTAAATACTTGTTTCCCATTTCCTGATATAAATTTTATTGTAAAAATTAGTATAATATTGCTTTAAAGAGTAAATAAAAATATTTATTGTGGACATTGAAATATTTGTTATTAACTCGCAGTATAAAACTCGTAAAAATATTTATTCTAGTCCTATTTTCTACCAAATCTAAAGTAAAAGATATCCGTATTGATGCAAATCCCTGTTGAGTAATGGACAAACTTACAGGCGTACCCAGACGGGGGGGAGGCAGGAAAGGGCAGCTTACTAGATGGATAGCAACGCACCAATACAATACTGAAACATAAATATTAAAAAATAACGCAGTCATCCTAGATACATGTTGTTACCATATGACCATTACATTTTTTTCGAGACTTTTGGATTTTCGATAATTTCGAAAAACCCTCTGTAACACTTTTACCTGACTCGGGAGTCGAACCTAACACCCAACACATTGAGCCGAATAGGCTAACAAGCTTAGATGCGAGACATTATATTTTTATTCCCGTAAATATCTATTATATCGATAGATAACCAAATAAATACGTTAGACTTCCCTATTTTCTATAATTAACGTGATCGCTAATATTTTTAATACGCGAATGACATTTAAAAATTGGAAAGCAATCATTTAGTTCCAACGCGTATTTTTATCAGGCCGCAAGGTTCACCTCCGTTCATCCATCATCATTACCCAAAGCCGTGACACGACAAATATGGAATGTATTAGGCTAAGCTCAGAGCAACAGGTTCCCATGGTAACAAAGTATGTACTGAGACGTGATATGAAAACATCCAAGCTAATGATGTGAAATGAATCATCTATACTAATATAAAGAAAAACATTTGGATTCTATATGTTTGTCTACATTAATATTAATTATAAAAGGAAAGATTTATTTGTTTGTATGTTTGTAATAGTTAAATTCAACCTATTTTAAAAATTCTTTCTTCCGTGTAAAAGATACATTGTTCTGGAATAACATTGGCTACTTTTTACTCGATTAATTAAAAGCAAATATTGTTTATGTGTCACAGTTTTCCCCGTGTTGGTTTCGGGCTCCTTTGAAGAATAGACCAACTGCCGTTCTGCCAGGCAGTTCGTAAAAGGTGACCGATTGGCTTTGCAAGTCACTACCATCATGACTACTAGGTGGTAGAGTTCTGCATTGTCTCGCCCGGGTCTGGTACCACCGCCTTACCTATTCCTGCCGCAATAGCGTCAGTGCTTGTCACTGTCATGTTCCGGTTTGAAGGGTAAGGTAGTCGGTAAATTTATGCATGCGGCATTAGACCTCGCTACAAGATAGCAGCGCACTAAAATCTTTAATGTCTATAGGCGATGGTTGACTCCTACCATCAGGAGACCGATCTGCTTGTTTGCTATCTTATGATATAAAAAAAACACGATTTGTTAGGGCTTCTCGCACTGTAGTCTTAATGAAATAATTGCAAGACAACTTATTTTATATCGTAAGATAGCAAGCAAGCAGATGATTCTCCTGATGGAAAGAGAAACCATCGCCTATAGACACCAAAGATGTTAATGATACGTTGTTATCCGTGAGCCAGGAAGGCTATACCACATACATAATCTATCGGCTGCTTTACCCTCTAAACCGGAACATGACAATGACATTGACGCAATTGCGGCTGGAATAAGTAAGGTGATGATACCAAATTTTGGTACTTATTCCACCTTGCTTATTCTAGCCGATACCCGGGTAAATCGTTGCGGAACTCTACCGCCTAGTCAGGTAGTAATCACGATGGTAGTGACAGATATAATGGTAGTTGATCTATTCTTCAAAAGAAACCGGACTGACACGGAGATTAACAATCAACACCACAATATATTGTAGACGGTGTAGTTACCCGCCTCGGTCCTGATTCCGCAAAAAAAAGACAAAGTGTAGCTAATACCAATCTGAAATTATACAGCTTTCTGCTATTGAAAGAATTGTCAAAATCGATTATGCAGTTCCAAAGACTGCTTCCTACAAACTTACAAAATTTACTTTTTTTTTATTTACGAAAAAATGGCTCTCCTAACGGAAAGAGACAACCACCGCTTATAGACACCGAAGATGTTAATAGTGCGTTGCTATCCATATGGCGATAAAATAATTTCAAAAGGATGACTTCACCAGATACCCTTTAAATCGGAACACATTGACGCTATGGCGGCAGCAATAAATAAGGCGGTTGTACAAAAAACCTGGACGAGACAATGCAGAACTCTACCAACTAGTAAGATTAATTTAAGCACTTAACAAAATAAGCAGTTAACTTGGATAAAAAATTTGCGACTTTATAATAATGGAGTTTTATAAATTGTAATAGTAAAAGTGTTTTTAAAATCAGTTTGGTAATTTTTAAGTATTTTTAATACAAATTGCCTCTTTTTATAATACTGGTGATGGTAGTGGTATGTATAGCCAATTGCTTCCATTTTACAAACTGCCTAATACAATGTCAAGTGGTTTAATCATCAAAAAGCTCTGGACCAATATGAGAAAACATGTTATGAAAACTCTTATGTTTGTCGTAAAAACAGAATATACACAATAATTTATTTGTAAAAAACGGTGAATAATTTAAAAGAAGTCAGTGTCCATTAGTGCATATGGCTGGCTGAATATTTTATTGAAACAACCAGAATGCATCCGTAGTGCTGAAATAACATTAGCTCGAACCACGAAGCCAGATAAATTTACAATGAACCTACCTTTTTCTGCAGTGCGAGAAATCCATAAATTGCTGTGATATATTTATATCGATATTCGATACACAAAAATGTATTTGATCTTATCGATAAATATTTTATACATTGAAGAGTCATGGAATTATAAGTAATTTGCTGATCCGTTCAGCTTCGACCGCAAATAGAGGAATCTTCGCCCGCAAGAAGAGGTCATTAATATAATCTTTCATGAAAACTTTTATCCTCTATCTGAGTACTTCAGGGAATGATTTTCGGAAAAATTATCCCACGTTTGACCCAAGCTCTTGAACTAAATAAAATAAATATCATTCGATAAATTAAACGTAACGAACCCTAAAGTAAGCAAATTATTTGCTTGTGATTTGGGTGTCAGTCAACGATACTAATACATAGAGATACATAAAGACAAATACTAAAATAGATTTAATAAACATCCAAGCCCAGAAATACAAATACATCACATAAATGTTTGATCCCGTCGAGACGATTCGATAACTTGGACCATATTCGGTAACCACTCGACCAACAAGGCTGTCGAAGGCTTTCCCAATAATTCTAATCTATTCTATTCTAATCTAAGTTTCAATGACATTATAGTAGATAAGCCCATGAGGGGATTTTGGAATTTACTCGAGCGCGTCAGATCAATATAGGGAAGAAATCTCCTATACTGGTGAGGATCTCCGTCATATATAAACCCTTTATATAGAGCCGGGCATCTATGGCATTAAAAAATAAAAATTCCAGTAACTTCGACTTTTGGAAATTATCAGAATTTATATTTTTCTTTTATCTTACATAATTTCCTTCAAAATAAAACAAAATTCAAATGCGCTGAAGATTGTCAAGACAACGTTTTATTTTTGCAACTTTTTGACCCTCACACTCCATTACGCTACATTTAAATCGTCAGATTATTTAAACTTTGGTTCGCAATTGATTCACCATACCTTAATTTGACGCGCTTTAGTTTTTTCAGAGTGCTAAGTGTGAGTTTTTCTTTTCGCATTCGTTCGTGAGCGCGTTTGGAGTTTACTAGGAATTTGTATGTGATTTGTATAGCGCCACCTAGTGGTAAATATCAGAAACCAGTTTACCACTAGGTGGCGCTGTACAAATCACATACAAATTCCTAGTAAACTCGAAACGGGCTCACGATCGAATGCGAAAAGAAAAACTCACAGTTAGCACTCTGGTCACTGCTATTTTTACGTTTTTATCTGCAGTTATTTTCCATTATTGAAATGAAAAGCATTATACAACTTTTTATTTTTCCTATCATTTAATCTACCAATTCCATTAGGTTCCCATGATGCTCGCGTTAATCTCTGTTTAGCATTCCCCTGTTCAAAAGTCATACGATAATAAGTTCTATTGAGAGACAAAAAGACTTTAATCGCGGTGTAAACTGCTAGTATTTTATCTGCAAGTCTAGATATGTATCTAGAAGGTCTTCTAAAACATATTATTTTGTGTAATCTAGGCAATCATTTTAACATTAACCTATTAATAAAAATCATATGTTAGATTTTTTCGTTGTATGTGATCATCAAACGTATTATTTTGAGAGGCCGTGATATTAATAATAAAGGTCGATATGGTCATTACTGGTTACAACAATTTAAATGTCTAAGTTCGTGTGTAAATATAAATAAACCTGATATCATTATTATACTACAAAACAAAAGATTTATACAATGGTAGAATTCCTCAATGTCTCGCCATGGTTTTTTTTCAATATCAATGCTTGTCACTGTCGCGTTTCAGTTTTAAGGGTAAGGTTACCGGTAACTTGATATATTTGGCGTAACCACCCCACCTTACTAATAGCAACGCATCATTAATATATTTCGTATGTAGAAACGATGGTTATCTCTTTCCATTAGCAGAGTCGTCTGCTTGTTTATTATTCTAAACCATAAACACCAAAAGCTTTATTTGAGCACTGACCATGCACATCAAAAACAGATAAGAGTTGCACAACTTTAAAGTCATGTCGCGTTTTTATGCTTTGAAATAATGTACTTTTTTACACTGTTTAGGTCTGCTTAATACATTAAACTATTTCGATATTTTATTAATAAATTTAACAATAGTAATAATCATTTAAAAAGAATTTATAATTTTGATGAAGATAGGTAGGAGTGGTAGGAGGTAAAGCGGTGTAACAAATTCCCGGCAAAAAACTTTTTATTACTGGCTCTTAGATTATATATTACTAGTTCTTAGATTGAAACGAAGTTGCGTTTTATGGTTTCGCTGGCTTTTGATTTCGGAAAAATCATTAAAAACTAAATTAAATAATCAGTGAATTAATTCCTGTAACACCAGGCTCATAACACCTTCTATCTGTCTGTTGGGCAGTTCGCGAAAGGCAAAAGAAGGTAAATATTAAGAAAGAAGGTACCACTACGTGTCGTGACTTCTATGTGAGAGAGGTTGTGTTCCTCTTCTAATGCTCCTTTCACCACAATAGTGTTCAAATTTATATCTGTCGTATTCCAGTTTAGATTTTTTTATATCGTAAGATAGCAAACACGCAGATGACTCTCGTGATGGAAAGAAATAGCCATCGCCTATAGACATCAAAGATGTTAATGGTGTGTTAATATTCTTGTAGCGAGGTCTTATGCTACATGCATAAATTTACTGGCTTCTATTGGTGAAACAATTTATGAAACTAGTCAAGTCATTTTTAGATTTATTTAACACAAATCGTCTCTTTATAATAGTGTTGTAGAAAAATCGATAACATATACTTCTGTATAGCTAGTATTAGATTTTACATATTAATTAACTGGTTTTACTTAATACGGTAAGTTGATATAGCCCTGAAGATCCTATAATAGGCGATATACATATAAAGCGAGTTTACAAAAAATCTAACAATTAAATTGATGAAGTTATTAAAATTGCAAATGAGATTGAATATTAATTTGAGACCACTTAACAAAAAGGCATTTTGTGTTCTCTATTCGGCTTTTATTTATTATCATTTTGTGTTGGTTATCTCAGTATTCAGTAATTTATAAATCAATTTCATTTTTTTTGTTTGAGACCTTCTTATTTAGAAGATTTGATACAGGTTTCAAAAGATAAAGGAAAATTAATAAAATCAAATTTACTTTATTTTAATAATGTAATTTATAAATAATTTGGTAATTTACAAATCAATTTCTTTTTTCGTTCAAGAGCTTTTTATTTAGAAGATTTGGTCCAGATTTCAAAAGATAAAGAAAAATAAATAAAATAAAGTAAATCGGTTGTTGCAGTTTTTTTTTAAGATTTTCAGTCAAAAACATTGCGAATCCAATATAAATAACTAGAGGTTATTTATGCCTCGTTAAATTTAAAATTGAAGTAAATATTATAAAGTTTACAATCAACAGCTACCTTTAAAAAGGCCCTGTGTTGTTCTGGAGTCCTTTTAAAGAATAGTCTTTCTGCTAGGCAATTTTTAAAAGACAAATTGATAAAATGTGTCGATACTATCGAGACTATAAGGCGACAGAGAGTTACGACGTCTCACTCGGGTTTGGTTTCAAAGGCATATAATATATTCCTGCTACAACAGTGTCGATGTTTGTTACTGTCGAATTTTGGTTTGAAGGGCAAGGTGGCTGCTAAACTTACGTATGTGGTAGTTACATATATTACTGCCAAACGGATGGCAAAAGCCACTAGCAAAACTTATAGTTGGAGGAATGTACTTTTTGTAAACTAAGATTTACAAAAAGTACATTCCTCCTTCTTGTTTGTTTATCTATGATATAATTTTCTTATTATATCATAGATAAACAAACAAGTAGGTGGTTCTCTTGATGAAAAGAAACAACCTACAGACACCAAAAATATTACGGGTGCGTTAATATTCTTCCAACAGTAATGTAACGATATATGCATAAGTTTACCAGCTTACTCTTTAAACATATTTAAATGAAAATCACTGATTTTATTGTGGCTAATAACACTGCGTTATATTATCCAAGTTTTAAGATATCTTTTAGAAATAGCACAAGTTAGTTTTTACTCGCAATCTCGTTTGCGTAAAAAATTTTCTATTCACTCCGTGTTGGTCATGGCCTTCTGCTAGGCAGGTTGTAAAAGGCAACCGATTGGCTATACGAGTTACTACCTACTACTACTACTGGCTACTAGGTTGTAGAGTTTTGCATTAGCTCGCCCGTGTCTGGTACTATCGCCTTACCTTACAGCGTCAGCTAATAGCGTCAGTGCTAGTCACTGTCGAGTTCCGTTTTGGAGGGTAAGATTATGCTCGTCACAAGATAACAACGCAACATCTTTGGTGTCTATAGGCGATGGTTGACTCTTTCGACCAGGAGACCCATCTACTTGTTTGCTAGTTTATAATATAAAAAAAACTATTTCTTGGGGGCCTATTTTCTGGATTAAAGACATCCAATGTCTTAAGGGATTTGTCCCCGGGGCAATGATTAATTAATTAATTAATAATGATCATAAAATAATTGCGGAGTTTTGTGATCACGTGCAGGTTAGTTTAGATTCAAAACAGGAACTGGTAAGGTCCGCCAATGTTTAATGTTTATAAATTTTTTGTAGTCCCCTGAACTCTTGTGTAATTTTCAATTTATCGATAAACTTAATATTACAGCGGATGAAATATCGTAATTACGGAAGTTGAATATCTGTTTATACCCTAAGCAAGGAATTTTTATGTGTTTTTTTTACTTTTAAACATTCTATACCTTACCACACAAAAATGTGTTGCGTACAAAACGGATACATACATGGATAAAAAAGTATTGCATTAAACTTGTTTTTCAATGCCAAATGCTTAACATTGACATTCTATGATAATTAACATCCTGTCCATATGTAACTCCTACCTGACTCTCAGAATTAATATCCGGTTGATATTTATGCCAAAATGACAAAAAATAAGGAAATAAAAGATTCCATTGATAAATTGTAATGGTATAGGCACAATAGTTCATTGACTGCTTTGCTATTTAATTTTATTTATTAATCTCTTAGGGTTGCAAATGAGTAATAGATAGAAATAACAATCGCCTGTTTACATTAAAGATAGTATATTACTATTCACTTTGCAGTGATATTATGCTACCTGAATAAGCTAATCAGCTATTTTACTCTCGAAATTAGTATACGGCAGTGACAGGAAAGAATAACGTGTTGCTACCAAACCGGAAACGCCAGAGAACTTTGGTACTTAAAAAATGGTTTTGACACATGCAGACCATCAACACATTTTACGGATAGGCTAGGATGAACAGAAAGGATATGTCGTTAAAATGGAGTGAAATAATACAGGGGGATAATTAAATCTATTCACAATCGTATCGATATTTAATACATATATTCACATCACTTTTTCATGTTTGGCTAAAGCATGCAGATAATTTAGATTATTTCGATTAGTACTATATTCTGACATAAAGTTTGTAGAGTTAATGGATTTATTCTGAGTCGGATTTGTTTGCAGAAAGCTCTAAAACGTTTTTAACCACGTTTGAATGCTAATAAATTGAATATTGAACGGTAATTTTTAACTGTGTTTTAAATGAAGGATAATTATTTTTCAAATGTTTTCTTTAAACGGTTTTTATTGTGGCGTTTAAAGACTTTTTTATACTATTAGTCACTCTAAATTAAATTTTATAAAACCCCGCCCAACTCTTTATTATGAAAATACCTCGCTACCTCACGTGCACATTTATATAGTGTAAAGAGATAATGTTTTTTGAATTAAAGTCCTGCAGCCTCTTGTCAAAGTGACCATGTTATTACAATATCAATGAAGTAATAGAATAATGTTGTTTTCGTATCAATCAGTTCTGTATTTGATGCTCAGTTGCGTTTATCGATTAAAAAAGTGCCTTGAAACAGCTGAAACGATTTTGTTTATACAAGTCTAAAAAGCATCGCTAGAATACCAGCTTACAATAAAGAAATCGTACCCAAACCGCTTATCGGATACTACATGAACATACACATAGACACACACACACATAGTGTTCAAACTAATAACACGTCCACTCTTTTTTGTGTCGGGGTAATCTACTAAGCGATCTCTTACTGAATGATAAATATTTTATTCAATACCTGCTTGTGTAGTCACATATTTCATCTACCTAAATTTGTTTAGTAATTTTAAGTAAAACCGATTTTATATTTTAAAACTTACTCACCAGTTACTATCTACCATCGAGACTGCGAGCGCATCTGTTCGTTTTAAAGTGAACAGAATAATAATACAGAATAATATGAATAGGTAAGTTTAATATGTATTAGAAAGAATACGAAATATGGAATATTCCTTAAGGAAAATAGTTTGGAATAGTAAGTAGGGCTCACTCAAAATATATAAAGTACTTTGAAACACCCTGTATTTGGTAAGCGTTCCGCATTTTGCCTATTGGAGTGAATGCGACAGCCATGCTTCATGAATCATGTCATTGCATTTTAGCTCTTAAAACTTCGCTGTTAAAGACTATGCTATCAAAAGCATTATCTGCTAAGCGTTTTTGAAATATTTACGTAGAAATTGACAAGTGGTACAATTAAAGGAATTAGAGCGTGGTGGATGCCGACACGCAGCACTGTCGTATGTGGTGCAAGTCATAAGTGCAAGCAATAAAAGAAATAACTTAGTAAAGTCGAAATGATTTTGAGATAGTTTTTAAATTTAGCAGAAAAAGGAATCTTACAAAAGTGAAATATTTAATATTCTTGCAATACAATATTATTTACAGAAATTATGGGACATTGCTACATACAATAGTGGATTTCAAACAAAATTACTTAGTGTAATATTTAAAGAAAAAATAAAACGTTATTACACAAACAAAAACATTAAAGACACTTTTGTAAACGTTTAATAATAATAATTTACCACCTTCATTAGATCACTAAGATTGTAATTAAAAATATTTTTTCTGTCATTGAACAAATTTATTATGTGTAAGGTCTGGGTCAACAAGTGAAAAAATTGAGACGTCACGGGAAGTCTGTACACTTGGGTATTTGGCTACTTTTACCTGTACGCTGTTAAACTTTGATAAAATGAAAAAGTTCTTGTGACAGCAAAAGGTTGAAAACGCCTGGCTTTGACAGTCAATTTCTTGGATGAATAAGTAATAGTCAATTTAAAGTCTAATGACAGTCATTTAGCCATTATTATTTAGACGATGACGTTAAAACTCATGTTAACTAATAACTTAAACCTTTCACTTACACCATCAGCGTGTCAAGTGCACGTATAACTTTGTTAAACGATTGCGAGAGTATTTCCCTCATTTACATGTGGCCTGTTTTTCTGTTTAACTTCAAGTCGACAGACTATTATGTCCTCTAATGAGGATATTTAAATGAAATGTGTTTTAAAGAAGAAATAAAGGTAATTTAATTTGCAATAATTTGCTATTAATACATTTTTTCCTTCGTGTTGGTCCAGACTCCTTTTGAAGAATATTTATTTATTTATTATTTATTTATTTATTAACAAAATCTAGTGGTAAATTAACAAAATATAGTGGTAAACGTGAGAAACCAGTTTACTGGTAGGTGGCGCTGTACAAATCACATACAAATTCCTAGTAAACTCGAAACGCGCTCACGATCGAATGCGAAAAGAAAAACTCACACTTAGCACTCTGAGAAGTATGAAATTTGGCACAGTTAAAGTTTGGGGATAAGTACCAAAACCTAATGTTTTTAAATAAGCGTTCAAATACTTTATTTATTAAATTTGACATTCATGAATATAGACCTTTGGGCTTTGAGTGACGTGTAGTATATCTATGATACATGAAATATTAGGAATAGGTGGAGCTAGCATTCGTATTAATAACTTGAAACACATATTTACGTGATATCTCTGTCTATGAGGTCTTTTCATCTCTTTTTATACAGCTGTGTTAGAAAGAGGGGGTAAGACCTCAGAAGATGACAGCAGTATTTAAAATTGTGTTTCAGGTAAATGTTAGAAGGGCTGCCTCCAGATATAATACAGCTTCATGCAATGATATACATACATGTATGGTATGATGTTTATGGCCGAAGCTGGTTGTCAAACTAGAAGTTTAATTATTTTGTCTATGGCGAATTTCAACCCGAGGATGATCACTTTTCGCTAGTAGTAAATTAATGCACAAATACACGGATGGCACAAAATCGCAATCTGATGTGTATAGGCAATAGTTATCTCTTTCCATCAGGAGAAACATTAGCTTTTTTAAGTGATATTTGATATAAATAATGTTTTAATATATTCAGATATTAATGGCTGAAAATATTTCAAATTTGAACTTCAAATGTGTTACTGCAGGATCGAAATGGAGGTGATTATGTCAATCGCAGGAATAGGTCCCAAAGCTATTATCTAATTGTAGCGTTGTAAGTTGTGAACAGAAAAAGGATTGCAAAGTAATGTCTACATTGTATATTCTAGAATGAATTTACAATTTTCAATCTACACATATACAAATTTACAAACAGTGAACAAGTCAAAGTCAAAGTCAAAACTTTTTTATTCAAAAAAGGATTAATAGTAACCTCTTTTTGAACAAGAAAATGACTCTCCTGATAAAAATAGTTAACCATCCCCTATAGACAAAAACATATTACTCTCGCGTAGCTATCTGAGTGGCAAAAAGATAATGCCAGATGCAAAAACGTACCGCCTGCTTTGCTTTTCAAACTGGAAGACGATATTTACTAGAATTGACGCTATTGTCACAGAAATAGTTAAGATGGTATTACCAAATACGGGCGAGGTATTGCGAAACTCTGGTAGAGTTGGTATGTTTCTACGTTATAATATAAGGGACCTTAAATATATACATACATATTTACGAAACTATTTACATCCAAAATGTATCTTCACACCCGAATCTCAGAAGAGTTAGGCAGAAGAGCAACGAGTGCACTCACGATTTTAACCAAAGATACTTAGTCCCATTATGTGATAAGTGGCAAGCCTATTGCCAAATGGGCACTTGTTCAATCCCGGGCAACGTTGTTTTTTCCCGTGTTGGTCTCGAGCTATTTTGATGAATAGACCAACTGCCGTTCTGCCAGGCACGTCATAAAAGTTGAAAAATTTGCTATGCAAGTTAATACCATCGTGGCTACTAGGTGGTAGAGTTCTGTATTGTCTCGCCCAGGTCTGGTACCACGGCCTTACCTATTCTTGCCGCAATACCGTCAATATGTGTCACCGTCGTATTCCGGTTTCGAGGGTAAGGTAGTCCGTAAACTTACACATGTGAAATTAGACCGAGCCACAAGATAGCAACGCACCATTAACACCTTTGGTGTCTATAGGCGATGATTGACTCTTTCCATCAGGAGATCCGTTTGCTTGTTTACTATTTATGTTATAAAAATACACAATTTGAATTGCCTGACCCGAGAATCGAACACTCATGTGGTCAACACCAACACCAAACCAATAGACCACAGAGATGACTATTTAGATTCAAAAGATTTATATTCACAGATATAAACATTGTTAGTGCAGTGAAAAGTAACTCGAAGGTATTTTTGAATTCAGCAACACGTTGTCAACATAAATCACAAAATTCTTGAGCAGAAGCAGCTGATGTATCCATTTTAAAAGGAATTTTAAAGAAAACTACATGTAAAACTGCAGTACCAGACTGAGACGGGATATTTGAAAATTCTTCAAGCAAATTACTATTTTGTTTCAACATGTTTGGAGTGAAGTCTCTTGTTACAATAGCTTAACTGTTATTTATTTAACATTTTAACATACAAAACTTTTAGGAAGTATTATCCCAAATAAAAAACATTTCACAAAGTAAGCTTTTTTATAGTATAAGATAGCAAACAAGCAGATGGGTCTCTTGATGGAAAAAGTCAACTATCGCCTATAGACACCAAACGTCGAGTCGAGGTTTTGTCGAGTTCTTATGCAACATGCATAAGTTTACCGGCTACCTTACCCTCCAAACCGGAACACAGCAGTGACAAGCATTGACACTATTCCGGCAGGAATAGGTAAGGCGGGGGTACCAGACCCGGACGAGACAATGCAGAACTCTACCACCTAGTAGCCACGATGTTAGTGAGTCGTATAGCCAATCGGTCGCCTTTTACGACCTGTCTGGCAGAACGACAGTTGACCTATTCTTCAAAGGAGCCCGTGACAAACACGGGGATCATTCATAGATATCTTATAGCCAACCCAGGATAGAGATAATACATAAAAATACGGACAAGTGAGAGTCGGACGCGCCCACCGAGGGCTCCGTGTTAGTAGGTACATATTGTAAAAAGTTCAGGAAACTAATTTCGCAGTTTTTTTTCAAGTTTTTACCAAAATTCGATTTTGAAATCTATGTTCTTTAAAGTCTATACTTTTTATGAGTTAATTACAAATGTATAGTTTTAATATTTTTCTTGGTATTCGTAGTCTACGGCGATATTACTTGCCAAATTTCTAATGCTAGGTCAACGCAAAGTAACTACCCTATAAATTTTAATTCCTTAAGAGTGTCAAAATAAACGTTTTTTGCGGCATAGCTAGCTGTATCTTTTTTTTTGTGATAATTAAGAAGTTAGAGTTTTCACAACTTTAAAGATTTCAGCATATAGTTTTATTTTTAACTCGACACATCCACGCGTTTCTGAGATAAAAGGATCTGGACAGAAGGACAGACAAACAGATGGTCAGCAAAGTGATCCTATGAGGGTTTCGACTCTTTCTTTTAAGGTACAGAACCCTAATACTTAAAAAAATCTAATAAAAATAAAGAAAAAACTATGTTTGTTATTAACTAGCTGTGCCTGCAATTTCGTCTGCGTGGAAAAAAACCTAAGAAAAAATTAGACTAAGTTACTCCTTACTACCGCGATTTAAAAGATCTCGGGGTTTTACCCGCATATTTCCCGTTTTCGTGGGACTTCCGGGATAGAATCTATACTATATCATTTCTCGGGTCTCAAACTATCTTGGTACCAAAAATCATCTTAATCGGTTCAGTGGCTTAGTCGGAAAGAATAGACAGACAGACAGAGTTACTTTCGCATTTATAATATGAGCATGAATTTTTGTTAAGACGAGGCATCGCGACAAACGGGAAAAAACTAGTTTGTTAAATCACGTTTTTTTGGATTGATTGTTAAATATCAATTTTACAAAAAATACACGATATACCTGAAGATATTATCTAAGGAATGTGCTAACTCATTACATGATAGAATGTACTTTACTTGATCATACAAAATTCCGAAAACAGGCTAAAAAAATCTCTAAAACAAATTATTTGTTTATAATATTTCTAATCTTCCACATGATTTTTATATGGTGATATTTAGTTGTAAATACAAAAAAGAATGTGCTAAATTTTAGTTTTCAACTGATGTCCTATATTTATTTATCCGAAAATTAACGCGTTTCCCAGCGGTTTCAGAACATACCGCGCCACCCATTTTCTATAGAATTGACGCGCGTCGAAATACCTCGCCTTAAGTTACTCATACAACTCAATGTGGAAAGTAACCAATATACTGCTATATTTTTAACAGGGATCTAACAAATATATCGTTGATTTTGCGCAATTTGTATTTGCATTGTACATGCATTTTCCGGGATATTTTTAAAGTAAAAACTCCATAGTTGCATTAGGCGATTGTTAATAAGGGAAAATCATACGGGTTTGCGTCAGCAACATGCTGTATACATACGTGTTGTTGCTCGGACTGCCAGTAAATTAAAAAAAAACAAATTATTTTTAATCAAAACTTAATTTTTATTAAAACAATTGGTTTAAAAATTCGAAATACAGTATTATTTTTTTATTATTGCGGCAGTCGTCATGACTGCAGGCGATTTTCGGGAATTTTATTGCATAGGATAGCAAACAAGACAGTTCTCCTGCTGGAAAACGATATCGAATTATGATCGTAAGTACTGTGTTTTTTAAATGTTCTTGATCGAAATATGCGGAATACATGTGTAATCAATACCCTACATTTGACAATTAAAGTGGTGCATGAGAGAATACCAATGGGCAATGGCCAGATTCCGCCCTTGTATTAAATATTAATAACTGCCTTTTCTAATTAAAACAACGTAATCGGTTTTTACAATTTTATATTTTGTTTTACAAACATTCTATCTTTAAATTATCATGATGAAATAATGAAATATAATATAATAATATAAATTAACAAATACATGTACCTTAAATTGCTTATGCACGTTCTGAATTATTTAAATATTATCGTACTTTTAAACGGAGGCCAGTGTGTGTTACAGTGATCGATGCAGGAGACTGAATGTCCGAGTTTTCAACCCGTCTTACCCGCCATTGTTGTTTTCGTGTAAGCTCTGTGTTACCAGAGTAAATAATTTTAATTCGTACAACAACGATGTCGGGCAAAATCCTGCTTTATTAAATAAAAACCTAACACATGATTTCTACTTTCTTGATACTTTATACTTACATGTAATACATGTAAGTATAAAGTATCAAGAAAGTAAGTAATCACTAATACATACTTATTTTTAATGTATTTACAAAATAGTAGAAATATTAATTCGAAAAATGTTACGTTCAACAAAAATGCACCGACGGGCTTGGTCACCATTGCGAACATGGTGTATTTAAGCATCATTGTCTGGGACAGAAATCACTACACACATAGTGAGTTTTGATAAATTGTTTAATAATTAACTACTAATGTAATTGAGTTGTAATATTGCTCGAAAAAATCCCTGCTGCGTTATTTCAGACCGATAGGTTAAATATGACGTTATCAACGGCTGTATATTTCGCGGCACTTTCAAAAAAAAGAGTGAAAGATTGGTAAACTCATCACAGGAAGCCGCTCACGAAATTTTAAGTACGTACTGATATTTTAACAAATAGGTATCTTTTTGATGTACTATATTTTTATACTTACATTTCAACCGGCACTTATATACTTACACTATAAATTTCATTACTCAAAATTGGTAGGTATTCGAAATGGCACCAAGCACTGATTGCACGTTAAATAATTTAGCGTTATTATCCAATAAGTCGCTCGACCAGTTTAAAGTCAATTTCATTTTTTATCCGAAAGTAAAAGTCCTGTAGCATGTTCTATTTAGGTTATGCAATCCCTTTAATTGGCAAGGTCTTATTAATTAACATTCATTAAAATAAATATACACAATCGTACCGTAAATCGTGGATATCCATAAAAAATACATACATATATTTACGTTAAATTCTTTACAAGGTTGGCAAAATGAACTGGCAAGCACTAACGAACAATAATTTTCCAAGAATATACCTACCATGTGTAAAACATCACGGTCCAGATTGTTGTCATTGTCGTGTTCCGTTTTAGAAGGTAAGGTAGCTGGTAAACTTATGCATGTGGCATAAGACCTCGCCACAAGACAGGGAACGTACCAGTAACACATTTGATGTCTATAGGCGATGGTTGACTCTTTCCATCAGGAGACCCATTTGCTTGTTTGCTATCTTATATTATAAAAAAAAAACCTGTCGCAATATCATCAGTGTTTATCACAGTCATGTCCCAATTTAGGTAGTAAATAGACTAATCTCTACAGAAACAAAATAGTTAATAAAAACCGTAAAACAATGGTTTTACTCCAAAATTATTTAGAAATAATAGGAATTGAACTAATTAAATAGAACTCAACAAGTGTCAACGTACCAAACTTTAAATTAACGTTCAAAACTCTAAATAAAATATATTATTCTAACACTTCATAGACTTTAACACCACTAAATAAGCTCTAAATTAGTATTACAAGACTAAACTAAAATAAGCCCTAAATTAGTAGCAGTGACGCAATGCGTCGCGGTATTGCAGATACAACGAGACCAGTTGTCAAACCAGTTGGATTGTTTTGCACCGCAATGACCACTCAGTCCGATCTTTACACATCCAATTCACTTAACACGGAGCTTTATGTTGCTAATAGAGACGGAGAACTGGTTGTATAGACGAGCTTTTACATACAAGAACGAGCTTTTAAATTCACTTTTAGGAAATGTTCCAGTTTTTTCGACTCGTGGTTTATTGAGTTGTAATAGTTCGACTTTTGTATAAAATAAATCTATTTTAACCAACTTATTTTTTTTTATGTTATTGAGATAGGCAAACTGGCAGACGTGCCACCTGATGGTAAGTGGTCAACGGCGCCATTGAACAAAAATGGGATACCTGGGCTAGTTCCAGCCCAAGTATTCCATTCGTGTGTTGTTTATCCTGAGACATAAGATGTTAAGTCTCGGTGCCAGTAATTACACTGCCTGTCTTGCCCTTCTCTCCGAAACACAGCAAAGCTGTTTCACGGGAGAAATAAGCAAGATGGTGGTACCCATGTAGCCGGGAGCGCGGCACAGTACATCCCTCCCACCGGTAAAAATTCATCTATATATATCATGGATTTTTAGTTAATTATGGGTTAATAATAAAATGGTTTTTTAACTTAATAAATTAGGTTTTAGTAGTTTTACTTGCTTGTAAATTAGTATTTTTCTTTAACCGAGTTATTCATATATATTTTTGTGTATTCTCAATTGAATAATATAAAAGTATTTTTTAGTTTCTAGAGTATATTCTAAATTAGGTTTTGGTAGTTTCATTTCTATTAAACCAACTTATTCATCTATGTTTTTATAAATTTGACGTTTAATATGGATTAATAAAAAATATTTTTGTTACTAAAATATGTATTCTAAATCAAGTATCCAATCACAAAGTCACTTATTACTAAATAGGGTTGGTTTGTAGCACTTTCTCTTGCCTATAAATTAGTAATTCCTACATATTTAATTAAATTCTAATTAATTAAAAACAAGTTGTGATTGCTAAATTTAGGTTTTGGCCATTTTACTTGGTTATAAATTAGAACTTAAATATTACAACTAATAATTATTAATCTATATTTTTGTATTTTTTTTTTATTAATTGTTTAATAATTACATTTTTTTGTATTTTTAAGTTATTGAATATTTCAAAATTGTCTCATTCAGCTATGATGGAAACTCAAGTAAGTCGAGAAAACACTTCAAAAATTGTATGATAGTACAGTACAGTACATTTAGTATATACTAATATGACAAAAACAATATATATGATCATAATGAATTAAATAAAAACTACTGGAAGATTTAAAAAGTTCTCACGTCTTTAGAAAACACCACTATCCATTAGTGACATAGGGTATTTTTACTTGACATAAGGAAGGGAGTGTTCCGACGAACTGTTTGGATTGATCCCTGCTGTTGAATTTCATCATCGGACATCGCGGCAAAACTCAAAGTTCCATCCTCATCACCTCGATGTCTGGAAATCCACAACTGTGCGATTCTCTAGGCACTTCTTACCACGCACTACTCTTCTGTGGAATCAATTACCGGCGGGGGTGTTTCCGAACGGATACGACTTAGGCACCTTCAAGAAAAGAGCATACTCCTTCTTAAAAACGCAGCTGCAAGACCTCTGGTAATGTGGCTGTCCATGGGCGGCGGTAAACACTTACGATCAGGTGAGCCTCCTGCTCGTTTGCCCCTTTTTTCTATAAAAAAAAGTAACGTTTTGAGTCATGTGGGCGAAGTGACACGTATCTACTAGTTTTTTGATAGACAGAATATTTTACAAGATTTTTCAAAACAACCGATTTTATTTTCGGCTAATTTTTTCCACGCGAAAAAGTGATATCAAACTAAAATATTTCAACTTTACTCTCTTACCAGTTGCTTTGTACTTACGATACAATATATACGATGTGATATTTTCAGTGTTATACACACAACTTACCTGTAAAAAAAAATAATATGTAAATATTACTAAACAAAAAGATACGTTTCTACCAAAAAAATTATCTGGCTAGAGTAAATTTCGCCTCTTATAGGTCACTTTTCTGCATCTTCAAGATGTTTTAACAAACTAATTTAAATTTATTTAAAAACGATCAATGCATGAAATAAAAAAAAACAGCCATTGTTAATATCTTTGTTGTTTCTAGGCAATCGCTAGAAGGGCTTTTAAACTCACAACGCAGATGACGAAGCACCATTAACATCTTTAATGTCATATACGATGTCTCTCTCCATTAAAAAACATTTGGTTTATTTAAAAAAGAAACTGGTATACGTTTCACAACACCACCGAACTACTTTCCCCGTATTGTTCTTGGCCTCCTTTAAAGAATAGAACATTTTCCATTCTGCCAGGCAATTTGTCAAAGGCGAACGATCGGCTATATGAGTTTATATTTAACATGACTAATAAGTGGTAGAGTTCTGCAACGTTAATTGCCCGTTTGCTTAGGATTATTGCTTGTTTTTTGTAATAATGGTTGTATCGCCTCTGTGGTCTAGAGGTCTAGTGTTGGCGTTGACCACATGAGGTCCCGGGTTCGATTCCTGGGTCGGGCACTTTAAAAAAAGTGTTTTTTCAGTTTTCTGAGAAACACAAAGTTGTCCGGGATTGGAAAGTGCCCGGTTGGCGATAGGCTTGCCACCTATCACATTTGTGGGACCAAGTATCTTCAGCTAATCGTGGGTGCACTTGTTGTACCTCTGCCTACCCCTTCCGGGATATGGGCGTGAAGATACTGGTTGTAATAATTTCCCCCGTGTTGGTTCCGGGCTCCTTTGAAGAATAGACCAACTGCCGTTCTGCTAGGCAGGTCGTAAAAGGCGACCGATTGGCTATGCGAATCACTACTATCGTGGCTACTAGGTGGTAGAGTTCTGCATTGTCTCGCCCGGGTCTGGTACCACCGCCTTACCTATTCCTGCCGCAATAGCATTAGTGCTTGTCGCTGTCATGTTTCGGTTTGGAGGGTAAGGTAGCTGGTTAACTTATGCATGTGGCATTAGACCTCGCAACAAGATAGCAACGCACCATTAACACCTTTGGTGTCTATAGGCGATGGTTGACTCTGCTTGTTTGCTATCTTATAACATAAAAAAAGAAAAAAAAAATAATGTGAGGTTTAACGATCTATTAACTTTATTGTGAAAAATTGCAAGCAAAATTATTAAATATAATATAATATGACGTGTTAAAAACTACCACTCGTAGTTTTCCAGTCGATAAACTGAAATATTATGCTGAACTGAAGAGTACATTAATACATAATTTACTCTTTCACATCAAAAAAGAGAATCGGCGTAAATAATATTAATCCTAAAAGCTTGTACCAAGTTGCAAAGAAAACCATGCTTTGTATGAGACCAATCCATTTTAAATCAAGGCATTTATGATTGTTATGATTGTTAATATTTAATTGATTCCCATATATATTTTATAAGAAAAATAGTCTTTATTTTATACGCCTATAAGTGTATTTTTGCGTAGCAGTAACAAAGGCTTTCAAAGCTTAAATCACCATGATAGAAAAACAAAATCGCACCTTACGCTTAGTGTAATAAAGTGTATATTATTTACAATAGACATTAAATTACATGTTAAGATGGAAACAATAGCGAAGGTTGATAAATTGAACACATTAAAATGGCATTTCGGAAGTAGTTATGTAAGGACATGTATATGAAATTCCATTTTAAGTAGTGATTTTAAATTCCTATTGTATTATAATATTAACTTTCACGTAAATTTCCCTTTTTTATATCATAACAGCAAACAAACTGAAATAGACAATAGTCCCACGAACAAACTTTTTTTGATTAATAACAAGCTGAATTTTTGTGAACAGCTTCGTTTTGAAGAGACAACCATCTTTTCTATTTCGAAAATCAAAAAATCTCGAATCGGGTAACTAATAAAATTACGGGGCTTTGAAATTTTTGATTTGGAGAAGAAATAATATTTATTAATAAAAATAATTATTTTTCGACTTTAATGGCTTGATTATATTTTGAAAAATACGATGAAACTTTTGTCCTACACATTTGTTGGATTTTTTGACGAGTCCTCCACACTGAGTTTGGGAATTATGAAATTTTTAAATTGATATTATTCAATTTGAAAACAACCTAATTTTCTGACAAAAGCTTGTTAATTATTATTGTAATTCAAACAAAGGTAACATTGTCCTACACGTGATAACTTTTCTTAGTCCGACACTCTAAACTTTTCTTTTTTATCTATCTTTATTAGTTACCCGATTCGAGATTTTTCGAAGATAGAAAAGATGGTTGTCTCGTCAAAACGAAGCTGTTCACAAAAATTCGGTTTGTTATTTATCAAAAAAAGTTTATTTGTGAGACGACTGTCTAATGATTCTCCTGATGGAAAGACAATCATCGTCTTTAGACGCCAATTATATTAATGCTACGTTGTTATCCTTGAGGCGGAATTTTGATACTACATACATAAGTTTACCAGCTACTTTATCCTCCACGCTGAATACGACAGTGAAGAGCACTGATGCTATTGCAGTAGGAATAAGTAAGACGGTGGTAACAGATCTAGACAAAACAATGTACAACTCTACCACCCAGTAGCCACAATAGTAGTGACTGCCTCTTTCTAATCCAAACCAAATTAAATACATTTTCAGTTTTATTATTTCAAAGGTCTTCCAAAATCGGTTTTGTACTCTCCACAGAGAAATATATTAAAATTAGCTGTGCCCGTGACTTCGTTCGCGTGGAAAAATTTCTAAAATTAAAACCCGCATAGTTCCCGGTCCCGTGGGATTTCCGGGATAAGAACTATCCTATGTCCTTTCTTGGGTCTCAAGCTATATTTGTACCAAATTCTATCCAAATCGGTTCAACGGTTTAGCCGTTAAAGCGTAACAGACAGACAGACAGAGTTACTTTCGCATTTATAATATATATATATATATATATATATATATATATATATATATATATATATATATATATATATATATATATATATATATATATATATATATTATGGATATTATGGATAGTATGGATTAAAATATTCAAAACACGACTAGCGAAAGGTTGTTGCAGTTATATATGATAAGTAATAAATAATAATAAGTAATAAATAAATAAACATGAAAATGTCGTAGCATACAATCTGCAGCAGCAGTGAGAACTCAGCCTTATATTAATATGCATGACATTACTTGCGACATCTCCTTAGACGGGGTTTTGTTTGTGTTAAACACGTTTTGTAGGGAGAGTCTAAAAAATAATGTATAAAACACTCAAATATTTAAAGATTTGTGTAATATTTGCCTAATTTTATGCAAGTTTTTGCGATACAAAATCAACACAGATGTGCATTTGTGTTGATTGTGTATCAGTGCAGACAAGAATCAAGCTTGCGTATTGAATTTTATGATAAATCAAATTTCGTTTTCCTCATGTGGGTTCGGGCTTCTTTGAAGAAGAGACTGTCTGTCTTACTGCCAGGCAGGTCATAAAAAGCGACCGATTAACTATACATGTCACTACCATCTAGACTACTAAGTGGTAGAGTTCCATAGCGTGTCGCCCGGGTATTTGGTACCACCGCCTTACCTATTCCTACCGCAATAGCGTCTATGCTTGCCATTGACGTATTCCGGTTTAGAGGGTAAGGCAGCCGGTAGATTTATACATGTGACATTGGAGCCCCGCTACACGAATAGCAACGCACCATTAACATCTTTGGTCTATAGGCGATGGTTTTTCGTTTCATCAGGAGTATTTGTATACCATTTGCTTATTTACTGCATCTTATGATAAAAAAAAAATGTTTCGTTAATTCCACGGAAACTATTTACTTTCCGGAATAAAAAGCATTATATATGCTTTTCCAGATCATTTTTTACCTGTGTGCCAAATTTCATACAAGTCTGTGCAGCTGTTTTTGTGTGATTGAGTAACCAATATCCAAAAATAAAAATGTAAACATACAAACCGTCACATTTATTATGTGTATGGGATATGCCTAATTTTACACAACATTTTGTGTTACATTTTTTATAATAGAGGGGGCAAACGAGCAAGGGGTGCATTTGATGGTAAGCGATCACCGCCGCCCATGAACATTTGCAATACCAGGGGTCGCAGTTAAGTCGCAGATACTGATACGTAATCTCACATACATGGAATCTCACAAACATATATAGGAACTTTCGCATTACATGAGTGTATATATTTCTGTGTTTTGTATATATTTTTTATCTATACTAATAATATCATAGAGAAAATTTGTTTATTTTATTAAATTTATGAATAAACTCAAAATACATGAAGGATCTTACAAACTCTTTTGATATTAAAAATCTAGCAAAAGTTAATACCAGATGGTCTCTAGGGCAGATTCTTCAAAGAGCCCGAACCACTACGGGACTCAACGAAATATAGCCACTAAGTCTTTGTTCACTAGCTTTAAATTAAGCTGTGAAGTTGTCGACTTAACATGGTTTTAACGAAGGTTTAACGGCCAAATAAACAAAAATAAAAGGTAATGTTTCAGACAAAAGGGTCTATATGAACGGGGATCGTTGAACTGTGCACGGACGCGGGGTAAAGGATTGACTTTAGTGATGTAATTTTAGTAAAAAATATTTGTTAATATTATGAAAATTTGTATTTTTTTATATCATAAGATAGCAAACAAGCAGATAGCTCTCCTAATGGAGAAAGAAACCATTGCCTATAGACACCAAAGATGTTGATGATGCGGTGATATTCATGTGGAGGGATGACAATGCCACGTGCATAAGTCTACCGGCTATTTTACCCTCCAAACCGGAACACGACAATGACAAGCATTGACGCTATTGCGGCAGGAATAGGTAATCGGAGGTACCAAACAATTGGGCGTAACGTATCGGGACTCTACTATAGTCATAATGGTAGTGACGTGGATAGCTAATCAGCCGCCTTATGACCTGCCTGGCAGTACGGCAGTTAGTCTATTCTTCAAAGGAGCACGAACCAATATAAGGAAAACGAAAGATCGTTTCATTACAAAATTCAATATGAAAGTTTGATTATTGTCTGTGCATTTCTGTTGAGTGTATATCACAAAAATTGCATAAAATTAGGCATATATTACAAATATCTTTAAATATTTCAGTATTTTATATAAAATTTCTTAGACTCTCTCTATAAAACATGTTTATCATAAAAAAACCTTAAAAAAAACCATCTAGGAAACACGTAAAGCCTATCGGTCACCTCTTACGACCTGCCTGATAGAATGGCAGTTAGCCTATTCTTTAAAGAAGTCCGAACGCAATACAAAATTATGCACATTTTACATAGATTCAAGTGTACATATAAATAAATATAATAAAAAATTGAGAACTTTACATGTAAGCATTGAACTTGTTAATTCAGTATTAAAATGTACTGCCTATACAGACTTAATAACATTGAACAATGATCATTAGTTATGCGTTCAAAATGATTATTCTCTCGATGTCGATATTTTAAATAGTCACATCACTTCAATTTTATCCATTTTTCGATGTAACGGTACCTCGATATTATTTTCAATTCATTTCTTTCTTATTTGTTTACCGAGTTATGAATGCAAAGGTTTATTGGTATTCCTCAAGCTAACGGATTGATTGAAAAATAACATCGATTTATAAGAAATAAAAAAATTATATTGGTTATGCGACTTAGAGCTTTAAAAGAGCGTACTTATTCCTTAAAGGCCGAAAACTCCCCTAAAGGACCTCTAGTGTTGCAGCTGTTCATTGGTAGTGGTGATCAGTTACCATTAGGTGAGCCTCTTGTCCATTTGCCCCCTATTCCATAAAAAAACAATTTTTGATTTTTCTCAACCAATTTTTGGGAAGTTCTTTGACACAAAGAAATAAGTTGCAGCAGATCATGGACGTTTTATTTTGCATTCGGGTCGATTTCGTTTTCTAAGTTAGTATAATATCTTTGCAATATTGTGGCTTAGTTGTAATCTGCACTAAACATTAAAGTCACGAGTCTAAACCCAATCAGGTTTAAAATATTTCTCTGTAAAAAATATATTAAGTTCTCCCTGACATAAGATTTGAAATGATCTTGCCTACCTTATTAGCTTAGTTGTCAGTTAATTGAGTTGTAAGTATACGAGGTTTTGGATTCAACTCCCAGTTAGAGCACGGTTTAAACTGAATACGCTTTTATAGACAATTTCTTAAGCCGTCAGAGTTGCTTGCACTTACACTCATAAATACAGAGTTGTATGCACTTACCGATGAAAGAAAATCACTCCAGGGGTATTTTTTAAACCATAGCTTCTTGTTCGGCACGATAAAATATCATAACATGGCATATTTGTATTTTTTCACGATATAGTAAATCTACAAACTTTTGTTATTTTTGACAGTGATATGAATGCTCTTATACACGGTAACATATTCCTCGCCTAACTCTGTGTTTTTTAGTATTCGTTTGATCTTTGTGTTAGATTTACAATATTGTTGTAATTTTGTTATCTAAAAATAATTAATAAATATTCATAAATATCCAAAAGTGGTAGAGCTATTCATTGGCTCGCGCGGGTCTGGTACCATTATCTTACTTATTTCTGCTGTACTAGAGTCAGTGATAGTCACTGACGTATTTCGGTTTGGCGGGTAAAGTAGCCGGTAAACTTATGCATTTGGCATTAAACTTCGCCACAAAATAGCAACGCACCATTAACATATTTAGTGTCTATAGGCGATACTTGACTCTTTCCATTAAGAGACCCATCTGCTTGTCTGCTATCTTATTACATAAAAAAATCGCTAAAAAGCTATATTGAACGTGGTAAATAAGATATAGTAGGCTTTAAACTGGTGATTCGCAGTAGCTTACTATATTTATCTACTTAAGCTACTTAACTTAGACTATAGTCTAAGTTAAGTAGCTTAACTTCATTTACAAATGAATGGAAATGATAATAACTATTTATTCATTGCTAGTTTTCAAATTACGTGCGCTTGCCTGGTCTACAAGGTATAAGTCTTTAGTGTGTCATCGAACTCTCGCGAGATTACCATACTAAATAGTGACCCACTAACACTCTGACTAGAAGTGGTCGAACGAGGCGATTTCGTTTCAAGGACGCCACTCACAGCCCGTTTGTAAGAACAAAAAGTATTCAAACCACAAACAAAACACAAAGGCATTTATAGGAACACTTTTACTGCCTTGATGTTATAAAAACCTTCATTTTTTGGTTCAATATTTATTTATTTTTAATAATTTTTTATTGTTTCGATTAAAATTAAAACCTTCTATTCCACTTCAAGCCAAAGCTTGCACTACGCAAAAATGCTAAACAGTTTTAAATGAAGTTTCCTATAATATGTGTAGTCTATTTCAATATTTTTATGTAATACTAGCTGACCCGGCAAACGTTGCTCTGCCTTTTTAACTATTCTTATTTTTTTCTATATTTTCTCACTTTTTAAGCCTTTCCTGGACTTCAACAATCAATTCAAAACGAAAATTAACCAAATCGGTTCAGTCGCTCTCGAGTTTTAGCGAGACTAACGAACAGCAATTGATTTTTATATATATAAAGACTATAGCAAACATATGGCTCTCTTGATAGAAAGAGGCAACAATCGCCTATAAACATCAAATATGTTAATGGTGCGCTGCTGTCCGTGTGGCGAAGTGTTTAAAACCACTTGCATAAAACAGGTTACCTCACTCTTTAAACTGGAACAAGACAATGCCAAACATTAAAGCTAATGCGGTAAGAATAGGTAAAGCAGTGATATAAAACCCAGACAAGACGTTGCGGAACTTTACCACCTAGAAAAAATGTATCACAAAAGCTATAATTTATCCCAAAAATGTTTATTTCGCGTGGATTTTACACAAATACTCTGATAACGCAGCAGCCGACTTGGAAAATCCCTAGAAAGCTAATAATTTTATCCAGTTAATTGATATAAAATCTTGGTAATATTTTTAAACAGCACACAAAAGATTACCTCAAGAAACGCAGTAACATAGAAATAGGACAATTTTTTGTTTTCAAGTTTACTACACAAGCTGTTAATTCTGTTTACCGAACGATTCGATTTTGTTGAAATTTCTTCACAAATAATATATTACTACGTTGACTCAGACAATGGTATTGTAAATATACGTATCTATTATACGTATTTATCATAAATATGTGTAAAACATTGATAACGCATTGTGAGTGACGCAACTGCACTTTAGGCTAGTCAGTAAATTTGTTTTAAATTTTAATTATTTTTTACAGTAAAAAAATGGTAAAAACGATTAATTCATTATTATGAAGTGTTTATATGAACTAGTGAAAGTCGTAATTAAAATTAAATTTAAGTTGCCCAGTTTCAGTTTGTATAATTTTTAAGTTCCAGGTATACGACAATAACAAGCAATGATGTTATGGTCGCAAGAAAGGTCAAGGTATCGGTAACGGAAGGGAATGTATACGTATTACCTTTGCTTGTATTCCGGAAATATTAATTACCATATGGTAATGCCACATCTATATGAAGATTGCTCAAGCCGTTCTTTGGTTATAACGAAAAATAATACAAACAGATAAACAAAAAAATATGTTCTAATTGCATAAAAAATACAAAATCGGTCAAGACTATAACGGGACAATCAAGTAGACAAAGAAACACACAAAATCTTTTTAATTTATCATTTCCGCAATCGAGTGTTTCCAGTATTTACCAATTTCATCAAATTCCGTTAAGCCGTTAATGAACAATAGCAAAAAATACAAACATAGAGACAGATAAATCTGTTAAATATGTCTGATAAGTCATATAACTAATGTTTATCACAAAATTTAACAAAATACGAGTATACAGATTTTTTTTCTGTTTCAACCCCTTCTCCTTGCTTCGTGTTCCTCATTACTGAGGGTCGTGACCTCCTCCTTGGATCGTTCTTGAATGCACAATATTACGCCTTTGGACTCTATCTTCAGCGGCATGCAGAGCATCGTGAAACTTTTTAGACACGAGGTTGGTGCAGACCTGGTCTAGCTTTACTAGGTGGTAGAGTTCTGCATTGTCTTGCCCGGGTCTGGTACCACTGCCTTACCTATTCCTGCCGCAATAGCGTCAATGCTTACCACCGTCGTGTTCCGGTTTGGAGGGTAAGGTAGCCGGTAAACATATGCACGTGGTATTAGACCTCGCCACAAGATAGCAACGCACCATTAACATATTTGGTGTCTATAGGCGATGGTTGACTCTTTCCATCAGGAGACCCATCTGCTTGTTTGCTATCTTATGATATAAAAAAAACATCGCATAGGAGTACGACCACGTGGTCTTTTGGCTTCTACTTTCTTGGTCACGATCAGCTTTTCGAGATGGCCTCCTTGTTTTCTAAAGATGTGGCTGAAGAATTGCAGAATTATCTGAAGGCACGTAGTTCTGTTCCACACCAAGATTTAATAATTATGTAATGAGAAGTCGATTGCTGCCACTTACCATTTATTTACCCGGAACCCTGCATTAGATCTTCTCCAAATTAAAATATAATCACACGGGTAGAATATGTACTCTACCCTCTAAAATAATTTTCAAAATCGGTTCATTAATGACCAAGTTCTGAGGTAATAAACATAAAAAGCATGATGCCGAATTGATAACCTCCTCCTTTTAGGAAGTTGGTTGAAAAACAAAACATTTGTATGTTTTGAAACTATTTAATAAAAAATTTGCGTTATGTAAAACAATGACCTTTCAAATGTATGTAAGTACATATGTATTAGATAATCTAAACCAACAAGTTTGGATAACCTACGACAACGTTTAAATTTAATCTTTTACCATTTGACATAAGATACATTTTCATTTGTAGACATTAATAAGGATAAACAATTTTGAATCTTATAGTCTGTTTGATAGGTAATTGAAATGCTTTATTGTATGAAGGCTGTTTGTTGGTAATTCTTTGCCCAATACAGTGGCATACTGCTTAAGGGACATGCAACGTCCGGTGTCGCAATGTGACTCAACCTTTATAATTTGTGACTTAATAAACTTGTCTTTAGTTTGTGATAAATGATGTTATGAAGTTATATTAATGTTTTAATAGCTAACTCCTATACCCCGCTGCGTAATTTAGGGATAGATTTAATTTGGGTCTCAATAATATCTTCAGAACGAATAAATCTACCCACACATAAGATATTAAATGTGATTTTTTTTTCATTTTCTTCGAAATCCTGTCTCTTCACTACATAGTATAAAACAAAGTCGCTTTCTCTGTCTGTCTCTATGTATGCTTAAATTTTAATGCGGTTTTTTCAATAGATAGATTAATTCTTGAGGAAGGTTTTAGTATATAAATATTTCCGATATTCCCACGGGAACAAAAGCTACGCGGGTGAAACAGCGGGCAGGTCACTAGTCTGAGATAAAGGCCTTTTATAGTGAGAAATAATTTATCGTCTCCTACAAAACGAACAGACTTAGATTGTTTTTTATTTCATAAGATAGCAAATAAGTAAATAGTTCTCCTGATGTAAAGAGATAACCATTGCCTATAGATTACAAAAATGTTGAAGATGCGTTATCATTTATGTGGCGTGATTGAAAACCACATGCATAGTTTACCAGCTGTTTTATTTTCCAAATTAGGAAAGGAAACAAATAACCACGGATTAAATGGATACACCTTTCAAGACAATTTCTTAGTTTTTCAGTGTAGCTTGAATTACAAATAGAAATACAGAGTTATACAACTTACCAATGAAATAAAATGATTTCAAGGGTAATTTTTAAACCTTATCATCTCATTCGGTACGATAAAACAGTACAACATGGTATATTTCTATTTTTCACAATATAATATAACCTACGAATGTATGAAATTTTTGACAGTAATATGAACGTTTCCTCATATCCGCGGCGACACGTTTCCTTCTCAATGGTGTGTCTATTAGTATTCATGTGGTCTGTGGAAATAACCATTGGTGCTACTGTGGCAGTAGCAGTAACGCGATGGTACTGAAGCTTGGTGCGAATTCACGATGGTGGTGTTATGTTTGACTAATCATTCGCCTCATACGAACTGCCTGGCAGGATGTCAGGTGGCATATTCTTCGAAGGGGACTTGGATTACACGGAATATTGAATTTTACGGAAAACTCTGGCTGATCTTTCTGCTCGCTAACGCGCCCAGTGGAGCTGTGGATTCTATTCGCATAGTATAAAAAGAATTATTTTTTGAAAAGGAGATAGTGTCAGACCACGGAATAAACTGGATACGCCTGTCAAGGCAATTTCTTAGGTTGTCAGTGTCGTTTGCATTTACCTACACCCAAAACTAAGTTATAATACTAACCGATGAAATAAAATCACTCAAGAGGTATTCCTTAAGCCTTTTTATCCGGCAAATTTCTATTTTTACAAGCGTTTGACGTTTACATACATTTGCTCATATGAGCGGCTACGCATTTTGCACCCAACACCGTGTCCATTAGTATTTGTGTGGTCTGTGAGACCTTGAGACAAACATAACCTAGTTTTTATTAAGAAATCAACATCTGAGGAGCAAAATAGTTAATGAATTTTGTATGAAAGCTTATATTAATGATATGTTATTCTACTAGTGGCCGAAGTCGATCGACCAGTAATGAAAAAATTGAGAAATTTTTATAATTGCCAACACCAAACCCCAATTTTGTTAATTTATAGCATACATTACGCCTTTTTATTTCCCTTGTGTAATAACTTACAAATCACAGGAAATTAGGTTTTTATTGCATTAATTGCTATAAGTTGTTCTTCAGTGTCTCCGATCATTGGAGTAAAATCTCTGATCTATGTATTAGGTTACCACGCTAGTCGGGTGAAATCAGATCAGAGTGCTAAGTGAGAGTTTTTCTTTTCGCATTCGATCGTGAGCGCGTTTGGAGTTTACTAGGAATTTGTATGTGATTTGTACAGCGCCACCTAGTGGTAAACGTGAGAAACCAGTTTACCACTAGGTGGCGCTGTACAAACCACATACAAATTCCTAGTAAACTCCAAACGCGCTCATGATCTAATGCAAAAAGAAAAACTCACACTTAGCACTCAGATGTCTGAATAGGCACCAAAAATGTTAATGTCTGTGTACGTGTGGTGGGATGCAATGCCACATATATAATTTTATCGGCTACCTTACCCACCAAACCAGTAAATGATAGTGACAAGCATTGAAGCTGTTGGTCCCGGCCTCCTTTGTAGAATAGGCCAACTGCCGTTCTGCCAGGCAGGTCATAAAAGGCGCCCGATTGGCTATCGAGGCACTACCATCGTGACTACTAGGTGGTAGAGTTCTGCATTGTCTCGACCGGGTCTGGTACCACCGCCTTACCTATTCCTGCCGCAATAGCGTCAGTGCTTGTCGCTGTCGTGTTCCGGTTTGGAGGGTAAGGTAGCCGGTAAACTTATGCATGTGGTGGTATACTCTTTCCATCAGGAGACCCATCTGCTTGTTTGCTATCTTTTGACATAAAATATATATATATATATATATATATATATATATATATATATATATATATATATATATATATATATATATATATATATATATATATATATATATATATATATGCCATCGTGGCTAATAGGTGGTAGAGTTCTGCATTTTCTCGCCCGGGTCTAGTACCACCGTCTTATCTATTCCTGCCGCAATAGCGTCAGTGCTTGTCGCTGTCGTGTTTCGGTTTGGAGGGTAAGGTAGCCGGTAAACTTATGCATGTGGCATTAGACCTCGCCACAAGATAGCAACGCACCATTAACATCTTTGGTGTCTATAGGCGATGGTTGACTCTTTCCGCCAGGAGACCCATCTGCTTGTTTGCTAACTTATGGTTATGATATAAAAAAATATTTTAAAATACACCTAATCCAAAATCTACGACTGTAAAGTTACCAAGACGGCGAACAAAAAAAAAATATATATATATATATATATATATATATATATATATATATATATATATATATATATATACGTGCGTCTGCGCATATATTATCTGCCATCTGCCATCGTGGCTAATAATAATAATAGGTGGTAGAGTTCTGCATTTTCTCGCCCGGGTCTAGTACCACCGTCTTATCTATTCCTGCCGCAATAGCGTCATTGCCTGTTACTGTCATGTTCCGGTTTGGAGGATAAGGTAGCCGGTAAAATTATGCAAGTGTTAGACCTTTCCACAAGTTAGCAACGCACCATTAACACCTTTGATGTCTATAGGCGATGGTTGACTCTTTCCGCCAAGAGACCCATCTGCTTGTTTGCTAACTTATGGTTATGATATAAAAAAATATTTTAAAATACACCTAATCCAAAATCTACGACTGTAAAGTTACCAAGACGGCGAACTCCTAACGACTTTTTAATGTTTTAAAGACACGCTTTCCTGATTTTATCAGATTAATTTACCAAATCTTAAAACCAATGGATCGCTAATATTTCTCAAGGCATTAGTTTAGCGAAATTGTGGATATAAACTTTCACTTTTTTTCTTATCTCAAGCGTAAATATCTCTTGACCTCAAAGTCTAGATTCTCCATTATCGAGTTTTATTATAAAATAACATTAAAATAAAATTCAATGAAATAGGAGTTGGACAAAAATAAGACTAGCAGCAGCATGCAACCCGCTGCATTAAGAAAGTTTTCGGCGAATTCCGTGGTATTACGTAATTTTTCTGGGATAAAAAGTAGCCTATGTGCTATTCCAGGTCATCATCTACCTGTGTGCCAAATTTCATCCGTTCTGTAGTTCTTGCGTGATTGAGTAACAAACATCCATCTATACATCCATCCAAACATCCAAATTTTCGCATTTATAATATTATTCCTAGCTGCAGCATGCAGCCCGCTGCATTATAAAAGTTTTTGGCGAATCCCGCGGGATCACCTATTTTTTCCGGGATAAAAAGTAACCTATGTGCTATTCCAGGTCATCATCTACCTGTGTGCCAAATTTCGTTCAAATCCGTTCAGGAGTTTTTGCGTGATTGAGTAACAAACATCCATCCAAACATCCATCCAAACATTTATCCAAACATCCAAACTTTCGCATTTATAATATAATAATAATAATAATAATATTATAGACTAGCTGCAGCATGCAGCCCGCTGCATTGTAAGTTTTTGGTGAATCCCGCGGGATCACCTAATTTTTCCGGGATAAACATCCATCCAAACATCCAAACTTTCGCATTTATAATATTTATACAGATTAATATTAATTAATTAATTAATATTAATTAATCATAATAATTAATTAATTATTATTAATATTAATTAATATATTAAAATTAATTAATTGATTAATTAATAATTAATAATATAGATAAAAAATATTTTTTTTGCTTTAATGAGTCTTTTTCTGGTTTAATAATAAGGTAGTTGATAACGTGGTGGATATTGCAGTCCATCGTCTCAACATGGATGGCGGTGCTTTATCTCTATATGCTTTATCCATACTCCATACTAATATTATAAATGCAAAAGTAGCTCTGTCTGTCTGTCTGTCTTTCCTTGACGCCTAAATCACTGAACCAATTTGGATGAAATTTGGTACAAAGATAGTTTGATACCCGAGGAAGGACATAGGATAGTTTGTATCCCGGAAATACCACGAGAACTGGAACTATGCAGGTTTTTATTTTGGGAAATTTTCCACGCGGACAAAGTCAGGGGCACTGCTAGTAATGTATATATCTATCTTTGATGTCTATAGCAGGTGTTGCTTTATAGTAGGCGTAGTTTCTTTTCATTAGTAGATTTATCTGCTAATATGCTGTCCTACGATGTAATTACAACCCCAATGAGTTGTCAGCGATATTGACTAAGCAATCAATGGAGCTTGGGTTCGAATCCCAGCAAGGACAGACATTAGTATGATATGCACAATTTTTTTGAATTCCTGGATTGGAATGTTTATTAAATATACGTTATTATTTTTCTATGTATCTGTACTAATATTATTACTATGAAAGTAACTCTGTCTGTCAGTCTGTCTCTTCTTCACGCTAAAACCACTGAACTGATTTGGATGAAATTTGGTACAAAGATAGTTTTAGACCCGAGAAAAGATATAGGATAGTTTTTATCTCCGAAATCCCACGGGAACGAGAACTATGTGTGTTGTAAACCGGGACTTATTTTAGAAATATTTCTACGCGGGCGAAGTCGCTGGCACAGCTAATATATTATAAAAATAATTATTAATTCTTTAATAAATAATTATTTCTATAATATTAATGATATTTCATTTCATAAATGATGGAGGTTTCAGAAAAGGCACAGTGAAGTGGCCGCCTCAGTGATTCATTATTGAACGTAAAAGGAATTACTTAGGCTACTTTTACTTTAGAAATCTTTCCACGCGGACAAAGTCGCGGGCACAGCTTGTTATTTGTATAGTAGTATCATTGACTAACATTCATACCACAAGCAAATAATAAGCTTAATTCAATGAGAGATAAATTCGTTTAATTTATCCAGTGATATTCACTATACGTGGTATAATTTATTTAATTATGAAAAAAAATATTCTCCTCTAAGGAACATTGTTCTTTATTTTGAAAGTGTTAACATAGTAAAATAAAATTACTACTGAACTAAAATTATTAACCGTTTTAAAAACAACAAAGAAAAATATCAACACGCGGGATTTGAACCTACGACCATCTCCCTAAAGCCGGAAAAATATCGACACGCTGGATTTGAACCTGTGACCATCTCCCTAAAGCCGGCTTTAGGGAGATGGTCGCAGGTTCAAATCCCGCGTGTCGATATTTTTCTTTGTTGTTTTTAAAAAGATTTTTCCAGTTTCCCAAGCACGGGGTGAGTGCTTTAACACAAAAATAATAAAATTATTAAAGTGCAATGACATAACACTATACTGAACTTAATCATTAATATCTTCACGCCATCTATTAAGAATTTATTTAATACTAGCTGCAGCTAAATTATAAAAGTTTTTGGTGAATCCCGCGGGATCTCCTAATTTCTTCGGGATAAAAAATAGTCAATACCATTCCAGATCATCATTTATCAATTTGCCAAATTTCATTCAAATTCGTTCAGTAGTTTTTGCGTAATTGACAACACTCATCCATCTATCCAAATATCCATCCATCCAAACATCCCAAACATTAAAACTTTCGCATTTACAATATTAATACAGATGTTCTGTGCCAATTTTTTAATGATTATAATAAGAAAAAATAAAACTATATTCATAAAATTTGATACTTGTAAACTTGTTTATGAATATTCAACTGTTATGTTGGAAACGCGATGGAATATCAAATTAATTGATGCGCCCCATCGAATTCAAATTCCAAATCAATTTAGAATTGCGAGAATTGCCTTAATGATGTAACGAATATAATATATATTAAATAATTTTATAATAAAATAATTTTATAAAATAATCTTTTATCATTATGCTAGGTTTACTTTTCTAAAAAATTAAAGATAAAAATAAAGAAATTTTGTGATTTTAGAATAAAATATTCGACACACGTAGCTTTATTTCGACTAGCAATCGTCTGTGGCCGAAATTTGACTATAACTAAACAAAAAGATCACTTTTTGAGAGGCTGACAAGACCTAATTTGTTAAAATTGATGTTATTTAGGCAGTTTTTTAAGAAAAGCTATTTGTTACAGCACATCAAAAAATATATGTTAATATTCATAATAATAATAATAATAATTTATTTATTTGCAAGAAATAGGGTTACAAAGATCTTATATCTAGTTTATATATTCGCCTATTCCGCTATACGTTAGCATGCAACTTCATTTACAATTATTTTGAATTAAATTTATATTTTTTTTGTATACAATAATTATGTAAGAAATAAAATAAATCTTTTATATTATAGCCAGATATGTACGACTTAGATTTAGACGAAAGCCGTTTGTTTTTGTTTTTCAAGATAGTGCCATTTATCTATGCCGATTTATGTATTGCTTTTTGTGACTATACCAAGATATATGTAATTTAAAGTGTTATAGTAAATGCAATGTCATAATACAAATCTCAAATGAATACACGTCCAGCTTATAACCATACGATTTCTAAAAGATATTAATATTAGTGTTTGTAACTAAATGAGATAAATTTACCAACATTCATTAACCATTGAGAAATAAATAAAATATGTCATCAACAGAATGGATCATTACATAATAAAATCATTACATATATCTTATTCATTAAATCATTGATAACAGATCAACAAAAAAAAATTTTTTTTCTGAGTCTGTTATTTAGTGACCATTTTCTGATTATATACATTGAATAGTAAACAGAAACGCTATTAACAATCAATAAACTTTGCTTTTGTACTTTGGGGCCTCATACAAGAAAGTTTTGATTTACACAAAGGAAATACCAATACTATTCATTTTCTAAAGCTTTTTTGTATTCTTTTTTGTATTTTTGTGTTTAGTTATGCCGTATTTTATAATTAAATTAATAAAAATGTATAATTGATATCTTGTTTTCCTTTTAAATATAATTGAAATTTAAAAAAAGAGCTTTTCCATAAAATTTGAATTTTCGTGCTGGTAGCTACAAAAGCAAACTTTATTAGATAAAAAAATTTTTACATTCTTTAGTTAGGCATAAGTAATCAGAATCAGAGGTACAGAACTCAGACTCAAAATTCATGTTGACCTGTGTAATGTATATACAATTTGTTAATCTAATAATAATAATAATAAATAATTAAAAAAAAATTTAGATAAATTATAATATGTCAAAATGTAAAACCACTGTCAGTATAAGATCTATTTTACAAATAATGTCAATAATTTAATTAAAATGTCAATGTCAAATATAATGATGAGATAATATAATAACCTAAATAAACAATGATAAATATATTAAAAAAAAAAAACATTTTTGTAAAAATCAAATTTGTAGTAAAAAACTATTTGCTTTCAAAAAATTCCTTAAGAGTATAGAAGTTTTTATTTAGCAGCCAATTTTTAAGGCAATTGTATTGTTTCCCTGTTGGCAATTCTCTTATTTCTTTTGGTATTTTATTAAACACCTTAATACTCATCATATAGCAGTTTTGTTGGAAAATAGAACATTTACATGATGGAAAAAGTAATCTGGTGGGGTCCCGTAATCCCAGTCTAGATGTATCTCTAGCTCTGTTGTACAACTGAGGGTGTTTATTTACAAAATTGGCTACATCTAAGATATACATGTCAGTTAAGTATGTATCAGTTAAGGTAAATAATATCTTATTATTTTTAAATAAAGGTTTGCATGACTCTAATGGAACGACACACTACAAATTGAATTGAACAAAATTGGGTCGAAAGAAAATAATTGCGAAAATTGGTCTAAAATCATCATTAAACGGTTCTATATCTTTATTTTTTTTTGACGTATAGGTCTGCAAAAACATAAAGTCATCTTATTCATACCAAAACCACTAGCGAATCATATTTGACAAATAATCAACACCCTTTTATTTATTTCAATATTTATTCATTATAAAACCTGGCTGCCCAGTTTCACTGATAGTGGGATCTCGTTTACTCCGACAGAAATGGACAGAGTTTTTGGTGTTGACAGTGTCTTAATTGACATCTGCCTTTAGCCACAGTATACTGGAGACTAATAGTAGTCAATCTTATGTAGATGTGATATTCCAGCAACCACAGCAAGACACCTCTCACGGACGCAATATTTCAAAATGTTTGTTCCGCACCAGGCCGAGATATCGTGTCCGTGAGGGGAGTCTATGTGTGCAATGCCCAAATATTACTTGTATGTAATATTGACTTCTGTTAGTCTCTGTGTATTCTGTGCTTTAGCTGTAAAGAAAATAATATACATGTGTGTATATATATCATGGAAATTGTATATTATTCGTCCGAGGTAAATATCATGTATATCACATGAATATAGTGTATTTTGTGGCCGGATTTGGCGGTAGTACAACACCCGGGTTAGACGTTACGGAACTTTACCTCCTAGTAGTCACGACGGTAGTGACAAATTCAGCCAATTATTTGCCTGTTTCGAATTGCCTGGTAGAATGGCAGATGGTGCATTTTTAAAAGGGGCCCGGACTAACACATATTAAAACGAGTATCAGAAATCAATAAAACTTTTTACAAGTTATTTTGACACATCAACATATTTTTTAAAAACTACTACCGGATCGGAAACGCGGCCACACACTGAGAAGATCCGGCATAAAAAACTCAGCGGGCTTGTCTTTTTTTCATATCATCTATTGTTTTACATTATCACAATATTACAAAAAAATATATATATGAGATCGGTATGAGGAGCAATTAATCCCAGGCTTTTTTGTCTTCTAAATAATCTGTGATTTTATAATATCCTTTTTTACACAGTCTAGTTTTAACACATTTTTTAAATTTATTGACTGGTATTATCTCTTATAGTTTCGGGAAGTTTAATGTAAAAGCGTACACATTGCCGTAGTAGATTGAGCAATTTATTCTGAAATACGAAGCAAGTTAATTAATTTGCAACTTTTCGCTAAACCGCAAATTAATTGTCTTAATTTCGTCTCTGAATTATGAATCTCCACAAACTAACACCTGAATCTACAAAAAATATAATTTAGTTATTTTTTTAAATGTTACTTGTTCAGAACTGGTAGTAGCATGTAGGTAGGTAGGAGTTTGTATATATGTATATATATATATATATATATATATATATATATATATATATATATATATATATATATATATATATATATATATATATATATATATATATATATATATATATATATATATATATATATATATATATATATATATATATATATATATATATATATATATATATATATATATAATTGGAATCTCGGTATCGGCTCCAACGATTATGGGTATATAAATAGGGTATATATATAATTAGGGGTTTTTCGGGTTAAGGAATCGATTTATCAAGGTTCCAGGTCCAAGAAAACTCGGTTCCCAAGATATGGGTATGTGAAAAACCGAGCTAAGCTGGGTCAACCAGATATTGATAAATAAAATCAGATGTGCAAACATGTTAGCTGTCATGGACCGATAGAAATAACTTCATTGATAAGGAAACGAATTGATAAAATTTTCCAACACTGCATATCATAAAACAGAATCTGCAAATTATTCTGAATAACAACATGAAAGTTATTAAATTGCAACTTCTTGGGAGATTGCAAACTAATTACCTTAATTTTGTCTTTAAATTATAGATTTCCGCAAAGTGCGTTGCTTTATGGATACTATTATTGTGGATCGTACTAATATTAATACTAATTTATATGGCAATATTGTGTTAACTCTGAAGCTTTACGTAACTGGGTACTTAAAAATGCTGTAAAATGACCGGCGACAATACGGAAGAGTAGAAAGGTTACCCTAATGATGTTAAAGTTTATTGCGGGTGCACATTTTCCTGTTCCGGCTGGATCATATGAGTCTGGCATAATATACGGTAATAGCTTTTTTATTCCATCTTCATTACACTGATAATCTATACAAAGTTTTTACTGTTCATAACATAAAAAAACAATTGTGCAATCGTTTCAGATGGCTTATTTCCTACTTGAAAGTTATAAACTTTATGAAAACCATTTTCTGTTTTCCGAAATGTCTAATACAATTGACTCTAGGGATGTTTATTACGACACCGGTTTTTGTTTTCTCTTTTTTTTATAGAAGAGGGGGCAAACGAGCAAGAGGTGCAGCTGATGGTAAGTGTTCACCGCCGCCCATGGACATCCACAATACTAGAGGTCTTGCAGTTGCGTTGCCGGCCTTTTAGGAATGAGTAAGCTCTTTTCTTGAAGGCCCTCAAGTCATATCCGTTTGGAAACACCCTTGTCGGTATTTGGTTCCACAACAAAGTGCAACAACAACTCTGCTCGCTCAGCCAGAGCTTAAGTTAAAATTTAGGCTACTTACACCCGTCACTCACTAAGGACTGTCTCCTGCAAGATCGGCCCTTGGCTTAGTGTGTTCATACTAAACGTGGATATCGAGGGCGTGGCATTGTGCCCCGCCGCGCTGTAAGCGCAACGATAAAGAAGTCCTCGTCGCTCATGGACTATGTTCCATGTCGTCGCTGGTCTCAACGACGGTGTAGTGTTGTGTGTGTGTGTGTGTGTTTGCGTGTGCGTGCGTGTGCGCGTGATTGTATTGGTTATGATGGTATGGGAATCCGCAGGAAAAGAACTAACACTTTTGTAGTGTGATAGTTCGGATGCCTTTTAACGAACAGATCGTTTGCTACGGCATTCATTCAAAGCTTAGCTAAACATGTCACTACCATCGTGGCCTGCTAGAGGTAGAAAAGTTTTGACGCCTCCCCCTGGATTGGTACCACCACCACACCTATTCTTACACCAGTAGCATCAGTGCTTGTCACTATCGTGTTCTAGTTGGAAGCCTATAGTAGCCGGTAAACTTATAAATGTGGCGTTACCGTTAGCCTTTTAAATATTTGGTTACACACTAACACGGAGAGAGAGAGAGAGAGAGAGAGAGAATGGTTATCTCTTTCCATTAGGAGAGTTATCTGCTTGTTTCCTATCTTATAATATAAAAAGATGCAAATAAATACTTGAACAATTTTATGATAAGTATGTTTGTTATTTTTTCCACAACTCAACAATTTAAAATTAATATTCACAGTGTTCTGTCAACCGAAATTATCTGTTACAGGGTCACAATATGCTAATATTTTTTGTCGGTCCACAAGATATTTGTAAATATGTTTGACTTATGTCACATTTTATATAACCTGTGTACGAATGTAGGTACTAGCCTGTGTAAGTAGCCTAGTTTTTCTTTTAAGTTAAACTTCCTTAAGTACGATTAGAAAGACACATCACAGTGTAAATTTGTAGTATTTTGTGTTGCACACGCAAATATAACACATTGTTATGCACCACCTAGATACGCCGTAAACATTTACTATTTTGGTTTTGTATTGCACGCATAGTCAATCAATGGAATAACGTTCCTAGCTCGATTTTCCGGAGAGGAAGCCAGTATTGCATTGGCAACAACCCCCTATGTTGCAAATGTCCATGGGTAGTGACCTTTATTTAATATCAGGTAACTTGTTCATATACCAGCTGATTCTATAAAACATAATTTACCTATAATTGTTAGTAAAAGTGAAGTTTTTGAAGTGAAAACTTCGCGTACGCTAAGCTCATTCTTATTCAATACCTACAAAATAAAGTTATTTTGTGGGTATTAAGTAAGAATAGCCCCACATCACGCTCGGCTCTGTAACGCTCGTTCAGGTAAAGTCGGCTCATATCGGTAAGGGAGCCTGAGGGATAAAGTAGATCGAAAAAATATTCGGGTTAACTTTTTTATGTAAAAAAATTAACACGAACTAATAATGGCTATCAGCCTTGAGTTTCTTGTCTTGTATTTTCTCTCATGTAGTCTTAAGCGCACACTTTTTTTCTCAAACTTTCATTTGTAGTATTTGTTTTACCTGTGGTCAGTCGCTTTTTTTCAAACTTTTTTTGTAGTACCTATTTGCTTTACGTATGATCAGTCGCTAAGTTAATAGTTAACTAGAAACAAATACAATTTAGTTTATGGCGCCAAAGAACGATAAAAAAATTATACTTACAGAAATACACACACGTTTCTTCTTCTTCTTTCTTGACTCAATGGCAACTTTCAGTGAACTTTGCCATTGTCAAATTTATTATTGAGGTCATGAAGTATTAGATATAAGTGGAGCTAGCACTCGCATTAATCAATTGAAACAAATATTTACGTTATATCTCTGTCTCTGAGGTCTACCCATCTCTTTTTATACAGCTGTGTTAGAAAGAGAGGATTAGACCTCCCAAGATGACTGCCGTATTTAAAGTTGTGTTTCAAGTAGGTATTAGAAGTGCTGCCTTCAGATATAATACAGCTTCATGTATTGAGGTACACACATGTTTTTTTATTAGGTAGTGTTGATGCAATCGCATCAATAAATGTCTCTGTCATACTCCAGTTTGGAGTCGGTAGTAGAAGTAGTAGATAAACTTATACACGTGGTAATACCATCTCGTTACTATTCCGGCCGACTCAGGGATGATTATCTCTTTGACTAAAAGGTTTGCTTGTTGACTATCCTACAATATAAAAAATATCTAGGTATGTTCGCATAAAATATGTTTTCTTCCCTTAGTTTCAAAGCAATTATTAGTCCAAAAGCTATTTATATTTTGAAAGCATTTCAGTTTCAACACACGTCCTTAACAATACGAGAAGCAAGCAAAGAAAGTATTTGAAAGTCCGTTCCGTTTCGTTTCACGAATATGTTTAACATTTTTTATGAACACAACTGTGGCTTACATCTTATATATGAAAGTAAATTATAATGCTACATGCAAAACATACTTTTTATGATTTGAAATACAATTGTTATTTGTATGGAGTTATTGACTCAGCCGTTACTTTAGACTTTTGTTAAAACTTATAGTTTTTAATTGAATTCGAAATTTTTAATAGGAACTACTATTATATTATCGGAACTATTTATATAGTACTTTACTCATGATTTAAATATAACATTTATAATGATTTATTATTTGTTAAATTTACTTGTAACGTATACAAATTATGAAATCTATCATGTTACTCAATTCTGAAATCGCATAATTATGATAAATCTTTACGTACAGGTAAGTTTTTTAGTTATTAATTATTATATTTGTTAGAAATAAGGTGTATATTACCAGAACATATACCTATAATAAAATAGTAAGTAGTCAATATTTTGCAATTGCAAACAAAACTGCTTTTGTATGATCTTTAATTTAACTTAGTTACTGTGGGATAAATATTATAAGCTGAATTTGACGCACTTTCTGGTATTATCTATATATATAAAAATCAATTGCTGTTCGTTAGTCTCGCTAAAACTCAAGAACGGCTGAACCGATTTGGCTAATTTTGGTTTTGAATTAATTGTTGAAGTCCAGGGAAGGTTTAAAAGGTGAGAAAATATAGAAGAAAAAAGGAGTAGTTGAAAAGGCAGAACAACGTTTGACGGGTCAGCTAGTTAAATATATTTTTGTATTTTATATGTATTTCTATGTGTAAGTATCGTTGATTAACACCCATATCAATAGAAAATATATAAATATTAATATATATTTTTTTATTAATATATATTGTATTAATTTAATTTATTTCAAATGCATATTAAGTAAAAATATAGGCTTCTTCCAATTTATCTCCATATAAACTTTAACTGTGCTTCATATCATACTCCTCAGACCTCGCATATATATATATATATATATATATATATATATATATATATATATATATATATATATATATACAGGGTTTAAAGAAAACCCTGTCCGACCCAAAAGACGTATATAGGTAGGTCGATGACATTGTTGAAAAAAATAATAAAATAATTCTTTTTAGAAAATTATCGTAGTTTAATGTGCCTCATTTTAGTACTAAAATTGAGCAACTTTCCCTTAAATCATTCAAATATTTTGAAAATTTATGTATCAATATCCATGAAATAATGTCACAGATATGTTTGTATTAAGCTACTAAATAATGCCTTTGACGATCGGACAGGGTTTTTTACACACTGTGTACTTTTACACACTTTGTATATATATAAATATATATATATATATATATATATATATATATATATATATATATATATATATATATATATATATATATATATATATATATATATATATATATATATATATATATATATATATATATATATATATATATATATATATATATCACACAGCAGGCGATTAGCACGGCAACTGGTAATAATAAAAAACAAGTTCATAGCCAAGAAAAACTGCAGCTATATTGTTACTATTCCAAGTGTTCATTTCGTGGCCTTATACAAAGTGGCCGGCCTTGTCCAGCGCGTGCGCAGCTTTCGACACCGCTTACCCAACGGACCTAGCTATTAAAACACGTCTATCTTCACGCTATGTTTTCGTGCTACAATCGTTGGCAATGCATTTAATTTTTGACAGACTTTAAAAAAAGGAGGTAATGAATTCGTTTATTTTAATATTTAGTTGATCCTTGGGTTAGCGATCTTGACTATGCATTCTAGATATTTGTATTTTTGGCTTTGATTGTCTTTTAAATAATTATATTATAGTATTTATGTAGGTAGTAGTAACATACAGAATATGCATTTTTTATGTTTTAATATTGTTGACCAACACCCATATCACAAGCAAATAATTTGCTTACTTTGAGATTAGTTTAATTTGTATACTTTATCCGGCGAACTTGTAAGAATGCATATATAGAAATAAAAGCTGATGAAAGACGAATTGGCATTTCCCCCGTATCGGTCCCGTGCTCCTTTAAAGAATAGGCCAAATGCCATTCTACCAGGCATGTCGTAAAGGCGATCGTTTGCTATGCAAGTCACTAGCATCGTGGCGACTAGGTAGTAGAGTTTTGCATTGTCTCGCGCGGGTCTGGTACAACCGCTTTACCTTTTCCTGTCGCAATAACGTCAATGCTTGTCACTGTCGTGTTCGGATTTGTAAGGCAAGGTAGTCGGTAAATTTATGCACGTGGTATTAGACCTCGCCACACGATAACAACTTTTTTTTTGTTTTGACTTTACCATCAGGTGACCCGTCTGCTTGTTTGCTATCTTATGATATAAAAAAACGCCTAAATTTTCTTTGTTTAAAATAATGAAAATTCCCTCTTCATAGTCCGCATTACGGAACCCTATATTGAGCATGATCCGACACGCACTTGGCCGGTTTTATTGATAACAAAAGCAGATGGTTCTCCTGGTGATGCGTGTAATGCAATAAAACATGTATATATATAATAAATATAAATAAATATAAAACATAAATATAAAACATAAATATAAAACATATAAATTCATCGGCCATTATGTCCTCCAATTTGGAAGATAGCGACAAGCACCAATGATATAATTGGTGCTTGTCGCACTGAATATAAATGAAAATTAAACATAATTTATTGCTTTAATTTTAATGGGTTTAAAAAGATTTTTCAGCAGAAATTTCCCTTTTGAGAGCCATATTCATTAATATTTCATCTTTAAATAAATTTAAGATCCCATTCACATTGTTTCAGTATTTGAAGATAGAAACCTGTCATTATTCATATTAAAGATTCCCTACTGACTCATAACACAGTTTCTAGTTACCTTTAAAAAAGTTTGACGTGATTTATTCTAGAATTTTCCTTGCAAGTAATATAAAAGTTAAAGATGTTTTAGTTCGTGAAATTTAAGTAAGATTTACATTATGAATAATATATCACCTTAGAGGCCGCGTGTTGCAGACTTCGGTATGAAAGAATGAGAAGCTTACTTCAAATACTAGATCTGGTAACTCATTCGGTTTATATTTTACACACTTACTAGAAAAAATAGTTTGTTGGAGACTGGATTTTTCAATAGATTGGCTACTCGTTGCACTATGGGACTTAGGTTAGAGAATCGTGAATTCTTTGTACCTCTTCCTGCCTCTTTAGAGATATGGGAAAGAGATTTGTATATTTTTAGAGTTCCATTAGCATAAGGCGACAAACCCTTTTAGGTGTGCTTCAGCTCTCTTTCTGTCTGTCACAGGGTTTTTTTTGAACATATATAGGAACCTGAAATTTTCCCAGGAACTACTTAAGTGTAAATAGTATATTCTATAAAAATATTATAAAAGAAAAAGTTTGTAAGTCTGTTTGTGGGTTTGTTTTTTTAGGAAATAGTCTCTGGAACTATTGAACCAATCCAATCATTCTTTCAAAATTAATCCAAAAATTATTTCATCCGTAGAAAAATACATGTTTCCTGAGTGATATAGACTATATTTAATTGCAATTCTGTGGCCATTGGTCAGACCATGATAAGTGCACTTTTTGCTAAACAATGTTAATAATACAATTAGCATTGCGAAAAACGGATAGTTTGATCAGATAGACATAACTCCATCATTGTTTCCTGCTGTAAAGGGAGGGAAATTGGATGTATTTTCCTACTCCTCCTATACTCTTCTGATTGAATTCGATGCGGGTTCCAAGACAGCTTAGCTTTTCCCCCAGGACACCCTGAGCTCGCAACTCAGTGGTTATCAGGTCGGTTGCCGCTGTTGATTCTGGTTTACAGAAGTTACAGTGTTGGGAACGAGAGGTGGGCCCATTGCCCTTAAAAAAATATCTCCATCAACACTGTATTCTTCTAGAGTCTATGAACATTTTAAGATAAGTTAAAAAACAGAATATTACATTTGATCATAATAATACTTATGCATTGTGCATAATACATGTAAAATTATTTTTTGTAATTATCACTTTTTGATCTAAGGCCACAGATTATTATCCAGCCAGATAGGGTTCGGTCTTCTCCAACGGTATAACCTTCGCAGGTTATACCGTGGGAGAAGACCACTACACAATAACATTATAAGAAAATTAGGCATGACATTGTTTTCTCCTTTAGAAACAAAACAGTTCTATCTGTTCCGAAACCGTACTATCTATCTTCAGTTATCTGCCATTCGATTTATATTGGTCCGCCCCGTTCATCAAGTGGTTAGCGACCCTGACTACGCGATCGACGGGGCTCGGGTTCGATCCCCGATGGGGACAAGCATTTGTGTGATGAGCATAAATGTTTGTATTTCCGGGTACGGGTGTTTATTAAATATATTCAAATACTTATATATGTATTTCTATGTATTAGTATCGTTGACTAACACCCGTAACACAAGCACATAATTTGCTTACTTTGGGGTTAGATCAGTCAGTGTAATTTGTCCCTTGAATATTTATTATTTATTCGATTTTTGTTAATTTTACAGGTTAAATACACCCTTGTTCTTTTTTTTATTCTCGAATTTCATTCTTACCCGTAGAAAGAAATGTAGGTGTTTTATATAACAGGAATAGGTAAGGCGGTGGTACCATATGCCACCTGGGCGAGACGATGCGGAACTCTGCCACCTAGTAGTTACAGTGGTAGTGACACGTAAAGCCAACACGTAAACAAGTAAAGTTTGCCTTTTATGAAATGCTTTGCAGAATAGCAAATAGTCTATTCTTCAAAAGAAGGCCGGACTAGCACAGGGAAATAAAAATAAAACATAAAATCTACTAAATGAAAAAAATCGACGTAAAATAATCATTAAGATTACAGAAACACATTTAACATCAGGCATTTTGATACTTTTACTTCGACATTTCGAAATTGCTGTTCCAAAAGGGGTTAATTATTTTAATACTCATTTAACTTAATTAAACGAGATGTAATATTCTTAATTACAAATTTTAACAACAGCTTATGTGCACTTCCTTATGAAACAGAAAATGTCCAAAGTTCATAATTGAAAATAGGAAAGCAATAATCGCCAGATAAAACACATTAATTATTGTTATACATTACATTGATAAATTTAAAAGCATTTGGTATAACAATTAATATTATATTCCGAATATTTTTATAGATTTGAGGTAGAAGGTAATATTTTATAAGTAATATTTTTAAATTTTAATTTTGTTGCCTTACGCTAATGGAACTCTAAAAATACACAAATCTCTTTCTCATATCTCTAAAGAGGCAGGAAGAGGTACAAAGAATTTACGATTCTCCAACGTAAGTCCCATAGTGTAACGGGTGGCCAATCTATTGAAAAATTCAGTCTCCAGCAAACTATTTAAGAAGCATCCACCTGAAATGGCAGGCACATAAACTCTCTACTATCAGCAAATGAAAATATTAAATCAATACACTCGTCCTCTGTTTGAAGTCAATGGTTATAAATGTCCTGATTTGAAGTGAAACTAGTTCCATTTTAATACTTTTAACTTTATTGTGAAACAGTATATTTGTGTCTGGAATAAAATATTACTATATGATAGAGTTTCCCTAAATTTTGTTGGTGAAAACCTTAGAAAACGGTGATTTAAAATATATAACTATTAGAAATGAGTGGGCTTTTGTGTTTGTGTGGGCGTTTGTGTTTTTAATGGACTGCTGTACCCTACTGGCCGCTGGATTATAAAAGTTTTCGTAAATTTCTACTACTTATCAATCTGGCGCTTCCGGATCAGAGTAGAAGTAACGCTCTCCTCTACTACTACTCGCTCTCAATAGAGACAGGAGTTCGGCAGGGATCAGTACTCTCGCCCCTATTATACAACCTTTATACAAGAGACGCTTCACCAACGAAGCATGTGGAGCTATCGCTCTTCGCGCATGATATCAAAATAGCAAGACGTACCCAACAGTTGGCCTCCAGTAAAAGTAACAGTACTGAGATCATGCTAGAACGCGCATAATTAATTTAAGGTACATACATATTTTATTATGAGAATTAAATATGAGAATTAGAATGTGTTTTATACGCCAATTCAGCCATTTTAGCCGTAGCGCAACAAATATCAAAACAGCCAAACATACAAACTTTCACATCTATATTTATAATATAGGTGTGAAATGTTGGATATTTGGATGAATATTTTTATCCCGGAAAAATTTGTTGCTCCCGTGGGCTTCACAGAAACTTTTTATAATGCAGAGAGGCAGGTTCCAGCAAGTTTATAATAAGTATGTGACTAGCTGCTGCCCACAAGTTTATTAATGTGATCTGAAATCGTAACTTCCATTTGCTTAAACGGTTAAAAATATAGCTCATGTTACTTCAAAACAATGAATTTAAAAAAAATTGAAACAACTATTAAAATTGGTAAAGCGGTTTTTGCGTTAATTCTTATCATTATTTTTCATTATTATGCTTTATCAATATCAAATGTTATTTTTATAACATTAGTATAGATTATTAAAATTATAGTACATTCTATCATTTTTAAATAAATTAACATTAAATTCTCATAATAATATATTATAAGTATTTAGTGTTATAAAAACAATTAATAAAAATAATATATTTAAAAATTAACATATAAAAATAATATATTCAATAGCTGAATAACTTACATAAAAATAGGTTACTAAAAATAAAAAGTCTGTTTACATTACACAATATCATAAAACTGCGATAATATTAAAATGTTATCAAATTGTCTTGCGGTTGTCATTGTTTAAGAAATACGATAATTTTAACCAATTTTCTCTCGGCAATTTTCAATTACAATGACATAATAAAATACCTCAAAGCTAGGAAATGCTGTTTATTGCGAGTTAGCTAACTAGTAGCTTACAACACTGACTATTTGAAGTAAATGGTTATCATAATATTAACTAATCACAACAATAACTAATAAATTTTTCCCCGTGTTGATCCCGGGCTCCTTTGAAGAATAGGCCGACTGCCGTTCTTCCAGGCAGGTCGCAAAAAGCGAATGAGTGGCTATGTGCGTCACTATCATCGTGACTACTAGGTGGTAGAGTTCTGCATCAGCTCAACCGGGTCTGGTACCACCGCCTTACCTATTCCTGCAGCAATAGCGTCAGTGACTAGCATTGACGCTATTGCGGCAGGAATAGGAATAATTAGAAAATTGTTAATTAAATAGGAATAGGAATAATTAGAAAATTGTTAATTAAATAGGAATAGGAATAATTAGATTTCGCCACAAAATAGCAACAATATATCTTATGATATATATAAGATAGCAAATAAGCAGATGGGTCTCCTGATGGAAAGAGTCACGATGGTAGTGACACGCATAGCCACTTGGTCGCCTTTTACGACCTGCCTGCCAGAACGGCAGTTGGCCTGTTCTTCAAAGGAGCCCAGAACCAACTCGGGGAAAATTAATACGTGTACGGAGGATATTAACACGTAAAAGAAAAACTTTAAATCCCTTTTCAAGACAATTACGCGAATGGTGAAGTACGAAATTTAGAAAGTTTACATTGCGGAGGATCGCAGAAACCTGATATTTTTACATGAAATATACTAAAAATACATTTAAATACTAAAAATAAACATTCAAACTACATTCTGGTGACATACATGATAGTAATACACTCATGTAGTTGTACTATTTCCTTTACGGCTAAAGCCGTCAAATTTAAAAAAGATTTTATTTCATTGACTATGGTCGAATTTCGACCACAGACAATCCCTAGTTATTATAAATTTTTACAATAAATTTTACAATAGATTTAGTCTACAATAAATTCTCTATCCTCATTATATCTTTGTTATATTTAAGAAGGAAGTCTTTGTGTTGATTTTAAATAAACTTAGATATAAATATTGATGTAAGAAGAATTTAAAATAATGAATCTATTATACAATTACAAACAATTTATCATTCATTTTCAGTTGTAAGTCTGTGTTAATATTATTCGCATTACAGTCTATATTTATAAACGTTTTCACAACAAATGGCCTTGTAATTATCGTTGCAAACCGTTACTTGCAATTTTTGATGTAATTAAAATTTTGTTATCTTTATGCATCGTAATAGTTTTTATATATTTTAAAATTTTAGTTATGTAAAGCACTATACTTTTCATATCAAATAACTAAGACGTGTTCCAATGATTTGACAAAAATTGTGTAATTTTAGTAACGTAATGAAACATATTTATCTATCAGGAAGTGCATATATAACTAATGTTTAGTATAATGACGATAGTCGTACTAAATGCAGTGAAAGTGTAACTCGTAATCATACAATTTACTTTATTAATTGTTGTATTCTTTGTATATACATCCCGTTCTGCCAGGCATGTCGTAAAAGGCGATCGATTGGCTATGCAAGTCACTAACATCGTGACTATTAGGTGGTAGAGTTCTTTTTAGAAATTAGAACTTGAATTAATTAATTAGAAATTAGAACTTGCCACAAGATAGCAACGCACCATTAACACCTTTGGTATCTATAGGCAAATATATACATATATATATATATATATATATATATATATATATATATATATATATATATATATATATATATATATATATATATATATATATATATATATATATATATATATATATATATATATATATATATATATATATATATATATATATATATATATATATATATATATATATTTTGATAAAGCAATAAAAATACATCATGTGAATATAGAAGAATGCAGGTGCCGGGGAAGATAAAGACTGGCATATCATGATCAGGTTGAAAGGGTTTTGGCACGGAGGTGGTGTCGAGTTTCGTTATCGGTGCGTTATTATGAAGTGAGTCATAAACGTGAAGACCAATCTGCAGAGGTCCTGCCCCCCAAGACAAGTGGCAAACGCTCAGTAACTATTCAAATATTACGCTTTGGCGATATTTAGGCCAAATTGGTAGCCAAGTGGATCATGGCTTGTTCAACGTTCGTTCCATACGAACTTTACGATGTATATCGAATATTGTCTCTGAATGACGGTAAACGTCAATTTGAAGTATTATTTTCACCGAGGTTATCTGTTTTATTTATATGAAAAGTGCATTAAAAGCAAAAAGACTTGCCCCCCAAGATGTGGCATTAACGTTAGTACAACGGAAAAAGAAATTTATGGATTTGTCATAAGCTGTTGACACGAGCGTAAACGAATTTGTAATTGGTAGCCAAGTGTCATTCGTGAAAGGAAGCGTTATATTTCATAGAAAATTTTTTACAATTTTTGTACAAGACCGTAGCCAAATGGCACTTTTGACAAGCAAAATAGTAGCGAATTATTCGATAATCAGCGAACGCTAGAACCCTGCAGATTACGCTTAAAATGGCGCTTGATCACTATTATTCAATTAGCTGTTCTAAAGCGTGGATAACATCTGTGAGAATTTTTGATAATTTTAAAGTAAAGTTAACCCAAATTAAGGCTTTTGGTGACACATTATTAATGGTGCTTTGATATCCTTGTGGCGCGGGCGGGGTATTAATGCCACATGCGTACATTTGCCGGCTACCTTACCCTCCAAACCGGAACACGACAGTAACAAGCACTGTTGTTGTTGCTGCAGAGATAGGTGGGCCAGTGGTATTACCCTACCAGAACCCTACCACCTAGAAGCCACAATACTAGTGACTCGTTTACCCAATTGTTCGCTTCTAACGAACTGAACATTGTAAGTAGTGATAGGTTTGCAAAATGCTGACAATGTCTTAATGATGATAAATATAATATTTCGTCTTTAAATATTTTACAGACACTATAAGTTCAAGTTATAAACACTATATTCTTGTTACAACCCTTGTATTGTGTAAATTTAATGAAACAAAGAAAGATAGTTTATTTTCAGTGTAGCAATAGATTTCGATCAATTTTACATTTCTTTAAATATGTATGCCAAAAAATACGTAAAAAAGAAGTTTTACATGTTCAGTTTTGCATATTTTTGTTCATTTTTAATAATAAATTTATCATCAGCTTTCATAAATCTGAAATCTGAAATGTTTTAAAATGTACTATCGATAACATTTTGCACAATTCTACGTTCACTTGTAATGTAAAGAGGATTTACTTAAAATATGTTAACACAATCAAATTTGATAGCAAGGAAGATAAATACATAAATCTTGGTAACAGTATTTAATTTTATAACTCTTTAAATTGGTAGTACTGACAGAGTTCAATTGACATGTTAGCTATATAGAAACTTACGGCATGACAGTAATTAAGAAGAAAAGATAGTATATTTTATCTTATTCGCACTTACGCGGTACATACAATCAAAATTGAATCAGATATAGCGACTCTGTTCTTATTTTTTTATATTATTTATATATTCCATCCATGTATATTATTCATCCGAGATTGATTCACGTTGTGAAAATAACACTTCAAACTGACATCGCCGTCAATTCACAGACAATATTCGATAGACCTCAATAGAATGAACGTTAAACAAGTCATGATCCACTTGGCTACCAATTTGGTCTAAATGACGCCAATGCGTTATATTAGAATGAACAGAGAGCTCGGTTGGTGGTCAGAGGCGCAGGCGCAGGACAGAAAAATTTTGATGGAAAATTTCAACCCTATATAACACCCCGTTTTTGTTGCACCATTGCATGGAGGGGGTAAGGGACACCAACTTTTGTCAAGGTCACTTTGCTCTGAGTTAATTCCCCGTGGAGTTAGGGGATGAAAACCGAAACCCATTACAAAGGCGTCTGCGACTTAAAAAAAGAAAATGTATTGAAAACCCCCTAGTTAGGTTAGCACTCTTAAATTATGGCAATTTGCGTTCATTTTACTTTAAAATTATCAAAAATTCTAACAGATATTATCCACGATTTAGAACAGCTGATTAAATAATAGTGATCATCCGCCATTTTTAGCGTAATTTTCTGGGTTCTAGCGTTCGCTAATCATCGGATCACCAATTTTGCTTGTCAAAAGTGTCACTTGGCTAAGGTTTTGTATGAAAATGATCAAAAATGATCGATGCAATATGACGTTTCGTTTCACGAATGACACTTGGCTACCAATTACAAATTCGTTTACGCTCGTATCAACAGCTTATGTCAAATCCATACATTTTGTTTTCTATTCTCCTAGCGTTGATGCCACTTGTCTTGGGGGGCTGATGTATGGTTCTCTTTATCTACTCAGTAAAAGATTTTATGACAAGTATACATGTAGGTATTAATGATTAATTTGAAATCGTAGCTAAAAATAAAAATTTAGTTTACTTTCTACCGGCGGCATAAGGAATGTTTCACATTTAAAAACTCAAGAAAAGCTACTTTTTTAAAATATAATTAAAATCTCATTAATAATTGTCGTGATGATAGTATGAATAATCTCAACATTAATTTAATTTATGAATAATTGGGATATTTTTCATGTCTATGCAGAGATATCTGGACGACATCATCCCATGCCGTCATGTAAATATTTCAATCTGATAACCTCTGTTTTTTATTGGTTGATAAAACAGCCTTCACTTCTATTATGCATATGAATAATTTTATTGTATTTATTACATAATTTTAGTAATAATAAAATAATTTTGCATCAGTTTTACAACCTTTGAATAAAATACTATTAAAAACTACTTAATAAATTAAAACAGGTTATTTCAAATCATAATTATATAATACTACAATAATATTTTAATATGGAAATATACTTTAAAATTTGTGACGTGCTAGATTAATTTAAAGGCCACGGTGTACAAGGTCTATATTTTATTGGAATTCATTTACTAAATATAAGGCGCTTCGAAACAAGAGAATTAAATATTTAGAATAATCGACATGTTTTGCATATACTATGATATGTTTAGCTGTCTCATCCAATATGTACATATTAAGTACAGTTAATTTAATTAAAACTATTAAACATCTTAAATTATGCAAGTTGAATATTATTACTTGTACTTATTCTGTGATATTATGAAGAACAAGTATCTTGAAATAATTGTTTTAGTAATTTAGGGTGCATTGAACAATGCATCCTTTAATCAAATATTTTGAAATAACAAATAAACCTCTTTTAACTTCAGGAAGTTACTGATTTTGCCCCGATTTTCAAAAATTGAGTTTTCATCAAATATCCACGTTTTGAGGTCCTAGGAACCTTTTCCGACTATTTTGATGATGACGTCAGTATGTCTGTATGTGTTTGAGGGTGTGTGTGTAAACATCCCATAACTTTTGAACGGCTTGATTGAACCAAGTCGCCCTAGGAGATTTTGAGAAATTTTGAAAAAACCCCAAAAAAATTTTGGGGAAACAGTATTTTTTTAATATAACTTCCAGATTAATGTACCAACTGAGTACAAAAACTAAGCAGCTCTATTCCTCAAAAATCTACGTCTAATGCATAAATTGCATCAAAATCAGCTTAGCCGTTCGAGAGCAATCGTTGACAAAAAAATTTGAAAAAGTGTTTCTTCGACATAACTTCAAAATTTTTCAACCAATAATTTTTTGGTATTCTACGATATTTTAGCACTAAAAAAACTACGATTCAAAAATCAAAGTCTTATCTAATTTTCAAAAGTTACTGCTTTTCAAATGTTAAATTACGTTGCTTTTAGCAAAATTACTTAATATTTTTGAAGTAACTTTCAGGCTGATAACCGGTTGACTTAAAAATCTTATCAACTTTTCTCCTTTCAAAATGCGTCAAATACCGCTTAATGTATCAAAATCCGTCAATTTGTTTGGGAATTATCAATGACGAAAACTTTAAAAAAAATGTTTTTGACATTGTTTCGAAATTTTTCAACCTATCGATTATTTAGCTAAAGCAATATTCTAGATTTAATATAAAGCTTTTCAAAAATCTTAACACTGCCATTTTTAATTTTTTAAAATACATATTTGAACTGAAAAAATCTATGCTTATATTATTTACTCTTTTGAGCTTAAAATACCCTTATTTAGCGGGAAGTTTCAGAGATGGCCTGCAGGGTCAACCGTTTACAGATTTTTTTATATCATAAGATAGCAAACAAGCGGATGCTCCTGATGGAAAGAGCCAACCATCACATATAGACACCAAATATGTAAATATTGAGTTGCTATTTTGATACGAAGTCTAATGCCACATGCATAAATTAACTGGCTACCTAATCGGATACCTCCAAATCGGAATACGACAATGGAAGCATTTATGCTATTGCGGCAGGAATAGGTAAGGCGTTGGTACCAAATACCTGAGCGAAACGTTACAGAACTCTACCACCTAGTCATCACGATGGTAGTGACTCGCTTAGCCAATCGGTCGCCGGTTACGACCTGCCTGGCAGAACGTGAGTTGGCCTATTTCTCAAAAGAGCCCGAACTAACACAACCATTTTTATATTATTACTAGCTGTTGCCAGCGACTTCGTTCGCGCGGACTTCGTTTATTCCGCACTGCTCCTCCCCCATAGGTAATAGCGTGATAATATATAGCCTATATGTTGACCCGACCTGTTAGTAATATTCATGCAAAATTTGAAGTAAATCCATGCAGTACTTTTTGAGTTTACCTCGGACATACATACAGACAAACAGATAATCAGACAAACAGACGAAAATTCTAAAAACTATATTTTTTGCATCGATATCAATTATAGATCACGCCCCAAGTATTCTTTTAAAAAAATATTCAATTTACAGTTTTTCCTACGATTTTATTATATGTATAGATGTTATAGCCACATTCAAAGTTTACCGGCTACCTTACCCTCTAAACAGCAATACTTTAGTGACAGGCGTTGACGCTATTGGCGTTGAACCTGAACGAGAGTCAAGATGGTAGTTATTTGTTCATCTTTACGAAACTGCCTGACAGAATAACTAAAAATCTGTTCTTCGAAATGGGCTCGTATGGAGAAATTGATATAAAAACATTTGTGAAATAATTTATCTTTCCAACGAAACATTTCATTATATTCTTCTAAGATCTCAGTTAAGCATGATGTAACAAATAATTATTTTTAAAGACAATATTATCTGTGAGAACTTACGTGTTATCTGTTACATTGTATTATGTATAATATTATATAAAAATGTATATTCAGACATTTTTTACTGTGATTACGATAAAGTGCTTTCACCAAGTAAAATTGTTAATCGACCGCAAAAAGGAGGTGTTCAATTCTAGGGACTCTTTTTAGGGTTCCAAAGTAAACTAGGAACCGTCCGTCCGTCCGTCTGCACGATAGCTCAGAGATTCTTAGTTGTACTGAGGATCTCTGAGCTGTAAGTTACCATGAAAATATACATTGTAGGTTTATGAAATCAAGTCAAAATATTAAGCTTTAAATTGTTAGTAATTGATAGAGTCAAGTAAGTTTTTTTTTATTCCATCGCCACTTTGCCACACAAAATATTATGTCAAAAAATTCATCGTAAGATGTTCAATTAAACAAGTTTTTTGAATATGACCGTGACGTTTGACCAAAAATAAAATTTTATGTTTTTTAATTAATTAAGTTTATATAATATTTTTCAAGATACATATAGCTATTTTTTAAACTTCCATCACGCAATAATTGATGAATATTTTGAAATGAAATTTGCCCCATTATATTCGAAGTAGCTGTGCCCGCGACTTCGTCCGCATGGAAAAATTTCTAAAGACAGTCCTGGAATTTTACCCGTATAGATTCCGTTCCCGTGGGATGTCCGGGATAAAAACTATCCTATGTCCTTGCTCGAATCTCAACCTATCTTTGTAGCAAATTTTATCCAAATCGTTTCAGTGGTTTAAGCGTGAAGAAAAGACAGACAGACAGAGTTACTTTCGCTATATTATAATATTAGTATGGATTTGTTTTCAGAAAAACATTATTCATTACTTTAATAACAAACAATTTTGTTTCTTAGTTCTGTCATTATACATTTTTAATTTACACTATAATTACTTATGTACGGATTGCAGGATTAAATTTCTCTCTGTACTCAATTCACAACTATCCCAAAAAGTTCATTGTTGAAGCTATTGTTTAAGATGTCTATACATGTCAAATTCAATAGTCAACAATTCAAGACCTAAAAAATCCCAATCTATAAGTGGGACTGCTTTTCAATCCAAATATATAATTTAACTTACGAAGAAATTTATTTGGAATTTTTTCTATTTGATTCATATATACCATACTTCTGACTAACGAGTCGCGTTTTTTTTAAAAAAAAACATAAGTTCACAGGCAAAGTCCCAGCTAACTTAACTATAATAAAACTAAATATATTTTTGAGCAGTTATTCAATTTCAGTCTCAGCAGCCCTAGTTGCGAGGCGCAGTTAATAAAATTAACATGATTACTTTCAAGTTAATTAACCGCTCGTTATGAATAAATTTGTCGATAACGTGGTTTGCAGATTTTACTGCTGCAATTAATATCCAGTTTATCTCAATAAATTTCTCTTTTTATAAACTAAATATAATCAAAATAACCATCAAAGAGTAATACTCACTCGCTAATAATTACAACTGTAACTCTGTAATGGGCAAGAAGGTGGTCTTCTTGATGAAAAGATATAAACATCGCCTATGGACACCACAGACGATTACTGTATGGGATGTTTACAACATGGGATGTTTAAAAAAAGCAAGCCCGTAAAGTTTCTTTCGCGAATCTCGTCAGTGTGTGTACGCGTTCCGATCCGGTAGTAACTTTAAAAATATAGATTCGTCAAAATTGCTTGTAAAGGTTTATTTAAAAACATTTTTTTGAGTTCGAGTTTGATTATCGGCTATACCCTTCAATGCAAAACATATCAGAACAAATAAGGGCGCCGCGCTGTTGTGGAAGAAATTACGAAAGTTAGGCGAGACTATTATTTTATCTTATATTTATATCGTATTAAAAGCACTTGTACTGTTTTACTTGACTTTATATTTATTAAAACCAACCGGTTTCGCGTTTTAACGCATCATCAGGGCAAAAGTTATTATTGTTTTAGACTAAACAATAACTTTTGCCCTGATGATGCGTTAAAACGCGAAACCGGTTGGTTTTAATAAATATAAAGTCAAGTAAAACAGTACAAGTGCTTTTAATACGATATAAATATAAGTCAACATGGAGTTTTACCAAGTGCTGACGATATTCAGTATTCAAACTATTATTTTATCATAAGATACCAAACAAACAGATAGCTTTACCGATGGAAATATATTACAATCGCCCATAGACACCTAAGATACGGTAATATTATCTATGATATTAATGATGCATTGGTTGATTGCATTGCTATGCAAGTGGTGAGATTATAATTCAAGCCGATGACATTCCTATCCTTTTTTTTTATATCATAAGATAGCAAACAAGCAGATGAGTCTCCTGATGGAAAGAGTCAACCATCGCCTATAGACACCAACGATGTTAATGGTGCGTTGCTATCGTGTGGCGTGGTCTAATGCCACATGCATAAGTTTACCGGCTACCTTACCCTCCAAACTGGAACACGACAGCGACAAGCACTGACGCTATTGTGGCAGGAATAGGTAAGGCGGTGGTACCAGAGCCGGGCGAGACAATGCAGAACTCTACCACCTAGTAGCCACGATGGTAGTGACTCGACAGCCAGTCGCCTTTTATGACCTGCCTGGCAGAATTGCAGATCAAGTGTAATTTTCCCAGTAATATTTATTTATTTGCAGAAAAAAAAAACTAAATTTTGCACCTCATGGACTGAGATCTTCTATGAGAAGTTGGTCATCATAAGACCCTCATGTAAGAAGTGGTTGTATGGCAATGAGATCTGCCGCTTGTGCTAAAAAACTCTATGTCCTGCACACAACTGCTTCTATTTCCAGCAAACAAAGCTTTTTTTAATGTCATAAGTTAGCAAACACGCAAATGGCTCTCTCCTGATTGACCGAGAAACCATCGCATATAGAGACAAAAGATGTTTATGGTGCGTTGCTATTGGTGTGGTGCGATGACAATGCCACTTGCATAAGTCTGCCGGCTACGTTACGCTCCAAACCGGAACACGTCAATGGCGAGCATTGGCGTTATTGCGGCAGAAATTGGTAAGGTGATGGTACCAAATAGCCGTGCGAGACATTACGGAACTCTACCACCTAGTAGTTACGATAGTAGTGGCACGTATAGCCAATCGGTAGCCTCTTTCGGCATGCTTGGCAGAATGGCAGTTGGCCTATTCTTCAAAGGAGGCCGGGACCAACACGGGGAAAAAAGTAATTCAGGTTAAAGTACCTTTTCGATTCAGAACACAACCACGAAAAACACCAACGCTATTGCGGCAGAAATAGTTAAGGTGGTGCAATGGTTCAACCTAATTAAATGCTTATTTTTGCCCCAACTAAAAACGAGGAGTGTTACCTATAAGTTTTTAGTCTGTGTCTATGGCATCGTAGCTCCCAAGTAGGTTATCCGATTAAATTGCGATTTTTTAAACGAAATTTCTTAGCTACTACCCTGTGTTGGTCCGTACACACTTGTACATGTGTGCGAAAATAATTTGTACATGTGCACAGTGCGTATATTATCGTTTATGTCACATGAATAATATTATAGTCTTTGAAATGTTTATTTTTATTAATTTAATTTAATTCCAGTGCATATCCCCGTGTTGGTCCCGGGCTCCTTTGAAGAATAGACCAACTGCCGTTCTGCCAGGCATGTCGAAAGAGGCTAATTGACTATACGTGCCACTACTATCGTAACTCCTAGGTGGTAGAGTTCCGTAATGTCTCGCACGGCTATTTGGTACCACCACCTTACCAATTTCTGCCACAATAACGCCAATGCTCGCCATTGACGTGTTCCGGTTTGGAGGGTAATGTATCCGGCAGACTTATGCAAGTGGCATTGTCATCGCACCACACCAATAGCAACGCACCATAAACATCTTTTGTCTCTATATGCGATGGTTTCTCTGTCAATCAGGAGAGAGCCATTTGCGTGTTTGCTATCTTATGATATTAAAAAAAGCTATGTTTGCTGGAAATAGAAGCAGTTGTGTGCAGAACATAAAGTTTCTTAGCACAAGCGGCAGATCTCGTTACCATACAACCACTTCTTACATGAGGGTCTTATGATGACCAACTTCTGATAGAAGATCTCAGTCCATGAGGTGCAAAATTTAGTTTTTTTCTGCAAATAAATAAATATTACTGGACAAATTACACTTGATCTCACACTCAAGTAAGCAATTTATTTTCTTGTGGTGTGGGTGTTGGTCAACGATACTAATACATAGAGGTATATATATATATATATATATATATATATATATATATATATATATGTATATATATATATATATATATATATATATATATATATATATATATATATATATATATATATATATATATGTATATATATATATATATATATATATATATATATATATATATATGTATATATATATATATATATATATATAATCAAATAGATTTAACCCCCAACCCAAACCTAAAAATACAAACATCTATGCTCATCACGCAAAATGTTTGTCCTTGTCGGGAATAAAACCCGAGCCCCATTGATAGTGAGGTTCGCTAACAACTCGACGAAAGGACGGCCAAATGATGATTCAAATGATGCACATTAAGCATGAAGGTAGAATGATAATGGAATCTGTTTGGGGGTTAAATTTTTATTTTAGAGTTATTGCATATTGAAGAAAAAATATTTTTCCCGTTCCGGGCCCCATTTCAAGAATAGATAATCTGCTATTCTGTCAGGCAATTCGTTAAAGGCGATGTACTGGTCACTACTATCCTGGATAATTAACTATATGGTAAAGTTCTGCAACATCTTTCCCCGGTCTGGTACCAACGTTTAACCAATTCCTTCTGCAATAACGTAAACCTTGTCATTGTCATGTTTCGGTTTGGAGGTAATGTATCCGGTAGGCTTATGCTTATGGCATTAACAGCCCGCAACATAGGTACTCATCATTAACATCTTTGGTGTCTATAAGCGACGGTTGTATCATTCTATTAGGAAAACCATCTGCTTGGCTGCTATCTTATGATATAAAAAATGTAGTAAATAAGTTCAGTTACACAAATTCTTCTAAGATGGTTGCACCATTAAAGATTAAGATTTCAAGAAAAGCAAGAAGTTGCTCAAGCGATTCACGAATGGCAGTTTCTTGTTGGGTATCATTTAGCCAAGTCGTTTCCCGGTAATAAATCGTTATTTCAAAGTTGAAAACGTGATGTTAGTTTCGTATTATATTGCGTTTGCGAATCTATTGTTGCTAAATTTCGATAATCTTGCAAAGTTGACCCAAATATTTTAGATGCGTAATGTTTTAAATGCAACCGGCTAATGTTCCTAAATGTTTATATTTTATTTTTGAATTGAAAACTTTTTTAGCCGCGTTAAACGATTTTTGATGGAAGAAAATAATTTAGGTCTTCGACAGTGTCATTAACATGCTAATGACTTTGTATTGATATCATAAGATAGCAAACAAGCAAATGGCTCTTCTGATGAAAAAAAACAGGCTTAGGCTGTATCATGGACACAGCTGTGTATGTTTTACGTGAATACGTCAACGAATAATATTTTTAGATATCATTTTTTAGGGTTCCGAAGTAAACTAGGAATCCCCATAGTCTCGTTATGTCTGTCCGTCTGTCCGTCCGTCCGTTCGTCCGTCCGCAGTCTAGCTCAGAGATCCTTAGTACTAGAAAGCTGTAATTTAGCATGAATGTACATATTAATCATGGTAAAATTTTTTAGGTTAGCTTCTTTATATATAAAGCGGGGATGTTAATGTTTTTTCCCGTACACACCATAGCATAGGATATCGTTAAATAGGTTTTTAAAATATGTTGTCGGTTTGTAAAAATAATTTCTCGATTAAGGGACTTTTTTCTGAAATATTTTAATAATAAAATTAGTGCTAATTTTTGCTAGGGTTAAGGGTCCTCCTCTCTCTACTACCCAACGTTTAGTTTTGGGGAGGGGGGGGGGATTCATGGTAGTAGTAAATATATGGAAATTAACACGAAAACTATTACGGCTTAGAAGGGTTTACAAGTGTTTGGGCAATAGTCGACCAACTTATAAAATGTAATTGGAGAAAGATTTATAGGCAATGAACTTGTACCGTGAAATGTGGATATATTCGCCATGTACGTTAAATGGGTTGAATGTTCATAGCACAAAAGTTTGGTTGTAAGATAAGATGCACGAATTGCAATTGCGAAACGAATGCGTGATTGTTTTTTTTCTGTCATAGTTACCCGCCTGTATTTAAAGGGCTTATATTTGGTGGAAAGCCTTAACAGTATGCGAGGTGCCCCCCTATGTTAATCTGACACGTTCAAGTAAATGCAAAAATCCCCTCTTGGGCTCCCCTACTACAAATGACGGCATTGTAAGACACCAGTCGTCCCCGCGTCCTTACGCGATATATAACTAGTCTATGTAACTTATAATTATATGTGTAAAGCAATATAGAATATGCGCTGATTAATAAACTGTACCATTTAATGACTACCTATAGCAACAACCGAATCCAAAAGTAAAGTGATAACCACCATATAGTTCTAAACTGTCGAGGTATCCCTCGAAGCGCTTCCATTTTCAAGCGCTCCTAATGAAACGCTCCTAATAAAGCGCTCCTAATAAAGCGCTCCTAATGAAGCGCTCCTAATGAAGCGCTTCTAAAGTGTTCCTCGAAACGCTCCTTATAAAAAATATTACGATTTATGAATAAAGTAAGTTCTTTTAGGACTTACTAAAAACTATTAGTTTTAAAACTTAACATTGTTTTCATTATTATTATAATGACTGTGATCCAATGCACCTAAAAATATATAATCAATCAACAATATTTTTCGATATAACGAAACAACATGTGATTTTTATAAATTTAATATTCAGATAATAATTACTTTTTAATTATTAACACCACTTGCTTTACGCCCTTCCCTATGGGTGCGCTTCGAGGAATAATAATTTATTTCGGTAGCACAATTAAAAGGAGCGCTTTGAGGAATACTTTAGGAGCGATCCATTAGGAACGCTTGAAAATGGGAGTGCTTCGAATACCTCAAACTGTCGATGTGATAATCTGACGGTAAAGTCTGTTATTCTGTAATGGAGTGCCTACATCACATTTGGGATTTTACTGAGAGGGACATTACTCAATTTTTGGGATTAGTTGTCACTCGTGGCTTCACTCATGTTTGTGACTGAAAAAATATTTACAGAATTTATCTCTCCGGGGCTTGGTAGCACTCACTACGTGCTGCGTAAATACCGTTAGTCACACAAAACCTTTACATTTTATAAGTTTTCGCAAAGAAAATTTTCAAAAATTTTCTTAGCATGCGTTGAGGAAGTTATTGTTTCACCTTGATATTTCAAATTTTTCGTCAGATCTTATCGTTTTGACGATTTTGAGATGAAACTTAAAAGAAAATTTCTGAATTAATGTTTTTCAATTAAATTTTAGACAAATGGTCCTATTGACTCAAAAATATAGTCAACACATTTTCTTGAAAATTGCGAGAAATGCGTGGAAATAGATTAAAAATGTTAGATTCGGTCGAAAATGATCGAAGAAGAAAAATGTTGAAAATAGTTTTCGATATAGCTTTGAGATTTATCAATCAAATTATTTTGTTTAACAAATTGCGTTGAATGCCTTTTATATTACCAAAATAATTTAGTTCATAAGTTGTGATTTATAAAAAAGCAAATAAGGTATATAATAATTTTGATAAATGTTATGTTTAAGATCAAATTTTAAGTATGATAAAAATGTACTTTAATGACAAAAAAATAATATTTTTTTATTTTTTTTATATCATAAGATAGCAAACAAGCAGATGGGTCTCCTGATGGAAAGAGTCAACCATTGCCTATAGACACCAAAGATGTTAATGGTGCGTTGCTATCTTGTGGCGAGGTCTAATGCCACATGCATAAGTTTACCGGCTACCTTACCCTCCAAACCGGAACACGACAGCGACAAGCACTGACGCTATTGCGGCAGGAATAGGCAAGGCGGTGGTACCTGACCCGGGCGAGACAATGCAGAACTCTACCACCTAGTAGCCACGATGGTAGTGACTCGATAGCCATTCGGTCGCCTTTTACGACCTGCCTGGCAGAACGGCAGTTGGCCTATTCTACAAAGGAGGCCGGGATCAACACGGCGAATAGATTAATAACTTTTTGTTTATGTTGAAAATTTTTCGAAAGCTATAGTACCGAGGTATCCACACTAATAATATAACTGAAAGAGTAACTCTGTCTGTCTTTCTGTCTGTGTGTCTCTTCTTCGCGTCTAAGCCACTGAACAGATGTAGATGAAATTTGGCACAAAGATAGCTTGAGTCCCAAGAAAGGACATAGGATAGTTTTTTCCCGGATATCCCATGGGCACGGGAACTATGCGGGTTTCTGTCTTAATAAATTCTTCACGCGAATGAAGTCGTGAGTACAGATCACTACATAGTATAAAACAAATTCGCTTTCTCTGTTTATCCCTATGTATGCTTAAATCTTTAAAACTACGTAACGTATTTTGATGTGGTTTTTTATAGATAGACTGATTCTTGAGGAAGGTTTTAGTATATAAAACTTTTCGATATTCCCATGAGAACAAAAGCTATACAGGTGAAACCGCGGGCAAGTCGCTAGTGTTCTATAAAATCAATTTTTATTTTTGCAGTGCGTAGGTACGATGCCATTTAAAGGTGTAATATTTTATCACTTATACTGTTTCACAATGAAGCTATTGTCTTATACTTCTTATAGAACTTACAATACTGAAATTTTAATATAATAATTTCCAGATTATTAAAGACTTTGCTGCTTACTAATAAATAAATAATAAATAATATCCCTTGACAAGTTACACGGATTGATCTAACCCTAAAGTAAGCAAATTATTTGCTTGTGATATGGGTGTTAGTCGACGATATTAGTACATAGAAATACATATATAGATACCAAAATATATATAATAAACACCCAAACCCAGAAATACAAACATCCATGCTCATCACATAAATGCCTGTAACTGTATGGAATCGAACCCGAGCCCCGTCGATTGCGTAGTCAGGGTCACTAACCACTCGACCGGGGCGGTCGAGTAATAATTACAAATCTCGTGTTGGTTCCGGGCTCCTTTGAAGAATAGACCAACTACCGTTCTACCAGGCAGGTCGTAAAAGGCGACTGATTGGCTCTGCAAGTCACTACCATCGTGACTATTAGGTGGTAGACTTCTGCATTGTCTCGCCCGGGTCTGGTACCAGCGCCTTACCTATTCCTGCCGCAATAGCGTCAGTGCTTGTCATTGTCGTGTTCCGGTTTGGAGGGTAAAGTAGCCGGTAGACTTATGCATGTGGCATTGTCATCCCTCCACATGAATATCACCGCATCATCAACATCTTTGGTGTCTATAGGCAATGGTTTCTTTCTCCATCATGAGAGCTATCTACTTGTTTACTATCATGATATAAAAAAATACAAATTTTCATAATATTAACAAGTATTTTTTTACTAAGGCGATGATTGACTCTTACCATCAGGAGACCCATCTGCTTGTTTGCTATCTTATGATATAAAAAAATAAAATATATTCTTTAAATTAGTCTAGTAGTTATCATTGCTCATCATACATCAAACATTCATACATTCATTATAGACAGTTTGTAATATGACGTTTAAAGATAGCGAAACAAAATGACAACTCAGATTTATCGTACTTGTAAATTTCCTCAATAACAATAAAAGATTGAAGTTTACGATGTACAATCATGTTCGCCATTTAACGACTTTTAACAACGCTAAACGACTCCAAGCCAACGAAACTTCCTAATCAAGTTTAAAAGTACTTGTATAACTACAGTACAAATACGCTTCAGTAATTTGGGGCAATCAATCAAATGACGCGTATCTTCGTGCAAATAATAATGCACCATATATGGAAAGTTTCGCTACAAGCTTGCATGTAGGGTATGTAGGTTTATAAAAGATGCATATTTTAGTTTTTTACTATATTACATCAAAATTATTGGTACATACAAGACTGTAGGGCCTTGTTAATAAATATTTTCTTATCTATTACTTTCAATCGTATAAAAAACTAGCTACTTTTATGAAACTATAGAAAAATTTCACCTCTTACACCTTGATAATGCTAACTGTGCGCTGCATAAAGTACCATACGAGCCACATATATTTTTTTAAATTTAATTTTTGTATAAAACAGTCCACAGCTCTTAATCTATTTTAAATTTTACTTACTAGAATTATTCTTACTAAATAAGTACTGGAATATATTTAATAAACACCCAAACCCGGAAATACAAACATTTATGCTCGTCACACAAATGCTTGTCCCCGTCGGGGATCGAACCCGAGCCCCGTAAATTGCGTAGTCAGGTTCGCTAACCACTCGAAGGGACTGTACTCGACCAATGGGGCGCGGGCGGTAAGATACATTAAAATATTATAAATATTGTTCTCCGTTAACTCATTCTTCTTCTTGATATATGTATATACAGATTGACTATAAAAAGACTCTACGTGATGAAGAAGGGCGTTCAGTACTCGATTTTAATATATTAAGAGGTACTTAAATTATGACTCAATTTTCCAATAAAAATGTTGCGTACAGACACCCGCGTACGGCGTATAGATGTACATTAACACACACCGATTTATCGAACTTATGACTGGACTCGTTACTTACATCGTGCAGGACCGTATGTATTGAATATTACTACACTAATTTCGTTGAGGTTTAGTATGTGGTTAAGCAACGATACATTTTTATTATCCCACCGTGGTTCCGGGTTCCTTTGAAGAATAAACCAACGCCGTTCTGCTAGGCAGGTCGTGAAAGGCGACCGATAAGCTATGGGAGTAACTGCCATCGTGGCTACTAGGTGGTAGAGTTCTGCATTGTCTCGCCCGGGTCTGATACCACCGCCTTACCTATTCCTGTCGCAATAGCGTCAGTGCTTGTCGCTGTCATGTTCCGGTTTGGAGGGTAGGCGGTAAACTTATGCATGTGACATTAGACTTCGCCACAAGATAGCAACGCACCATTAACATCTTTGGTGTCTATAGGCGATGGTTGACTTTTTCCATCAGGAGACCCATCTGCTTGTTTGCTATCTTATGATATAAAAAAAAAACTTCTGACCATAAACGATAGTGTCTTTCAATATGTGCAATATTTTACCAGTTGATCTGTACATGTAACGTAAAATTATAAATAAATATCTGTACGACTACTTCTTTGCGGGTAGAGGAGTATCCGAATTTTATTTAACACTCAGGTTCACCACGACTCACCGATTTACAATACAAAATCCACATATATACATAACAATTTCCATAATCGTTAACGATTATCGATCAAACACATCGATCGATAATTGTTACGTTACCATTAAAACGTAATTTTATTTTTATTATTATATAATAGCTACATATTAATATTTACATTTATAAATTATGTAATATTTATTTATATTAAATAAGCAGCTAAGATAGAAAATAGCCCATATACAAAAAACATTGTAAAAGTAATTAAAAGGTCATACGGTAATTTATCGCATCGTAATCGTTACGCGGGTTATAAAATCATAATCGATACTGTTATTTATCTCAGGAACGGCTGCATTTAACTGATTGCGGTTAGAGTAACGGTTAAACTTAATGCGTCTAGAGTACCTTGAGTTAAATAGGTCAGCTGGTATACTAATGCCGGTTTAACAGTTAATATAATTATCATTCGACAAAGTGGTAAGGAAATTTCGCCAAGATAACCATTTTACTTGAAAACTGAAGATATATATTCCTACTAAATTAAATTATTTAAAATTAATTTATTAATTATTTATTATTTCGATTACTGACATTGAATTAATGTATTTTCATGAGACATTATTAACTAAATAATTAAAACAGCTAAGCTTACGTCCAATCGGTGAAATTACAACGGTGTGATTACTAACATTGAATTAATGGATTTTCATGAGACATTATTAACTGAATAATTAAAACAGCTAAGCTTACGTCCAATCGGTGTATACATATTATGTACTAGCTGTTGCCTTCGTCCGCACGGACTTCGTTTACTCGGCACTGCTCCTCCCCCGTAGGTGATAGCGTGATAATATGTAGCCTATATGTTGACCCGACCTGTTAGTAATATTCATACAAAATTTGAAGTAAATCCATGCAGTACTTTTTGAGTTTACCCCGGACATACATACAGACAAACAGACAAAAATTCTAAAAACTATATTTTTGGCTTCGATATCGATTATAGATCACGCCCCAAGTATTTTTTAAAAAAAATTCAATGTACAGTTTTGACTTTCTTACGATTTTATTATATGTATAGATGTCTACCGACCAGTTTTAAATCTATATGGCGTCCTCCACCAGCATGAGTAGAATGAGTTGCGGTCGTGTCCCATCTAATTAAAACGGCTAAACTCACACCCGCGGTTTTGGACCTAGGGTCTCACTTTCACCATCAGCGTGATAATATGTAGCCTATATGTTGACCCGACCTGTTAGTAATATTCATACAAAATTTGAAGTAAATCCATGCAGTACTTTTTGAGTTTACCCCGGACATACATACAGACAAACAGACAAAAATTCTAAAAACTATATTTTTGGCTTCGATATCGATTATAGATCACGCCCCAAGTATTTTTAAAAAAAAATTCAATGTACAGTTTTGACTTTCCTACGATTTTATTATATGTATAGATGTCTACCGACCAGTTTTAAATCTATATGGCGTCCTCCACCAGCATGAGTAGAATGAGTTGCGGCCGTGTCCCATCTAATTAAAACGGCTAAACTCACACTCGCGGTTTTGGACCTAGGGTCTCACTTTCACCATCAGCGTGATAATATGTAGCCTATATGTTGACCCGACCTGTTAGTAATATTCATACAAAATTTGAAGTAAATCCATGCAGTACTTTTTGAGTTTACCCCGGACATACATACAGACAAACAGACAAAAATTCTAAAAACTATATTTTTGGCTTCGATATCGATTATAGATCACGCCCCAAGTATTTTTAAAAAAGATTCAATGTACAGTTTTGACTTTCCTACGATTTTATTATATGTATAGATGTCTACCGACCAGTTTTAAATCTATATGGCGTCCTCCACCAGCATGAGTAGAATGAGTTGCGGTCGTGTCCCATCTAATTAAAACGGCTAAACTCACACCCGCGGTTTTGGACCTAGGGTCTCACTTTCACCATCAGCATAATTTGAACAAGTTTGCAGTCGCGTCTTATCTCGCACAGTATCCGAATTTCTCTTCTTGAATCAAATTTTCGTAAAATATTAATAAATAACAAAATGCCTAAACTGACGTCCAATTAGTTATATACAGGATAAATTTAGACCTATATGTGGTCCTTCTTGCGGTTTGCGGTCGCGTCTTGTCTCACGGTGAAACAAATATCCATCTTAATCTTAAATTATTCAAATTTCTTGAGACATTATCGACTAAACAATTTAAGTTGCTAAACGAGCGTCCAACCGGAATGACACCAAATTGTTTCGGACCAATTTGATGTGAGCTCAACTGTTTTAATTATTTAATATATAAAACTGAAATACCTTTAAACCTTTTTCTTCGTCTGCTTTATAAATTTTGATTAGACAAACGGCTGGTTTCCGAAACGCAATTTAATTTTAACAAGTAATTAATCTGAGTTTAACATATTTTTTACAAGCAAATGATATGTTAAATATAGATTAATTTTTGATTCCGTTTCGGAATCCGGCTGTAAGTCTTAAATATGCCATAAACTATAATATATTGTGTTTCTTTGTTTTCATCAACTTCAATGTGCATGTTCACAAAATTATGTGTAAAGGGCTAGGTTCAGTTTGATTATATTTCAGTATGCACATATTATATTATAAAAAGAGAAAAATTAAATTTCAGATAAATAATTTTGTTTTTACCTCAACATTTATAAGTCCTAAATGCCTTTGTATTGGACGCACTTAATTTCACACCAAACAAATATATTTATTTAATTTATTATAAATTAGAATCAATATTGCCGCCTCAATAATTATTACAAGCTAAACAAAGATTAGTTATGACACGAGAAGATTCTGAGAATCTAATCGTGTCAAGTTTCGTCTTTGTTAAATTCCCAAAGTTATCATTAGTACAGTGTCAGTGCTAAGCCACTTATATAGTTAATAATTTGAGTAGTAATTTAACTGAGCTAAACGACAAGCTGAATTGGAATCTGTATTAAATATAATCATTATTTTTTTAGTTTCATTCCCAGAAACTCACACTTACATTGTAGCGTACTAGCTATGTAGTAGCTATACCTTTTTGTGCGGCAAAATTGCTTTTTTAAGTCCCACAGTAAACCTGTTTATTTTATAAGGTAAATGCTTATTTTTTAAATTTATATGCTAAATAGGACATGAACTATCTGTGTATCAAATTTCATACAAATCAGTCCAATCATTGCGGCATAAATGATAGCCAAACATCAAAATATATTTATCTTTATGTTTTTAGCACTTTATCTACGCTTTTGCGTGATTTTAATGGTCTTTTTTTCGGCAAAAATTGTGCGGGTTTATCTAACACGAGCTATAAAATATTATTCGTCACTGATTGAAGTTATCTATTATCGCGGCGCTCAGCATCTTGCTACGATCGGACGCCAACCCCGTAATAATATGGGGTAAAACATATCGTACGTTATACCTTATGCTATAACGTATAGTATGTTATAGCATGGGGTAAAATTAGCGCCTGTATCGTAATGTACTATTTCAAATTTCTGCATTTACAAAACCAATGATATCATAATAATTATATGATACCATTAATTTTATATATTAATGGTTGACAGCTGATATACATTGCCAAACGATTCCTTCGCTAGAACCGTTTCCAAATATTTTCCCAGACGTAAAACACAAATAACTGTAGTTCATTGTAAATAAATATTATCTAATCACATTGCGTGTTGTTTTGGCTAGTTGTAGATACTACACACATATCTGATTACTGCGAACTTGATGTGAAAGAATGTAGTTTTGGATTTAAGTATTCGGGTTCTAAACTTGACACTAATGTTATATATATACTGTAAAACAAATCCCCATTTATTAAAAAATCTGTTTAGCGGAAAAATATACAAATATTAACAAAATATGTGGTTTTTATAAAAAAAATCAATTGACTCAGAAAATCTGTAATAAATATCAGAGAAATAGAATAATTACAATTTACCAATAATATATTGGGAATTGCTTTTAAAATATAAAAGTAAGAAATGCTTCAAAAAATTAATGATATTAGATTTTTTACCAGTATAACATAATAGCAAACAAGCAGATGGCTCCGGCTAGCATAATTCTACCGGCTACCTCCAAAACGGAACGTAATAATGACAAGCATTTACGTTATTGCGGCAGGAATAGGTATGGCGGTGGTACCATATACCCGGACGAGATGTTGCGGAACTCTAGCATCTAGTAGTCACGATGGTAGTGACATGTACAGCTAATCAGTCACCTTCTGCATCCTGTCTGGTAGAACGGCAGTTGGACTATTCTTCAAAGGAACCCGGACGAACACAGGGAAAAGATATTTTAATATCCATAAACGATTGTGATTTCCTTTTACTTTGATTTTTTTCACGTATTACTGGTGTCATTTTCTTGATTTTTTAATTTTAAGTATACTTGTGTAATTAATAAATTATTTTTTGATTCTTATTGTAATGACCTTGTCACCTGCTACATACGATACGTATCAACTTCATAAAATTCTGTTCTTCGGTGCAAATGACTAGAGAACGTCCAGTATAACTAATTTTATCCAAATACCATCTATTTGGCATCAAATAGATGGTATTTGGATGCACATAACCACACATACATTGACACTTTAATTTATACTTTAACGGAAGTGTATATTTCATGGTAATGAATATGGAAGTACATACTAATAATATAATAAATGCAGACGTCTGTCTGTCTATCTATTACTTAATCGATTTTGATAAAATCGGACATAAAATTTAACACCCTTGGTTCAAACATAGGGTATTTTTTTAAAATCGATCCCAAATATAAATAAATATAAATATAAATAAATATTCACGGGACAAATTGCACTTATTGATCTAACCCCAAAGTAAGCAAATTATTTGCTTGTGTTATGGGTGTTAGTCAACGATATTACTACATAGAAATCAATATATTATTATGTATTGATTACCGAAATATATTTCATAAGCACCTACACCCAGAAATACAAACATTTATGCTCATCACACAAATGCTTGTCCCCGTCGGGGATCGAACCCGAGCCCCGTTGATTGCGTAGTCAGGGTCGCTAACCACTGGACCAACGGGGCGAGCCCCAAAGGGACTGAAGTTAAGGCATGATAATTTTCTTCAGTTGGTGCTAATCGGAGGCGATGCTGCGCGGATCGGCTAGTAATTGTTATTAAAATTCTGGAATTGTCTTGAATCTCGTGCTACTTTATATTTCGAAATTATTAAAGTGAATTCTTTATTTTTTTCTACAGTTAAACTCTTCTCTGCCTAAAGTTATTTATCTCCAAATTATTTTTTGCCGTGAAACACTTATTTTACTTTCCACGTTTCTTATTTTTTAATCATTAATTTTGCATGTAATTATCATAAATAGGAATATAATCGCATCTCATATTCTGAGTTTGTAATTACTTTATTATAACATGTTGCAAAATTCTTCTCAATTAAATATTTTATCTTCAAATACTTTTACTACTTTCAAAACAGTTTTCATTGCGAATATATTGTTATTTTGTCATTCAAATAAAGTTACATAAATTGACATAAATTCAAACGTATTTAAATATAGGAATGTAAACTTTATAATTTTATGCATAGAATTATTAATTATATTGAAAAAAAATATTTATGACTTTATTTCTATATATTTTAGTGGCTTTATAGGTTTTATCATGGGAAATGTTCCGAGGAACTGTTTGGATTAATTCCTGCGGCCGAATTTCACCATCGGTTATCGCGACAAAATTTCAAATTTCATCCTCGCCATTTTGATGTCTGGAAATCCACAAGCGTGTAATTCTCGAGGCACTTCTCCTGTGTGGAACTAATTATCGGCAGTGATTTTTTCGAACGGTACGACTTAGGGGCCTTCAAAAATAGAATTTACTCATTCTTACAAGGCCGGCAACGCAACTGCAAGATCCCTGGTAGTGTAGTTGTCTATATGTGGCGGTAATCACTTACCGTCCCTATTCTATAAAAAAAGATTTATTATTCTATTCTTATATAATTCTATTCTAATAGAATAATTTATTATTCTATCTATTACTATTCTATAAAAATATATATTCAGCATTTAAATTTATTTGTTTTCTTCTTGCTATGTTCTTGTTGTTGTATTCTAAAACAATTGCATGGAGAAAATAAGAGTTAAGTATATTAAAAAGGGCATAATGTAGAAGAGTTTGAAATGAGCGTACATAATACTGCAGTGAGAGGAAAGACATGGCTGAAGAAGTGAAAAAAGCATTATCCTTTGATTTTAACGCAAAAAAGAAAGGTTAGTATAAGAATAACAAAAATAAGGTACAAAAGTTTAAAGTTGTAGGTACAGGGGAAGATTTACTGATATGATCAGATTGTTTGCTGCGGTCGCGATTGAAGCAGTGGTATGACCGAAGTTTAATGGCTAATTGCACTAACATTTTCTTAGCTTAGGACAATCCTAAATAATATAGTGTCACATTCTTTTCATTTAAGACAAGAAGTGACAGCATACTACTTAGGATTGTCCTAAGACAATGTTAGTGCAATCGTCCATAAGTGTCTCCGCAACCAGAATTATGAATGTGCATAAATCAAAATATGTCTCCCTAGATCATGATATGGTTTGATTGACTGATGGATTGATTCTCAGCATTCCCACGATTTATATTGTTAATTAATCTGTTCTATTCCAAAAGCATTTATAATTACAAGGTTACACAAGCTATTAGTTACAAAAAATATTATAAACTAAATTCTTACAAGTTGAAAAGATTTATTATCACTGATTGTGATTACCTTCTTAAATTTCCGGAATAACAATAATTTAAACCCGGTAATAAGATAAGTATGTATTATGGCCTGTTTACATGAGTACAAGTATAGAGCGAACGGATATTAAATTGTGTAATAGATCAAAACCTTACCTTTACATACAAGTTGGTTAAGGTCAGTATAGCTATAGCTTTTAAATTACTATTCATTTAATTGGCAATCAAGTTCACGAAAAATGTAATTATAAAATCATGTCTGATGTTAAATTCAAAGGTCTTTCCATTGAAATAATATCAAATCGATATTATAAACTTCGTGAATACATTTTTACGTAAAGCATAAACTCTGTACACCTTTTTAATAAAACTGTGCACTGAGGAGTGCAAAATCTGGCACAGTTAAAGTTTAAATAAGTATCTTCATGCCCGTATCCCCGAAGGGATAGGCAGAGTTACAATCACGATTAGCCGAAGATACTTGTTCCACAAATGTGATAGTTAGCAAGCCTATTTCCAATCCCGGGCAACTTTGTGTTTATCAGAAAACTGAAAAACACTTATTTTTAAGTGCCCGACCCGGAAATCGAACCCGGGGCCTCATGTGGTCAACGCAAACGCTGGACCACTAGACCACAGAGGCGGTTAAAGTTTATAGATAGAAAAAGCCTAGAAAGCTAATATTTTTGATTTGAATTTGATTTTTATTAGAATTCACCGCCCCATTCGTCGAGTAGTTATCGACCTTGCCTACGTAATCAATGAGGCTAAGGTTCGATTCCCAAAAGAATCAGGCATTTGTGTGATGAGCATAAATGTTTGTATTTCTGGGTTTAGGTGCTTATGAAATATATTTCGGTAATCAATACATAATAATATATTTATTTCTATGTAGTAATATCGCTGACTAATGCCCATAACACAAGCGAATAATTTGCCTACTATGGTGTGAGATCAATTCGTGTAATCTGCCTGTTGTTGGTTGATATATTATTATTGTTTTTATAATGTGCTATATATTATTATTTTTATATATATTATTATTTTTATAATGTGCATTCGAAACAAATTAAATAAGTAAAAAAATATTACACACACATTCACTTATCTATATTAATATTATAAATGCGAAAGTTTGGATGTTTGTTACTCAATCACGCAAAAAGTACTGAACGGATTTGAATGAAATTTGGCACACAGATAGGTAATGATCTGGAATAGCACATAGGCTACTTTTTATCCCGGAAAAAGTTTGTGATCCCGCGGGATTCACAAAAACTGTTATAATGCAGCGGGCTGCAAGCTGCAGCTAGTATATAATAATTTTGTTTGCGGTTAGTCACTTGTCAAACTAAGAAGAGATTATAATCTAGTCTATGATCAAACTGAGTCACAGTGTGTTTACTCTATGATTTTTTTGATAGTATTTATCCATTAGTTAATAGAATTACGATCTGGTTTCCACCAAAAAGCGATCGGTATTTTTTTTAACTTCCTATTCCATTACCGAATTTAAATTATTTATGTTAGTTATTACATTGAATTCAAACTTGATGAGTTTGTTCTGTGATTAGAAAAAATCTTCTTTTGTTTGGAAAAGTATGAATGAATGAATGAATGATAACTCTTTATTGTGCATATAATTACAGTAAAAATACATGCTTATTACAAATAATTTAAAGACAATTTAAAGAAAGTACATGAAGGCGGTCTTATCGCCAAAGAGCGATCTCTACCAGACAACCTTTGTTGATAAGAACATTTTAAGGTAGAGTAGGATATCCATAAAATATGTACTATTACACTTACAACAACTTAAGACTGTACATATATGCTATATCTATACATAACAATTGTGCTCTCACACATAAACAAAACAAAAAGCATAACAATACACACACATTGAAATTAAAATTTAAAATACATATTTTTATTATAGTATACTTTTTGTTTAGTCCCTTACAAATTTGGTAAAGACCTGGTCCAGTGTTCTATAAATAAAGTTAACTGGAAGTCTAAAGCGCCTCCGAGATACATGAGTAGATAAGGGGTCCGAGACAATCAAAGGTTTGACTTGAACACGTAGATTTTGGTTTAACTCAAACCATTTTGATCGTTTACATAGCTAGTTTGTAAGGTTTGTCAAACGTTTACGTGTTTGAAGCTTGTTTGATGTAATTACATATTTTTGCTGCGTTTGACGCGTTGTTTGACCATGTTCCGACGCGTTTGATCAAACACAGCTCAGTTTGCACTATATTTTGTAATGTGAGGTTGTGTGTGGTGAAAATGTCAAGCGAAGATTTTTTTTTTACATTTTAAGCAAGATATTAACGTAATAAGTGTAAGGAAATCGCGGTCCTTTTTGAGGACATTTCACTATTTATTTACGTTACACACAGAACCAAACTGTGCAGTGCCGTTTGATGAACATTCAAACCTGCACTAAACGGTATGATCAAACACGTAAGGTTTGAATCAAACCGTTTGACCGTCTCGAGGGCGCTTTAAATTTTAGTTGTTTAAAACAATTTGCTTTCTTAACAGTGTACAATGTGTAACTAAACTGTCAATTTGACAGTTTTGACGAGGCGCATTTCTAAAATGGTCGTAAATAAAGAATTAGTTGACTTCTCAAAAGTGACTCATCAAAGGGACAATTGGAATAAAAATATTTAATTTAATTTTATTTAATATTTATTAATATTCATTTCGAAGTCGCTTAAGCATCACGAAAGTTTTGTATACTTCTAAAAGAAAAAATCAACTTGTTTAGAAATTTCTAAACAAATTTCGATTTTAAATGAGTACGAGCTCATTATTTTGACGACTTTAATTACGAGTGATTTAGAAAAAAGAAATCCTCAAGTAAACAAATCAAAATCATATTAGGAGATGACTTGGTATATATTCTCGGTCTTTATGCATTTGTCATACAGCTTATATTAGCATATACTGAATAAGTTGTGCAGAGTATGCTCCGCGCTCGCGATTTCTATAAGAGGTCTGTACGCCACTTTCTCTTGGTGAAACTGTGTGTTTTTATCCATTGTCAGCACTAACGTTTCGATACGACGGTAATAACAGATTTCGAATTTTGTTTGAAACGTTGAAAGTATTTCAAATTTGTTGCATGAGCTACTTTGACGATGCAATTAATTGCAAATTGACAACAAAATATTAAGTTAGATGAAATAATATTATTTTTATCAACAAATAAAAAGATTTCTCTTGTATTGGAAGGCGACATCCTTTGCTTTTAGACACTAAAAATGCTAATAGAACGACGATATCCATGTGGCGAATTGATGACGATAATGCATAAGTTTACTGGCTTTATTATTTTTTAACTGGAACAAGCCACTGTCAATTACTTACGCTGTTGCGTCAGAAAAGGGTAAAACAGTGATATAAAACCCTGCTGAGACAAGAATTCTATTACCTTCTACAAACCCTTGGAAAGAAATTAATCTGCTATTCTGACAGAATGGCAGATGTATGCAGATGGTTTGTTGGCTTAGTCTTAATAGCATAACTTAGCAAGTTGAATATGAATATAATCACGCTGATTCCCTTGTTGCATGAGCAGAGTGAACTTAAAGTTAATAGACGTGCTCGTTTATCACGATTAAAAGTTTTAAACTGACTGACTCTCGAAAGAAGGTTTTCGATGCAGCTAAATTTTTCAAATATTTCTTTCCTCAAAACTCCAACATTTATGGACTATTTTAGAATATCATTCTTTGGGAGAATATACTTTCTTTTTGGTCTTATATAATATGGTAAGGATTCAACTAACGATTCCAAAGATATAGGAAGTTGGCAATCAGTTGTTGGAAGTTTTCTGTGTTAAAATTATGTTAATGACAAAATAATTGTATTAACGACAACGCGTTTAATATTGTATATATCAGCAAATAAAAATATCAAAATTCTAGTGACATGTTATTCACGTGTATATAGGATTTTTTTTATGTCATAAGATAGGAAACAAGCAGATGGGTCTCCTGATGGAAAGAATCAACCACCGCCTATAGACACCAAAGATGTTAATGGTGCGTTGCTATCTTGTGGCGAGGTCTAATGCCACATGCATAAGTTTACCGGCTACCTTACCCTCCAAACCGGAACACGATAGCGACAAGCACTAACGCTAATGCGGCAGGAATAGGTAAGGCGGTGGTACCAGACCCGGACGAGACAATGCAGAACTCTACCACCTAGTAGCCACGATGGTAGTGACTCGATAGCCAATCGGTCGCCTTTTACGACCTGCCTGGCAGAACGGCAGTTGGCCTATTCTTCAAAGGAGGCCGGGACCAACACGGCGACGGAAATGACTACTGAGGATCAAGATGGTTTTGTCTTTTGAGTAAAGATCTTACCATCCACAATAAAACACTAGTAGTTAGACGTAATTATTTGTCTAAGTGTTAATTTAGCAGTTTCGGCCTTATGTATCTTGGTTTCTTCAGTATAGTTTAACATACACCTAACTACAGACTGCTTGGGTGATATACACTACTTTACAAATGTGAGTTACCATTTAAATAAATAAATATTCACAGGACAAATTACACTTACTGGTCTAACCCCAAAGTAAGCAAATTATTTGTAGTTAAGCAAAGTAAGAAATTCATATATAAATACTAGAATATATTTAATAAACACCTAAACCCGGAAATACAAACATTTGTGCTTATTACACAAATGCTTGTCCCTGTCAGGGATCGTACCCGAGCCCCGTCGATTGCGTAGTCAGGGTCGCTAACCACTCGACCAACGGGGCGGTCAAAATCATTTAAAACTAATGAAATGGTAATAATCACAGAAGAACTGTATTATCGCTTTGGACTTTTCAGTAGGTGACGCTACAGTAATTTCGACCGCTTTGTCGTTAATAAAAAAATAATATTAATTACGATCGTTCAAAAAAATATCTTTTGTACGAATTAAGATTATATTCAAATAAAATCGCGAGTATTTGGTAAGATTTTGTATATATAACTAACCCAGATGTAGTTTTCAGAATGACTCTCGTTATTCACAACAAAGAACATAGAATATTAATGAAATATTTCCTTTCATAAATACTTTAATTATCAAAAACCTTGTGCCGATATTAATCTTAATTGTGGGCAAAGCTCGCAATTACCTTAATAATTGTAAAAAAATTAAACGTCAAGTTTGTCTTTTGCGTTTTAATGTTACACAATCCTTATGACCGGTTTTTAATGTAATATTTGACATTTTAATCAATAAGCATCCGTTTTACAAGGTTTGATTTTAAATAACCGCAATTTTAATATTCTAATTTGTTTTTATATAATTTGTTTGCGTTTATAAGCTGAGGAGGATTTTAGACATTTTTTATTTTAAGTGTAATATTTTCAGTAGATCTTAATTCCTCGTGTTGCTCAGTCAGGCAGTTCATAAGAAGTGAACATTTGGTTATGCGAGTCACTACCATCGTGGCTACGTGGTAGAGTTCTGCATTGTCTCGCCCGGATCTGGTACCACCGTCTTACCTATTCCTGCCGCAATATCACTATGGGTTTTTGGTTTGGAGGTCGTCAATTCAATTCAAAATGTCTTTATTTCGTAGGTAAAATTGTTATACTTGAAATATGTCAGTAATTAATAGTTTATGCTTAAAAGAAAAAGTTATTACAAAATACTTTAAAATATACTTAATTGGACACATAATCTCAAAAATACATAAAACTTTTGCATCTAGCAATAAGACCTCACCACAGGGATAACAACACATCATTAATATTTTGATTTCCATCATCTGTTTCCATTGGCTAGTTTGTCATGTTATATATAATATATAAATTAAGTAAGGTATAAGTTTATAAGCATAATATATAAGTTTATTTAAAACTATTTAAATGACCAAGGATTTGATCCGAGAAAACATTTGTTTATAGGCAATCTGATATCTTAATCACTTAGGCGATATTTCAGTAGAGTTTTAGTATATATAAAGTAATGTTTTTTTTATTAGACTAAATAATAGGAAACATAAATTGAACGCAATAAAACTGCAATAACCAACTTCCATCCTTCAATAAAAATTTAAATAAAACCAAACAGCAAGTATGTTTATATCAAATACAAAAAAAAATCCAAAACGGATAAAAAGTTGTCAAGCTTAACAAACATAAAAAAGAAATTTCTAAAACAGGCAGTCAAGTACTGAGTTGACAAAACTACAACTACAATAACAATATTCTCTTTTTTAGAAACTCGGTTAAGAAGTAAAATAGCAGCATCGTATAAACAAAGCACAAAAGTTTGTTTAGAGCGCTCTTTTTTTCTCAGAACGAAAGAGTTCAACGATGTCACTGCGCAGCTTTTTGAGCTAATTTAAGTGTTGCGACGTTATTTGCATTAACTGCAAATTAAAATTATGGTTAACGGAAATAAATTTATTATCGATATATACAGTAATACTGCAACATCTGATTTTTAATCTCCTAAATCTCCGAAGTTCTTAATCAGAGCTTTACCAAATTTATATGAAACCAAATGGAATGTGTATTCTGCCAAATAAAAAAATAATAATTTTCCATATCCGTTTATATGCGAGTATTAGAGTTATCCAGGAACATACTTTTATAATATGTAAACAATTCAAGAATTCAGAGACCTTTCCTTGCTTAGAAGACTTAGTATTAAATATTCTCGTAATAATTTTGGGAAAAAGGTTCGACCATGGCCGATCTATTGCGGAATAGGCAAAGGGCAGCAAAATTCTAGACTCTCACATACACAACGTTTAATCAATGTTTCAGATAGAAATCGGTTGTTATCTACATCTTTGAGTTTGCAAAATTTTAATCAATATCATTTTTGATTTGCAACTAGTATTCCCAACAACTTTACATTATTTTCCAAGACACAAATGTGGTAACACACCATTAATGTCAAGGCAAATTTTTCTAACTGCTTTGCTTTACTCAAAAATCAAAGCCAAGATCACAATGTGAGTGGAACAGGCTAACTTCTCCATTACAAGAAGGCAGTTTATAAATGGAGTATTAAAAACATATTTTACTTTTAAAATAGCAGGCAAGCGGCCAACTAAAATATATGCTAATTTCTATATTGCAGCCGTCATGGATCAAACTTGTTTGAATATTTTTTTGTCAGCAACTTTACCCTTCAAACTTAAACACGATGGAAACAAGAACTGAAATAATCGCAACAGAAAAAGATAATACTGATACAGTCTTGTTTTTCCTTCCAATTTGTACTTCGCGGATTGACGCAAGTTTCTATAACCTAGTATTTACGATACAAGTGAAAAGTTTAGCTAAAAGCTTTTATGAATTGCCCAAAGCAAATAAATAATTCCTAACGGCCTAGAGGCGACGTAATAAAAATGCACTCTGACTTATTTCATTTTTATATTAATTAATGTAATTAAGTAAGAAGTAAATTTTTAATGTTAATTATTTTACAAAGCTATATAGAATTCACTTTTGTTCTTGACCTAATCTGATTGTTATAAATTCTAATATATTATGTAGTAAAAATATTTTTTTATTATATATTATTTGATGTATATAATTATATGAATTCTGAATTCACTTTTTTAAATAAATTTGTTTCTTGTTCGATAACTTAGGATCTTTCATAGTTTTGATAACGAATCAATTAAATACATTATATTTCATCCAAATATTTTACCTATAATAATTAACTTTCACTTTTTAAATTTATTCATTAGTTAACCTAGTAACAAACGTTTCTAAAAACTTTAATTTGCCTGCATTCCGCTTAGTTATGAAACATTAAAATAAATTATTTATGTAAGTTGTTAGTTGCTTACAAATATTTTTTTCGTTAAATTTTTATTACATCTTTTGTTACGAAAATACAAGATGTCGACATACTTTCTATGATTTGCATAAAACGGAAAAAAGTTTTCATTAATTTTAGATATATTTTTTTCTTATTTTAGCAAGAGATTACTTACCATTATGCCTTATCCGCAAAAATCGTACACTACAAATTACTAAAACCACAAACACAAAAGTACGCACGAGTACAGTCAGTCACAGAAATCACGGAAATTACACCAAGGAGAGAACAGTCCACTCAATTACATACAAAAACTGTCGTACTAAATCCGTTCTCTATTAATAAACATGTCTGTCCTTTCGTCTGTCACTGTAGAGAGACGGTTGTGGACTGAATGTTCGCCGAAAGTGCGGCGTTTCGCCCCCGTCGTTACCGATTCAAAAGGTGTGCGTATGCGGCGGTCTTACCAGCTAACTGTCTTGATACTTTGATGTGAATATTAATTAGATAAAAATGAAAGTGATTTCTTAGGGCGTTGTTTATTTCCTTTCGATTAATGATATAATTTTCTTGTGTATTTTGATACTTTTCTTTAAGATTGCGTTACAATTCTACATAACAGGTGTCTAGGGGCAACAGAATGGAAATTGATATCCGCATCATAAGAAGCTTTTGTTTTAAGCCAATTTATTTTATATTATAATCTTATCTTAATAAACCAATGACATGCTATGTTGAGTAAAAGCTTTTTCTCCTGTCAGTGGAGTGACAGTATCTTTTTACCGAGACTTTTTTGAACGTCAAAATGATTTAGATTTCATCTGAAAATGACCTCCAGGTTACCCCGTTTTGGTCCGGGCTCTTTTGAATTAACTATCTACCATTCTGCCAGGCAGGTCGTAAAAGGTGACTGATTAGCCATACGAGTCTACCATCATGACTACTAGGTGGTAGAGTTCCGTAAGGTCCGTAACTATTCCTACCGCAATAGCGTCAATGCATGTCGTATCATGTTATAATGTTGAGGGTGAGGCAGCCGGTAGTAGTAGGGATTCGTTGGTTCCCGACCACCCGGGTCGTTGGGTCTGGATCCCTGTTTCTGTCCCACCTGTGTTTCTGACCCACTTGGTGGTCGGTCAAAACTAAAAAAAAAAAAAAAAAAAAAAATTTGGTGTCAAAATGGGGGTTTCCGGGTACGCCCGATCGATTGCAAGCATCCGTTTTTTGATATCTCGCACGGTTGCAAAGTTAGCATTCCTGGCTCTCCTTCGTTATCTAATCACCTCATTATCATTAAGCTCGAACGCCCGTCACACAATCGCACTATTAAAAGCTCATTAGGACGTCTCGCATTGCGTATCACTTGCAACTCATGAATATGGAATAAAATAAATATCATCAAGCTGATTCCCGTGCCGAGAAGGCAGAGCGAGCGTCTTAACGTTCCACTGCGATTCACCTGTTCAGCGGACAAAAGCACGATTATGGCGATCATTCTATTATCATTTTAGCAGCCTGTAACGACTTTTACTTTTTTTTTTTTTTTTTTTTCATAGTAATTTATATCATTAACATCGTGAGTACTGACTAGTTGGTGAGTTCTGCAACGTCTCGACCGGGTTGAGTACCACCACCTTGACCCATCTTATTACATACATCATCAGTGCTAGTCGCTGTGGTGGTGCTATTATTACTGGGTCTGTGTGCTTATTAAATATATTCCAGTACTTGTATGCATGTAAAAAAGTATCTTCACGGCCATATCCCCGAAGAGGTAGACAGAGGTACAACTAATGCTCCCACGATTAGCCGAAGATACTAAGTTCCACAACGTGATAGGTGACAATCCCGACCCAGGAATCGAACCTAGGACCTCATGTGGCAAGCATCGACACCGCACCATTATGCCGCAGAGGTGATTTGTTTGAATGTATTTATTTAGTGTTGTTGACAAACACCCATATTGCATGATGTCTGGGCTAGCAGGATCGGTCACTTCCGGTATCAAAAGCTTCACATGCTCTTAAGGTATGTGGGTGTTTCGCAATACACAAGTATGAACTTCACTAACGATTCATTGGAATGTTGTATCATAATTGCTAATGCGAATGTGATGAGCAACAAGATTTGTAACAGAACGTGTTCGCTAATGTTAATTGCTTAAAACTTCCTATATAAACCTTGGATGAAAGCACATCTACAATATATCAAATAATTATTTTAACAGAGATAGTGCTACATTATTGTAACGTGTGTGTGTGTGTTATTGTGTTCACGTGCTACTTCGATAATATGGATGTAAGTATCTCATTTATTGCTCTTATAATATCTTATATATTAAATATGTGTAATGAATGTAGATATAATATTTTTGTCGTTTCATATTTTTACAATATTATTCATGTATTTCACCGGAGAGGAAAGTATACTTGTATGATGAACGTACACATATTTTTTCAGATTTGGTTAGAAAATAATATTTATACCTACATGCACACACAGAAATGATGTATGTGTTAAATCTATACATATGTGTACTACATGTATACTGAACAGAAATTTTACCTAAATATATTCAGTCGTTAAGGCGTGTAAGAACTTGTAACAAATATACACGCACAAACTTTACATTTATAACATAGTATTAGGATTTTACGTTAGCTATGTCGTAGTGTCTAATATTTGGTATTATGTCCTTTACAGAATTCCTCGAGCATCCTTGAAGAGAACACTTTAAAACATTATTATTATCCACTGTCTGACGACGACGAGTCAGATTTACAATTGACACAGCCATTGAAAATAAAAAGAACACGTAGCAGCAGCAGTTTGGACGACCTATTTGAAAAGCCAGCCAAAAAGAAGAAAAAAATGTCGTCCTGCGTTGGAAGGGCGTCTCGAGATGGTGGAATGGCATACATATCAACCAATACCGACGATGGGGCGCAAGCCACACACTTTGTAAAAATAGAAGTTTACGATCTAAAAAAACTGGCGAGGATACCCCCAACTGATCATTGGAAACATGCAACCACTCGGATTAAATATTATGCGGCAAGTCATAGGCTCAACAAAATCAATGAAGTGATCTATGATATATCTAAGGAAATAGCCGATGCACCTGACGTAAAAAAATATCACTTCGACAAAAATACTTGATATTGTTCTTTCAATGACTGATTTTTTAAGTATGCTATTGTATAAAGTTTCAATGTAATTAGAGATAATAATGTGATTGGTGATTAATTTTAGTCATCAGTTAACAATTTTAAAAGAATTTTAAAGGTCTTTAGTTAATGAAGTGGGCGTGGAAAGGTGCCATATATATAACAGCGTTGCACTAAACAAGTGCTATTATTGTATATTTTAACGCAGTTGTCGTACAACCAACTGTAAAAATGTCTTTTATAAAAAGTTTATATTTTGAATTAAGTAACGATACTTTAGTTGAGTCACTATATGATTCGTGCTACGATGCTGAACTATATGAAATATGTTGCAAAGTAGAGAAGGAACAAGCTCAATGTAAACGTAAATCTGAAGATAATTATCAAAATGGCAATCATGAAAAACATCGCCGAATCAATGAAGATGAGTTTTGTCATGGTCACCGAAATAGATCACAGCCTTTCGTTGACTCTCAATATTTAGACTCAGAACTCTACAACATGTGTGAAACTATTGAAAGGTAAACGCAATTTATTGTTATATGAAATATTATTATTTATATACCCGCTATATGCAGTTTCTAAATTATTAATAAATTTTCAGTACTTTCATCCAAGTGGGTTGTGGAGAACCAGGTGCAATACCATCTACATCTAAAGATCATACATTTCATAATATAGAGACATCGATTCAAGAATGTACACCATCTACTGTGAAAATGATGAAGTGTACTACTTGCAACGTTAATGTAAAAAAAAGGTATTTTTCCAATCATGTTAATAGTCATTTACATAAAAATAACTTATTTAAATTGAAACACTCCTTGGAAAACGTAGATATAATTGAAACTGCATTTAAAGACCGATTACTAACATATAGGATAGGTACAAATTCTTCCAAGGATTTTACAACCCCGGAATTATATTTTTCTTCAATCAATAACAGTGTTGTGCAACTACTCTCCGAATGTATAAAACAATTTACTACATTTAAGGTTAATTTTATATTGCGGGGGAGTTTTATTCAGCAAACGAAAGATTTAAAAAATTCATTTGATTTTCAGACTTCCAACTATATTGTTTGTATGAGTACTGATGTTAATGAACTAATTACATCTGTTTATAGTATCTTAACCAATAAGATTAGTGAATTTGAAAGGAAAGATAGTGGTTGGAGCCTTCAACACCTGACCGAATTAGATTTGAATGTAGGAAAGTTTAATCCCTGTCGGGGTAGTTCTTTTATTGAGCTTCCACGTGACATACGTTCTAAAAAGGCAGTTATTAATGTGAAAAACACAGATGTTCTTTGTTTCAAATGGGCAATTCTCTCCGCTTTATATCCTGCACAAAACCATTCTGATAGAGTCACTGCTTATAGCCAACACTCTAATAAATTAAAATTTAATCAAATAGCATTCCCAGTAAAATTACGTGATATTTCAAAATTTGAAATTTTAAATAATCTAAGCATTAATGTTTTTGGTTTAGAGTACAGTAAAAAAGAAAAAAAATATATCGTAGTTGGGCCTTTACACCATACAAAACAACGTAGACCTGTTCACGTAAATTTATTGTTATTAACACATGGCAACACTAATCATTATTGCTACATTAAAAACTTATCTCGTTTATTGTCAAAACAAGTTACTAATCGAAACAATGCAATTTTTATTTGCGATGGGTGTTTACTATTCTTTACTAAGAAAGATGCTTTAATGAATCACCAAAAAAGTGACTGTATGCAAATCCGTACGGAAATTCCATCCGTAAATGCTTTAAGGAAGGATTGGTTTGGTACATTAACACACAGCAATAAGTTAAAATTTGAAAGCTATCACAAAAAACTAAAAATTCCATTTGTAATATATGCAGATTTCGAATCATTTTTAAGGCCAATTTATAGTTGTTCGAATAATCCATGTGCATCACACACAGAAAATGTACAGAAACATGATGTATATAGCTTTGGTTATTATATTAAATGTTCATATGATGATAGCATTTCAAAATATGTATCTTATAAAGGAAATGATTGTGAGTGTGTATTTATTCAGAGTTTAATTAAAGATTTAGAAAACATTTTAGAACGTAACACTTTCCGCAAATCACCAAAACCACTATCTGAACAAAATGTAAACTTTACAACACATGATAGTAAATGTTACGTTTGTGATTTAGATTTAAATTGTGAAGATTTCACCGTGTATGATTCATATACCGGCGAATTTAAAGGTTTTGCACATACAATTTGTGGTAAGAAATATGTAACGCCTGACTTTGTACCAGTCATATTACATAACATGAGCCATTATGATGCTCACTTTATAGTCCGTGCTTTACACGTAGTTGAAGGTAACATTCAAGTAATACCACAAAACAAAGAAAAATACATATCTTTTTCAAAAACTATAAAGATCAACAATCGTAGTATTAGTATACGATTTATAGATTCTTTAAAGTTTATGTCCAGTAGTTTAGAAAAATTATCTCAAAACCTAAATAATGAACAATTTATTGAATTACGTAAAAACTTTCCAAATAATGAGGACTTTGTACGTGTAAAGCGAAAAGGAATTTATCCGTATGAACAAATGCAATCATTTCATTCTTTAAATTTAACAACGTTACCCCCTAAGGAAAGGTTTTATAATTCAATGTCCGATTCTAATGTGTCAGATGAAGATTATAAACATGCAAAGGACGTGTGGCAACATTTTAAATGTAAAAATATGGGTGATTATTCCGATCTATATTTAAAAACAGATGTTTTATTGCTGACCGATGTATTCGAGAATTTTAGAAATGTATGTTTAACTACTTACTATTTGGATCCATGTCACTATTACACAGCACCAGGGTTAAGTTGGGATGCCATGATGAAATTAACAAAAGTGGAATTGGAGTTATTAACAGACTTTGAGATAATTTCTTTTTTAAAATCAGGTATACGAGGTGGTATTTCACAGTGTAGTAATCGCTATGCTAAAGCAAACAATCAATACATGGAAGATTATAATAAGGAACAACCTGATTCCTATCTGATATATTTGGATGCCAATAATTTATATGGGTGGGCAATGTCACAATATCTTCCAATAAATAACTTTGAATGGGTAGATGTCAACACAAAATTCGATGTTTCTGACGATTCTGATTATGGATACATAGTAGAAGTAGATTTGGAATATCCTGAAAACCTACATGATACTCACTCAGATTTACCTTTATGTCCTGAACGTATTTGCACAGACCAATCTATTCACCCCAAATTAGTAACAAATTTAAATAATAAAACAAAATACGTAATTCATTACCGAAATCTTAAACAGTGTTTGTCACTGGGCTTAATACTTAAAAAGGTTCATAGAATTTTAAAATTTAGACAAAGTCCTTGGTTAAAACAATACATAGATCTTAACACATCTCTTCGAACTTTATCAAAAAATGAGTTTGAAAAAGATTTCTATAAGTTAATGAATAATTCAATATTTGGTAAAACGATGGAAAACATAGAAAAAAGAGTTGATGTTAAGTTACTTACCCATTGGGAAAATCTTGGAAAGACCCAAGGAGCTCAATCACTTATTGCACGTCCCGAATTTCATAGTCTTTCTATATTTTCCGAAAACTTAGTAGCTGTTCAACTCAAAAAGGTAAAACTTGAATACAATAAACCAATATATCTCGGATTTTGTATACTGGATATTTCAAAAACCTTAATGTTTGATTTTCATTACACCTATATGAAAAGTAAGTTTTTAAGCCCAAAATTACTGTATACTGATACAGATAGTTTAATATACCAAATATATACGAAAAACTTTTACAGTGATATTAAACCAGATTTAGAAAAATATTTCGATACTTCAGATTACCCGAAAAATAATATTTATAATTATAACCTGATAAACAAGAAAAAAATCGGGGTTTTCAAAGATGAAAATAATGGGCAAATATTTCGTGAATTTGTTGGGTTGCGATCAAAAATGTATTCAATGATAGTTGATAATAAATTAATAACTAAAGCTAAGGGTGTTAATAAGAGTGTTACTAAGAAATTAACATTCAAAGATTTTGAGTCCTGTTTAATGAATAACACAATCAAATTAGCGGAAATGTATAGATTCAGATCGATTAAGCACATAGTTTTTACTCAAAAAATTAATAAGATTTGTTTGTCTTCTAATGATACTAAAAGGTATTTAATACCTAATTCAACAGACACCCTCGCATGGGGGCATTATTCAATAAGATAATTTAAAGAAATTGTAAATATTTTTGTTTGTAATTTGTAATAAATGTAACGTAGTTTTAAGTATTTTTAATATTTGTAACTGTAGTTTTAAGAATATAAATTCCGTAGCACTTAAGTGATATGACATATTTTGTATAGTAATAAGTTTCTTTCTATAAAATAAATAAATAAAATAATTTATGTAAAAATATGTATAGTATAAATGTGTTCTGAGCAATAAATTTATTAGTATATAAAGACTCTGTTTTATTTCTTCATATGCCATTTTAAATTATTGTTTATAAAGAGGTAGACGTTTAATATAATACGGAATAAAAATGATTCACTTTATTCATCCATTCACATCGATAGTGGCTGGACCTAGTGGATGTGGAAAGTCTAACTTTGTTTCAAATTTTTTGACTTACATAAAAGATATATGTGATGTCAAGTTTGATAAAATATTATGGTGTTATGATGAAATGCAACCACTTTATAATAGAATAGATGTGACATATATCCAAGGAATACCTGATATGAATATGTTTAATGGGAAACACCCTCAATTACTCATTATCGATGATCTTATGAGAGAATCGGATGGTCGTATAGTTGATATCTTCACGAAAGGAAGCCACCACAGAAATTTAAGTGTATTTTACATAACCCAAAACTTATTCCATCAGGGCAGAGGTCAGAGAGATATTTCTCTAAATACCAGCTATCTCATATATTTCAAAAATCCTCGAGATAGGACACAAATAAAACATTTGGCCCGTCAGGTGTTTCCCGACAATCCAAAATTCGTGGAAGAATCTTACAGAGATGCTACTAATGAGCCTCATGGGTATTTGATGATAGATTTAAAACAAGCTACGAATGACGCATATCGGTTTAAGACGAAAATATTTCCCTTAAATGAACATTGTATAGTGTATGTACCGAAAAAAGGATTTAAATACGATTTGAACGATGAGATTCTTAATAGTATCCGATGAATGGTGTCGGTGAAACAGCGTCTACTGCAAAGTCCAGTAGAAAAATTTTATACACTTTTAAATCAAAATATCGCAAACTTTTAATACAATCTTACAGTGATAATGAATTAGATCTTATTTGTGAAAACCTTTATAAAATTTTTGATGGAAAACTTGCAGATGTCACTAAGTCTTCGGGTAACATTCTGCAGTGCAGTTGTTTTTTGATACCGTTTATAAACTATTTTACACCTTAAAATTTCTCAGTGTAGAGCTATGTCGAAAAGAGTGAAGACACATCAAGATTTATTAAGAGCTTTACATACACTGAAACCCAAACATCGTACAGCCTTATTAAAAGTCTGTAGCGATGAGGAAATAAACTGTATTTGTGAATGTATTTATAATGTTCTGAATGGTAAAATAATATTGAAGGAAACAGAAAAGTCTAAATTAAAGAAATATAAAAAGCTGTTGCGTTTGCTAGTGTCGAAGGGTAAACATAGGTTAAGAAAGCGAATCATTATACAGAAAGGTGGGGCTTTTCTTCCTATTATTCTTAGCACAGTATTAAGTGGATTATTGAATTACATAATAAATAAATAAAAACAAAATGGATACTACAAAGAAAATGATATTGATTGAACCAGACGCATTGGAGCGACTAAAGAAAAGAGAAAATATTTCTGATGATTCTTTGTCAAGATTAGACAAGGAAATGCAAAAAATATTAAAAAGTAAAATTGATGATCGTGAAAAATGGTCATTATACCTCCAAGAATTACAGAAATACTTACACTTAATACAAGAAGATAAAAAACCTTTAAAGTTACCTATCACAATTGAAGAAGTTAAAGACAACACAAGCGAGAAGCAGATGATTCCATTTGTAAAAGAGTTATCACCAGTTCAGGACGTACAGACACCGGAATCTCCGGATATATTACTAAAACACTACACGGCTGATTATTTGAAACGACTTATTCCTAAAACTTACAAAAAGAAAGGTAGCATTCTTTTAGATACTCTTTATAAAAATAACGATAAAATTTCCTGGAATGATGATGGTACTGTTGTGATCAACAAAGAACATTTACCTCAAAGCAATATAATAGATCTCATAAATATAACTCTCCGACCCTTAAAATATAAACCTGATGGGTGGGAAAAGTTTGCAAAAGCATTAAAAGATATTAAAGTACCACTAATATGTGTTGGTAATCCTGAAATAAATAAATTCATGAATGAATTGTATGTAGAAGATTTTCGTCTTAATACTCCTACAAAACTAAATACACCGAAATTATCTAAACCAGGAAGAAAAATAGATTGGGAAAGATGGACACCTTATTAGATATACATAGTACTTACTATGATATAGCAAATCCGGCGGGATATAGTAGTGTAAATGCATTAACTAGAGCAATGAAAGGTAAAATGAATCGAAAACAAGTTCAAGAATGGCTGCAAAAACAGGAAACTTATACTCTTCATAAACCTATAAAAAGAAAATTTCCAAGAAACAGATATATCTTATCAAACTTAAATGAACTCTGGCAAGTAGATTTAAGTGATATGAGAAAGTATAGTCAATATAATGATGGTTATAATTATATTTTGTGTGTTATTGATGTATTTAGTAAATATGCATTTGTTAGACCCTTAATTAAAAAGAATTCACAATCAATAAAAAATTGTTTTGAGAGCATATTTTGCGAGGCAAAGGCCACACCTAGTCACATACAATCGGATAAGGGAACCGAATTCGTATCAAAAGATGTAAGACAATATTTAATGAATAAGAATATTAATTATTACACAACGAATAACCCTGATATTAAGGCTAGTATAGTGGAAAGGTTTCAGAGAACTCTCAAAACGAAAATGTGGCGATACTTCACCCACAAAAATACATATAGATACATAGATATATTGCAAGAATTAGTCTATTCCTATAATTATAGTTTTCATTCAACTATAAAAATGCGCCCAGTTGATGTTAATTTTAATAATATAATGACTGTATGGCGTAATATCAACGAAGGACGATTACAGGGGAAAAAAATGGTACACAATAATCAGGATCCAAAATTAAGTATAGGCGACTACGTTAGAATTACTAAATATAAGCATATATTTAAAAAAGGCTATGAGACTAATTGGAGTGATGAATTTTTTATAGTGGCCTCGGTAAAACGTAAGCCTGTATTGATTTATACCATAAAAGATATTCTAAACGAAGGAATTGTAGGTACATTTTATGAGAATGAATTACAAAAAGTTTCTTATGACCCCACATCGTATTTTAAAATTGATAAAATAATAGGTTCACGTTATTCTGGAATCAGAAAAGAAGTGCTTGTGAAGTGGGTAGGTTATCCGAATAAATTTAATACTTGGGTTCCTATATCAAATTTAAAGAAAATATAATGGATAATAGTTTTTATTTAACGTTACTTAGTAACAGCTCCATGGGCTACTTTCCAGAAAACACAACAGCAAACTTCTTCACTAAACTACCTAAAACCATTAAGCTAGAAGGAGAATGGGTGGTCGGTCTAGTTGAATGTCACTATCCGTGTAGTATGTTAAATGTACAGGATCATGAAAATGTAGTATACATTTCTAAAAAAGTATATTTACCCGATTCAAAAACAGATTATGCTAACGTTGAATATAAATCCCATATACCAGCAACAAACTACGAAAATATTAGTAACTTCTTAAACGCATTCAATGCAAATCCTTTATTAAATGGGAAAGTAAAGTTTCAACACGATGAAATATCAAGACTTGTCGCCGTAACAAATATGACAAGTAACATTACTCGAATAACAGCTAACCCCAAATTGTCACTTCAACTTGGGTTCGAACCCAATACAAATTTTGTTAGGCAGAATATTGGTAAGTATCCAATAAACTTACATTTAGGTCTACCGTCACAACTATTTATTTACTCCGATATAGTACATCCACAGATAATAGGAGATGTAATGTCATCTTTACTGAGAATAATTCCATTAGATCCTACGAAATATATTTATGGAGCCTACAAAATTAATGTATTTTCTCCTGCACACTATCTTCCTGTTTTACGTAGGGAATTTGATGTGATAGAAATTGATATAAGAACGAGCATTGGTGAAAGAGTACCATTTCAATTTGGAACCTCATGTATTAAGCTTCATTTCAAAAAAATAAGTTCTTAATATTACATTAAATATATAAAAATGGTATGTCCCTATCATCACTATTACTCTGCACAAGCAGGATCTGGTGTAGGTATAATTTATAAAGGAACACCATATCAACGTGGACATGGCATAGGGAGTTTTCTAGGGGGTTTATTTAGGTCAGTATTTCCAATTTTAAAAAGTGGCGCAAAGGTTCTTGGAAAAGAAGCATTAAATGCTGGAGTTGGTCTTCTAAGTGATTTAGTTGGAGCTCAACCTCTTGATGAATCGATAAAAACTCGATTCCGAACCGCTACTTCTAATTTAAAAAGAAAAGCTGATGAAAAACTCGACTCCATAATGGCAGGATCCGGTTATAAAAATAAAAGGCAAAGACTTAAGTCTATCACTCACAAGAAGACATCAAAACAAAGAAGAACTCTTAAAGGAGCTCTCAAAAATAAAAAAGATATTTTTGGAAATTAAAAATGGCGTTCCTACACAATAATTCTTGTGAATGTGTGAAATCAGAATTGGATATCTTTGCTTTACCGACAACACAAACAAGTATAGAGAGTGGTCAATGGATGCAATATCGTCCGATATCATCGCTAACTGATGATGGCCCTATCGAGTTTTTAATACCTGGTGCTGGTGATGAATATATTGACTTATCACACACAATGATTAGTATCAGTGCACGAATAGAAAATATTGATTCATCAAAATTAGCTGTCGATGCCAATGTTGCACCTGTAAATAATTGGCTACACTCGCTTTTTAGTCAGTTGGATATTTATTTAAATCAGAAACTTGTTTCTCCACCAAATAACACATATGCATATCGTGCGTATATAGAAACTTTATTAAATTATGGTCCAGCAGCGAAAGCTTCCCATCTTACCTGTGGTTTATGGTATGAAGATACTCCAGGAAAGTTTACTTCGTGTGACGCAACTAACGAAGGATTTGCTAAGCGACAGCAACTATCAAAGCAGAGTTCAACTATTGAAATGATAGGTCATTTACATGGTGATATATTTAATCAAGGGAAATTTTTAGTTAATGGTATTGAAATGCGGTTAAAATTAGTTCGTTCGAAAGATTCTTTTAATCTCATATCGTCCACAGTAGAAAATAAATTCAAAGTTAATATAATAAATGCTTCGCTCATAATCCGTAAAGCAAGAATCAATCCATCAATATTACTTGCACACGAAAAAGTACTAGCAACAACCACAGCTAAGTACCCAGTTGCTAGAGCTGAAGTAAAAGTATTAACTATTCCATCTGGTGTTCAAGGGAAAGTTCTTGATAATGTATTTCTTGGGCAAATGCCTAAAAGGTGTATTATAGGATTCGTTAGCAATAAAGCATTTAATGGCAGTTTCGAAACGAATCCCTTCGATTTTAAACACAACAACCTCAATCTGCTTAGTGTATATGTAGATGGACAGCAAATACCACCGAAAACATTAACTCCCAATTTTTCCGACAATGCTTTTACCAGCGTTTATCATACATTATTCTCTGGGACCGGTATACACTTTTTAAATGAAGGTAATTCGATATCTAAAGAAGCTTTTGCAAACGGGTACTGTCTAATGGCTTTTGATATGACTCCAGACTTAAGTGCAAACTCTACAACTCATTGGAATTTAGTAAAACGTGGAAGTGTTAGAATAGAAGTACGGTTTGAAGGCACTTTGTCATCAACTGTAAATTGTATAGTATATGCAGAATTTGATAATGTTATAGAAATAAACAAAAATAGAGAGGTTATTATAGATTATAATAGCTAATCTTAATTTTAATTAATTTATGAAATTGTACTTATATATTATATTGCTAGTGTATTTACTGTCAATTTCATTCAGCATATCTTTAAAAATAGACGTTTTTAAAAATTAAATCCTATGATGGATTCTATAGAAATCCAAAAGTTTCTGGTTATGGTTAATGGTAGCTTAAAGCTTAATGTTTTTGCAGCTAATCGTATACCAGTACATGTTAGCTTACCCTTTTATTCTATATCAAATTTAGATCCTGATACAAAGCCTGGTTCTCATTGGGTAGCAATATGCATTGATAAACATGGTGTTGGGGAATATTTTGATTCTTTCGGGAGAAAGCCAACTGGTTATCATGAGTCATTTTTGGTAACAAATTGTAAGAAGTGGAATTATAATAATAAAGTAATTCAAAATTGTTTTAGTTCTATGTGTGGAATTTACTGTCTAGTTTTTATATATTTCAGATATTATGGAGTATGTATGTTTAACTTCACTAATATGTTTACTACTAATACTGTTATTAATGATAAAATTGTAAATAATTTGTTTAAATACTTTTTCTGTAATAAAATATAATTGATAAAGAAATTTCGTTGTATTATTTTACCCTGTATGTCATAGGAATACAAAAAAAACAAATGGGATAACAAAAATAAAACCTTTATTTAAGTATTCAAGTATTAATTACATTATTATCTCTAATTACATTGAAACTTTATACAATAGCATACTTAAAAAATCAGTCATTGAAAGAACAATATCAAGTATTTTTGTCGAAGTGATATTTTTTTACGTCAGGTGCATCGGCTATTTCCTTAGATATATCATAGATCACTTCATTGATTTTGTTGAGCCTATGACTTGCCGCATAATATTTAATCCGAGTGGTTGCATGTTTCCAATGATCAGTTGGGGGTATCCTCGCCAGTTTTTTTAGATCGTAAACTTCTATTTTTACAAAGTGTGTGGCTTGCGCCCCATCGTCGGTATTGGTTGATATGTATGCCATTCCACCATCTCGAGACGCCCTTCCAACGCAGGACGACATTTTTTTCTTCTTTTTGGCTGGCTTTTCAAATAGGTCGTCCAAACTGCTGCTGCTACGTGTTCTTTTTATTTTCAATGGCTGTGTCAATTGTAAATCTGACTCGTCGTCGTCAGACAGTGGATAATAATAATGTTTTAAAGTGTTCTCTTCAAGGATGCTCGAGGAATTCTGTAAAGGACATAATACCAAATATTAGACACTACGACATAGCTAACGTAAAATCCTAATACTATGTTATAAATGTAAAGTTTGTGCGTGTATATTTGTTACAAGTTCTTACACGCCTTAACGACTGAATATATTTAGGTAAAATTTCTGTTCAGTATACATGTAGTACACATATGTATAGATTTAACACATACATCATTTCTGTGTGTGCATGTAGGTATAAATATTATTTTCTAACCAAATCTGAAAAAATATGTGTACGTTCATCATACAAGTATACTTTCCTCTCCGGTGAAATACATGAATAATATTGTAAAAATATGAAACGACAAAAATATTATATCTACATTCATTACACATATTTAATATATAAGATATTATAAGAGCAATAAATGAGATACTTACATCCATATTATCGAAGTAGCACGTGAACACAATAACACACACACACACGTTACAATAATGTAGCACTATCTCTGTTAAAATAATTATTTGATATATTGTAGATGTGCTTTCATCCAAGGTTTATATAGGAAGTTTTAAGCAATTAACATTAGCGAACACGTTCTGTTACAAATCTTGTTGCTCATCACATTCGCATTAGCAATTATGATACAACATTCCAATGAATCGTTAGTGAAGTTCATACTTGTGTATTGCGAAACACCCACATACCTTAAGAGCATGTGAAGCTTTTGATACCGGAAGTGACCGATCCTGCTAGCCCAGACATCATGCAATATGGGTGTTTGTCAACAACACTAAATAAATACATTCAAACAAATCACCTCTGCGGCATAATGGTGCGGTGTCGATGCTTGCCACATGAGGTCCTAGGTTCGATTCCTGGGTCGGGATTGTCACCTATCACGTTGTGGAACTTAGTATCTTCGGCTAATCGTGGGAGCATTAGTTGTACCTCTGTCTACCTCTTCGGGGATATGGCCGTGAAGATACTTTTTTACATGCATACAAGTACTGGAATATATTTAATAAGCACACAGACCCAGTAATAATAGCACCACCACAGCGACTAGCACTGATGATGTATGTAATAAGATGGGTCAAGGTGGTGGTACTCAACCCGGTCGAGACGTTGCAGAACTCACCAACTAGTCAGTACTCACGATGTTAATGATATAAATTACTATGAAAAAAAAAAAAAAAAAAAAAGTAAAAGTCGTTACAGGCTGCTAAAATGATAATAGAATGATCGCCATAATCGTGCTTTTGTCCGCTGAACAGGTGAATCGCAGTGGAACGTTAAGACGCTCGCTCTGCCTTCTCGGCACGGGAATCAGCTTGATGATATTTATTTTATTCCATATTCATGAGTTGCAAGTGATACGCAATGCGAGACGTCCTAATGAGCTTTTAATAGTGCGATTGTGTGACGGGCGTTCGAGCTTAATGATAATGAGGTGATTAGATAACGAAGGAGAGCCAGGAATGCTAACTTTGCAACCGTGCGAGATATCAAAAAACGGATGCTTGCAATCGATCGGGCGTACCCGGAAACCCCCATTTTGACACCAAATTTTTTTTTTTTTTTTTTTTTAGTTTTGACCGACCACCAAGTGGGTCAGAAACACAGGTGGGACAGAAACAGGGATCCAGACCCAACGACCCGGGTGGTCGGGAACCAACGAATCCCTACTACTGCCGGTAGACTTATTAATGTAGCATTGCTATTCCGTTACACAGATAGCAACGCACCATTAACATCTTTGTTGTCTATAGATGATGGTTTATTTATCAACCAAAGAGCTAAAAAAAGCCAACTGCTCACTTTCTATCTTATGATATAAAAATATAAAAAAAAAACCCTCTAGATAGTGGCTAGGTTAGGGCTAACTTAGCATAAATTTTTAAACACATGAAAGTTGAAGCCTCTCAATTCTATTTAAACTGGCCAGTAGCCTGAGTCACGTGAAGTATTTGTATTTTGGAACGCAGTATATAATTCCTCATTGGGTCAAATTATTTAAGATCTAATACACTTCACTAGCAAGTTTTAGGGCCGAATATGCGATTTTCAGCAAATGAATAAAATTTAACTATTATCAAAATTTTGGGAATACTAAACTGGTCATCAAATATGTTGACTTGACAATAAGTAGTCTCCAACCAACAGTTACAAAGCTAAAAGCTTATGGTGGTTATTCTATTGGATGGACTAATTTGAAAAAAGCTAGACAAACCCTTAAGTAATTTTGTGATATGGCGACTTTACACCGCTATTAAATATGTGTCTCTCTGATGTCAGGTAACAGCAAAACTAGTATTGGCAGAATGCCAAAACTTTTTACTTTAGAAGGGTTTTCATGCGATATTAATAGGCAGATTCCCCATCGTTATATTGGGGTGCAAATACCAAAGAGAAGCTTGGTGGCTTTAGTAGCTAGTACTGTAGTCAGTACTGTCACATTTCCTCTGTGTTGGTCCGGGCTCCTTTGAAGAATAGGCCAACTGCCGTTCCGTCAGATAGTTCATAAAAGGCGACCAATTGGCTATGCAAGCCAATAGGTGGTAGAGTTCTGTATTGTCCCGCCCGGATCAAGTACCATCGCCTTACCAATTCCTGCCGTAACAGCGTCAGTACTTGTCACTGTGGTATTCTTGTTTGAAGGATAAGTTAGCTGGTAATGTATCCTGTGTGCTATTACAGATCATAATCTATATGTGTGTAAAATTTCATCCAAATCGATTCAGTAATTTTTGCCGTAAAAGATTAACAAACACTTATCCATCTATACAAACTCCCGCAATTTTAAATAGGAGTAAAACTAGCAGAATTTTTATAAATTTTACACTCAACTCAATCGTCGGCACTTGGTGAAATTCCATTATTATTAACCGAAACTAGTAAATAATGCACTTATACTTTTATTTCACTATAGAGTTAGATAGTAGGTATAGATAAAATTATTTTAAATTAATTGAGCGGTGTCGCTTTTCATCTTCAGGACTTAATAAATAAATAAATATCACTGGACAAAAACGAATTGATGTAACCTTAAAGTAAGCAATTTATTTGCTTGTAGTGTGTGTCAGTCAACAATACTAATACCTAGAGATGCATATATAAATATAAATAGAAACTCAAAAAGATATAATAAACATCCAAACCCAGACTACAAACATCTACGCTCATCACATAAATGGGACCGCGTCCCATTGATGCGTAGTCGGGTTCGCTAACAGATCGACCAACGGGGTGGTCTACAAACCAGTACAATCGTCACTAATTAATGGTAAATTTCTGCGACGTTTTGCCCGGATCTAGTACCACCACCTTACGGGCACATATCTGGAATAATCTGACACTTTTCAAAGACTCGACTATCTGCCATTTTGCCAAGTGTAATGGCGAAAACTTGTCCTAATGTATCGTTACCATTATTACTACTAACTATCCGAGTTCCACAGTTCAATGCATTCATTATTTTTATCTGCGGTATCTATAAACAATGGTTATCTTTCCATTGGGAGATCCAATTTCTTCTTCGCTATGGAACAGAGATCCAAAGCAATTTTTAAGTTTTTCCTGCGTAAACTCGGAGTGTCTCTTAGGCAGTCAAAACTATAAAATTGTTATATAATTTGTTTTTTCGTTTGTCTCCAATGAAGTTTGAAACGTTTTATTTATTTTATACCTTTTTCTTTTTATTTATTTATTTAGAATTTCCTAGATCTTTACTCATCTGGAACGCTTGTCTTAACGTTTATTTTTACCGGAAATTGAGGTTGTAATTTATACATTTTTATTGAGAACGCATAGTAGCCTAGTTTTCAGGCTTTTGTTATTAATAATCTATAGTTTTGATATGCTCGTCTTTCTCTTTATATAAGTAGTGAAACAGTTCAATTGTTTTTTAAGAATATATTAACACATTAATTAGATGGTAAATTATTTTGAAGGTTGTAATATATAAAGTACAATATATTTATTTATTAAGTGGACAGAGCAATACTATAAAACCTAACAAAATGATTTTTAAACTTCTCTTTATAGTAAACTAGCTGTGCCCGCAACTGCGGCCGCGTTGAATAATTTCTAAACACAGTCCCGGAGTTTTACCCACATAGTTCCTATTCTCGTGGGATTTCCGGAATAAAAACTATTCTATGTCCTTTCTCGGGCCTCAAACTATCTATGAATCAAATTTTATGGGAATCGGTTTAGTGGTTTAGGCGTGAAGAAGAGACAGCTGTAGACAGACTTACTTTCGCATCCCGATTTTCGAATATCGAGTTTTCATCAATTCTCAACGCTTTAAGGTCATAGGAAGCTATATATTATCTCATATTGATTCTTCATTCACCTTTCATGGAGTGAAGTGCTATTCGACTCTCCCGAAGATGTTTCGGTTGCGAAGTGAAACGTGCGTTGAGTACATAATGCTACTGCATGTGCTTCTGACGTGGAAGAAAGTGTGGTGTAAATGGATGGACCATTTTGCCGCTGTGGTCTTCTCTAATTTTCAGGTCTTGGATAACTTTGCCCCATTCCATACACTACCTTTCATTTCAGTTGCATCACAGCAGTTCCCTATAAGGTTTCACGGAAGTTAAGTACCATAATTTCTTCTTTAAATTATGGATTTTGCAAATGAACTCCTGAGTCTAATAAATATTTGAAAAAGTTGACTCTTTCCATTAAGACTGAGGAGGACCAGCTCGTGTGATTTCTTATAAAAATGTCAATGACGAGACATTTTGAAAAAAGTGTTTTTACGACGTTACTTCGAAATTTTTAACCAACAATTTTTTGAATTCTACGATATTTTAGTGCTAACTACGTCGAACACCGTTTCAAAAACTAAAATCGAATCTAATTTTCAAAAGTAACAGCTTTTTAAATATTAAAATTACGTTGTTTTTATGAAACTTACATAATATTTTTGACATAACTTTCAGGCTAATACACCGACCGACTTAAAAATCTTATTGGTTTTTCTCTTTTAAAAACTGCGTCAAATGCCCGTTATTTGGATCAAAATCGGAAAATTTGGGATTTATCAATAATTATTATATAGAAAATTATTGCAAAAATGTTTTTTTCAACATTGTTTCGATATTTTTTAACCTATCGATTATATAACTAAAGCAATATTTTGAGTTGAATGCCATTTGAAAAAAAAAATCTATCATCGTTATTAAAATATATAGCTTTTCAAAAATCAAGATACTGCTATTTTTAACAAAATTTATATTTGAATTGAAAAAATTCTGTGCTTACATACTTTGAACACTGAATATCGTCGGCACTTGGTAAAACTCCATGTCAATTTGTGTTAATAGTATGCGACAAACACTTGTACTGTTTTACTGAGATTTTACTAATAAACACCAACCGGTTTTGTGTTTTACCGCATCATCAGGGTAATAGGTCGATACTCGAACTATTGCCCTGATGATGCACGATGATGATGATGCCCTGATGATGAACTATTAACACAAATTCTGTGCTTATAGTTTTTATTACTCATTTGAGCTTCATTTAGCAGGAAGTTTCAAGGATGCTGCATGCTAGGCCAACCATTTACATATTTTTTTTGTTCAGTGCCTTAAGATTTATTAATACAGACTCCGAAAATAAGAGTGAGATAGCTTACTGCTAGTATTTATTAAATTCCCATTGAACCCAATAAGTCAATATCTGCGTCTTTTATAAAATTATGACTGGCATTTTTCAGTGCCAAATACCACTAGACTAAGAAGGCTGTGCAGTATATTATATTTCTCTCTACAATAAACTCACTGGCTGTAAAAGCTACAATGTTATAACATATGCCGTGATGTTGTGAAATAATCAATCATACGACATTTAAAAGTGAAAGTACTTCCTATTGGCACCTCACATACAATAATGGTAACAGAAATTTATAACTAATAATAGCCCACAGTTTTGTTTGTGTGGGACTTTCTTGTGAAAAAAAGTTCTTCTTCGAATCACCTATATATAGAAGGTTCAAAATCACTATTAAAAGCCACAGGGGACTACGAGCACGACGTGGCCACCTAATATGGGCTCAAGAGGCTTCGCCATGCACTATTCCAATTTCCTATTCCAATGATCTCATTACCATCAACAATTCTGAAATAATCACACACAACCCCACACCATCGTCACGGTTTCGATGATGAAGACTTCTCTATCGCCTGCCCGCATGGGCGTAATGCCACGACCCCGCTCACCACATTTAGTCCGAACGCTGCACTAAGGTCCGAGGTCCGAGATCTTACAGGAGATAGCCCTTATTATTATTTTTTTAAACTGGCTAAGCCCCAATTTAATTTAAACTGGCTGAGCACTCTGCTCTGCATTAGTTATATTGAAAAAAAGGAAAGGTTCACTAAGAAACAAGGGGGCATTGAAGCTTAGAAATTTTACTAATTTTGCTACATTTACAATTATTTTTAAGGCCAACTTTGAATATTATTATAATTATTTTTAAGTAAATATTTGATAATAGAGCTGATGGATATATATACTATCGCCTAAAGACATCAAAAATGTTGTTCATTGTATAATGTGCTACCCGTATAGCAGAATGATAATGATCCATATGTAATTTTGGGGTGTAATACGGGCCCCATTTAAAGAACAGACCATCTGACATTCTATCAGGCAGTTTGTAAAAGGAAACATTTGGCTAACGTGTCACTCCCATTAATACGCAACTCAACGATTTATCCTATTCAAATCCTGTAGAAATAAGGTCAATGCTTGTCTCTTTCAGTTTTCAAGTTGATTGTGTTTAGGCTTGTAGGGTAAAAATAGCCGGAAAATATGCAGGTGGTATTAACACCCCGCCATAAGGATAGCAACGTACTATTAACATTTTTAACGTCTATTGGCAATGGTTGTCTATAATTTATTTCCATCAGGAAAGCTATCTACTTACTTGGTATCATAAGATATAATTTTTAAAAAAGTGAACCACAGGCGTATCACCTAAAATTTATAATCCGCCAGCGATCAGCGATAACTCTAAGCGTAACAAAAAATCATCAAAATATGACTAATCATCAAGACATGCTTACTGGTCCCTGCATGCATTTTTCTCGATTTCACAGCTCCAAATATAAGCGGCAACGACTGCCACTAATATATACCTTAGGCTATTATGTGTCTTGCCATACATAACAATTGCGCATTGCGAAGATACGTGATAACCTCGCCGATTAACAACATACTTTGTTCGTTAGTAAAATAGTTTACATAGCTAATTCATGTCATCTTTAATCTCATAAAAAATAATATTATCGGCCTAGAAACATATCGAAGATGTGAAATTTTTCATAAATCTCCATTGTACTGAACTTGCTAGAACTAAAACGAATTCCTATATCACAATGTCCTATAGGTCTAGCACAATTGTAACAAACAAGCTATAACTGAAGTATTTCACTCGACCATTATATCTGGATCTACGGTTGATTTTACAGTTCAGTGTTTAAACCTGGCCACGAGTTTCAAACTTTTACCACAGATTATTTTCTGTGTATAAACTTTAATTATTTAGAGGTTTTCTGATTCATTTATTTAATTTAAAAATTAAATTAATTGAATAAATGAATTTTAATTAAGAATAATTAAAATTACGGGAAATTTAATATGTATTGTTGTAGTATATATATATATATATATATATATATATATATATATATATATATATATATATATATATATATATATATATATATATATATATATATATATATATATATATATATATATATACTGAAAGAGAGTTGTTGTTGTTGTTGAGGGTGTTAAGTACATAATTCTGATACCGAATCTAATAATAACGGAAAGTTCTTAAATTTTTACTAAATTTTTCAATAATAATGTTTAATACGGACACGGCATACAATTTCATTGTTACAAACAACGCTTTATCGAATTCGTGACTATTATCGTTGGTATGACGTGCGGTGATCATACTTTTTGAATTTTACAACACTAATTTCGGTTGAATTATTTTATTATTTTTTATTGTTTATTGATGACCATTAACTATTGTGTCTTCCAACATGTAAAATATTTTACCAGTCAACCCTTATATTAAATTTTTTATGTTTTCAACAAAAAATTTAAAAGTAAGAATGCAACTTTAACTTGTAAAGATGCAAAAGTTCACCTCTTACATATTATTAAATTTATTAGGTAAGAAGTTTATTATTTGTGGTATAGCTCAGTAGATTAATTATATATGCATCCGTATCTAACGAGCACGTAATTAGCATAGATTGACTAATCGTAAAATTATTTGTTTTAATGTACTTACCTTCTTCAGATTTAAAAAATCTTTAATGTATACACACTTTATTTGCAAGTCAATAACATCATATAGAAAAATATTTTTGTTTTCATATGACGATTCACTAATTTAAAATAAAAATTAAAATAAGATAAATCTGCCATAACACTCAGCATTTTTACCGCATCGCTCGTATCTGTACATTGAGTAAATAGACTAAAGACCTAATAACAGACCAATTCTTCTGTCAATAGATCAGATTAATAGATCTTATGCTGTGGCCGCACTTGCGTCTAGCGTCCCGAAGATATAAGCCACAGAGTACTTTGTAATATACCTAAATAGAGGCTTATCTCAAGGCACAAAATAGGTACAAATGAAATGATTTCTTATTGCAAATATAGATGACGCCACAAGTACAATTTTGCTTCTTAGTATTGATTTTTCCGAACACGTGGCTATTTTACTTATTTCTAGAGACGTTTTTACAAAATTTTATCACATTGTATAATGTAATTCCTGAAATCTATATACAATTTACAAGAAAACTTATCTTCGCGATTTATTAATCAAACACCGCCATCTATATTATATTCTGAGAAACAAAAATTATGATTGTAGTCGTACGTTCTAAGATATAAGAAGAGAAAAAAACTGTGTTCTAAAAGCTATTAGCATTCACCACTTCTGACATGGTGATGGTATATATTCGTCGTTCATTTAAAGAAAAGAAATGCTTTAAAAAAAAGAAAATCTCTCATAGCTTTACTCCATTTTTGTGACTCAAATTCTCCATTCTTCAAATTCTCTATGTATAGATAAGTTTTTTGACAGTTTCTCCGTGATAACTACCACAAGTATTCGGGGTTGGCTGATGATCGTTTTTAATTAGTACCGAGGCAAAAATTTTATTATTACAGCTGTGATTACAGGTGTCCCTTTTCCTCTCGAACGTTACGATCTGCATCTCTCTTCCAAAATTTAAGGAAAACGCTGAGCATAGCTTCTTTCAAAATTATGGCAAATCTTTACATTCTGTAACCTAGAATATTAATTTTGTTTATTTTAATATACTACTTTTAGTAGTAGTAGAATATATTAACCGGCTTACTGCTACGCACTTCTTGAAAGGCGAGAGAGGGATAATACATGTCACTAACATCGTGTAACCTACTATCGACTACTTAGTAGTAGGTAGTAGATACATTTCTAAAACGTCTGGACTAGGTTTGGTAAGAATGTGTACCTCCTTACCTATTCCTACCGCAATGGCGTCAATGCTTGGTGCAGTCATGTTCTAGTTTGGAGGGTAAGGTAGCCGATAAACGTATACATGTGATATTAAAACCCCGTCGCACGGACATTAATGCAACATCTTTAGTATAAACTATAAACACTAAGTCGATAGTTATTTCATTTCGTCGGGACAAACATGTGCTTGTATTCATAGGATATAGGAAATAACAGGAGCGTTTTTCTTGTCGCCCCGCTTATGTGCGTGGCTGCGCTACATAATGAACGTGGTGGCGAGCGCGGCGGTTCACTCCAACTGGGAACCCAGATCTACTTTCACCAGACTTGGTTCATTTTGCAACTGACCTTAATATCGGGCTGTCGCAAACGCATTGGAACAATTATACATCTCAATGTGTTTATGTGGACTTTATTAGATTAAGAAAGGAATTTATTGGATATTTAATATTAGCTGTTGCTTACGATTTTGTTAACGTAACACAAGGCATTAGGCACTTTCTTTAAATAAGTCGGGTAAAAACTAGCCATTAGTGACCATATTCGCATTATTGTTTATTACATGAAATTGGTTTATGCATCGGTGAGATAATTTCAAAGTCTATAACGGACATCAGTAGAAACATTTTTTGCGTTTAAATACATACAACTGACAATCACACTCGAAATTTGACCAGCTAAAGAACATAATCTGTTCTAAATTTGAACACAGACTTTAGCCATAATGTGTTTATACGTGTATGTAATGTGTATATTATGATGTGTTTTGAACCAACAATAAATTAGAATAATTATACAATCGTCATATGGCTGTCCTAGTTTATATTTCCAAAATTTTAAATTTTTAAATAACATTATTATGTAGTAATCTAACAATAAAATTAATCTACTCTATAATTATTAACAAATGTTACAAAATATCTATAACATGAAATGTGAAAACGTAACAAAATATTTATCAAATTTAGCGCAACTAATTTAGCATCCATTTAAATAATAATAATAAAAAAAATAATAAATCAATTTGATGAAAAAACTTACAAATGATAATAGGCCATGGTTCTAATATTAATCTTTATAATTTACGAAAACTTCTTGTACTGTATAATAAACTTTGTTAATTATTAAAGATTGCAAAGCTGCTTTAAACTTATTTATTGGCAACATTCTCATATCTTTTGGTAAGTTATAAATTTTAATTCACATAACATAGCAGTTCTTTGCTACCATGGAACAAGTTAATACTGGCATAGTAATTTTATCCTTATCCTTAATACTGAAGTTAGCTAAGTCTCCTAATCTAGGAAAAATATTCGGATACCTTCTCACAAACATTGCAGCTTCATATATGTACATACAAGGCAGGGTCATCAATTTTAGTTTTTTGAAATATGATTTGCAAGATATGAAAGGGTCTATGCCACATATTGCACGCACACATTTTTTCTGAACGATCAACACTTTTTCAACATCTATAGAATTTCCCCAAAGAATACGTTCGTACCTTAGCTTGGATACTACTAATCCGTGATAAGAAGTTAAAGCTATATCTTCATCACAAATTTGTTTCAATAAATAAAGAGCATATACTTGTAAATTAATTAATAGATACATAATTTCTCTATATGTGCCTTCCAATTACAATTTTTATCAAGTACTTAAAGAAATTTAAATGTAATAAACAGACGTTTTGATTTTGACATTGTATGTATTTAATATTGTTGGAATTAGAATTTTACTAGGTGGTAGAGTTCTGCACTGTCTCGCCCGGGTCTGGTACCACCGCCTTACCTATTCCTGTCGCAATAGCGTCAGTGCTTGTCGCTGTCGTGTTCCGGTGTGGAGGGTAAGGTAGCCGGTAAACTTATGCATGTGGCATTAGACCTCGCCACGAGATAGCAACGCACCATTAACATCTTTGGTGTCTATAGGCGATGGTTGACTCTTTCCATCAGGAGACCCATCTGCTTGTTCCGCCTAAGTCGAAATTCTCTATAAGTCGAAAACTCTTGAATTCAAATTTTTTGGCGTCTTCCTTGATGATCGATTTATAGAGGTTCTACTGTATTAAAGAAGATTATCAAATCATGCGAACGACGACATTCAATGGCTAATTAATAAGTATGTCATATTACATAAGCCGTTACTACACCGAGGAGTACAGCGTACTGCCTGCATTAATTATATTTGTTCACCGATTATGGCATTACCACAATTCCCCGTAGATTATGATGAAACATAAACTTAGTCGTAACTTGGTGCTTATATTCTTTTTTCTTGCTTGTGTGCTTATATATATTTTTTAAATAATTACTAAAAATTCTATCTGGAACTTGCTCTTGATTTCCGAGTATCAATGCTTTTTTTCAATCGATTCTGTTCAGTTTTCGTTAGTACTCGGAGAAGACAAGTTTTTAATTTTTTTTTATTCATTCGATTGTTGCTAAATGTAATGCCAAATTTTTTTTATCATTAGTTAACTGACACTCCCGATAGAAAGAGAAAGCTATCGCCTACACACTCCACAGATGTTCATGGCGTGTTGTTATTCCTGCGGTGGAGTGTTTATGCCATATACATACCTAAGTTTAGCTTACCCTTCAAACCAGAATATGATAATGACAAGCATTAACGCTTTTGTGGCAGGAATAAACGAGGAGGCGGTAACGAACCTGAGTGAGATGTTGCGGAACTTTACCATCTAGAAGTCACGATGTAAGTGACATGTATAGCTATTTGTTTTTAAACACAAAGAACTGTAGACTAAGTCAAAGCTTACTTAACTTATATGAAGTATGTTTTTTTTTAAATAAATAAATATAAATAAATATTCACGGGCCAAATTACACTTAATGATGTAACCCCAAAGTAAGCAAATTATTTGCTTGTGTTATGGGTGTTAGTCAACGATACTAATAAAACGATACTATTGTACATAGAAAATATACATATATAAATAATTTTACATACATAATAAACATCCAAACCCGGAAATACAAACATTTATGCTCATCACACAAATGCTTGTCCCCGTCGGGGATCGAACCCGAGCCGCGTTGATTGCGTAGTCAGGGTCGCTAACCACTCGACCAATGGTTGCTCATTTGCTCAAAACGTTGCTCATTAATGTTTATATAAAACTTCCATGAATGCATGTAAGAATTCCTCTTTATTATGATTAACAAGTGATAACTTTTATTAACTACTTGGCAGAATAAAGGATGGTCTATAAATTAAAAAAGTATCTTAACGCCCGTATCTCCAAAGAGTTAGGCAGAGGTACAGGTGCACCCACGATTATCCGAAGATACTTAATCCCACAATGTGATAGGTGTCAAGCCTATAGCTAACCGGGCATATTCCCTATCCCGGGCAATGTTGTTTTTATTAAGAAATTGAAAAAAAAAACTCATTTTTGAACAACCCGACCCGTATATCTCATGTGGTCACCCCGGCACTGGACCACTAGGCCACACTGGCGCCCAATTCTTAAACAAATTGGCAAAGTGCGTGTTGGGCCACGCGCACTGTATTCGACGCCGACTATTATTCAAAAATTTGTAAAGCCTTCTAAGCTGTGACAGTTTTTCTTTTCACTTCATTATATTTAATGGTACCATGATATTTTTCCACTCCCAAAACTAGGCGTTTATCCTGCAGGGGGGGGGGGGCACTTAACTTTAACAAAAATTAGCATTTTAAAACTTTATTTATTTATTTATTTACAATGGGACACCAACAGCAAATACACAATAAATACAAATTATAAATAGAACTTAAGGTACAAGTCTAGTGTACCTGCCAATTAAAGGTGAACACATAAATCATACAAATAATAATAATAACAACAAGAAAAACTTATGTATAAAAAAAGATTTCAACTATAAAATAAGAGAAATCGAAGTGCACGGCGTTTTTGAGTTTGAACATCTTAATGTTTTACAAAAGTATCCCCTAATTGAAACCTACAATTTTTTTAAAGCCGATTTTTTTTTATCGAACGTCACCCCCCCCCCCCCCCCCCCACATCGTGGGGTACGTGAGAAAAAAGTAACGTTCCCACTTTACATGTGGTTCGATATTTTATGTTACCACTTTGTTGCCGTTTTCCCCGTGTTGGTCCCGGGCTCCTTTGAAGAATAGGCCAACTGACGTTCTGCCAGGCAGATCGTAAAAGGCGACGGAGTGGCTATGCGCGTCACTACCATCATGACTACTAGGTGGTAGAGTTCTGCATCAGCTTGACCTGGTCTGGTTCCATCGTCTTACCTGTTCCCACCGCAATAGCGTCAGTGCTAGTCACTGTCGTGTTCCGGTTTGGAGGGTAAGATAGCCGGTAAACTTATACATGTGGCATTAGACCTGGCCACAAGATAGCAACGCACCGCTAACATCTTGGATGTCTATAGGCGATTGTTGCCTCTTTTCATCAGGAGACCCATCTGCTTGTTTGCTATCTTATGATATATATAAAAAACTAATATGTATATACGTGCCAAATTACAGATTTCTAGTACTAAGGCTCTCTGAGCTATCGTACGGACGGACGGTCTAAACTATGTGTTCCTAGTTTACTTCGGAACCCTAAAAAGTGTTGAATCAACATTGGATGATGAAAATAACATCAATAATGTTGTTTAAAATGTTTACTATTAACCGTTTAGACTTTACTATTGACAAAAATTAAAACAATACAAAAACTTGTTTTGTTGCTTGGTTTGGGTCATGTTGTCAAGGGCGTTATAGAATACGTAACTAACTTGAATTTTAACATAGACTAGCTGACCCGCCAAACGTTGTTCTGCCTTTTTTTTCTATATTCTTTCACCTTTTAAACCTTCCCTGGTCTTCAACAATTAATTCAAAACCAAAATTAACCAAATGGGTTCAGCCGTTCTCGAGTTTTAGCTAGACTTTATTTATTTATTTATAACAAACGTATAAAAATACAATATAATCCAAAAAATACAACTGTTTCCTCTTTATAATATAAGCATAGGCTAGCTGTCATTTGCGATTTCTTTCGCGTTATCAAAAATCACTACCTTTTTTACATAGCCGGGTAAAAACGTAACCTATAATAGGTTATATAGACTACCGCCTTACTTATTCCTTTTTTTTTATATCATAAGATAGCAAACAAGCAGACGGGTCTCCTGATGAAAAGAGTCAACCGTCGCCTATAGACACCAAAGGTGTTAATGGTGCGTTGCTATCTTGTGGCGAGGTCTAATGCCACATGCATAAGTCTACCGGCTACCTTACCCTCCAAACCGGAACACGACAGTGACAAGCACTGACGCTATTGCGGCAGGAATAGGTAAGGCGGTGGTACCAGACCCGGGCGAGACAATGCAGAACTCTACCACCTAGTAGCCACGATGTTAGTGACTTGCATAGCCAATCAGTCGCCTTTTACGACATGCCTGGCAGAACGGCAGTTGGTCTATTCTTCAGAGGAGCCCGGAACCAACACGGGAAATTCCTGTTGCAATAGCGTCAATGCTTGATATTGTCGTGGTCTAGTTTAGAAAGTAGAGTAATACCTTACTTTCTAAACAGACTTACGCAAGTGGCATTGCCATTCCTCCACTCGGATAGCAACATACCATCATCCTTGATATCCTTTGGCGGTAGATACTCTTTCCATCAGGAAACCATCAGTTTGTTTGCTGTCTAATGACATGAAAAAAAATACAAATTTTCATCAAAATCAGTCAAGTAATTCTTGAGTTATAATCGATTATACTGACACACAGATAAAAAATTATATGGCCTATAATTTGTAGGTTTTTACTGTATAACAATTTTTACTACGATCTAGTTGTATTCAGGTTATCTATATTAATATTTATAAATGCGAAAGTTTGGATGTTTGGATGGATGTTTGTTACTCAATTACGCAAAAACTACTGAACGGATCCAAATGAAATTTGGCATACAGGTAGCTGATGACCTGGAATAGCACATAGGCTACTTTTTATCCCGGAAAAATTAGGTTATCCTCTGGCATTCACCAAAAGCTTTTATAATGCAGCGGGCTGCACGCTGCAGCTAGTAACAAAATATACCTCTGTATAAAGAAGAGATAAACATTTTCCTAATCTTAAAATTAATATAAGTGAGTCACAAAATTAACATAACAACGACATATGTGTATAATATATTTAATATATTGTATAATATCAGTGGAATTAGATATAAATAGCATTGACGTTAGGTGCGAGGTTCTTTTCGCGCATTATTTATTTCTATTTATAAAAATGTATTTGACTGCCTCGTGGTCTGACCAATCATTAATATAAAGATTGCCCTAAAATAAGTATAAAATAAATAAATAGAAAAAAAACCTTTTGCTTGAGCCCATAATCAAGCTTAGTATCATATAATCTGAACCGAACAGGCTATTATAATTACAAACATAAATGTTTAGTACTATTAAATCAATATTATTTTAACTGTTGCCTTTAAAGCCTTCATGGACAACCAGTTTAACAGATTAAATTACTTCCTGTCCTAGCTGTCTCTACATGTCAGTGTTTAATGTCCAGCCTACATACGCTACGTATATAATAAAAGTTCAATAATGAATCACTGAGGCGGCCATTTTACTGTACCTTGTCTGATACTTTCATCATTGACGAAATTAAATATCATTGATACTATAGAAATAATTATTTATTAAAGAATTAATAATTACTAGCGATCGCCTGTGGCCGAATTTCGACCATAGACTAAACAATAAAATATCTTTTAAGTTTGACAACTGACTTTAGCCCTTTGACAAGAGAAAGATAAGGACTCGGCATTAATTTGAATAAACAATCAAAATTATAAAATTGCATGCATTCCAACGCTGAACAAATAAAAATGGCTTTATCTCTGTCTAACAAGTTAGAATTTTCATAACTAAATATACAAAATATTGTCAGTGTTCTAATTTTAAATCATTTAAGAAAATTAACGTCACCTTAAACAGCTTGCGGCCAAAATGCCATTACTAAAATACGCTGTCAATGTAAGTAATTTAAAATTTAATGTCAAATAACCCTTTGATTACAAAATATTAAATTGATTTTAGCATTCATTTGTATTTTTCTATAATTTTAGTGTGCATCTTAAATCTAAAATAAAAACTAATTGTTAAAATAACATGTTCAATTGCAACATAATTTATCAATTGTTATGTAGACAGTAAACAGCTGTTCTTAAGTCCGCCATTGTTAGGGACGAAATGACACGGTTTTCCCTTGGTTATTTCATATCTAGTAGTAGTTTCCTTCATGTATGCTTCAGCCACAAAGAAAATAGAATACATGTGTGTATAATATCATTTATGTCACATGTATGTAGTGTGTGTAATGTTAATTTTTATTAATTTAATGTATTTATAATATATTTTATTTAATCACATTAGTTTCTGCAGTCCTTCGCAATATGTAAGCTTTAACTTTGCCAAATTACATACTCCACCATTCGTGTAATTGTCTTAAAAGGGTTCCAAATTTTTTCTTCACGTATTAATATAGGGATAGACTTTTATGTTATATTTATAAATATATAAATAATGAATAATAATAACAAATATCAACAACAACATATCTTCACGCCAAATCGCTTACGAGGTAGACAAAGAAAATTGAGTGCCATTAGTTACGGTCCTGCTATCAGGACCGTGACTAATGGCACTCAATTTTCTTTTTATTAATTTATAATATATGAATGTGCTAAACGCATGGCAGGTCTATACCTGCCATGCGTTTAGCACATTCATAACTCTCTTCATGCAAAAACACTGGTATCGAAGTCAAATTCAAAGTCAATTTTTTTTATTCAAAATAAGATTAGTTACAATCTCTTTTTGAAAGAACATTGACATATAATAAATATAATCCTATATCTGTCTAATAATAATAAATAATGTCTGCCTTAAAATCTAATTAATATAGTATATGATTGTCAAAAAAAGCAAAAAATTAAACATAAAATTTCAGTAACGGAACAGTAAAATCATTATATATATATTAACAAATAAAACTAAAAATAATTAATTTCAGGCATTATTTACCTCAGTCGTTCTTCAAGAAATCGTGTATCTTATAATACGCCTTACTAATTAATTTTTCTATAATATACTTTTTAAACTTATTGTCAGGTAACTAAATTATATTATTTGGAATTAATTATAAAATTTTGAATTCCAAGAGTAGCTTATTCACTGAAATTATAAGTATTTTTCACACTGAATTTTTCAATAGGAAATATTCTTAGAAATTCTTCATTCACTATTGAAAAAAAGTCTGCATAAATATGGTCAGCCCGTAACTGTTTAAAATTTAGTGTTGTTAATTTGCAAGCTAAAACATTATTAAATTTCTCTATCTTGCCAACTGACGTAGGTCTAACAGTTGTTTCACGATTTGTGTTTCTAATGCAATTAGGAAATATGGCTAATAGACATCTGTGATCTGATTTTAAGCAATTGATTACCTGATAATTCAAACATTTAGCATTTGTAAAGATGTTATCGATACAAGCGGCTGAATCATTAAAAAATCTGGTTGGTTAAAAAATATTATTTTAAGTTATACGATTTAAATAATGTCTGAAGTCTTATACTATAATAATCCAAATTTAATAAATCGAACTCGACTCATGATACTACCTTCGGACAGCACCTGACTAATTTAATCATGATATGTAAGTCTTGGTCTCCCCAGTACTTAAATCCATTTACTTTCGCATGGTATATCTCTTTTGTTAATCGTTCGTCTGCCATTCTTTCAACATATCTGAACCAACTCTTTCTCATTTTTACAGTCTTTCAATTCCAACCTCTCTCTCTCTCTCATCTCGGTATTACGTACGTAATTCGCGATTTCAACCGCGTTAATTCTACTTTCATGCACTTTCTAACATACACAGCTCTTACTTCCATACATTCAAAAAAAAAAGTTTTTAAGTCTGACTGAATAACAAAAAATCTTTTTTATTCCGGCAGGCTTCATCAACTGATTTTTTTGTGCCAAACCCATTGTATTGTTTAAAAAAAATACTCATTTCGTCGTGAAATTTTTTTGATTACTAACAAACCCACGCTTTTTTGTCTGCGTTTAAATTAATATGCCCACCTACTTTGATTATGACTGTTCGATTATGTCTTTGCCAAATTGCATTAAAACGATTCAGTGGCTAAGCCGTGAAAGCATAATAGACAGATAGATAGTCGGACAGGCAGATTTCTGCATTTATAGTACAAGTATGGATAAACAAATAAATAGATATTGATGTAGAAATTAGATGAATTAATCTAACTCCAAATTAAGCAAATTATTTGCTTGTGATATGAATGCTAGTTAACGATTATTATCCATAAAAATAAATATATAAATACTTAATTTAGGGAAAGCTGTCAAAAACCGTTTTTTCGCTTGGCAAGATGTGGAAAAGGAATATTTTATCTTATTTACAACACGTACGCTTATAATTCTTATAAGAGAACGTAGAGGCTGAGCTTAAAAAATGTTCAACAAAATTAGACAAAGATTTCTGACGAAATAATATAAAATAATCAATTTTATTGAATCAGGCATTATTTTGCGGAAATCCATAATAAAAGACGATATTAATTAAATTTCCTATTATCTGCGAACTGTTCTATGTGTCGCAGTGAAATTGTCAACACCGTTAGATTATAATCTAACTGATATTACAATTTAACTGCTAACCTAACCTAACCAAATTATAAACTCGCTAGGTAGATTATAATCTAACGGTATTGCAATTTCATTGCGAGATATGCACCAAAACTGGCGTATTTCTGTTTGGTGCCACCGCCGAAGTTACATAGACAGTTTACAAAAAATAGGATATTTTCTTGATTTCACCTTTTAATTTTAATAATCGCCCAAACCTAATATTCAGACTGCTACTCTTTTGCGAAGGTTTAACGTCGGTACATAATTTAAACTACTGCAGTCATTTAAATTATCGCCATTTTTAACTATGTTTTCTATATAAAATTAACAATATTTTATTGCTGTTTACATTTTATTAACAATTGTGCTAAAAATGGGGAAATCAAGTCAAGTGTATTTTAAATATCAGCAGAACGTATATAACCTATGAGAACGTATGTGAATAAAATATTGGCTGATCAAATAACCTTTTCATTAAATGTCAAATAAAAAAGCCTTTGTAAATAATACTCCTTCAAATATTGACGTATTGTTTGATTTAAACATACAAACAGTATACAATACTGTAAACATAGATATATTACTCGACTCAAAGGATTTAAAAGGACTATTTACAAACGTTTTAAATTTTATAAAATATTCACCATAACTTAAATACAAAATCACTATTATATTTAAAGTGTTAAAAGTCTGAACTCTATTTTCAGTTAGTAAAAACGTTAAAAGCTTTTGAAAAATAATGGCTAAGAAGCGTGATTTGACGCGGCAGAGTGTGATGGTTTATGAATTAAATCCGACGGAGTGTCCCTTTAGAGAGTTTCGTGACAGCGAGCTCTCGCCAGACTCGTGGGGGATGGTAAGTGGAGTTTGATGTTTTCTTTTATAGAGGAACTTAGACATTAGTGAAACAATAATAATTTCAGCATATAAATTTATGTATAAAAATAAATATAAAATATTTACTGAACAAATTAGGTACACTTACTAATCTAACCCCAAATAAGCAAATTTTTGCTTGTTATGGGTATTATTCAACGATACTTATACATGAAATACATTTATAAATACTGGAATAATAAATACCTAAACCTGGAAGTACAAAAATTTATGCTCATCACACAAATTCTTGTCCCCGTCTGGAATAAAACCCGAGCCCCGTTGATTGCATAGTCAGGGTCTCTAACCACTCGACCAACGGGGTGGTTATGTATATAAAATCCACTTTATATTACGTAACCTTATAAAGTTTACAACCAATTTTCATAAATTAGGCCGTAAGTTTTGACACAAAATATAGTTCCAATTTTGATTGGGGTCCAAATTTGTTTCACCACTAGGGAGCAAAATATATGTAATCCAACTTTGAGAGAGCGCTCAAGTCAAGTTGAAATAGATTCTAGTATTTACTTAGTTATGTTTAATGATATGACATTCTGCGAATCTCACGAGATTCGAAATTAATCAAGCTTCTTTGGTAGAGATATTTGTGTGTTACTTAGATTTATACTCTTCGTCGTCTGAAGTTGGCGAAACTTCTTGATAATGATTATTTTATATCAAAACTCTTATTGATATTAATGGTGCGCTCTTATAAATTTATCAAGACTATAATGGCGCATATAATACTATATACATGATGCTCCCTCCAAACTTTTCTTTATATATCGTAAGATAGCAAATAAGCAGATGGGTCTCCTGATGGAAAGAGTAAACTGTCGCCTACAGACACCAAAGATGTTAATGGTTCGTTTCTATCTAGTGGCGAGGTCTAATGCCACATGCATAAGTTTACCGGCTACCTTACCCTCCAAACCTAAACACGACAGTGACAAGCACTGAAGCTATTGCGGCAGGAATAGATAAGGCGGTGGTACCAGACCCGGGCGAAACAATGCAGAACTCAACCACCTAGTAGCCACGACGGCAGTGACTCGCCTAGCCAATCGGTCGGCAGTTGGCCTATTCTTCAAAGGAGCCCGGAACCAACTGAAACAGAAGTTCGGATACTCCTTCTCTGGAGCACTGCTTTCCATTATCAAGAATATAAAGACACACATACGCACACACATAATACATACGCCGCAATAGCGTCAGTGCTTGTCACTGTCCGGTTTGCAGGGTAAAGTAGCCGGTAAACTTATGCATGTGGCATTATATATATATGGGTGATTCCGTTCTAACTGTGATATTCAATGTCCTGTATTGTTTGTTCTCACAGGTCATTAATTAATAATTAATTTATGAAATTTTTGTGCTTATTGGAAAATTATAAACATATTTCAACATTATTTTCATATAATATAACTTGCCACTTACAGAAAACTTACAATATATCACTTAAATGTCAGTACCGTGTCATGTCCATTTCTAGAATTTATTTATAAATTGTTAGTTTTTTGTCGTAATAAATGATTTAAACTAATTACCTCATAAATTCTAATGTTTACGACAAAAAAAACTAACAATTTATAAATAAATTCTAGAAATGGACATGACACGGTACTGACATTATATCACAGTTAGAACGGAATCACCCATATATATATATATATATATATATATATATATATATATATATATATATATATATATATATATATATATATATATATATATATATAATATAATATATATATATATATATATATATATATATATATATATATATATATATATATATATATATATATATATATATATATTATATATATATATATAATTGGAATCTCGGAATCGGCTCCAACGATTACGATACGAAGTATAGTATATAGGGAATTTCGGGGGCGATAAATCGATCTAGCTAGGAATCAAACAAAAAATTTCTAAAAGGATATCAATTTGGATGAATTTTTTATTTTATTGTTTATGTTTGAAACTTCCTTTGCAATATTTGTTTAGCTACTAATTCTGAGGGCAGTCGTCACGTACGATTCCTTCTCTTTTACGGTACCATTTTTTCGGCAGAGTTTAATGTACTACGTACTAGTAGTATTTAATGTACTACGAAATGGGACACGACTTCTACTAAGCATAGTTTGATGCTTAGTAGAAGTCGTGTCCCCTTTCGTTAACACTTGCTGCAGTACTTAATTAAAGAAGAAGGATCATTACAGTGTTTCGGGTTGGAGGGTAAGGTAGCCGGTTAACTTATGCATGTGGCATTAGACCTCGCCACAAGAACCGAAATAAATCAAAATCATAACAATGCTACCAACTCCTAAAACTAAAGTAAAAAATGTACCTATCCCTTTTTCAACTTTATTAAAGTCGAAAGCCCATAAAATTGCCTAAATCACTTAGAAATTTCCCAAAAATAATATTCTGTTAATATTGTAAATACTTATTTATTGTATAATTAATTTTTCTCCAGAAAATCACAAAATTATCGCGTTTTGTTTGTTACAATAGATATTTCCGCGTCAGAAGCCCGCACGTGACTAAATGAAAACAGGACAATTACCTTCATTTCACGTTGCCCATTTTACCATACGAGAAACGCAATCTATACTTTTGAAATTATTGAGTTATGATCAAATGTTATTCACTTAATGTCTAGTGAACAACATTTGATCATAACTCAATAATTTCAGAAGCAGAATTAAGTGCGTTACGTAGATTTGATTTTACAAAAAGACTACAAAATGCATTCTTCACATATTAAGCGCTGGCTGAAGTCCCTTCAGCAATCAATAAGCCCCATCGAGTGGAAGGGTCTATTTGTAACCGGTGACCGAACAAATTAAGTTTTGCAAGCCCTTTGCTGTGCAGACAATAACTAATGGCCGATTGTGTGTCAGTGAACTATAAAGATAAAGTGAACGGTTCCCAAAAATATAATTAACAGACGCGTTAAAGCGTTTGTCGATTAGATGTTTAATTGAAAGATTTTTTAACTTCCCGCTACGTATACGTAGTATTTTGAAATAGATTAGTAGATTTTGGAAGTTACTGATTTTGCCCCGATTTTAGAAAATCGAGTTTTCACCAGATCTCCACGTTTTGAGGTCATATCTTTTCCGACTATTTTCACAATGACGTCAGTATGTCTATGTATGTACGTGTGTGTGTGTGTGTGTGTGTGTGTGTGTGTATGTGTGTATGTAAACATTTTGAACGGCTGGACCGATCGAACCTTGGTTGATAGCATTTGATTGGATTTGATTTGATTCCGCTCAACTTAGACTTCCTTAAAATTGGAACTAAATCGGCTCAGGAGATTTTGAGAAATATTAAAAAAACTTGAAAAAATTTTTGGCGAAACAGTATTTTTTTAATATAACTTCCAGATTAATGTACCGATTGAGTAGGTACAAAAACTAATCAGCTCTATTACTCAAAAGACTACGTCTAAAGCATAAATTGCATCAAAATCGGTTTATCCGTTTAAGAGAAAATGTTGACGAAAATTTTTGAAAAAAATTGTGTTTTCGAGATAACTTCGAAATTTTTTGACCAATAATTTTTTGGTATTATACGATATTTTAGTACTCATAAAACTACGTCGAATGGCTTTTCTAAAATGAAGATTGAATCTAATTTTCAAAAGTTACAGCTTTTCAAATACTAAAATTACTTTGTTTTTAGCAAATTCACTTAATATTTTTGAAATAACTTTCAGGCTAACACACTGATTGACTTAAAATCTTATCAACTTTTTCCTTTAAAAACTGCGTCAAATACCGTTAATTTGATCAAAATCGGTCATTTTGTTTGAGACTTGTTAATGACGAAAATTTTTGAAAAAAATTTTATTTGACATTGCTTCAAAATTATTCAACCTATTGATTATTTAGCTAAAGCAATATTTTAGATTTTAAAAAATTGAGTTGAATATCATTTGAAGGAACTTGAAAATTCAATCAGCATTTCCAAAATATACAGCTTTTCAAAAATCTTAATATAGATGTTTGAACTGAAACATCTTTGCTTATAGTTTTTACTCTTTTGAGCTTAACACACCTTAATTTAGCGGAAAGTTTCAGGGATGGACTGTAGGGTCAACCGCTTACACGTTTTTTATGCTAGCGATCGCCTGTGAGTGAAATTCAATCATAGACTCAACAATAGAAGCTCTTGCAAGTTTAACAACTGACTTTAGGCGTAAAGAAAATAGTATACATGTGTTTATGTTATCATGTATGTAGTGTGTGTATCATAATCATATATATTATTTTTAAAAGTTGGCAGATGAGCAAATGAGCCACCTGATGGGAGGCGGTCACCGATGTCCAGGAACATCCATAGCATGAGAGGAGATGCGCTGTCGACTCTTAAGAAATTCATTAATCCGCCTCGTGAAAGATCCAATGTTATAATTTTCAGGAAATATAGACTTAGGGAGTTCATTCCATAATTTGGTGGTACGAACTAAAAAAACGTTTTCACAGAGTCCCGCGACCTATAGAGCCAGTCACATGCAAAGTAAAATTAGCGCAAAACCGTCAACCGACTACGTGTGGGTGGACGAACAAACTCAGCCCTTGCCGAGATCTGTGAGGCGTTATCTTCATGGATGGATCAGAGCAGAGGACCTGGCTTTCGACCGGTGGGAGGCTGAAGTCGTTATTTTTGAGGTGATTGATTAAAAGTTGAAAAACTACAGAATTAAATTTCATAATACTTACCTTAAAGATAATTTTGTTAAAACTTTAGATCTTTTGTACCAATAAAAAAACCAATGCTCGGGGTGGAGAGGGAGAGGGGGTAGTCTTAAACCTCACCAAGTATCATCAGGGGGAGTACCAAAAAAAATGTTAAAAAACATCACATGATTAATTATGGAAGACATCTAAGCACCTCAGTTACATTACAATATTGTTCCTTATCACGCTTTAAGACATTTGGTTAACTCTGCTCTTTTGCTAGGGAAACTGATTGATAATATTATTCCATGTGCCCATGAGATTAAAAAGCCTCTTTATTACAAAAAGTTCGTTCATAAATAATGGAATGACATTTTAAAGTTAAAAACCGCCACGATCTAGTCCCTAGAGAAGTTTGTAAAGATTGTATGTAAAATTATCCAACGGTATTAGGTCCGGTGGTGTGACAGGTGGTTGAAACGTCAACAAGTCTAAGATAAGAAGAGAAGGTTTATTTTGTAGTGTGATTGGCGTAGTTGCTAGATGGTAGAGTTTTGCACCATCTTGCCTAGGTTTGGTACCGCCACTTTAGTTATTTCTGCTGCAATAGCGTTGGTACTTATCACTTTTGTATTCCGGTTTGGAGGATAAGGTACACTTATACTTTTAACATTCCAACCCCGTTATATTGATAGCAATGCACCATTAATACCTTTTTAAAAATATGTTTACTTCTTTTTAAAAAGTTAAACGTCTGTCTATATACTTTTTACGAAATAAAAAATTACGCTTTCCCATATCTAATGTAAGGAGATATCTAGGGAGGCTAATATCGCGAAAAATTGTGACAAAAAAAAGTTTTATTTGATTAACGACGTTTGAACTCCTAAGAATATTTTTGCTGTATGTCATAACTAATTTGATTAATAGGAGAATGGTGACAGCAAGATGTCAATCAAGGATATTCAATTAAGCCATGCGCAAGTATTGCTGAGGTCTTCGTTTTGCAGACGCGTCCTTTCTTTATGCTATATCTTGGAAAGAGTCGAAAATTTTAGTGTAAGTACATGTATTGTTTCACCGCGTTGGATTTTCTTTTTTCTACCTATATAAGGAAGAGGTAATATTTGTTTGTTTGTAATGGATACACTCAAAAACTTTGCTACTTTTCTACCAAACTTTTTACTTAAATGGAAGTCATTTGTATGGTTAATGCGAATGATGTCGCGGGAACATACTTCTTATTCTACGTTCTAAAAGAGTTTACATTAATAATATCTACAAAGTTTTAACAATATTTATAAGATTTATATTTTACTAGCTGTGCCCGCGATTTCGTCCGCGTGGAAAAATTTCTAAAATTAATGTTACTCCTTATTACCGTGGTTTAAAAGATAAAGAGTCCCGGGGTTTTACCCAGATAGTTCCCGTTCCCTTGGGATATCCGAAATTAAAACTATTCTATATCCTTTCTCGGGTTTCAAGCTATTTTTTTACCAAATTTCATTCAAATCGATTCATTCGTTTAGACGTGAAGAAGAGACAGACAGAGTTAGTTTCTTATTGATATTAGTATGGATTAGCGTCATATTATGTTTATAAGTAAAACTTTTCTTGAGACTAAATTCAAAATAATTATTGTAGTAATGAGCGAATAATTACTTTGCCTCGTTAGCTACGGATATCCGCTATTATAATGCCAATTATTTACTATTTATTGATTAAAGAGAAATGCAGATTTACAATTACACCAATTAAACGCATAAAATCAGTTGCGATGGAAATCATTGAAATGTTTCATGTTTAACAAATTAAATACATGATTATTATGACAGGACAGTAATTACGAATGTTTATTTTCAATAATTAAAATAAATATTTATTTATTTATTGAGTCCTGTCAACAGGCGTGCACATATACATGCAAACTCAAAAATTAATATAATTATAACCTAAGTTTTGTCTCAATTATGGGCAAAAACAACAATCTCTTAATTTTAACCTAATTTTAGATATGTACTATATTTAATATTTAACCAAGCCTTGTTAACCGGTTAATTTTTAAACCTAAATCAGATTATGTACATAAGGAGCGTTTTGTAAAGGTTTGGCTCTACCTATGCCCCCAAACATATCGGTTTCCTTGTGGAGCAAAATTTTAAGGGTTATGAATTGTTAGACAGGTTTTTTAGAAATACATATTTCTTTAATGTTTACAAGCAAGTAATTTGCTTACTTTGGGGTTAGATCAGTAAGTGTAATTTGTCCCGTGAGTATTTATTATTTATTTATTTATTTATTTACTTACTTACTTACTTATTAATTAATTAATTTATTTATTTATTTACTGCTTCTACTTTTTGTTCGCACTGTGCGTAGTGCACGATTCCACGGTTTTGGGATAAACCATTTTTATAGGTTTATAAAGCGCTCTCATCTCAGATAATCTTTGAGCGAAACCGGTTATAAAAACCGCTAAATACCCCAACAACCGGAATTTTTACAGAATATTTTGACCGCACCGTTGGTCGAGTGGTTAGCGACCCTGACTACGCAATCGACGGGGCTCGGGTCAATCCCCGACGGGGACAGTCATTTGTGTGATGAGCTCAAATGTTTGTATTTCCGGGTTTGGGTGTTTATTATGTATGTAAAAGTATTTATATATGTATTTCTACGTATTAGTATCATTGACTAACACCCATAACACAAGCAAATAATTTGCTTACTTTGGGGTTAGATCAGTAAGTGTAATTTGTCCCGTGAATATTTATTTATTTATTTTACAGAATATAAAAATATTAATATAAAAATAAAATAGCTTAATTACCTACAAATTGCTTATATTAAAAAAAATAACTCTGTTGCCTCTGTGGTGTAGTGGTCCGGTGTCGGAGTCCCCGACCACAGAGACCACAGAGGTCCCGAGTTCGATTGCTGGGTCGGGCAATTCAGAAATGTGTTTTTTCAGTTTTCTGATAAAAACAACATTGCCCGGGATTGAAAAGTGCCCGATTGGCGATAGGCTTGCCACCTATCACATTGTGGGACCAAGTATCTTCGGCTAATCGTGGGTGCACTTGTTGTACCTCTGCCTACCCTTTCGGGGATACGGGCGTGAAGATACTTCTATAACTATTATTAAATAATTAATTATTATCAATATAAAACATCGAATTTTTAGATAGAACACCAGTGGGAGAGCTTTACGTTTCATTTGGGCTCTGAAGGTTGGAGATCCCGCTACCACATATACTCTCCAGGACTAAAATCCGGAGGAGGCCAGCAGCATAGACCGACGCTATCTAAGAATGGTTTGTTGATCTATATTAATAATACTATAAAATTCCCACCAAAAACATTTTATGTAAAATATTTCCAACACAATATGGTTTGCTTTATCAAAAAGTTATCAGATCTCATTTAGAGCTTTGTATTTTACTCCGAAAATCTTAATAATGCAGTAAAAATAATATTATAATACAGAGTCTATGTTAGAAAGACTTTAACCGAGTGCTAAGTGTGAGTTTTTCTTTTCGCATTCGATCGTGAACGCGTTTGGAGTTTACTAGGAATTTGTATGTGATTTGTACAGCGCCACCTAGTGGTAAACGTGAGAAACCAGTTTACCACTAGGTGGCGCTGTACAAATCACATACAAATTCCTAGTAAACTCGAAACGCGCTCACGATCGAATGCGAAAATAAAAACTCACACTTAGCACTCCGATGTGTTTGCAATTTAATAATAATTTATAGATTAAAAGTCTATTAAATATTTTATATTAAAAAATATCGGCAACAGGTTTCCTAAGAAATTTTAAGCACAACAAGCGCCTTGGCCCACTCTTTCATAAGCCAAAGATACACACGATGCTGATTGAACTATAGTTTAGAAAATTTAAAAATGCACAAACTAGTAATGCGCAAAATAGTATAAAACAGTGAGTGTAAAAAATATTATAGAAATATTAATATGAAACAAAGTGACTGCCTCGTGGTCTAGGGGATGGCTTATTTGGCTCGGATCATGAGGTTCCGGGTTCGATCCCCGGCCAGACAAAAGTATTATTGAGGTTTTTCTCGAAAATTAAAAATCTCAGTAGCAGTTTTGTGTCTGTGTTATCATTTCTGTGCCTCGGATGGTCACATAAAGCTGTCGGTGCCGAATATACTAGAAAAGACTAGAAATAATCAATAATCGTTATTATACTCTTTGCGCTGTAGCATGGTGCTGGTGACAGTTTCAGGAACTTTTCGTTTCATTCTTGAAAGTTGCCGCGATTTACAAATTATGACTTTGTATTTCAGCTGTATTATATTTTTAATATATGTATAATCATTTTCGCCGTGTTGGTCGCGGCCTCTATTGAAGAATAGGCCAACTGCCGTTCTGCCAGGCAGGTCGTAAAAGGCGACCTATTGGCTATCGAGTCACTACCATCGTGGCTACTAGGTGGTAGAGTTCTGCATTGTCTCGCCCGGGTCTGGTACCACCGCCTTACCTATTCCTGCCGCAGTAGCGTCAGTGTTTGTCGTGTTCCGGTGTGGAGGGTAAGGTAGCCGGTAAACTTATGCATGTGGCATTAGACCTCGCCACGAGATAGCAACGCACCATTAACATCTTTGGTGTCTATAGGCGATGGTTGACTCTTTCCATCAGGAGACCCATCTGCTTGTTTACTATCTTATAATATAAAAAAAATACTGTAGTAAATTAAATTAAGCCCAACCATAATATTCTAGTGTACAAATAAAATCTAATGGAAAGAAAAATTAAACAAAGTATTATGCACGATGGATAGTGCATGGGGTGACAGTACTTTTACGATGAATAATCGATGTTTTTGTAATAAAAAAGGTATATTGAGCGTAGTTCAATTTTATTATTGTAAAAAGTCTGTTATTATATTAATGAAACAACAGAGCATATATAAAAAAATGTGTAAACGGTTGACCCTACAGGCCATCCCTGAAACTTCCCGCTAAATTAAGGTATTTTAAGCTCGAAAGAGAAAAAAAACACAACCATAGATTTTTTCAGTGGATAATTAGAATTCTGAGTTAAGATTTCTGCCAGGACACTTTATAGATATTTATTGCATGTCCACCGAATTCGTCCGGGCGCCTTCAAAGCATAGACCACCTGCCGTTTTGCCAGGCAATTCGTAAGAGGCGAACGATTGACAAGGCGATTCACTGCTATTGTGGCTACTAGATGGTCGCATTCTCTTCTTTTAATTTATTTCACCTCAAAATATTTTAAACCTTTTTTAAAAATCTTAACCCCTTCATTTGATAAAACGATTTCGACGGGTCCCAAGAACAAAATCTCATGGAGAAATAAGACGAAATCTGTTTTATAATATAATTCGCATTAAACACGCATAAAGCTACAAGAAAATATAGTTTTTATATTTATTGGTCTTTTATTTTTGGAAATGCTCAAGTGAACATCGTCTTATCTACAATGTACTCCCACAAACAAACATATTGTAATTAAATTACAATATGATACAATACGAGTCCCAAGAACAAAGTTGAGTAATGTTTATCTATGTAAAATTTCTAAAATATGATTTAAATGTAAATTAAATCAGCTATTTATTAAAAAGAACTATAATTTGCATGCCTAAAATATAAGGGTAGAATAAGCAGAACAATGTAATATAATATAACTAATAACCTTTTTTTTTTTCTCTCTAACTCCTAAAGAAGCATGTGAAAACTTAAGCCGTCTAATAAGCTTCTGGAAGGAGTTAGGATGGCTTTAATAGACATAGCCAGCTACGTACAAAGGCTCAAGTGGCTAAGTGCATAAAAAAGAAAATGGCAAAAAAAAAAACTAATAACCTTTTTGTAACCTTATTCTGGCAAATAAAAATTATTATTATTATTATTATTAAAATCGTATCTGCAAAATTAACAAATTTTGTTAATTTTGCAGATACGATTTTGTTCTTGGGACTCGTCGATTTGTTGAAATATTCTAGCTTAATATCAATTACAAAAACCGTCAAGTTGTCGAAAACATTACAAATTTATTTCGGGTATTTGCTTGTATGACAACCCGCCATTGTTCTTAATTTTGCTGAAACATATTTGTATATACAGGATGTTACTTAGTTCGCCTGTATTATATCGGTGCTTGGCGTTGCATTTGGGTCAGTGACCAAGTTCCAGTCGACGCGACGGATTCCCCTTTACTCCCGTTTTCTCCACTTTCTAACCCGTCTCCAAGCAAGGTTGATGCAAGACAAGTTGCAACTGCTACTGCAAAAGTGGTGCATCTGTGGCCTTTACTTCTGTGCAAGGTATGTTTTGGTGATAGTCTTTGTATAATTATTATAGTTTTCATCGTGGATTATCCCGTTGATTTAGTTTTATGCATCATAAGACAGAACACCAGTAGATGGCTCTCTGTCTAGAAAGAGAATACCATTAGGATGTAATTGGCGTATTGCTATCCTTATGGCGGAGTCTTAATGCCACATGCATACTGAAGCCGAGCCGAATACTACACTTATTCAATCGTAATAAGCATGCACGGACATGCATACTGAAGCCGAACCGAACACTACACTTATCCAATCGTAATAAGCATGCACGGACATGCATGCTGAAGCCGAACCGAACATTACACTTATCCAATCGTAATAAGCATGCACGGACATGCATACTGAAGCCGAACCGAACACTACACTTATCCAATCGTAATAAGCATGCACGGACATATGTGTATATTATGTACGGATGCATGCAGGGCATGCATATTAATTACATGCTTCGGATTCGTTCTACTTATTACACATCAAAATGATAATGGTCCCTAAAGTTGCTATAAAAATCAACGTAGTTCACAACTGATCTTGTCAGCTTACTATTATTAGTAAGCTTTTTTTTAATATAAGATAGCAAACAAGCAGATGGGTCTCTTGATGGAAAGAGTCAACCATCGCCCATAGACACCAAAGGTGTTAATGGTGCGGTGCTGTCTTCTGGCGAGGTCTAATGCCACATGCATAAGTTTACCGGCTACCTTACCCTCCAAATCGGAACACGACAGCGACAAGCACTGACGCTATTGCGGCAGGAATAGGTAAGGTGGTGGTACCAGACCCGGGCGAGACAATGCAGAATTCTACCACCTAGTTGCTACCTACCTACCTACTACCAAGCTGACAAAATGAGTAGTCTGTCAGCTTGCTATTAATAGTAAGTTAGATTTTTGGTTCAATAAGCAAATCCCAGTGAAAATCCCATCCCAGACCAAAAATCTAACGACATTTGTCGAATTATATTTGTGTTGTCCCCGTGCTTGGGAAAACTTGAAAAACTTTAAAAACAACAAAAACAAGAAGAAAGAAAAATTAATGGAACCGATCATAAAGCAAAGAAGAATTTCGCCACTTTGAACTAGTCAACGCTGGCTCAGTTGGTTAGAGCGTCCCGGCTTGAAGGAAGGTCGTAAGTTCAAATCTTACGTGTCGAAATTTTTCTTTATTGTTTTTAGAGACATTCGTTGACTCTGAATACCCTACTCGACGTAACGATAATTATTTATTTTACTATGTTTAGGAGTAATTTATCATCTCGCGCTCGCGCAGTACTATTGCTATATCTATTCCGGTCTTGTCAGTCATTCAATCATTAGTGATTGTTACTGCCGTATTCCAACCTCATAACAGTTCCAATGTAAACCGATTGGCTATGCGAGTCACTAACATCGTTGCTACTAGGTGGTAGAGTTCTGCATTTGACCGCCCCATTGGTCGAGTGGTTAGAGACCCTGACTACGCAATCAACGAGCCTCGGGTTCGATCCCCGACGGGGACAAGCGTTTGTGTGATGAGCACAAATGTTTGTATTTCCGGGTTTGGGTGTTTATTATATATATTCTAGTATTTATATATGTATTTCTATGTATTAGTATCGTTGACTAACACCCATAACACAAGCAAATAATTTGCTTACTTTGGGGTTAGATCAGTAAGTGTAATTTGTCCCCTGAATTATTATTGTTATTATTATTATTGTCTCGCCCGGGTCTGGTACCACCGCCTTACCTATTCCTGCCGCAATAGCGTCAGTGCTTGTCGCTGTCGTGTTCCGGTTTAGAGGGTAAGGTAGCCGGTAAACTTATATATGTGGCATTAGACCTCGCCACAAGATAGCAACGCACTATTAACACCTTTGGTATGTATAGGCGATGGTTGATTCTTTCCATCACGATGTCCATCTGCTTGTTTGCTATCTTATGATATATATATATATATATATATATATATATATATATATATATATATATATATATATATATATATATATATATATATATATATATATATATATATATATATATATATATATATATATATAAAAACTGCTCACCATCCGCCGTCTATAGATGTCACCACGATTCACCGGTTTGTCGATTGGCGAGATAAGTGGTGATCCTCACTGCCGCATTTTACCGACATGTTAACAATTATCGAATATTTCTAGTAATAACCAAGACCGACGGCTTTAAGTGCTCATCCGAAGCATGGGATTGGTAATACACCACTCATTCAGACGCTGAGCCGCTTCTGAGATTTCGAGAAAATTCTCAAAAAAACACTTTTGCTCTACCAGGAGATCGAACCCGGGACCTCATGATCTGAAACGAATAGCTAACAAGGACACGTCGCAGTCATACATAAAAATATTAATATCCAACAAAAAAAAATCCTTGGTTTTAGGGACTCAATTGATTAATAAATCAATTTTTAAGCTTTATGGTATTTAGGCTTAAATACCATAAAGCATTAAATTTACTATTGCTCAAAAAACGTAAATGTTTCGGCTTTTTTGAAATGTAGCAACTTATAATGCAATATTGCAACCGAGTGCTACCATTTTGCTGTGGTTGGTATTTGTAATGAGAAAGTATTATGATAACGCCTTAGGGAACCGGCTTGCATAACCGTGTCATGTAATGTCCCTTGTGTAACTGTCAGGTTAATGTAACTGTACGACGCGTTCTAAATTATTATTGTATTGTGTATTGAATGACTTGTTAATTTAACAGTTCTTTATCTTAAATATATTTAACTATAAAGTAAGATAAATAATCTAAAAAAAACGGCATCCACTTTGGAACTGTGCAGCCCGTTGCATTTTAAAAGTTTTTGGTGAATCCCGCGGGATCACCTGATTTTTCCGGGATAAAAAGTAGCCTATGTGCTTTATGATAATGTATTTACATTATTTCTATGATATTGTAATACGTTTTTTTGTGATAATAGTTTTGTGATAATAGTTTTAGTGCAGCCCGTTGCATTTTAAAAGTTTTTGGTGAATTCCGCGGGATCACCTGTTTTTTCCGGGATAAAAAGTAGCCTATGTGCTTTATGATAATGTATTTACATTATTTCTTTTTTTTTCTATGATATTATAATACGTTTTTCGTGATAATAGTTTTGTGATAATAGTTTTAGCGCAGCCCGTTGCATTATAAAAGTTTTTGGTGAATTCCGCGGGATCACCTGATTTTTCCGGGATAAAAAGTAGCCTATGTGATTTATGATAATGTATTTACATTATTTCTTTTTTTTCTATGATATTGTAATACGTTTTTTTGTGATAATAGTTTTGTGATAATAGTTTTAGTGCAGCCCGTTGCATTATAAAAGTTTTTAGTGAATCCCGTGGGATCACCTGATTTTTCCGGGATAAAAAGTAGCCTATGTATTTTTTTTTATTTTATGTCATAAGATAGCAAACAAGCAGATGGGTCTCCTGATGTAAAGAGTCAACCATCGCCTATAGACACCAAAGATGTTAATGGTGCGTTGCTATCTTGTGGCGAGGTATAATGCCACATGCATAAGTTTACCGGCTACCTTACCTTCCAAACCGGAACACGACAGCGCCAAGCACTGACGCTATTGCGGCAGGAATAGGTAAGGCGGTGGTACCAGACCCGGGCGAGACAATGCAGAACTCTACCACCTAGTAGCCACGATGGTAGTGACTCGATAGCCAATCGGTCGCCTTTTACGACCTGCCTGGCAGAACGGCAGTTGGCCTATTCTACAAAGGAGGCCGGGACCAACACGGCGAAAAATTATGTGTATAAATTATGCACGGCTATGTGCAATAAGATAATGTATTTACATAATTTCTTTTTTCTATGATATTGTAATACGTTTTTTTGTGATAATAGTTTTGTGATAATGGTTTTAGTGCAGTCCGTTGCATTATAAAAGTTTTTGGTGAATCCCGCGGGATCACCTGATTTTTCCGGGATAAAAGTAGCCTATGTGCTATAAGATAATGTATTTACATTATTTCTTTTTTTCTATGATATTGTAATACGTTTTTTTGTGATAATAGTTTTGTGATAATGGTTTTAGTACAGCCCGTTGCATTATAAAAGTTTTTGGTGAATTCCGCGGGACCACCTGATTTTTCCGGGATAAAAAGTAGCCTATGTGCTTTATGATAATGTATTTACATTATTTCTTTTTTTTTATGATATTATAATACGTTTTTCGTGATAATAGTTTTGTGATAATAGTTTTAGCGCAGCCCGTTGCATTATAAAAGTTTTTGGTGAATTCCGCGGGATCACCTGATTTTTCCGGGATAAAAAGTAGCCTATGTGATTTATGATAATGTATTTACATTATTTCTTTTTTTTCTATGATATTGTAATACGTTTTTTGTGATAATAGTTTTGACGTTCAAAAAATGTATTTTAATAATTGAAATAATTGAAATAATTGAAATAATGAATAAAAATATATTCTATTCTTTTCTATTCTATTCCAGGTCATCTAAATTTGATACACAGGTAGATGATCTGTGTGTCAAATTTTATTCAAACCCATTCAGTAATTATTCGTGATTGAGTAACAAATATCCATCCATCCAAACATCCAAACTCTCGCATTTATAATACTAGCTCAGAAATCAGAAATACTTTTTACAAGTTATTTTATTCAATAAAACTTTTTACAAGTTATTTTGACGCGTCAACATTTTTTAAACTACTACCGGATCGGAAACGGCCACATACTGAGAAGATCCGGCGGAAGAAACTCAGCGGGCTTGTGCGAGCTGAAGCGTGCAGCTAGTATTATATATTATCTACATTCCATTAGTATTTTTTAAGTCTAACTAAAGTTTTTTTCTAGTAAACTTATTTAAAAACTTAATAAGAACTAATTTCTGTATTGTTTTCTAAGTTTAAGCCCGAGTACTTTTCGAGAGAGTGTATTGGGTAATTTTTACAAGATCTCTGCAGCACAATGGTTTTGTCAATCAAACAAATGACTCTCCTGGTTGAGATAAATGTAGTCAGCAAAGATTTTTTGCATTAGCAAATAGTGCGATGTCGTCCGTTTTGCGCGGATGCAATGCTGCATAAATAAATATTAAATTTGATCACAATAATGTCAAATATTGACTCTATTGCGGCAAGAAAAAATAAGCCGTTGGTAACAAACACGGACGAGAAATTGCAGAACCTTACGCATTATCACGCATAACTTTGCAAAACAATTTTTGAAAGGTAAATGATTAGCTAAAATTTGTCCAGTAGTATACGGAATAGCAAGCACCCTTTTTGTTAAATGATCAATGTATATCAAATAAATAATTAAAACGGCTGCACTCGCGTTTTTATCGGAGTAGGTTCCGACTAGTTTCGGTAATATATGAGGTCCTTCCTCAGCTCGGTAGCGACCCGTGTCAAACGTTTGACAGGTCGCTACCGAGCGAACGTCAAACTCACATTTTAAAAAAAATATTAGGTTTCTGCAGTCTCACCGCAATGTAAATTTTAACTGTGCTAAATTTTCTCCACCAAGTGGTTATTTTAAAAAGGGTACAAAGCTTTTGTTTCATGTATTAAGGGATGGATATCTTTTGGCGAAGGTTTTGGAAGAAGTTTGTGTAGATATTGGTAGAGAGATACCAGATGGTAGAGTTTTGCATTGTCTCACCCGGGTTTGGTAACATGGCCTTACCTATTCCTGCCGCAATACCGTCAGTGCTTGTCGCTGTCGTGTTCCAGTGTGGAGGGTAAGGTAGCCGGTAAACTATCGCATGTGGCATTAGACCTCGCCACAAGATAGCAACGCACCATTAACATGTTCTTTGGTATCTATAGGCGATGGTTGATTCTTTCCATCGGGAGACCCATGTGCTTGTTTGCTATCTTATGATATAAAAAAACTTACTTTATGTAACTACAAGTACTGGTAGAGTTTAATTTTAAATCAATTATTTATGTAATAAGTCCGGTAAGTTCCGAGTTGATAGAGCCCAGTCAAGCTGGGCTCCTTCCTGGGTGTTGGACATAAACGTAAAGAAGAAGGTTTCTCGAAGACCTACTTCATGTATCAGGTACGGGTAGAGTTCTAGTTCTAAATCTAATACTCATTTATGTAAAAAGTCAGGTAAGTTCTGAGTAGATAGTGCCTCATCAAGCCGCGTTCTTTTTTATTGGCTGTTTTAGATCTAAACGTAACTTAACAATATAAAAAAAGATATAAACATAATTTTATGCCACACCAATGCGACATTTATCTTCATTCCAAGTTTGCTGTAAATATAGTTTAGTAAAAGAAAATTAGATTTCAGTTATATAGCTGCTAATGGTGTCATAAAATAATATGTTCATATTTTATAGCTCACAATAAAAATAAAAACGTCGTGCAAAAGAAATAATAATAAATTCCTATTATGCGCCTGCCTTTATCAATATTCGTGATACGTACACATTTAATTGCTTATCAAAATTTAACAGGCGTTGTTAAAATTGGCCGCACCCGACATGAATTCTGACGAAGACGCAGGGTGTTGTGAAGATGAATCGATGCCAGAATTTGATTTTCTCCATGCCCTGACTGGTGCTATGAACCTAACGTATAAGATTTCGGGTAAGTAACGGGGAAAAGGCAATATATTAAAATTGTGACACGTAGGTAACAACATTTATTTGTAACGAGATCGGAATTATATAACTCACTCACTCATTTATATAATACAATAAATAACCTAATAGATATATATTCTAAACTTAACAAGTGTTAAATATCTCAATGCACTCAAATATCTAAAAACTTAGAATACTTTATGATGTCTCAAATCAATTGAGTTTACGCATACAAATATACAAAACGTTCAATAATTACTTACGCAAACGCACAAACAAACACACATACGCACAAACAAACACACATACGCACACACAAACAGCTACGAATTTTTAGAGTCCAAAAGAAATGTATTCGAGCAATATGTGGTGTTAATCAGTTACATTCCTGTAAAGCACTTTTTAAGTCTCTTAAAGTACTTCCCTTACCATGTTTGTATATTTCAGAGGTATGCGTATTTGTAAAAAAGCACCAAAAGTTATTTAAAACAAATGCTGAAGTCACTGGTAACTCATATTTTAGGAATAGTAAAAAATTATATGTGCCTAATCAAAAATTAAATATTTTTACAAAAAATGTGTTTTGTATGTCTATTATTATATACAATCATATTCCTGATAGTCTTAAATCATTACCTATAAATAAGCGTCGCAAAAAGTTGTTTGATTTGCTGTTAGATAAAACTTATTATGATATTAAAGAATTTTTAGCCGATAAAATTAAATATTAATGGATAGAAATATAAGCTTGTTGAATTGTCCTTAAAAAATGTCAATGTACGTAGTAAAATTTTGTAAATAGTGAACATTTTGTAAATTATAAAAAATTTAATTGCACAAAATATGAAACTTGTAATTATAAAAATAACTTTTATAATATGAAATCATGATTGTACATTTATAACAAGTACATAAAATAGAGAAAAAGACCAGCCCGCTGAGTTTCTTCTCAGTGTGTGGCCGCGTTCCGATCCGGTAGTAATTCTAAATAATCGAAAGAATGTTTTAAGTGTAATATTATATAAAGATATTTTTTTTAAATATTTGCACACCGTATAATGGTAGAATATGTTGGTAACTTATTTATTTTTAACAACTTGTAACACCCATATTCTTGCAAATAAATATTTTCTTTCTTTCTTTCTTCTTTCTACGACTATATGCACACACTTGTGTATATATAAATGTTTATACAGGGTTACTTTTAAGGGTCCGATCAAATTTTAAAGTTAGCAAATAAATATTGAATTGAAAGTGCGTTTTAATTATTATTAACAGAAAATTATTACAAGATAATATAAAAATATTCATTTAAAAATATTCCTCTTAATTTATTAATTAGATGCACCGAATCTTGTGAATGAACTTTGTAATGCTGGCAGTGTGTCATTTTATATTTACCTATAATTACGATAGCAGCTACATATTATGAAATCTGTCGCTCTAAGTGCATTATTCCCGATCAATTTTAATTTGGTTGAAGACACTACAATATTTTAGCTCGAAAATTGCGTAATTGAAATTATATCCACGCGTTTTGTTTTTGTGTCGGATAAAAATGAAAATTTGATTTTTTTTAAATTATATTTTTTATTACATAAATCGAACATATTATCGATACTGAACAGCCTCTGAAAATGTAGCCGGTATATTTTTATGTCACTAGTCATTACACAAGCGATAAGCAGATAGCTCTCCTGATGGAGAAAGTAACCATCGTTTATAGACATCAAAGATTTCAATAGTGTGTTGGTATGATGGCCAACCCACATGCATGAGTATACTGGCCACCTTACTCTCCAAAGGGGAACACCAAAATGAGACGCATTGACGCTATTGCGGCAGGAATAAGTAAGACAGTGGTGCCACATACTCAGGCGCGACGTTGCGGAACTCTACCACCTAGTATACACAATGGAAGTGACCTATGGCCAATTGTTCATTTTTACAAACTGCCTGGCGAAACGGCAGTTGATCTTTAAAGCGGGCCCGGACCAACACAGGGAAATATTAGATTAGTTACTTCATAATATAAATAAAACATGTAAAGATATATCACCATTTTCTGCATATCAATGATATGTTGTGAATTAGTAACATTGCTATGCGGACGAAAGTACTGGTGATGCTACATACTCCGGCCGTAGCGGTATTTCTCGGGAACACGTTGAAGAGGGTCGAAACAAGCTCGTGCCTGAACTCGAGAATCGACTAACCAATGTCTCAGAATGGGGTCGTCAAAATCTTGTTACATTTAACCCCAAAAACCGCTAAAAAAACACCCTTTGTCGTATCACCTCGGTTCGAGAGCACTGACTGACTCAGCCTGACAGCCTCAGCCGGTATTGGAATACTGGGAGTCGACATATCGAACAACGTTCAGTTCTGCGGTCATTTGAAAGGAAAGGCTAAACTAGCCTCCAAAAAGCTTGGCGTACTCAGTAGAGCAAAGCAGTACTTCATACCAGCTCATCGCCTTCAACGTTACAAGGCCCAAATTCGACCTCACATGGAGTATTGTTCTCACCTCTGGTCCTCAGTACCAGCTTCTTCCTCTTGATCGCATTCAACGTAGACCGGTTCGAATCATCGACGATCAGGCTATTTCTAATCGGCTTGACTCTTTGGCGTTACGCAGAGATGTAGGTTTGCTCTGCATCAATTACCATATGTATCATGGGGAGTGTTCCGAAGAGTTATTCGGACTAATTCCTGCCGCTAAATTCCATCATCGGACATCGCATCAAAATTTAAAGTTCCATCCTCACCACCTCGATGTCTGGAAATCCACAACCGTGCGCTTTTGTCGGCACTTTTTGCCTCGCACAACTCTTTTGTGGATTCAAATTACCCTCGGGGATTTTTCCGAACGGATACGACTTAGGGACCTTCAAGAAACGAGCTTATTCATTCTTAAAAGGCCGGCAACGCAGCTGCAAGACCCCCGGTATTGCAGTTGTCCATGGGCGGCGGTGATCACTTACCATCAGGTGCACCACCTAACACATAGTGCCATCCATAATTGCAACGTGCATAATTTTACTAGTTACCCTTAAAGTAGTACTTAAGAATTAGATAATCCATAATTCATAAAGAGGGCTTCTTAATAAATTAGTCAATAAAAAAGCATATATCTATACCTCAACCTTCTGAACTCATGATAAAGCATACAAACAGAGAAACAGAGAGAGATAGAAAGAGACAACTTTAGTATTTAGACACTACAGATGTTAAAAATGCTTTGCTAAAGATAAGTGTTTTTTTTATATCATAAGATAGCAAACAAGCAGATGGGTCTCGTGATGGAATAAGTCAATCATCGCCTTTGGACACCAAAGATGTTAATATTGCGTTGCTATGTTGGGGCGAGGTCTAATGCCACATGCATAAGTTTACCGGCTACCTTACCCTCCAAACCGGAACACGACAGTGACTAACACTTACGCTATTGCGGCAGGAATAGGTAAGGCGGTGGTAACAGACCCGGTCAAGCCGATCAGAACTCTACCACCTAGTAGTCACGATGGTGGTGACGCGCATAGCCACTCGATCGCCTTTTACGAGCTGCCTGGCAGAACGCCAGTTGGACCAACACGGGGAAAAATAGTGTGCCAGGATGGTAATTCTTCATAAGTAAGTCTACCAGCTACCTTACCCTGCAAACTTGAACATCACAACAACAAACATGGACGCTGTTGCGGCAGGAATAACAGGCAGGTACCATGTGCCCGGGCGAGAAGTTGCGTAATTCTACCACCAAGTAGACACGATTGCGAAGTATGGCTCGTCATTTGCCTTGTTCAAATTTAGCTGCATAATAGAGGGCTTTCCTTTGACTAACAGAGACCAACACAGACCAACAAAGAAGGACCAACAAAGACAATGCTCAACTTCAATCAAGATCAAAATCACTTACAGACAACAATATCGAGTTTCATACATCAGAATCAAAACAGAATTGCCTTGCCTCCTCCACAATCATCGCTCTCTTCTTACAAAGGCCCCAGTTGTGGACAATATTCACACTACCTTCGAACATTACCCGACCAATTCGAAATGTGTAATTATTTTGTTAACCATTCATCAACCGTATACAACAGATATTTCGTAACACTTTCATTTCAACCGCGTTAATTCTATTTGCATATCCTTTTTGACATACCTGTTACCCAGTTCTTGCTTCCAGAGAGCGGCGTAAGAGTATGCACAGAATTATGCAGAGCAAAATGAGCACCTCAATGTAGGATGGCTTATTGAAGTTTCCCTAACGATCCATTAACTTCGTTCCCCGCACACGCTCTTCTTTCGGTACAGAAAGAGAGCGTGGGTAGTGTTCCAGTGTATAATATAATAACTTTGTTTTCCCCGTGTTGGTCTCGGGCTCCTTTGAAGAATAGGCCAACTGCCGTTTTGCTAGGCAGGTCGTAACAGGCGAACGATTGGCTATTATACGAGGAAATACCATCGTGGCTACTAGGTGGTAGAGTTCTGCATTGTCTCGCCCGGATCTGGAAACACGGCCTTACCTATAGCCTGCCGCAAAATCATCAGTACATGTCACTGTTGTGTTCTGGTTTAGAGGGTAAGGTAGCCGGTAAACTTATATATGTGGCATTAGACCTCGCCACAAGATAGCAACGCACTATTAACACCTTTGGTATCTATAGGCGATGGTTGATTCTTTCCATCAGGAGGTCCATCTGCTTGTTTGCTACCTTATGATATAAAATATAAAAAAATATAAAAATATACAATAAACTGCTATGAAATTTAAATCAATATAACTCTTTCAATACAAAATAACAGTAGCTTTACTTTTCCTGCTTTTTAATGTGATTAAATTTTCTTTTAAAGTTTTCATGGCAAATTTCAAGAGCATTATTTAAACGTGAATCAAGTTCGAACGCTTTTTCCACGCCTAAGCACGAACGGCATTTGGAAGAAGTTTTAGATTTCTTGCCACGAAGTGTTGAAATGAAATTCCACCCCCAATCCGTAACTTTCTAACTAGGGAGTCTTAAGAAATAACTAAACTCTCATTTACTTGCGATTCTCTAGGGTTTAGCTGAAATAACAATAGGTACTCAACCCTACCGCAATTAATAACACGATCACATCCTGGCTCTGAAATAGGTAAAATACATTTTTGTCGTGAATCTATCTTATTATTAATAATTTGATACTTGTTCATTATTCAAGCCACTGCTCTCTTAGAATAAGTTGCTAACGGAATACCAGCATTACAATCTCCATTGTAACATGATGCTTAGTCCATAACCTTTTAGTTTTTTTTAAGTTAAATATTGTTAAAAACCTACGATATACTATTTTTTTTGTTTGGTGTGTAATTTTTGGGAATTAATGTTATTATGTTCTGTGCTCTTTTATTCGGTCCTATTATGTTCTTTTATGTTCTATTATGTTTTATTCTGTTCTATTCCATTATAATCTATTCTGTTTTATTCCGTTTTATTACGTGATATTCTGTTCTATTCTATTTTAGTAGAGGAGGAGGAAATATGGAGATTGATGACGTCAGAAGTACCAATGTTTGCCTGGGACGATGACGATGAAACTCTTGCCAGTACCGTGAAATCGAAGACTGCCAAGAAACCAAAGGAAGCTGCAGTTAAGGTGACATATCTTAGATTAAACTCTATTGGATTTGCAAACAAGCAAATGTACATTTTTTAACCTATAAAATATCCTACCCAAATATAGCCCGATGTTTATTTACTTTAAATTTATTAATAATAAATTTGCGAGTATATGTTGCGATGTAAAAATCACGTAGTAAGTAAAATGACAGAAAAATTTCGTAAGTTTTTTTAAAGTGTTTATTTATTACGTTACACGATTCTCGGGACCTACCTTTCAGCCATCCAATTTATGACTTTTCCGTCATTTTTTAAATACACTAGAAATCCATACCTATTTGGCTAATAAAATACATTTTTTTTTTCAATTAAAACACAACTTGAGTACGTAAGTCAGGTATTAATCCAATATGATCCGATCGTATCTGATATCAGTGCGACAGGGAGCTCGAGAATTCAGAACCATTTCGAACGCCCTTTTTAGATTCCTCGACTCCCTGTTTTTACTACAACAACTTGTTCTTGTCAGCAGGGCCCGAGAAATTGGGCAGTGTAATAGGTGGTCGAACACTTCCCAGTTTTTGTTTCTATACATATCTGTTTTAATACAGAGATCAATGACAACAATTATCATCGAAGATACGAAGTTATGTCCTCCTTACACACTCCCAGGGATAACTCCAGCGCATGAAATGGATCTTCTTGTTATTATGGCTAGGGATGTGCCTCTGAAGAAGCCTTTACCAGAACCAGGTAAATCATACTTTAGACGTCTTCTAATATTACTTACGAATAGAGTAATTATCGTTCATGTCGAAAATTGTGTTCGTGATTTTTATCTGCTTTAAATGAGTTTTAAAACCACTTATTACATATTGCATAAGACGCAAGAAAAATTTCAACATGACTTTTATTGTTTTTTTATTGTTGTTAAATTTGTTTCTAGCAAATTAGCAAATGGCTCTTTTAATGGAAAGAGACAACCACCGCCTGTAGATGTTAATGTTGCATTGCTATCCGTGTAGCGATATTTAAATGCCACATACTTAAGTTTACCGGCTACTATTCTCTCCAAACTGGAACACGACAGACACAAGCACTGACGTTATTGCGGTAGGAATAGGTAAGGCGGCTGTATCCAACTGGACGAGATTATGCAGTACCGACCAAACAAGTTAGTCAATCATTTACTTTTTACAAACTGCCTGGCAGGACGGCAGATGGTTTGTTCGTTTAAGTGGGCCTGGACCAACACGGAGTAAAATATAGTATGTGAGGTACGGTCTAACGAAAAATTAAGAAAACATGCCATTTTGCGTCCTAGTCATGATAGCAATTCCTTTTCTTGTGGTAAATATGTATGTTTTTAAATTTTTCACCACGCAATATAAACGTACATAGCTCGGGCTCTTTGTGCCTTCAGTACTCTTAAAACAGGCATTTAAGTTGCATGTTATTGCTAATAGATTGATTATCACTACATAGTATAAAACAAAGTCGCTTTCTCTGTCTGTCCCTATGTCCCTATGTATGCTTAAATCTTTAAAACTACGCAACGGATTTTGATACGGTTTTTTTTAGTAGATAGATTGATTCTTGAGGAAGGTTTAAGTATATAAACCTTTCTGATATTCGTACGGAAATAAAAGTTACGCGGGTGAAACCGCGGGCAGGTCGCTAGTTTTGTATATTTCCTTTAATTTTACTATGTTTTTAGAAAAAAATAGCGTAGAGTATTGTTACGAGTTTCAAGTTCGTATTGTGCAATATAATAACATTTTTATTAAAACCGTTTATATACAACACAAATGTGCAATACACTAAAACGCAATACGTAAATACACTGACGAACACTAATCTCACTCACTACTAACACGAACTAATCGAATAAATTGAATCACTAAATTAAAACACTTCTCGTATCACTTCACTGCACTTGATATATCGCTTTACACTCATAGGACGATCGCAATATAAAACTGCACTCTATTTGCCAACATATCCCTATTTATACCCAGGGTAAAGTTCCATCATGTTCCCAAATGTTCCGAAATTATCGCGTAAATAATTATTCTAAATGTAAATAAGTCCTGGTACATGCTATTTTTATATTATGCAGTATGAAAGAAGATCCATTATGGCATAGCTGCTTGGGTAACGGCGGCTTTTGTTTATCAACAGAGATCAATATATATAGAAATAGAATCTCTTTCTTTTCTTTCTAAAATTTTCCAATATTTTCACTCTTCACTTTCTATTATTCGCAACAGCATTAAAATATATCAAATTATACTAAGAAAATTTTCATAAAAAAAAACCACACAAATTTCCAACAGTTTTCGATTCAGAATCATGGTCCAAATCCATAGTTTTAATTTTCAATAGACCTTTCCTTACATCCTGTATATATTCAATTTTCAATATTTATTCGTAGATGTACCATTATGGAAGACATATCGATGGGTCGACTGGGCCCGAAGACATGGACTGTATGAAGCGTATGATTGTCCGAGGACGAGATATTTGAAAATTAATGGTCTTTTGAAACAATCTTATGCTCCACATTTATTAGATGTACAGAGCACGGAGTCTGTAAGCTTTTTGATTATTTTTTAATTATATAACTGGCTATAGTGTGCAGCCTGCTGCATTGTAAGGTTTTCTTCGATCCCGTGGGATCACCTAATATTTACGACATAAAAGTAGCCTGTATACTATTGTAGGTCACCATCTATATGTGTGTCAAATTTCATTTAAATGCGTTCAGTAGTTTTTGCGTGATTGAGTAACAAACATACAGCCATTTATCCAAACTCCCATCCATCCAAACATCCAAACTTTTGCATTTATAATTTTAATATATATGAGTTAACAAACCAATAATAGTTGGCTATGCTGATCTAAAGAAGCAATCATCATCTATAGATACAAAAGATGTTAATGATGCATCGCCAAAGACTTCTAGGTACTAATGTACTAGGCAAGGCATGCGCCACTCCACTTGTGTTTCGTAAAGTGCGATCTATTTACTGCATGTACTTCATGACTCGCTAAATAAAACACGTAAGCGCCATGAAATCCACGATGGTTACGAACTCTTGGTCGCGAATATATATTATACTTTAATATACACTGCAGTGAATAAAATTAAATATTGACATAGAATTAGATGAAATATAATAAAGTGAAAAGTCGCCTCTGTGGTCTAGTGGTCCAGCGTTGGCGTTGACCACATGAGGTCCCGGGTTCGATTCCCGGGTCGGGCATATATGAAAAGTGTTTTTTCAATTTTCTGAGAAACACAAAGTTGCCCGGGATTGTAAAGTGCCCGGTTGGCGATAGGCTTGCCACCTATCACATTTGTGGGACCAAGTGTCTTCGGCTAATCGTGGGTGCACTTGTTGTACCTCTGCCTACCGCTTCGGGGATATGGGCGTGAAGATGCTGAAAAGTTATTGAAAACATATCAATATTTAGCAATGTAAATTTTTAGTGTCTTAGTATTGGAAGTACTTTAATATGTAAGGTGGTAACTTTGAGTAAGATATGGGTTGTGTTACAACAAAAAAGTTCGAAAGTTTAAGGCATACAATTCAAATTTATATTCTAGCTTATCTATCTATCTTATCTAGCTATCTTAGCAGTTTTTACACCTTGTTAACCCTCATGTTATTTTCAAGTCTTCACAATTTTACATCTTAATTCTTAACCTCCTTTTTTTGTTTACGCAGATTACTTATGCATTTAGAGAAGAACATGAAAGAACCAATCCAGTGGTAATGTGAAATTTAATTCTTGTCTACTTAAACACTTAATTTTTTAAATTATATAAAACAAATCACAATTAGTGTTGTTGAGCTTGCTACATATGCAAATGTGTTCATAATCAACTTGCCAATAAATGAAAAAAAAAATCGTTTTAGGCTCAATGTAATAAGCATTATTTTTTAAAACTCCAATAACTGACTTTCCATTTCCTGTTTCTCCGGATCCCTGCACCAGATTTTCACCGACTTAAAATGAAACCAATATACTGAAAGTATACCCTCTCAAACAGAAAAAGAAATTTCAAAATCTGTTTATAAATGGCTGAGTTCTGAGGTAACAAACATAAAGCATACAGCTGAATTGGTAACCTTTTAAATTTTTTCGCAAAAGGTTAAATTTTTTGGGTTAGCAAAAAATTTAATAAATATCGCCGGACAAATCACACGAATTGATCGAAAACTAAAATAAGCAAATTATGTGTTAGTGATCTGAGTGTTAGTAAATGTTAGAAATAGAAATACGCATATAAATACTGAAATTCATTTAGTAAGCACCAAAACTCGGGAATATAAACATTATGTTGTGCAAACATAACCACCCCGTTGATCGAGTAGTTAGCGACCCTGACTACGCAATAGACGGTGCCTGGGTTCGTTTCCCGACGGGGACAAGCATTTGTGTGATGAGCATAAATGTTTGTATTTCCGGATTTGGGTGTTATTAAATATATTCTAGTATTTACATATGTATTTCTATGTTTTAGTGTCGTTGACTAACACCCATAACACAAACAAATAATTTGCTTACTTTGGGATAGATCAGTAAGTGTAATTTGTCCCATGAATATTTATATTTCTGTTCATCAATCAGATGTTTTTTAAGAATTAAATTAGCTTTTTTTAAATCATAAGATGGCAAATAAGTAGTTGAATCTTCTGATGGAAACCGAACATTTTAATGATGAGTTGATATCTGTGTGACGGGATGGCGAGGTCTAATGCCACATGCATAAGTTTCCCGGATACCTTACTTTCCAAATCGGTACACGTCAATAAGACGCTATAGTCTGGGTCGTTAACCGCTCAATCAGGTAGTGGTCAAAATGCCACATAATTTTCAAAGTCTCTCAAGCCATCACAATGCTTTAAATTTCTGTCGATTGCATTTAATTAATTGGTCGATTGAAAACCATGAACGCTAGATTTGGTGGATTTGTTCCAATCCCAATCTCATTGAATTATGTTGTTTTAAAATTACAGAAGAAATGTAATATTTTTTATAACCACGAACAGTTTGAATTCGGATGTAATATCAATATAACATTTTTTTATATCATAAGATAGCAAACAAGCAGATGGGTCTCCTGATGGAAAGTCAACCATCGCCTATAGACACCAAAGATGTTAATGGTGCGTTGCTATCTTGTGACGAGGTCTAATGCCACATGCATAAGTTTACCGGCTACCTTACCCTCCAAACCGGAACACTACAGTGACAAGCACTGACGCTATTGCGGCAGGAATAGGTAAAGCGGTGGTACCAGACCCGGTTGAGTCGACGCAAAATTCTACCACCTAGTAGTCACGATGGTTGTGACGCGCATAGTTCCCCTCGATCGCCTTTTACGACCTGTCTGGCAGAACGGCATTTGGCCTATTCTTCCAAGGAGCCACCAACAGGGAAAACACGAGGAAAAAATCACATTCTATACCATTGTGAAACAAGAATGTATTGAATCTGAAATTTCATTTGCAGCCTAAAAAGGAAAGGAAAGAAGTAGCTCGTTCAACGACCGCCAGTTCTGCTGTTCCTCAGACTTTGAAAGAGGAATTAAAGGAATGGCTACCACTTAAAGCGGTAACTACATACTGTCCATTATTTGAATATACTTTTACGAGAATTACCATAGAGGCTATGGTTTAGTTTAAATATTGGTGAAATCCCGGTCCGCCAATAGTATAATATTATGAACAGGGATTTATATAAATTTTGATATTTGTTATTTTATTAATTTACTTTTTAGTGTATTCATTTGATACTGACTTACCGTTACCGTTGAGCTCTACCTGAAGTTGGTATAGTCTTCGAAACTGCTGTATTTGCATGAAGAGATTTATGAATGTGGATAAAGAAAGGCAAGTCTGTCTGAATTATGCTGTACTAGCGACCTGCCCGCGGTTTCACTCGCGCAGCTTTTGTTCCCGTGGGAATATCGGAAAGGTTTAAACCTTCCGCAAGAATCAATCTATCTACTAAAAAAAAACACATCAAAATCCGTTGCGTAGTTTTAAAGATTTAAACATACATAGGGACATAAGGACATAGGGACAGACAGAGAAAGCGACTTTGTTTTATACTATGTAATGATGACACTCAATTGTCTTTCCCTACCTCGACAGGGATTTGTCGCGAAATGTGTCTACTAGCTGACCCGCGCAGCTTCGCCCGCGAGTATATTAATAAGTCGTCCAAATAGCTTTTAATAAAAATTTCATCCCCTATTTCGGCCCTCCAGGGACTGATTTTTGAAAAAAAAATTAGCCTATGTTTGACCCCGGATCTTCAACTATATCCATGCTAAATTTCATGAAAATTGGTCCAGCGGTTATAGCTAATAGCCCTGAAAGCGTAACAGACAGACAGACAGACTTTCGCATTTGTAATATTAGTATGGATATGGATATGGATGAATTAGATTCATTATATTTCATAGAATAGGAAACATGTAGATGATTCTCCTGATCGAAAGAAGTAACCATCGCTTTAAGGCACCAATTCTGTTAACAGTGCATTGCTATCCGGGTGGCGGGCTGGCAACGACAGCGATAAGCACCCACTGACGCCACGCGATATGAATAGACAAGGTGGCGCCAAACCCAGTCGAGACGTTGCGGAACTCAACCACAAATCAATAAATGAAAATATTAACATGATTTCTTTATAGCAGAGTTCTTGAATTAACACTGTCCGCTTTTTAAAAATGAGTAAGCTTTTTTCTTACACGTCTCTAAATCGTATTAGTTCAAAAACACGCTAACCGGAATACTTATTAAAAATTGAATTATATTTTACAGATTCGTAATTTGCTAAAGGAGCTTAGCGTCTTATATTTCCCTTCAATGTACGAATTCACGTCTGCTGCCAGCAATCCGTTACCAAGAGCAACAAAGTTTTCTCCTATCATAACAGCTTTAAAATCAGCACCTCTCTATCTACAAATCGATGGACCAGAAGAGAATATTCTCAGGATATCCTTAAGTATGCTTCATCCACGTGTACTTTTCAATTCTGGAGTACCAATTATGGATTCTATGGAAGCAGCTTATTGTTTGCTGGAAGTTTTTGAATGGTTTGATGATAATACACTCCCTATGACAAAAGCGTATGTGAAGACACGTGGTTATAATTCTGTTGAAATAAAACTTTATCCTGGAAGACATTTTTGTAGGTAAATTTATTTTATGTAATACTAGCTGTTGCCCGCGACTTAGTCCGCGCGGACTTCGTTTACTCCGCACAGCTCCTCCCCCGTAGGGGCTAGCGTGATAATATGTAGCCATATGTTGACCCGACCTGTTAGTAATATTCGTGCAAAATTTGAAGTAAATCCATGCAGTACTTTTTGAGTTTACCCTGGACATACATGACTTTCCTATGATTTTATTATATGTATATAGATGATCTCGATTATTTCGCTGTGAGCAAATTTTTTTTAGTTTAAAAGAGAACAGAGTCTCACCTGATGATAAATAATCGTAAGCTTCTTATAAACACCTGCAACACCAAAGATCTTGCCTATTAAAGACGGAATTTAGGTGTTTAATTTGCAAATTTTCTGAAAATTTTCAAACGTTGGATGGGTTTGCCCCATTCTTTACACTACTTCTCATTATAATTGTACGTGTTGTGTTACATAAAAACTTTGCAAGGAAATTTTGCAAGTTACGCACCTAAATTTCAGTTTCGAACGGCAAGGTCTTTGGTGTTGCAGATATTTAATAAAGCTTATGATTATTTATCATCAAGTGAGACTCTGTTCTCTTTTATACTAACAAAAATTTGCTCCCAGCCAAATTTCGTCTTTAAGATATGGAGTTTCGCAAAGTAGCGCCTGAATTGACCGCCTCATTAGTCAAATGATTAGCAGACATGACTACGCCTCAAAGGGGCTTGGGTTCGATTCCCGACAGGAACAAATATTTTGTTCCTGTCGGGAAACAGGTTTGGGTTACAGGGAACAGGGTGGGTTTGGGTTTCTATGTATTAGTATCGTGGAATAACACTCGTAACCCAAACAAATTATTTGCTTACTTTGTGGTTAGATCGATTTGTGTAATTTGTCTTGTGATATTTATTATTATCCATTTATCTTAATATATAAGGTCCTTCCAAATTAGGTGATCATATTTCAACACAGCGTTCAGCACGTCTAACCAAAGATATCCACCAGAAAGAACGTCAGTTAGGAGACTAAAACTTTTGGATTTTTACGAACAAAATAACATTTTGTCATAAAAAATTACCCCTTTTTTGCATAAAATAATCCATGTTATGGTTATTTACCACTTACTACTCACTCTTGCATTTAAATTGGATTATTTTATGCAAAAAGGCGTAAATTGTTATGAGAAAAATATTTTGTTTGTAAAATTAAAAAAGTGTTAGTTTCTTGAATCACATTCTTTTTTGAGTGGATATCTTTGGTTAGACGTACTGAACGCCTTGTTAAAATATGTTCACATATTTTGGAAAGACTTTATATATAAATTACGTGTTTGTCCTCTACGGATTACTAAACTACAGTACAATCAACAGTGAGTGGCTTCACCATTTTAATGAATGTTGTAAATATCTATTGTTTGGTCCAACTTAAAATATATGTTAGTTTTTGTCTCAAATATCTCCCAACTTCCTTTCAAGTACTTTCTGTGACAAAACAATGTTTGCCCGGTCAGCCAGTTATTATTTATGTAAATAAAATATCTTGCGTCCTTTGAAATACAGGTACCTATATCTAAGGAACCTTCAAAGGAAGCTAATGTTTTCTTAAAATCTGAGAATACCAAATCTCTGGTGTATTTCTAAAATCTGTATAAATACTCATTTTTAATAAATTCCCAGAAATTAGTTGGAAATACCTACCCAAAAATTTGGAAAAATCTCCGTGTTGGTTCCGGGCACCTTTGAAGAATAGACCAACTGCCGTTCTGCCGGGCAGGTCGTAAAAGGCGGCCGATTGGCTATGTGAGTCACTACTATCGTGGCTACTAGGTAGTAGAGTTCTGCATTGTCTCACCCAGGTCAGGCACCACCGCCTTACCTATTCCTGCCGCAATAGCGTCAGCGCTTGTCGCTGTCGTATTCCGGTTTGGAGGGTAAGGTAGCCGGTAAACTTATGCATGTGGCATTAGACCTCGCCACAAGATAGCAACGCACCATTAATATCTGTGTCTATAGGTGATGGTTGACTCTTTCCATCAGGAGACCCATCTGCTTGTTTGCTATCTTATGATATAAAAAAAAATCTGATAGTCCTAGATTGGATATTTTTAATATATCTAAAAATGATAAAAATTTAAGCTTATTTTAACTTTTTTTTCAATAATGTGATATTCCAGACTTTGGGTACATTCACGGATGAATTGGCATGTAATGCTCGTAAGTGATTCCGCTTTGCTGCTTGGAAGCCGTGATGTGGTACAAGCAGGAGCAGTAAAAGAGTGTCCGTGGTCAGCAAAATTTCTTTCTAATCTTGGTCAATCATTTTTTAACTGGATACGCACGACAAGATCTATGTTCAATATAATGAGTAATGACAGAGAATTTTATAAGTAAGTCAAATAATTTGTTTTATTATATATGATTTAGACGTCGTGTTTAACAATTTGGCTGTAAATATATAGTAAAATTTTAAAGAGAAATAATGTAACTTTGTTAAGAAATAATATAATGTAAAAACGTTTGTGTGTAGGCTGTGCAATGACACTGAAAACCTTCGTAAATTGGAAAAATATTTTTTTGTTATCTGTAATTGATTATAACATTTAATAACCTTAGTAATATACAAAGTTATAAACAAATACGTATAAATACATACAAAGATCTTTGTTTTATTCAAGCTATTTATCTCTTTTTTATAATTTTGATATTTTCTTTTATTCTCAATACAATATTATTTTTAATTTTATAAAGTATTATCCATATATATCTTACAAAGCCCTAACGTCATTGCTGTTTTTCAACTAAAATATGAACCAAAACCATTTGCAATTTTTCGATGTGTGATTTCTATATAAGTTAAATGTATTTATTTTTGACAAAAATAAAAAAAAAACTTGAGAGATGTCAAGGGACACCCGGATGGAACGAAGTTCCTTTTATTATTATTTACAAAAAAACCTGTATACACTCAACAAAAATAATCGTCGCGACACCACACTGTTCAATGCGAAATAGAAATGAAAATATCTGACTTGCTTTCTATAAGAGAGAGAGAGAGAGAGAAACATCCGCACGCCGCACAGCTTACAATGCCTTACTATAGCAAAAAGTGTCATGACAACTTTTCGTAAGAATTTTTTCCGTTTAGCCCTTTTCACAACGCGCGATAAGGAACTTCGTAGAATTTCGACCCACGGTCGAATTTCGGCACCCGGTCGAATTTCGACCCGCGGTCGAATTTCGGCACCCGGTCAAATTCGCCACCCGGTCGAATTTCGAAACCCGGTTGAATTTCGACCCACGGTCGAATTTCGACTCACGGTTGAATTTCGACTCACGGTTGAATTTCGGCACCCAGTTGGATTTCGGCACCCGGTCGAAACTCGGCAACCGATCGAAATTCAACACTCGGTCGAATTTCGACATTCGTTCGAAATTCGACTGTCCGCCGAAATTCAACTTTTGGTCGAAATTCGACATTCGGCCGAAATTCTGTATAAATGTCGAACATTTGGCACTAGAAAAAAAGTAAACTCAGTCAAATAGTAGATAGACTCTTTCACTTTCAATGCTCGTGCATTGGGAAGGAAAGTGGCTGGATATTTCTGTGCTTACAGCTCCTCAGTACCAGCTTTCAAATTCAACCAGAAATCAGAAGAACTTTATTCAACAAAACTTTTTACAAGTTATTTTGACACGTCAACATTTTTTAAAACTTCTACCGAATCGGAACGCGGCCACACACTGAGAAGATCCGGCGGAAGAAACTCAGCGGGCTTGTCTTTTTTCCTATAATATCACAATATTACATAATTATAAAACATATACATGAGATTGATATGAGGAGCAATTAATCCCATGCTTCTTTGTCTTCCAAATAATCTGAGATTTTATAATATCCTTTTTTACACAGTTTTGTTTTAACACATTTTTTAAATTTATTGACTGGTAGATCTCTTATTGCTTTTTTTGCCCTATAAAAGAGTTACTTGTTCTGTGGAGACGAGATGCATGCACAACAAGATTGTTTTTGTTCTTTGTGTTTAGTGAGTTTACGTCACCATATTTTTTAAACGTAGAGTGGCTTGTATCGTGGAGGAGAGGACTATTTCTGATCGACTTGATTCTTTGGCATCACGTAGAGATCCCCATCGCTCTGCATCTTTTATCGGACCTATAAAATACAACAAATAAAAGAATGCCCTGGTCGAGTTGTGGTGGTTAGCAAAAATGACTACGCAATCGACAAGCATTTGTGTGATGAGCATAAATGTTTGTATTTCCGGGTTTGGGTGTTTGTTATGTATGTAAAAGTAATTATACATACATATTTCTACGTATTAGTATCATTGACTAACACCCATAATACAAGCAAATAATTTGCTTAATTTGGGGTTAGATCAGTAAGTGTAATTTGTTCCGTGAATATTTATATTTATATTTATTTATATTTATAATAACAAGTGTTCCGAAAAAAATTTTAAATTAATCTCTGCCGCAAAATTTCATCAACAGAGATCGCGACAAAATTCAAAATTTCATCCTCACCATCTCGATGTCTGGAAATCCACAACTGTGCGATTCTCGAGGCATTCTTTCCCCGCACTACTCCTCTGTGAAACCGATAACTTCGGACTTTCCCGGACAGATACGACTTGCGGACCTTCAAGAAAAGAACCAAGGCCAGTAACGCAACTGCAAGTCTTCTAATAGTGTAGGTGTCCATGGGTGGCGGTTATCACTTACCATCGGCTGAGCCTCCTGTCTGTTTGCCCCCTTTTCTATAAAAAAAATTGTAAACGCTTGCCCTGTAGGCCATCCCTGAGACCTCCCGCTAAGTTATTTTAAGCTCAAAGGAGTAAAAACTATAAGCATAGATTTTTTCAGTTCAAACATCTATTTTATTGAAAATGGCAATACTTATTGATTTTTGAAAAGCTGTATACTATTATCGATTTTGATGTTTCGAATAGTATTCAACTCAATTTTTGAAATCTAACATATTGCTTTAGCTACATAATCGATAACTTGAAAAATTTCTTAGCAATGTTTAATTGTTTTTAAATTTTCGTTTTTGGTAAGTCCCAAACAAATATACCGATTTTGATTCAATCAAAGGTATTTGACGCAGTATTTTTAAGAAGGAAAGCTGATAAGAGTTTTACGTCAATCGCTGTATTAGCCTGAAGGTTATTTCAAAAATATTAAGTAAGTAACATGCTGTAAGTCTGTGGAATTCCCTGCCCAGTGAGATTCGCCTTTGCCAGACTTTAGAGTCCTTTAAAAAACGAGTCAAAGAACACTTCTTAGCTGAAATGTAAATTTTCCTTATATTGTATGTATTTTTTTTCTCTACAACATTTCTTTTTTTAAATACTTTATAAGTATATGTTAATTTAGTTTCATAGTTTATATTTGTTATTTTTTGTACACTAGGTCTACTCAATTCTTTATTTTCATTTTTTTTATTCTTCTTTAACGGATTGGCTGGAAGAAATCTCTTTAAGTAGAGATAAGCTCGCCCATTGTACTTATGTTACGTTAATATTGTCCTTTTTGTTTTGTATTCTGTGTACAATAAAGTATTAAATAAATAATAAAAATAACGTAATTTTAATATTTGAAAAACTGTTAACTTTTGACAATAAGATTTGATTTTGATTTTTGAAATGGAATTCGTTGCAGTTTTTGTAGTAGGTACTAAGGTTTCGTAGAATACCAATAAATTATTGGTTGAAAAATTTCGAAGTTATGTTGAAAAAAACTTTTTTTTTTCAATTTTTCGTCAACGATTATGAATGGGTAAACCGATTTTGATACAATTTGTGCATTAGATGTAGGTTTTTGACGAATAAAACTGATGAGATTTGTACTCAATCGGTACAATTATCTAAGTTATATTAAAAAATACTGTTTCGCCAATTTTTTTTTGAGGTTTTTTAAAGCTCCTGGGCAGACCTGGTTCAAATTTTTAGAAAATCCAAGTTGAGCGGAATCGAATCGAATGCCATCAATCGCGTTTCGATCAGTCAAGCTGTTTAAAAGTTATGCGATGCTTACATACACACATAAACACACAGACATACTGACGTCATCATGAAAATAGTCAAAAAATGTTTCTAGGACCTCAAAACGTGGAGATCTGGTGAAACTGGTTTTTTAAAATTCGGGGCAAAACCAGTAATTTCCTTATCTACGTACTGTACGTAATATACGTAGCGGGAAGTTAAAAAAATGTTACTATTGGTAATATTACTAAATTTTAAAAATAAATATGATGTTCTAAGGAAACTGTAATAATAAATTTAGACTAAGACAAAATAAAAAATAAAATAAACACCTTTATGAAAATTTTTAATACAATTACAAACATTAATTACTATAATTACAGTTGTTCATATATTTCAATTTTTGGTTCTGTAGAGCGTATCAGCCAGATTTACAATGGGATCCAAAAGTAGTCGGTTACAATAAAGCTTTTCTACATTGGATGTTCAGACAAGCCCTACAGTCATTTTTAATGAAGCGACTGTTACCTAATGAATATCAGTCTGTGTGTTCTGTTATGAGAAAATATTTTTGTGATCCTGACTTTGGTTTACCTCCGAAACCTGTACCGCCAAAATCACTGAGAAAAATTGTTAAAATGGATCCATGTGATTGTGTTATGCCTGAAGTAGAAGAGGAAGAAATTGTCAATGAAGGAATCCAGGTATAGCATTCTCATTAATATTCTTCCACATAAATGTATATAATATTTTCTCAACTATTAGATACATCATGTATCATCAAGATATATTCTTCTATATTATACTGATTCGTTTCTTTTGTCTAAAACTTAATTAATAAGATACTCAATTTCAGTGAATATTATAAAGCATTCGGTATTTCTTTCATATAAATTACTATTTGTAAAATTTTAATCTCAATTTTTGACGTTTTCTTCTGAATTTGATTATTTGGGAACATTGCGCTATAATATCTGATAGCTCGTCCCACATAATCATTACATATTGCATAGGCATGCACCATATCCCAATATTCCTCATTGGAATACTGATAAGAATAGAATAGAACTAGGGCAATCTAGAAATTATTTTGTAACACCTATTGGATTTTAACCCATTTTCATGCAAATAAAAATATTCTAGTCTATTCTAGGATGACATTGTTATTGTTATTAATCAAACATTATTACAAAAATACACGAAGTTTTTTGCATTATGTGGAAATACACAACCGGACATCGCGGTGTATATGCATAAAATGAAGACTGCACGGCGTCCCGCTCCCAACTGTTGGCTTAGCGCTAGCACAAACAAAAAACCGACAGCAAGGATCATTTCCTCACGGTATATGTCGTACGTGTCTATGTAGGCATTTTACTTTAATCGTTAATTTGCCTTTTACGCACTGGATGTTTACTATTAATGTATTTTGTGTGAAAATTAAGTCAAAAGCTAAGGTAATATATCTTATAGATATTTGAGCTCAGAATCGAATACTGAGTACTCTAATTCAATACGTATCTTGTCTAAAAAAATAGCTTGTAAAGTAAACTAGTGTGCAAGTCTTTTCTTTCGAAAACATGTTTTTAAAAATGTCGACAAAACGGCGAACTCTAACTAATTAAATCGTTTTTATTCAAATGAATCAAGCTATAATATATTATAGGTTCACGAAGAAGTCTGTTTAGTTGATTCTGCCACAATGAACCGTTTACTAACTTCACCCAATCTACCAATAGCATCGCAAATATGTGAATCAGCTACTGAAGATTTACATTGTGGCATGCTGAAAGAAGAACGAGAGAAGGTTGTCCGAAGACATGAGGCTGCTATTCTGATACAGGCTAATTGGAGAGGTGCTTGGGCTAGAAAGTGCTTAACTCACAATATTAACGCATCACCGGAAATAATAAAAATTGTATGTAAACTTAGGTATCTTAACGTTAGTTTTACTCGCATAATTTGTCTACCATAATAACTCTGTGGAAATAATTACCAGTGGAAGATCAGATTTAAAAACAAGAACTTTTTCATACTCTGTGTTAGTCCAGATCCTCTCTAAAGAATAGACTATCTTCTATTGCATCAGTGGTTGTCAGTGTCGTGTTCAGTTTCGAGGGTAAAATAGCCAGTAAACTTATGTATGTAGTGTTAACATCCTCCCACACTGATAACAATTCACCATTAACATCTTTGGTATCTATAGGCGATAGTTTTATTTTACACTCACCAGATTTATTACCAACCCACCACATATTTATATACATAGCATTATAGATAGCAACACATTATTAATGTCTTTGGTATCTATAGGCGATGGTTTCTCTTTACACCAGAAGAGCCATCTGCTTGGTATCATATGATATAAGAAAAGGTCAACTATTCACTTGCAAGCCTTCTATACTACAATTTAACTTACTAGTAATTACTAGATATAAGTGAAAGCCGCAGAATCCCCCAATCAGATGGTTCTTCTGCTTTTACTTATAAAGTAACTATTCTAAAGTAACTTCTTTGCGGCATAAATAGTATTAAATATGGCTACATGCTTCAAAAAATTTGTTTTCATTATCTATACATATAATAAAATCGTAGGAATGTCAAAACTGTACATTGAATATTTTTTAAAAGAATACTTGGGGCGTGATTTACAATTGATATCGAAGCCAAAAATATAGTTTTTAGAATTTTTGTCTGTTTGTCCATTTGTCTGTTTGTCTGTATGTATGTCCGGGGTAAACTCAAAAAGTACTGCATGGATTTACTTCAAATTTTGCATGAATATTACTAACAGGTCGGGTCAACATATACGCTACATATTATCACGCTATCACCTACGGGGGAGGTGCTGTGCGGAGTAAGAAGTCGCTGGCAACAGCTAGTATTAAATAACTCCAAATTAATTTTGCAATCAATTATTATGAATTGTAGTGATAATTTACATTTTGTATTATGACTCTTGAGCGTTGTAAAATCTAAATACTGTATAAATAGGTATGTAGCGTGAGTCTGTGCATTCCATGATATACGTTCGTGCATTGATATAACGTTCATGGTATAACTCACACCAATTTGACTACTATGAAAATTTTTGTCATATATTTGTATATTTTCTGTATGTCTCACTATAACTCGAGCACGACTCGACCAATATTGTTAAAATTTGATATACGGTTAGAATATGTAATTGCAGACATGATAGATATTATTTTTTATATGTCTGTCTGTATGCCCCATTATAATATTATTTTTACAATATCTCAACGAATTGGGTTGAAAAAATTAAAAACTATTTTTTTTATCTAAACTATTAGATGTTTTTTCGACAAATTTTATGATAAATATTCGCTGTAAGACTTACTGATATCAAATGGATAGATAGATGCTATAGATTTATGTAGTTGAATAGACTGCAACAAAAAATAATATTTAATATTAAATATTCGCAGATAATGGACAATGTATTTGGTAATTTGGAGTCTCTGTCAGCATTTATGAACGAATTCTTCAGAATGTATCCTGGAGCCAAATATGCATATTCAGTAGCATCAGCTTTAAGTGGAGTAAATGGACTCAAACAGCATACGGGTATCTCTCCAATCACACCTAAATGTCAATGGATCCCGTACTTCCAAGGAGTTTTCTATTGTCACGCACCAGTAAAAGTCCATTTTGATGTTCAGAGCACTCTTCCATATAGCACTATGGCTGTGTATGACAATGATACTGGGAAACAATTGCCTCAATCATATAATGCTCATATTACATTCGATATAAGTCCTAATGAACGAGGGTAAGTCAATAATTTTCAATGTCTCGTTTATGGCTTTGTTTGTATCAAATTTGACATGCATACAAATTTGAGACCCTTTTGAATGTAATTTACTGGTGATGGCTTGCCCCTGTGAAGAAGAGCTCGGAAGAAATTATCGGGCTCGCTAATAAGCGTACTCGGATAACAAACTTTTCATTCTCAGACGCACACTTAAATAAAAAATTGGTAAAGTGCGTATCGGGCAGCGCGCAATGTAGGGTTCCGAAGTTGCCCATCACAATGATGCGGACTAAGAAGAGGGCTTTTATAGTTTCATACTATGAACGTTTAAGCTGTTTAACGTCAATAACAAATATATATCCCACGATAGTTTCACCGCCTATAAAAACTTCTCTTTGGTTGGTCGACTATTTCTTGCAAACGTGTAAAGCCATCTAAGCCGTGATAGGTTTCCTTTTAACTTCATTATATTTACTACTACCATGATTTTTTTCCTACCCCCAAAGCCAACCATTTAGCTTGCAAAGGGAGGGTAGGGACACTTGACTATAACAAAAATTAGCACATAAAAACTTAATATTTTGCAAACGAGACCCTTAATAGAAAACTTGGTTTCACAAACTTACCATATTTTTTTAAAAACCTTTCCAACGATACCTCATACAACGGGGTACGTGAGAAAAAAATTAACATCCCCACTAGGGAAGCTATCCTGGAAAACAATAATTTTTAAGACTTCATGTTACCCCTTGACTAATATGTATATTTGTGCCAAATTACAGCTTTCTAGTAATGAGGATCTCTGAGCAAAAATGGGATATTTTTATTGTTTTTCTTGGGTTTTACATGTGCTTTCAGTGAATTTCTGTGAACTTGATAATTTAATCTTTACGAAACTACTGAAATCAGGAAATAACCAAGCCACCACCTACTTCTTTTCTGTTAGGTTTTAATAACTTGATTGCGACGTATACTCAAATACTGGAAAGTACTGAATAAAATATATATTCCAGTGTTAATCCAGACTGCCACTGAAGAAGAACATTTGCCGTTCTGCCAGGCAGTTTGTAGTAAACGAACAATTCGGAATCAATTACCCTCGGGAGTGCTTCCGAACGGATACGACTTAGGGACTTTCAAGTTACGAGCTTATTCATTCTTAAAAGGCCGGCAACGTAGCTGCAAGACCCCCGATATTGCAGTTGTCTATGGGCGGCGGTGATCACTTACCATCAGGTGCACCACCTGCTCGTTTGCCCCCTCTGCTATAAAAAAAATTGCTATGTCACTACTGACGTGGCTACTAGGTGGTAGAGCTCTGCAATGCCTCGCTAGGGTCTGTTACCACTGCCTTACCTATTTCTGCCGCAATAGCACTGTCGTGTTTCGGTTTTGAGGGTAAGGAAGCCGGTAAACTTATGCATAAGTTTACCGGCTACTGGCTACCGAATAGCACTAAAAGCACCACTATATAATAAACCATCGCCAATCAGCCAGGCAGTTTGCAAAAGGTGAACGTTTGATCAAACATGGCACTATACAATCGTGACTACTTGGCGAGATGAACTCGACCAACTGGTCAAGTTCGTCTTGCTCGATTTTGGTTCCATCTCCTTACTTATTCCTGTCGCAAAAGCGTCAATAGTCACCGCTGTGATATTCCAGATTTGTGAATAAGGTATGGTGAAATGGTTTGTCTAGCCGGTAACTTTAGTAAGTGACATTACCATGTCCCCACACAGATAGTAACACACCATATATATATGCATATATATTTTTGGTCTCTATCGGCGATGGTATTCATGATATAAAAATAGAATTCGATCCCCGTCGATTGAGTTATCAGGGTTACCAACCACTTGACTAACAGGGTTGTCAAATCAGTGGCGTAGTGTGCATTGGCGGGGCCCTGTACAAAAATTTATTTGGGGGTAGGGTAGAGATTACTAGTCTTGTGAAGGGTAAAGATTTCTCCCGAAAAAAACATGTTTGCAAAAAATTAAAAGAAATATTTATTCATCATAATTACTGTCACTTTTTACAAATTTTTTACAAAAAATTCAATTTAAATATACTTGCCTTTTTTTTGAAAAAAAAAGAAATTGATTTTTTTTTCTTTGCCATTTGGGAAGTTTTTATTCATTTTTTCAAACGCACATTGGGGGCGCCGGTGGCCCGGGCCCCCGTATAATTGATACGACAGATACGGTGGTGGCTACGCTCTGGGTCGACAAATCATGCATATGATACAAAGACTTCTATGTATTAACGTACTAGACAAGGCGTGCGCCACGACATTTGTGTTCCATTAAAGTGCAGTCCATGAACTGTACCTACGTTCGAGCTCATTGAATGAAATGCGTAAACGCCATGAAATTCTCGGCGGATACACCGTTTGGTCACGAATATATATTACTAGCTGACCCGAGTAGCTTCGCCTGCGAGTAGATTAACATATAGTCTAGATAGCTTTTCATACAAATTTCATCTCCTATTTAAACCCTTTAAGGATTGATTTTTGAAAAAAAATTAGCCTTTGTTTGACTCCGGCTCTTCAACTACTTCCATGCCAAATTTCATGAAAATCGGTCCAGCGGTTTAGCCGTGAAAGCGTAACAGACAGGCAGACAAACAGACAGACAGACCGACTTTCGCATTTATAATATTAGTATGGACTAGTATGGATGTGCTGAAGCGCTGCTTAATTTTTACGTTGGTTGGACAATTTATGTTTTTTTCAGCGCTGCAGCGAGTGATAAAGAAATGGAACACGTCTTCTACTTACATAATAAACTACTTTCCATTAGGAAAATTCATTTCTTTGATTTGCTGGGTTAAAAAAAATAATAATTTCAGCTATACGGTCATGGGTCATGGTACTCTCAAGCAACCAGCTGGTGCTTATACCGATGCGCATTGGCAACTAACAATAATGTCGTCTGTTGCCGATGTGTTTCATGTTTGCGACAATGATATTGAAGGCTGTCAAGAGCTGCCTCTCTTCCTAGCAACGAAATTACATATAGACGAGATGTTTATACCGAATAGAAGAAATATACTTGGAGGAATCCAAATTGAAATTACAAAATATGAAGCTATTAGTTTTAGAGCGGCTGTCACATCACCAGAAGTAAGTATAAAATAAGTGATTTTATAATAACTAGTGATCGCTATATGGTCGAAATTCGTCCATAGACTTAACAATAAAACCTCTTAAATTAGCCTTTTCGCCATGTTGGTCCCGGCCTCCTTTGAAGAATAGGCCAACTGCCGTTATGCGTGGCAGATTGTAAAAGGCGACCGATTGGCTATCGAGTCACTACCATCGTGGCTGCTAAGTGTTAGGGTTCTGAATTGTCTCGCCCGGGTCTGGTACCATCGCCTTACCTATTCCTGCCGCAATAGCGTCAGTGCTTGTCACTGTCGTGTTCCGGTTTGGAGGGTAAGGTAGCCAGTAAACTTATGTATGTGGCATTAGACCTCGCCACAAGATAGCAACGCACCATTAACATCTTTGGTGACTTTTCCATCAGGTTTCCATCAGGAGACCAATCTGCTTGTTTGCTATCTTATGATATCCGGTATATCTTATCCGGTAGACTTATGAATATTGCATTACCATTTCACCACACAGGTAGCAACACACCATTAACATCTTTAGTGTCTATAGGCGATAGTTTCTCTTTCTACTAAGAGAGACATACACTTTGTTAGATATCTTATAACATAAAAAAGTGATTTTAACCTGATTAAAATTTTAATATATAGTTGGAGATGGAAGCAATCCTTAAACTAGTAGAACCTGGAGGTGAAATGACAGAAATAGGAAGGTGTTCAGGACGAGGAGAGTTATACTGGCCATATATCAGACTGGAGCCAAGTGCGAAGAAATTATCCTTTATTCAATCTAATATACCGCAGGTATAATTTGTGACCCGTAGTTTTACGGCATTTAAATTAAAATATACTTTTTGAATATATAGGCAGAGGTACTAAAAGTACATCAACGATTAGCCGAAAATATTAGTTCTACAATGCGTTTATATCCTTTTATAGTGAACTAGTTGTTGCCCACGACTTCGTTCCCGCGTACTCGTTTACTCCACACAGCAACTCCCCCATAGGTGATAGCGTGATAATATTATGTAGCCTATATATTGACCTGGCATATTAGTAATATTCATGCAAAATTTGAAGTAAATCCATGCAGTACTTTTTGAGTTTACCCCGGACATATATACAGACAAACAAACAAAAATTCTTAAAACTATATGTTTGGCTTCGAGATCGATTGTAGATCACGCCCCAAGTATTCTTTTATAAAATATTCAATGTGCAGTTTTGACTTTCCTACGATTTTATTATATGTATAGATATGTATAGATGGGAATCGGGAAAGCGGGAGCTTTACGTAAACACGTAAACTTACGTTACGTTACAGCAAAACGTTAACTTACGTAAACGTAAGTTAACGTTTTGCTGTAAAATGGCTATTTAAGTCACGAAAAAGCGTGGCTAAAATGTGACTTTAGGTTACACAGTACTATAAAAATATATTCAGTGATTTACAATTACAATACGATGTTTGCCTTTGTGATCTGGTGGTCCGGTGTTAGCGTTGATGCGTGAGTTGATTCCTGGCAATTCAAAATGGTTTTTTTTTTAGTTTTCTGATAAATACAACTTTGCCTGGGATTGGATAAGTTCCCAGCTGGCGCTAGGTCTTCCACATATCACTTTGGGACTAATGACAAATTGCACTAACATTGTCTTAACTTTGGACAATCCTAAATAATATAATGTCACATTCTTTTCATTTAAGACTAGAAGTGACAGCGTACTACTTAGTATTGTCCTAAGCTAAGAAAGTTTGTGTTAGTGCAATTGGCTATAAGTATCTTCGGCTAATAGTAGATGCATTTGTTGTACCTCTGCCTACCTTTTGGGAGATATGGGTGCGAAGATACTTTTTACAGTAATTTACAGGCTGCTCGTGAATCAATGTTTATTAAAGGTGCACTGAAAGGCAAGCAGCGAGCACTTACCCTTGGCGCTAAATCAAGATCAGCTACAAAGGTACGACTTTCTTGTATATCTCTTTGTTACCCCAGGCCCTTTGAAGAATAGATAAATTGTCTTACTACTAAGCATCTTGTAAAAGATGAGAGAAGGCTCATACGGGTCACTAACATCGTGACTACTAACTACTACGTTTTGCAACGTCTCGATAACGTCATGACTATTTACTAAACTCTACTTAGCTTTACAACGTCTTGATACATCGTAACTACTAACTAAGTTATACTAAGTTTTGCTACGACTCAATAATATCGTGACCACTAACTAAACTCTAAGTTTTGCAACGTCTCCATAACGTCGTAACTACTAACTAAACTCTACTAAGTTTTGCAACGTCTCGATTACATTGAGACTAATTCAACTAAATTTTGAAGCATATGGATAACATCCCAACACTAACTAAACTCTACTAATTTCTGCAACGTCTCGGTAACATTGAGATTACTAACTAAATTATACTAAGTTTTGCAACGCCTCGATAATGTCGTTACCACTAACTAAACTGTGTTAAGCTTTGCAACGTCTCAATTACATCGAGACTATTAATTCCACTAAGTTTTTCAACGTCTCGATAACATTGTATCTACTAACTAAACTCTTCTAAGTTTCGCAACGTCTCGATAACATAGAGACTGCTAACTAACTACTAATTTTTTGCAACGGCTCGATAAAATGGTAACTACTAACTAAACTATACTGAGTTTTGCAACGTCTCGATAACATTGAGACTACTAACTGTTCTAAGTTTTGCAACGTCTCGATAACATTGAGACTACTAACTGTTCTAAGTTTTGCAACATCTCGATAACATTGTAGCTACTGACTAAACTCTACTTAGTTTTGTAACGACTTGATATAATCGAGATTACTAACTAAACTCTATTAAGTTTTGCAACGTCTTGATTACATCGAGACTAAATAATTAAAAACGGCTGCACTCACGTTTTTTATCGGAGTAGGTTCCGACTAGTTTCGGAACTATATGAGGTCCTTCTTCAGGGTGAGTTTGACGTGCACTCGGTAGCGAATTTTACGCTTTTCTTCTAAAAATCTGGACCGAATCGGTTCTAATTTTTAGAAAGTCTATCCAGCGGAGCGGAATCAAATCGAATGCCATCAACCGCGTTTCGATCGGTCCAGCCGTTCAAAAGTTATGAGATGTTTACATACACACACACACACATACATACATATAGACATACTGACGTCATCGTGAAAATAGTCGGAAAAGGTTCCTAGGACCTCAAAACGTAGACATCTGGTGAAAACTCGATTTTCCAAGATCGGCGTAAAAGCAGTAACTTCCCTACTTCCTTATCTACATACGTAGTCAGTAGTTAAAAAACTTTAAAGAAGGTTGGCAAATGTTTTGATTTATTTTATATATATATATATATATATATATATATATATATATATATATATAGTCTAGGGAGATGTCGCAAGTAATGTCATGCATATTAATATAAGGCTGAGAGGCTGAGTTCTCACTGCTGCTGCAGATTGTATGCTACGACATTTTCATATAACTGCAACAACCTTTCGCTAGTCATGTTTTGAATATTTTAATCCATACTTCCATACTATCCATAATCCATTATATATATATATATATATATATATATATATATATATATATATATATATATATATATATATATACTCTCTCTCTGCGGAAGTTGGAATGATTTAAATGGAACATCATTAAATTCCCTAACAAATCCACAGATAAAAGCTAGTAAGAAACTATACAATGATATGACGGTATAGCCAAAGGAACACTTTTATTATGTTTTAGATCAAAGAGATGAGATCCGGACAGTTGGAACCTACACAATATTTTATCGAGTAAGTAATCTTTTGATCTTCTTTGATTTATAGAAATATACCAAAGTATTTTCAGTCCAAAGAATGTAAAGGTTTTCTCGAATAATGATAACATTTGCTATATTATAAGTAATCTAGGACTTTTACTACATATGTCAATGGATTTGGAGGTAATAGGCTATATATTGATATTTATATTACAAGGATAAAATATACATAATATTGTAAAATTGTTTGTCTACACTAATATTACAAAGAAGGAAGAATTGTTCTTTCTCTGTGTGACTTAAGCCCGCTTTTCCATGACCAACGTTTTTTTTTTAACTAAAAAGCGTGGAAAATGTAAAGGCTTGTTTCACACAAGTAAAATTTGATACGTCTGACTGAAGTTAACTATCGATTACGTTAACATATTGCGGTGCTAACATCCTCGTAGCGCTCGGCCACTAACTTAAAACCATGTGATAATAGACAAAGTATCGCAAGGTACTATTTTTATAAATATAATATACAAGTATGTACAGTCATAATAAAATATACCAGACTACGATTTAGACAAGAAAATATACTGGTAAATAGATTATTATAGGACTACGGAATAGTCATGAAGATATATACAAGCACATAGATTTATACCGGACTACGACTATACCGGACTACGACGTAGCTAAGAAAATGTATTACGAATACATAGATTCATACCAGACAACGTCGTGGCCAAGAAAATATAATGGTAAGTAGATTATTATAGGACTACGGAATGGTCATTAAAATATCTAAAAGCACATAGATTTATATCGGACTACGACGTAGCCAAGAAAATATAACACGTGAACATTGATTTATACCAGACAACGTCGTAGTCAAGGAAATATAATGGTAAGTAGATTATTATAGGACTATGGGAATGCTCATAAAGACATCTAAAAGCACATAGATTTATACCGGACTACGACGTAGCCAAGAAAATATAATGGTAAGTAGATAATTATAGGACTACGGAATGGTCATAAAGATATATAAAAGCACATAGATTTATACCGGACTACGACGTAGCTAAGAAAATATAATACGAGTACATAGATACATACCAGACAACGTCGTAGCCAAGAAAATATAATGGTAAGTAGATTATTATAGGACTACGGAATGGTCTAAAGATATATAAAAGCACAAAGATTTATACCGGACTACGACGTAGCCAAGAAAATATAACACGTGAACATTGATTTATACCAGACAACGTAGTAGTCAAGAAAATATAATGGTAAGTAGATTATTATAGGACTACGGAATGGTCATAAAGACATCTAAAAGCACATAGATTTATATCGGACTACGACGTAGCCAAGAAAATATAACACGTGAACATTGATTTATACCAGACAACGTAGTAGTCAAGAAAATATAATGGTAAGTAGATTATTATAGGACTACGGAATGGTCATAAAGACATCTAAAAGCACATAGATTTATATCGGACTACGACGTAGCCAAGAAAATATAACACGTGTACATTGATTTATACCAGACAACGTCGTAGTCTAGAAAACATAATGGTAAGTAGATTATTAAAGGACTACGGAATGGTCATAAAAATATCTAAAAGCACATAGATTAATACCGAACTACCACGTAGCCAAGAAAACACGTGTACATTGATTTATACCAGACAACGTCGTAGTCAAGAAAATATAATGGTAAGTAGATTATTATAGGACTACGGAATGGTCATAAAGATATATATATATATAAAAGCATATAGATTTATACCGGACTACGACGTAGCCAAGAAAATATAATACGAGTACATAGATACATACCAGACAACGTTGTAGCTATGAAAATATAATGATAAGTAGATTATTATAGAGTTACGGAACGGTCGTAAACATATCTAAAAGCACATAGATTTATACCAGACTACGACGTAGCCAAGAAAATATAATACAAGTACATTGATTTATACCAGACAACGTTGTAGCCAAGAAAATATAATGGTAAGTAGATTATTATAGGACTACGGAATGGTCATAAAGATACAAAAGCGCATAGATTTATACCGGACTACGACGTAGCCAAGAAAATATAATACGAGTACATAGATTTTTACCGGACTACGATGTAGCTAAGACAACATATGTACCAGTACATGGATTAAAACAGAATTACGGCATTGCCAAAAAGATATTATATTGACCGCCCCTTTGGTCGAGTGGTTAGCGAACCTAACTACGAATCGATGGTTAGATCGATTTGTGTAATTGGTCCATCGATATTATATATATATATATATATATATATATATATATATATATATATATATATATATATATATATATATATATATATATATATATATATATATATATATATATATATATATATATGTATGCGTACATACATTTACCAAACTACGACGTAGTCATAAAAGTATATACAAGTACATAGAATTATGCTAGATGAATGCGTAGCCATGAAAACATAAATGATACATAGATATAAACCGGATTACAGCGTAACAAAAAAAATATTTACGAGAATATACATAGATAACGGATTACGGCACAACCTAGAACTAAATACGACTACTGATTTGCGGTTACACCACATATTTTATGATTGACTGTGTAACACGAATGAAAGGTTACGATTCTAAGTTATAGTTACTTGTGTCTTGTTTTCATTTCCCCAATATTTTATGATATTTTTTAATTAAAAATAGTGAAAAAACTTACATTATTAGCTGTGGTGAAAGATTTCTATCATACACTCATAAAATAGACATCTAATAGATTTTTCTATATGTTTTCATTACTTGAATATGTGCGCAGTTTTTCTGAATATATAATGCTAAACACCAAGTTACACTATGCAACTATGCCCAAATAACAGACATGGATAGAGGGACATCACAAACGAAAAATATGGACTATTCTCGGATGAATACGATATATATTAACCGTGATTAGAAAATTCTAAATATTAATTCTAAATCGTCTAATACACTAACGTTAATAGATGTAATAATTATTTTAACGAAGAATTGCTACTATCTACTTTGGAGTTGATTTAACAAATATGGTGAAATATCTTGACGCCCGTATCCCCGAAGGCAGAACGCAGAGGTACAACAATGGCACCCACGATTAGCCGAAGATACTTGGTCCCACAAATGTGATAGGTGGCAAGCCTATCGCCAACCGGGCACTTTCCAATCCCGGGCAACTTTGTGTTTATCAGAAAACTGAAAAACACTTTTTTTTAAAGTGCCCGACCCGGGAATCGAACCCAGGACCTCATGTGGTCGACGGTAACGCTGGACTACTAGACCGCAGAGGCAAAATATGTTCTTAGTTTTTGGTATAAGTGTTAAACTCTTAATAAGTAATATGTTAAAGCTCTTGCTAATTTAAGAAAGACCCGATCACACTATCGAGCCGCCACTGCATTAGCAAAAAGAAATTTTCTGCTAAAAATTACGGATAGATTAGAAAAAGAAGGCCCTTGGTCTTCTATGTATCATGAAATTAAAAATCGTACAAAAAATAATTTATCTTTTTATAATAATATTAAAATTAACGATACGTATACGCTTAGCTTAGAGGAGACAGCGAACGCTCTTTTGCATACGTTAATTCCGGATGATAATCTAGAGCGCGATAACGAATATCATCGTGAAATTAGATCGCAAGTTGACGTGATACCATTGTCCCCCATGTCGAGCCTTGTAACGTTAAACGAACTTTTAAACACCGTTAACAACTTACCATCGAAAAAAGCCCCCGGAGAGGATAAAATCTCAAATTATATGATAAAACATGCGTGTTTAGCGGCCCCGGACTCTATTTTAAAAATAATAAATCGTTGTATTGCTGAAGGAGTTTTTCCCAAAATATGGCGCCAAGGATATCTTAAAATTATTCCAAAGTCCGGTGACAAGCCTACGGATGACCCTAAATCTTATCGTCCCATTACACTTCTGCCGTCCCTTGGTAAACTGTTAGAAAGATTGATAGTTCCTCGACTTCTACCACGAGGGCCCACGTTCAATAAACAACAGTTTGGATTTACCGCCGGAAAATCCACTATCGATGCAGTGCTGTCTATGAGAAAAATGGTAGAATTGTCACGAAATAATTATGTTGTAGGTATTTTTTTGGATATTTCTGGTGCTTTTGACAACGCTTGGTGGCCGATGTTATTGTTGAAATTAAAAACAAGGGGGTGTTATTCAAATATATATAAGCTAATTAAATCGTATCTAGAAAACGGTCATACGAAATTGCAGCTAGGGCATTACGCAGCGTCTAAACGCCTTACTCTAGGCTGCCCTCAGGGATCAGTACTTTCACCATATCTATGGAACTTAGGATTTGACGATTTATTCTCATTAGCCTTGCCGGAAGGATGCTCGCTTATAGGTTATGCAGACGACGTTGCTTTAATGATACAAGCTAACACACGAGCACAGATAGAGTCGCTGGCTCACACTAGTCTTAATTTGATCATCAACTGGGGCTTGAGAAATCGTTTAAGCTTTGCGCCCCATAAAACGTTTTACTTAATATTAAAAGGTTCGCTCCTATCATCTCCCAGTATAAAAATAAATAATAGCACAATAAAGAGAAAAGAATCGGTAACATATTTAGGTTTGGTCATAGAAAAAAATTATACTTTTATAAATCATATTAACTATATCGGTGAAAAGGCTAAACGGAATTTCTTATCCTTTGCGGGCATATCTACCTCGACATGGGGTTTAACGTTTAACACTTTAAAGATAATTTATAACGCCACGTATTTAGGTTGTATCTGTTATGCTTGTTCAGCGTGGGCTGATAAAGTTACGAGTGGTGCGATCCGGCGCAAACTACTTCAAAATCAGCGTCTAGCACTAATATTTCTATGCAAAGCATATCGCACTGTAAGCTCCGAAGCTTTACCCGTTTTATCAGGCGTCTTACCATTAGATTTAGAAATTCAGCGTCGGGCTTCAATGTATTACAATTCTAGGAATTTTACTAACCCAGAATTTATCAACTCGCAAGCCCAAACAAAAATACGTCGCCTTTTTAATCCCGTAATCGACGTTACTAATGAATTAATTGATGAATGGCAGTCGCGTTGGTCTTGTTCAACTAAAGGACGGCATTTATATAACTTTTTCCCGTGCATCCGGGATCGCTTAAGTAAAACTTGGATAGAAATAGATCATTGTGTTGCACAGTTTCTCACTAGCCACGGTAATTTTAAAGCTAAATTATTCTCGTTTAAATTAGTTCCTTCTCCCTTTTGCGAGTGCTCTACATTAAACTGTAAATATGAACAAACTGCACATCACATTCTTTGGGAGTGTAATCTTTGGCAAAACGAACGTCGTCAAATGCTTGATAGTATCCAATGTATATCCGGTGTAATTTATTACTCCGATCTTGTGGGTACACGTGGGAACTTCCGTGCCTTCAAACGATTTTGTCACACTTACTACTGGAAGCAAAATTAAGTAGGCCATTCTGGTAGGTCCCTAATTTCCAAACTTCCGTGGTGCAATAGCAATCAGGCTTAACCTGATTGTAAAAGTCTCATTTCGTAGCATTTTTATGCTTTTAACATTTTGCTGTCTCCTGCTAAAAAGGGAGGGAAACAGGATGTATTTTCCTACTCCTCCTATATACTTCTGATTAATTTCGTTGCGGGATCCAAGACAGCTTAGCTTTTCCCCAGGGCACCCTGAGCTCGCAACTCAGAGGTTATCAGGACGGTTGCCGCTGTTGATTCTGGTTTACAGAAGTTACAGTGGTGGGAACGAGAGGTGGGCCCATTGCCCTTTTAAAGTGTTAAACAATTTTTTTTATTTTAAGTTCAAAATGTAGGTATTTTATAAAAACTAAGTGGTAAACTGACCTTGAAAATAACTGAGTTACCTTAACAAAGTACAAGGTAAACTTATATTCAGGAAATCATAAAACTTCTTATAAACAGTAAATCAAGACGAAATGATAAGAATCTAAGAAAATTTAAGCTAAATTTTTACTTGAATATTGTTTTTAGAAATACGACACTCAAAAAGTTTATTCAGAGTTGTATAGACCAAACAGAAGGACCCAAATACATCTTAGGTTTTGTCAGAGAAGTTAATTCTAGATAAACGTGGTTTTTGAGGTTGTGTAGAAAAATAATTATGAAGTTATGATACGGAGATTAGATGAGTGCAACTAAATCTAAGTATTTCAAGTTTTCGCGACTAAGTCAGGCACCTCTACTACGTACAGTACCAAAACTAAAATTTTCAAATGTTTCAGGGCTACTTTAAGAGCTCCTTATAAAGTATATTTTTACACAAAAAAGGAAATTGGATAAATTTGTTTACAAAATTTCAGTTACAATTTAAAATGGATTGTTATTAGCCCTGTAAATTTTGGATACAATTTTGGATTTTGGAAAACAACTTTGTGGATAAAATTAACTTTAGGTGGCTCCCATATAATAATAAATAAATATTCACAGGACAAATTACACTTACAGATTTACAGAACACCAAAGTAAGAAAATTATTTGCTTGTATTATATACATATATAAATACTTTTACACACATAATAAACACCCAAACCCGGAAATAGGTACAAAATTTATGCTCATCACTCAAATGCTTATCCCCGTCGGGGATTGAACCCGAACCCTGTAGATTGCGTAGTCAGGGTCGCTAATCATTCGACCAACGAGGCGGTCGTATAAAGTATCTCTTTACAAAATAATGTATACGTAGGAACAGTCGTTCTTTTACCTTATCTAGGGCAGATGTAGTCAAAGGCTGACTATAGTTGTTGAGTTATAAGATGATCTAAATGAAGAATTTGTCGTATTTGTCCAATCACAAAGCAGATGTTCAAGATTTGTTCATGAGTCCCCCGTTGTCGGTAAGAGCCTTCATTGAAAAAAAACTATCTGTCATTCTATAAAGGTATAAACTGCTTTGTTGAATGACAGATGGTTTTTTTTTTCAATGAAGGCTCTTACCGACAACGGGGGACTCATGAACAAATCTTGAACATCTGCTTTGTGATGAATGGCAAAACATTTGCTAAACATGTTTGCCATCATGACTACTAGGTGTTAAGTTCCGCAACTTCTCACTCGGGTCTGGTACCACCACTTTCAACCTATTTCTACCGCAATAGCATCAACTCCAGTCACTGTCATGTTCTAGTTTGTAGGGTAAAGTAATTTATTGTCATACGTCTTGGTTGTCTCTTTCCATCAGGAAAATTATCCACGTATTTGCCGTACTATGATAATAAAAATAAAATATTTATCGAAAACAGCCTTTATTTAGTATTATTTGTCATATTCATATTTTATATTAAATACGTTGCCATACGAAGTTATGCATCTTTAAGACCTCACTTTAAGGACAGCAACGCAGATTAATGTCTTTAGTTTCTATGAGCGATAGTCGTCTTTTTCCATCTAGAGAAAGTTTGTTGCTATCTTATTATATAAAAATACTTATAGTCATATCTCGATGGAAAGAGACGTCCTTCGTTTAAGGTTTACGGGTCCTTGAGGTACCCAGATATTTTGATGGTGCATTACTATATTGTACTCAAGATGCGATTTTAATTAAACAAAAAATGAAGTTTGTAAATTATTGTATGAGTGTTGTGATGTGAAATAATGTTTGTAATTTGTATTATGTAACTATAATTGAAAAAAAAACACAAGCCCTCTGAGTTTCTTCCGCCGGATCTTCTCAGTGTGTGGCCGCTTTCCGATCCGGTAGTAATTGTAAAAAATCGACTCACAACAATTAAAGTTTAGTAATAAATTATTATTATTTTAAAATATGCACACCATATCATGGTAGAATATGTTGGTAACTTAATCAAATTTTAATAACTTGTAAATCCCATATTCTGGCAAATAGATAATTTCTGTCTTTCTTTCTTTCTTTCACATACTTTAGTTTACCTTCATTTATCTAAACTGAAAAAGAGCAGTGACAAACACTGATATTACGCAGAATAAGATATTTATATCAAACCCGGACGCAAAATTGACAACCTCTACTACACACTAATCATGATGGTGAAACATGTTTAACTTAATCACTTGTCTTTAACTTGAACTGTTTGGTTTAATCTTCAAAAGAGTTATTGAATAATTATAATTAGTACTACTTAATTATTTTATTCTTATAGCATATTATGTTTATATAAGAGTGTAAACAAAATCACACAGATCAAAGGACATGTAAATTATTACTGATTCGTTAAAAATTATGATGTATTACAAAAACATTTGTTTTAATTAACAGAAAAATAATTAGAATTTATTATTTCTAATTATTGTTCTGTTAATCAAAAAACAAAATATGTCTACAGAGTCGTTGCACCGCAAGGTTGGCCCTTAACACTTGCTCAATGGATCAGGGTAAACGAAATCCGTGATTCACTCGAATTTAACAAAGTCGAAACACCATCCAAGAAGCCTGCAAAAGAAAAGGTAAATAGTGAAATAATTGCTTTTACTAAAAATAAAACATACAATCAGATATAAGGCGAGGTATTTTGACGCATGTCAATTCTATAGGAAATGGACGGAGCGGTATGTTTTGAAACTGCTGGGAAACGTGTTAATTTTCGGATAAATAAATATAGAACTTCAGCTGAAAACCAAAATTTAGAACATTCTTTTTTGTATTTAAAACTAAATATCACCATATAAAAAGCATGTGGAAGATTAGAAATATTATTAAAAAATTATGTGTTATTAATTATTGTTGTAGATTTTTTTAGCATGTTTTCGGATTTTTAATGTCGAGTAAAGTACATTCTATCATGTAATAAGTTAGCACATTCCTTAGATAATATCTTCAGGTATATCGTGTAATTTTTGTAAAATTGTTATTAATACAAAAAAAACGTGATTTAGCAAACCAGTTTTTTCCCGTTTGACCCCATAAAATGGCCTTAAAGGAGATTATTTCATGTAAGACTTGAAGTGTCATTTAAAATTGCGTACCATTTCCAAATGCAAAGTCGAGCGTTGATACGACATAATTTTCTCAACCGACGTAGTAATAAATTGTAACAGAATGTTCTATGTAAATCCAATTTCATTGATTGATCCTTTGAGAAAATAGACTGTAGGTTGAATGAATTACAACGGAATAGCAAGTACCACAGATGCGTAAAAATTATAAAATCAAAAAAAAAAAACACAAATCTATTGAATTTCTGGAGTTAGTTTTTTTTTTTATACCACAAGATAGCAAACAAACAGATGGGTTTCCTGATGGAAAGAATCAACCATCGCCTATAGACACCAAAGATGTTAATGGTGCGTTGCTATCTTGTGGCGAGGTCTAATGCTACATGCATAAGTTTACCGGCCACCTCTAAACCGGAACACGACAGTGACAAGCACTGGCGCTATTGCGGCAGAAATAGGTAAGGCGGTGGTACCAAACCCGGGCGAGACAATGCAGAACTCTACCACCTAATAGCCACGATGGTAGTGATTCGCATAGCCAATCGGTCGCTTTTAACGACCTGCCTGGCAGAATGGCAGTTGGTCTATTCTTCAAAGGAGCCCGGAACCAACACGGGGAAAACGATCTAAAAACATTTGTGTGTACGATCTAAAAACATTTTTCTCAAGATAATAATGTACCTACCAACTAAATAAATTCTATAACTGGCATTCAGAGTGCTAAGTGTGAGTTTTTCTTTTTACAGCGCCACCTAGTGGTAAACGTGAGAAACCACTTTACCACTAGGTGGCGTAGAAATCACATGCAAATTCCTAGTAAACTCGAAACGCGCTCACAATCGAATGCGAAAAGAAAAACTCACACTTAGCACTCTGTATATCTGTTTATTTCATGAAGGTTTCCTTAGATCGATAGATAATTGGGATATTGAAATATGGTTGGTGTAGTTTAAAAGCGGTAAAATTATATTGGAAATGTAAATAACTTGGTGAACGATTTGAATTTGATACTTCAAGGTTGGGTCCGCAAAAGATAAAGAAAAAGATAAAACTAAAGAGTTTGCTGTATCAACTCACCAACCACAACCAGGAGATGCCTTTGTGGAGTTGGAGTGTTCTTTAGCTGTTGGAGCTGGATCTGTCGCCAAGCGTGATGAGAGGCGGGACTTGGAATTTGCTGCTGCCACTAAAGCATGGGAAGCCAGAGATTCAGGAAGGAATGCTAGGGGAGCACAAATTAGGTGATAGTGATCAATTTAGTTTCCACCTATTTCCTCGAATAAAATACTGCATTTTATTTACAATAATGGACACTAATATATCTATCCAAATAAGTCCAGGATCCCATTACAGAAAAATACTATTAACAAAGCCGCCAGGTAGTTCATAAAAAAAAAAATAAACCTTGAAGCGGCGTAGTAAATCACGTGAATCAGCATAGCAAACGTGTGACAGCCGAGGCGGCCCGAATATGCGCGATTGTGCCCGAACGCACCGCTCGAAAGCATATAAAAGCCGACGGAGCAGCCATCAATTCATTAGGCTTGGGCCTAACCGGTCGCTACAGAGAGCGCTCAATTTAGTTCATAATCTAAGGATGAACTAGTTCGTTCTATTAGTTCATTAGTTCTTTTTTTGAAATAATTTATCAAGAATAATAAATAAAGAAAAAAATATAGTTTTGCTTATTGTAAGTTTTGTTTATTGTTATTTAAAAAACACAAAGTATTACATGAAAATTTTACACGTCCATTTATGTAATATGAGATTTTTTATTTAAATAATGAAAAATAAAATAATTTATATTAATGATTAGTCAAGAGCTAGGCTAGTTCCTAGTATAATGTGTAGTAATATTAGAATACTTAAAAAGTATGAATTTTTAGAATTAAAGTTGACTTTTTTGTTATGGCACATAAAATCTTTTATCGAAATAAAAACGAAATAATAAAATGATTTATATTAATAATTAGTCATAATTAGCGTGATATATAATAATAATAATCAATTATTTGTAACAATAAATGGGAATAGAAGAGAATTTTTTTTAATTTTAATTAAACTTACCGTTAAATAAGACATAAATGGTATTAGTATTCTGTCTGATAATTAGCCAGCAATACTTTAGTTGACGATTGTTATGATTTCATATAATTTGATAAAATTTCAACCATGGGGATTTGAAGTTGTTTAGTATCGATATCGATTATCGAAATATCAAGGCGCGCACAGTAAAAGTAAATAACTCGGTTGGTCACATAGTACCACTGTCTGTAAAAGTGGACGCTAACAGAAATATAAAAAGAACTAAGAGCGGGATTTTCAATGAACTAGTTCGCATAGTTCACCAAAAGGAGCGCTCTTCCCACCCAGGTCGCTCGCGAACTACCCAAGACTACAATTCATTCCGTAGCTAGCGGTCTAGCTTGAGAGACGGCCTATGCTATCCTCAAGTGAATACCGAAGTGGGTACGAGACGAGAAAGCCTATGCTGTCCGTCTTTAAGCTCACGTTAGTGAAAGATATTGTATGCACATACGTAGCTAGGTATTTGTATAGACTAAGACCTATACTGTTTTGTAAGTTTAATCAATAAATAACTGCAACCCATCAGTTGTCTTAGTCACCTCGTTACCTTCCATGGTACAACCTATATTTACGATGATAAGTACGAAAGTTTGTGTGTTTGTTTTCACACTTAAATAGCTGGATGAATTTATATGAAATTTGTTATACAAATAGTCAATTTTTGGCTTAGGTATTGAACCTGAGGCCTTATAATTTACTAGCTGTTGCCCGCGACTTCGTCCGCGCGGACTTTGTTTACTCCGCTCCTGCTGGTCGTAGCAAGATATTATATAGCCTTTAACCTTCCTCGATAAACAGGCTATCCAACTCAAAAAGAATTATTCAAATCGGTTCAGCAGTTTTCGAGATACCGCGTACAACCAAACAAACAAACAAACTACAATTTTATAATATTAGTGTAGATACTGAATTGAGGCGATTCAAAAACCTTGTTTAAATACTACTAGCTGTACGCTGTATTATAAAAGTTTTTGTTTTCGGGTTAAAAATTATCCTATGTGCTATACAGGTCATCATCTATGTGTGTGCAAGATTTCATATAAATCCGTTTAGATATTTTGGCGTGATTGAGTAACGCTGGAGCCGCACTTGCGTCTGGATATAGTCCCAAAGCTTTATGCAATGACACGATAAATAAAATAGATCTGTTAGGCAAAAAGCTCCAGAGCCTCGCTCATCGCCGCAGAGTGGCTAGTTTATCGGTCTTTATCGGATACATTTTGGAGAACGCGCTGCGGAATTGCACGACTTAATTCCGCCATCCCAGTTTTCCTATCGATCGTCGAGGCGCACAGATACCAGGCATCGCCATATGGTGGAAGTTCCACGTACCCAAATAAAGCGGTTCGATTCGACATTCTTGATCTGAACCGCAAGGGACTGGAATATGCTTCCTGAGTTTGTGTTCCCCGGCAGATACAACCTGGGGATCTTCAAGAGAAGAGTGAACAGGTACCTTCTAGGGAAGCGTGTTCCATCTAAGGCCGCATCTTAGCTTACCATCAGGCGAGATCGTGATCAAGCGCTTCCCTCTCTACAATAAAAAAATGCAGATGTGATCTCTACATTTATCGTGTCATTGTACGAAACTTTATGATGATAGACGAAAATGCGTCTCCAGTATAACAAACACCCATCCATCCAAACCTTCGCATTTATAAAGATGAACTAGCTGCGCGCTGCAGTTTACTGTAATAGAACAGTCTGTGATGAATTCTATAAGAGAACAATTTGTTATTCCGGGATAAAAAATACTTTATGTGCTATTCCAGGTCATCATCTATATGTATGCCAAATTTCATCCAAATGATTTCAACCATTTTTGCGTGAAAGATAAACAAACATCCATCTAAATATACTTTCGCATTTATAATATTAGAAGGATAGTAAGACAGATTCCTTTCTCGAAAATACGCAATAAATCTCCAACAAACAACTTCATTATTTTGCATCTTTGAAATCCTAAATCAAAAAATCTAAAATTATATGAAACTAAACCGAAAATATATATTCTCATAAAATAATGTTGCAAATACATTAAAAAATACGCATCAAAATTAAGAAACTTTACCTTTGTGGGAAATCAGTTGAAAAACAGTTATTCTCTTTATAATATAGTCTTCTAAAAATAGAACAGTTTTAAATCATTTTCCGCTAACATTTCGAAAGGGTTTCGAGAAAAGGAAAGCTGTAGTCTTTACATCTAATATTGCCGAGTGGTATTTTGTCCCGGTAATTGCACTTTTTAATTACAAGCCTTTATTTCAGAAAGGAATTTAGGGCTGAATTCCTGGAAGCACAGCCCCCGCCGCCATCAGAGAGTGTTCACACATTACAAGAGGTAATCAAATGTTATGAAGAAATTAAGGTAGAAAAAAAGCATACACCGGTTGCTTTGTGGCTCGCACAGAGTGAACTTGGGTTCACTCTGTTTGAAGTCTCTACAGTAAATAAATAAATATTCACGGGACAAATTAAACTTACTGATAACCCCAAAGTAAGCAAATTATTTGCTTGTGTTATGGTTGTTACTCAACGATAGTAAAAATAAAAATACATATATAAATACTAAAATGTATTTAATAAACACCCAAACCCAGAAATACAAACATGTATGCTCATCACGCAAATGCTTACCCCCGTCGGGAATTGAACCCGAGCCGTGTCAATTGCGTAGTCAGGGTCGCTAACAGAATAGTCTTCAGAGCTATCTTTAGAAATAGAACATTTATAGAATACTATAATGTATTTTATCGCCTCTGTGGTCTAGTAGTTGGATGTCGGCGTTGACATGTGGTTCCGGGTTCAATTACCGACCATCTCAAAAATGTATTTTTTCAGTTCTGATAAAAATAACGTTGCCTGGGATTGGAAAGTGCCCGCTTGGTGATAGATAGGCTTGCCACCTATCACATTATGGGACTCATAGCCAATTGCACCAACATTGTCTTAGCTTAGGAAAGCCCTAAATAGTAGGCTGTCACTTTTTGTCTTAAATGAAAAGAATGGGACAGCAAGTCATTAAAGACTGTCCTAAGTTAAGGCAAGGTTGGTGCAATCGGCCATTAGTATCTTAGGCTAATCTTGTGTGCTCTTGTTGCATGTCTGCCTACCTATTCGGGGATACGGGCGTAAAGATAATCTTTCATGTAAAATATATAAATGAGATTAGATTATTACGCGTAATTTGTCCAGTGATTTTATTACTTACCAATCAGTAGGGCTACTCTTAAAAACCGATTTCAATTTTAAATGAATATTGAATGAATTTTAAGACATTTCGTTCTCTGGACAACTATATTCAATTATTGGATTCGGCGACTGCACCACACGGATTTCGAAATTTTTTGGAACTACTCATTAGTGCTTTTATTCGTTATTTTGTTTAAAACGGTACATAAAATTTCTACTTGTAACACTAGCTTGACGTGTAACGATGACATCTATTTCCAATAATTAGGTCGTTACTATACCGAATCAATGTGGGTAATATTGGTTTCAAGAGTACCGTTTTTTGACGATATTCGAAACATATTGTTTTTATCCATATTGGTTTAATATTTATATTGTTTTCAAGAGTAGGCCTGCAGGTTTCTGTACGGTACTACGATTTAAGTAAAGTAAGATTTAAGCATCGATAGGGCCACGCTTGACCACTATCTCGCCTGATGTGGCCTAAGATGAAACGCGCTTCCCTAGAAGTCACCTTTACATCTATCCCTATCGCGCCATTTGCATTATACATTTAGTCGTACACATCCTGAAATATAGACATAACGATACTATCCCAGTGAACTTTATATTTAAACTTACGAGTATGCTACGCTTTTATTCATTTTTAAATAAGCTGTTTCTTTCCAGGAAATGGTTGGAGAAGACATGGAAGGCGAAGGGAAAAGTAAATATTTCACATTTCTTATTACAAAATTTCTTAAGTAAAAGTGTCGGTGTAAAGATGAGAAAGGGCATGCTCCGTTGGTTCGGACATGTAGAAAGAATGCTAGATGAAAGGTTAACAAAACAGATATACAACGCGAATGTGGAAGGATGTAGGTACCAGGGAAGACCAAGACTGACATACCACGATCAGATTGATCGAGTACTGTCCGAAGGTGGTGTCAAGAGTCTTCGCAACCGGCGTGTGTGTATGAAGAGAGTGATGAATGTGGAAGAACCGAGACAAGCCTGCAAGGATCGTGATGTATGGCACTCGGTTCTCTCTGCCTACCCCGTAAGGGATCTGGCGTGAAGATATGTTGTTGTTGTCTTAAGTAAAATTAGAAATAATTTGAAGTTAGTTTTATGGTCAATAGATTAATAATGTTTGCGCAGCACAATACAATTGTGGATGGATATAATGCACCATGTAACCATAAAATTAATCTTTGACGCACAAAAAAATATATTTTAGACTATCTTTCACCCGCGGTTTCGCCCACATTTAAGATTCTTTTTTAATAAAAAATATCTGCTATGACTTCTAATACCTTCAAAAAAATATATACAAAGTTTTATAATGATCGGTTAAAAAGTTTTCGCATGAAAGAATAACAAACAACTTACATTCGCTGTTATAATATTAAGTAGGCATTGCAAAAGCCCATATCTTTAAAAGTAACAGTGTATAAACTGAAGTATTATATTATAATTTTAACACATAAAAATTAATTAAAAAGTGAACTTAAAATTTAGTAATTGCATTGAAAAATACCTTACCTTAAAAATATATATATATACAAAGTTTTATAATGATCGGTTAAAAAGTTTTCGCATGAAAGCGAAACAAACAACTTACATTCGCATTTATAATATTAAGTAGGCATTGCAAAAGCCCATATCTTTAAAAGTAACAGTGTATAAACTGAAGTATTATATTATAATTTTAACACATAAAAATTAATTAAAAAGTGAACTTAAAATTTAGTAATTGCATTGAAAAATACCTTACCTTAAAAATATATATATACAAAGTTTTATAATGATCGGTTAAAAAGTTTTCGCATGAAAGCGAAACAAACAACTTACATTCGCATTTATAATATTAAGTAGGCATTGCAAAAGCCCATATCTTTAAAAGTAACAGTAAAGTATTATATTATAATTTTAACACATAAAAATTAATTAAAAAGTGAACTTAAAATTTAGTAATTGCATTGAACCAAATAACGTTTCTTAAAAATGATATCATGCGTGAGTATGTCCTACATCATGAGGGCTCTTTTACCGATTAGCAACTGGGCCAAATTTCTGATCGAATGCATATTTACTAGCTGAATTGTAAGATTCTCTTATATGGTATGTGTTTTTTTCTTCTTTTTTTCATTATCACATATATATATATATATATATATATATATATATATATATATATATATATATATATATATATATATATATATATATATATATTTAGTTTATTTATGTAACCATAATATTCTTTTGTACACCAAGTCTACTCATTTGACTTTTTTTTAATCTCCTTTTACGGGTTGGCTGGAAAAAATCTCTTTAAGTAGAGATAAGCTCGCCCATTGTACTTATTTTACGTTTATTTTTTTCCCTAATTGTGCTGTTCTCTGTGTACAATAAAGCATTAAATAAATAAATAAATACAATTGATCACGGCTAAAACATGGTTAACCAACGGAAAAAAATCGATAGGCCTTTTAACCGACCGACAATCGACTTCCCAAAAGCAAGAAGGCAACAACTCAGCTATACTTTTTAAGTATTTCTTACCCCAGAATTCTCATTTATGAATTGATTTTAAAAATTCTTTTTTCGTTTAAGAAGGCATATTTTCCTTGTGCTCCCATTTTAGTGACGTGACGATCTGGTCTAAGGTTCCAGAGACATAGGAAAAGGGAAGCTGATTTTTAAGTTCTACCATATTCGGGAAAACGGGCGTGAAGATATCTTTCTTTACGCTATCCTATTGGCCATTCCAGGTTATGCGTGATTTATTATTTATATGTGTCTCTGCATAATTAAATAACAAACATCCAAATATTCAAACTTTTACATTTATATGTATGGTATAATACACGGATTAAACTGGATACGCTTTTCAAGGCAATTTCAGTTGTCAGTGTCGCTTGTATTTACACCCATAAATACAGAGTTATAATACTTACTGATGAAATAAAATCACTTCAGAGGTGTTCCTTAGGCCTTACTTTTCCGTTCGACACGATAAAATAGCACAATATGGCATATTTCTATTTTTTAACGATATAATAAATCTAAAAGCGTTTGACATTTATATATTCTATACTTTTCATCGTCGGCACTTGATGAAATTCCATTACTGTTAGACACAATTAACAATGCACTTGTACTTGAATTTCACTTCACAACATATACATTTTTAGTATATTACTCGACCGGTTTCACTTTTTAAGCATCTTCAGGATGTAATATGACTGATCATTAAGTATCAGTTAAGTATATTACATCTTGAAGATGCTTAAAAAGTGAAACCGGTCGAGTAATATACCAAAAATGTATATGTTGTGAAGTGAAATTAAAGTACAAGTGCATTGTTAATTGTGTCTAACTGAATCTTGAACTTCTGAAGAAAATCTATAATAAAATCAATTACACTCATGCATGGCCTTGATCGAATCTCGAATCTTATGATTTGAGCTACATATATAGATGACCCAGACTAGAATTTAGACTAGACTGCTACTATAGCGTCATTCCCGTTATTGTAGTAGAGTTATGCATTGGTTCGCCCAGGTCTGTTATCACCTAATCCTGCTGCAATAGCGTCAGTGCTTGGCACTGTCGTGTTCCTGTTTAGAAAGTAAGGTAATCGCTAAACTTATGCATGGTACATCAAGATAGCATCGCATCATTAACATATTTGGCGTCTATAGGCGATGGTTGTTTCTTTCCATCAGGAGAATCATCTGCTGCACTTGGCATTGTGTTAACGTGAAGCAGTTTGGCCGAATAAAACACTTGAATCACTTTATAATTTTGGGCAGAGTAACGCCCTCAACAAGCGATAGAATTTGTTTTTGAAATTACAATGAATCAAAAACATGATGTCCTCGCTTATTTATACCAATCGTTATCTATTTTATCCGTTGTTATGACGTCATAATCTCAAACAGATTCATAACACAGGTGTACCGCATATCTGGCCGGCTAGTAGTTGTCGTCAAGCGCGGTTGATTATAATTGTTAATTGTGCCTAACGTTTGACATTTACATATATTTGCTCATATGAGCTGATATTTTACGCCCATCACCGTGTATAGTATTTGTGTGGTCTGTGGTACAAATGTATGTACCTCTAACATGGGTATTCCCGTGTTTAATATTTATATTTCCCGTATCCCATATCCCGTATCCCGTATCCCGTATCCCGTTACCCGTATCCCATATCCCGTATCCCGTATTTAATAATGCTTCAATGCACTCATAAATATTATTTGATTTTTCAGAAACTCGAGCACCACAGATGCAACAAGGGCCTACTCCTGCAAGCGAAAGTGAAGGTTAGTATTTCTGATAGGGAATGGGCTAAAAGTAGATTCTACTTCCAGCTGGGAAGTAGAATCTACTTTTAGCTCATTCCCAGAGTTCGTAAAAGGCGAACGATTGACTAAATTCGACACTAAATGGTAAGTGGAGATAGCTACAAGGAATGGGACGTCTCGGGTTTTTACAGTCAAAGTCAAAACATTTTTATTCAAATTATCCTTTACAGACACTTCAAACTTTTTCAGTTACTATCGGATCGGAGACGTGGCCACACACTGAGAAGATCCGGCGGAAGAAACTCAGCGGGCTTGTCTTTTTGTGCATATACATTTCTTTAACAATGTATTTACAATAATTTATTATAATTACTTTTAAATTCGTATATTGGTAGATCTTAATAGCATTGGGAAGTTTATTTTTAAAGCGTGTAGACTGCCCCATAAAACAGTTACTTATTCTGTTGAGACATGATACATGGGGCACACTAAAAGTTTTTTGCACTTCTAACTAAATTAGTTGAATTTTGAATGTTATATTTTTAAAATGTTGCAACCTTCTTAGTAATAAAAAATCCATTGGCGGTAAATGATTTGTCAATTGTTTTTTTGTCACACATCAAAGTTCTACGTACGCAACGAAAATGGAATTAAGTCGAAAAGATTTTAGAGTGACGATATTTTATGATTTTAAAAGTTCTCTATCTCCGCAAGACTGTGCCACTTGTCTTAAAAATGCTTTTGGGAGATAAGCGCCTTGTTTGAGCACCGTGAGTCGATGGTTTGCTGAATTTGAGAGAGATCGAGTTTCTTTACATGACGAATTTCGTGAAGGGCGGCCTTCAACTGCCATCAACGAAAATAATGTGGCTACTGTTAAGCGGTTAATTGAAGAAAACCCCCGGATTACCTATGAGACAATTTGAGGACTATTGGAGATTGGTATGAGCCAAATTCAGAAAATTTTACACGAAGGATTGAAAGTTCAGAAACATTGATGCGTTGGATCCCTCATGAACTGACAACGGAGCAGAAGCGGGCTCGGCTGAAATGGTGCTCTCAGATGCTACTGAACAGGCCAACAAAAGTGAGACAGGCGAGAAACGTTGGTAAAAAAATGATCGCGTTTTTATTCTCAGCTACTAAAAGAGTGTTAATGCCGAGTGGTATTCTACCATTTTTTACCCAGGGTGTTAGAAAACGTTCGTGAAAGACGACCCAAAAGCTGCATTCTCCTACACCATGATAACGCTTCTTCACACACGGCCAACAAAACAAAGTCATTTTTAGCACCCTGTGATTTCTGTATTTTCCCCAAAATCAAAGATTTGATGGGAGGTTTTATTTTACCAACTCCGAAGAGGCAGTGATAGCGTTCAATCAGCACGTACATAACATGCCTTCAGATCTGTGGTCCTCCTGTTTTAAAAAATGGTTCGATAGCATGAAAAAATATTTAAAATGTAAAGGAGATTATTTTGAAAAGCAATATACATAATATTTTGGTTATAACATGTTGTTTTTTAAGGTACGCAAAACTTATAGTGTGACCTACGTACATGCAGAGCAAGATTGTTTTTGTTCCTTACATTAAAATTATGTACATCGCAATTTTTCTTAAATGAAGAAATATTTTGTACTACCGCTGTACCTTTTTTATATCAAAGATAGCAAACAAGCAGATGGGTCTCCTGATGGATAGAGCCAACCGTCGCCTGTAGACACCAAAGATGTTGATGGTGCGTTGCTATCTTGTGGCGAGGTCTAATGCCACATGCATAAGTTTACCGGCTATCTTCACTCTCCAAACCGGAACACGAAAGTGACAAGCACTGACGCTATTGCGGCAGGAATAGGTAAGGCGGTGGTACCAGACCCGGGCGAGACAATGCAGAACTCTATCACCTAGTGGCCGCGATGGTAGTGACTCATAAAGCCACTTGGTCGCTTTTTACGACCTGCCTGGCAGAACGGCAGTTAGCCCATTCTTTAAAGGAGCCCGGGACCAACACGGGGAGAGCCCGGAACCAACACGGACCTATTAATAGCTTTGACGCTTATCATTGTCGTGTTCAAGTATGAACGGTAATGTTGTTTATAAACTTCAATGTACCGCTTGCAAATCTTTGGTGTCAATAGGCGTTACCTCTTTCTACAAGAATCTGATTTTTTATACCATCCTATTTTACCCCGTAATGGTCCTGCCTTTCTGCCAGGCAGGTTGTAAGAGACGACTGATTAGCTATATGTATCACTACCATAGTGTCTTTAAATGGTAGATTTCTGCAACTTTTCGCCAGGGTTTTTGGTGCCACCGCCTTACCTATTTCTGTTGTAATAACGTCAATGCTTGTCATGCCATGTATCGGTTTGATGGGTACTGTAGCCTTATGCATTTTTCATTGCTATCCTGTCACATGAATAGCAACGTACCATTCACTTCTTTAGTTTCTATAGGTGATAGCTACTCTTTTCATCAGGAGAGCCATCTGCATATTTGCTATCTTATAATATACAAAATATATATTTATATAAACAAAAGCTGACAATTTTTAAACTAAAACCTTTTAAAATATCTTTAATGTACAAAATTCGACCTTTAAGAGTTTTATAGATTTTATAAGTACCTATCTACATTTAAATATATTTATATACTGTGTACGTATATGTACATAGTATGTGTATATAGTACGTATATGTATATATTTATTTAGTTTGCTTCTAATATTGTAAGTAGGTAGATTGTTAATTATGATAAGATTTTAATACTTTAATTCGCAATTGTTTTTAAGCACTAACCAATTTTCTTCTCTCAGCATAATTAAGGTAAACTATGAGAAAATGAGAAATAGAATTACGTTACGCCTTTTGTACTAATTTTGTACAATAAAGTGTTAAAATAAATGTAATAAAATCTTTTTTAGACGCGTTAGACGTTTTTTGCTTGGGGACAATCGTATGGGTTCGCGTAAACGTCATCAACATGCTATTGTCTAACGTACAGCTGTAAAAACTGTTTTTAAAATTGTGTTTTATAAACCCAGTATATGTCACTCTAATAAATCTATGCTTTTTTTATACGTTTATAGTTTAAAATTTTCACTTCTCTAGGTAGTCCTCATGACCGTCACCGAATTTTTTGGATGAGCTGCACCAAGACCTTGCATCTAAAATGCCTCTAAACAGATAACAACTTACACTTTCAGTTTTAATTTTTTGACCTCTTTAAAACGTACGTAGTTTACAAGAAAGTAGGTTAATGTTAGGCGATTTACTCGCTAGAGGTGTGTGTTGTAACAAAACTAACTAAGCAACGAATGCCAAAAAACTAAACATTATCTCAGAGTAAAACAATTGTTATAAATAAAAAACTATTTTGTCTGAAATTTTCTGTTAATTCAAAAAAAGTTTTTCTGATAATTCAAAAGTATTATGTTAACTTTTTTTTATATCATAAGATAGCAAACAACCAGATGGGTCTCCTGATGGAAAGAGTCAACCATCGCCTATAGACACCAAAGGTGTTGATGGTGCGTTGCTATCTTGTGGCGAGGTCTAATGCCATATGCATAAGTTTACCGGCTATCTTACCCTCCAAACCAGAACACGACAGTTGTAAGCGCTGACGCTATTGTGGCAGGAATAGTTAAGGCGGTGGTACCAGACCCGGGCGAGACAATGCAGAACTCTACCACCCAGTAGCCACGATGGTAGTGACTCGCATAGCCAATAAGTCGCCTTTTAAGACCTTCCTGGCAGAACGGCAGTTGGCTTATTTTTCAAAGGAGCCCGGAACCAACACGGGAAATCGTTGAAATAATTACTTTAATACTGTTCAATTAAACTAATTTTTATAAAAAATATTACCGTCATACCATCAACGACTATAGTTATTTCAACGATTATATTTCATAACTTAAAAATCTTCAAATCCACATCTCTAGTTCTTACAGTTATGGTGATGTCGACTGAAAGCGAGGAAGAAGCGTTATATTTAACGATGCCGGAACAACTCAAGGACAAGTTCATTCCATTACACTTTGTGCCTTTTTGTACCAAGACATTGGATGAAGAAGTGGAGAGGTAATTACGTAGCACTTACAACTCATGATTGGAACTTCATCAGATTAATACGGTACATATTTAAGAATAAGATAGTTTATGGTCATATTTAATCAATAATAAAAAGTATATTGCTGAACCACATAGTTACTTTGACCAAAATAAAGTAGTAATACTAATTGCGAAACACTCCTTCGTAAACAATATATATGTAGCTCCCGTATTGGTCCGGGCTGCTTTGAAGAATAGGTCAAACCGCCAGGCAGGTCATTAACGGTGACCAATTGGCTATGCGAGTAACTACCATCGTGGCTGCTAGTTAGTAGAGTTCTGCATTGTCTCGTCTGGGTGTAGTACCACCGCCTTACATATTTTTGCCGCAACAGCGTCAGTGATTGTCACTGTCGTGTTTCGGCTTGGAAGGTATGGGAGCCAGTAAAGTGGCATTAGACCTCGCCACAAGATAGCAACGCACCATTAACATCTTTGGTGTTTATAGACAATAGTTGACTTTTTCCGTCAGGAGACCCATCTGCTTGTTTGCTATCTTATATAAAAATAGCGTTTATGCATCTACCATTATTATAAATAACAAAAATATTTCATGAATAATTAATACATAATAGCCAAACGTTATAATTTTACGAATAATTAACAATACGACGAATGAATTTATTATTATTGTTCCTATTGCGGTGTCCAATTATTTGTACGTGAAATTAATGATTTACAGTTGATTGAATTTCGGATTGTTTCAATATGTATTGTTACAGTCGTTCATTTAACTATGCCGTTGTTCACAATAGATATAATATTTTGGGTATTAGTGTTGCGTGGCTAAAATTTAACTCAAATATTTTTGCAAGGAATATGAATAAAAGCAGACAAGTTTCTATTGTTACCGCATTGATATATAAAAGTAAGAGAAATTATAAGAAAAAACGACTAATTTTGTAATTTTGTGATCATATACGACTTTATCTAGGTAGGAAGTATTTTAAGTTCAATAAGTCAATTAATTATTATTTAATTTTTTAATATTATTATAATATTAAAAAATAATTAATAAGTTAATAAGTCAGTTTCATCAAAATTAGGACAAGAGTGTCATTCGACGTGAAATACTAAATTTAAGAAATGCCGATAAATATTTTTTAAGTTATAACCAAATTATTTATAAAAGAATGGTTGAGTTTTTTGCAATACCTCAAATGACAAAAATTTATGGCCGCTCGGACAAGAAACTATTAGAATTACGTGCCTGTAGTTACCGCAGTACGCAGTTAAGGCAGTTTAGTTGCGAATAATCAAATGATGTTAGCATTTGTTTCAACAGTCTTTATGAAAGTCATGAAACATGTATTCGATTAGGTTGAGAAGGCCACGATACGTCCTATCAAATCCCGATAATCCCATCTCAGCTTACATGTCGGTGTAGCGGTCCACTATTTCCGTCCGCAAACACTCGAGACGATTTGCCCATGTTTCGTATCATCGACTCTCGTGTTCTAGTTTGGGAGGCAAGCTAGCCGGTAAACTTGTGAATGTGGTGTTAACATCCCGCCACAGGGATAGCAATGCACGATTAACGTCATTGGTGTTTATAGTAGGGGAGCCCAAGATGCTAATTGGGTAGTTACTCGAGCGTCGTAGGGACCTATTGGATTTTGTAGACTAAATTATAGAAAAAATTATGGTTATATAATGTTTTTATCTCAATGGTGGGGAAAAAATCTACAGATAAAAAAATGTTTTAAAAAAATCAGTGACATGGAAACACTGAAGTGCCTTAGATTAGGGTATGGTGGGTTAATTATCAGCTAAAATTTAGAAAATCTGACGATTCAAGTGTAGCGTAAGGGAGTGGGAGGATCTCAAAGTTGCAAATAAAATGCTATCTTGATATCCTCGAGCGTGTCTGAATTTTTCTTTTATTATGGAGGAAATGATATAAGAATTACGAAAAAAATATAATGTGACAATTTCCATAAGCCGAAGTTATATTAATTTTATTTTTTCTGCCATAGTTACCCTCCTCTATAGAAAGGGCTTATATTTGGTAGAGAGCCTTAACAGTACGCAAGATACCCCCTCCATGGTTAATCTGACGCGCTCGAGTAAATACCTAAATCCCATCTTGGGCTATTACTTATAGGTGACTGTTGCCCTGACTCTGACCCCTGACTCTCCTGATAGAAAGGAGTAACCATCGCACACGTTTACACGTTGAGTCAGTTTTGTACATGGGGAAAGGAACTCCGTTCTAACCGGGTGTCCATACGCTTCTTAATTTTTTGTTTACATTTTAGTGTTGTCATGACACCACAAATGCTGGAGTCCGCAAAAATGGACCGACAAAATCGTCTAGAAACTGCATATGACCGAATGCGAGAGTTGCAGACATATAATGAGATATACGTCTTGGGGCGACAGAAACGGCGGTGCCAGTTATTGGAGACACTTTTCGTTGGTTTGTATTACATTACATTCATCGTGATTCCGGGCTCCCTGTAAAGAATAGCCTGCCTGTCATTCTGTCAAGCTGTTTCTAAAAGATGACCAATCGACAATAGGTGTCACTGGCATCGTGACTACCAGGTGGTAGTGTTTCGCAATGTCTCGCTAAGATTCAGCACCACTGCCTTACTTATTCCTCCCGCAATAGCGTCAGTGAGTGTGACTGTCATGGTATGGTTTGGAGAGTAACCGTTAACCTATGCATGTGGCATTAAAGTACTACTAACATCTTTGGTAGTAGTTGTCTCTTTTAATCAGGAAACCAGTTTGCGTGTTTGCTATCTTATAACACACATATATATATCTTCACGCCAAATTCCTTACGAAGTAGTCGAAGAAATTTTTTTTGTCATATATTACAGTCCAAATAGACTTGCTTACCTCTTCCACATTAATAACTCACTTCACAAACACAATATAAAAAACACATCATATTTTTAGATTGATTCCCTTGAAATCTAGATATAAAAAATGGTTACTTCCCCGTGTTGAGCCAAGCCTATAAAAATGCACCATATGCCTTCCGATTAGGCAAATCGAAAAAACAAGTGAATGGCGAAGCTTGTCACTATCATTGTCACTACTACTGCGATGTTTCGCCAGAATTTAGTAATACCGCTTTGCAATCCAGTTGTAATAACATAATTGCCTTGTCTTCTGATTTGGTGGATAAGGTAGCCGACAAGCTTATGCATGTTTCATAACATGTTATTACTTTTAGCTGTGTTTGTTCGTGTGTAAACAAAATATCGAAGTTAATCTTAACTTGTAATTTACTTATTACCTTTAAATTTCGCAAATAAAGGGTAAAAATATACCGATAAAAATTCAATTAGACTGAGGCTAGAATCGGAATTTATAGAGAAACTATTCAACTATCAAATCCCTGAAGGTTGGTTCAATTAATTTGTTTTAATTGATCAAATAAATACCTACCACAAGACGGTGATAAACATCCTTGCGGCGAACCTTATTCTACAAATAGGATATCGGTATTTAATTCCAAGAAGGGCTAGATATATTGATGGGATTAAATCGGGTAACAAATTTTTGACAAATACAACGCTAGTCATTTTTATCTGTCAGTAAAACTGTCTGTTTATTATTCATCGTTAATAATCATTTTATTTTATTGTTTTTTAGATGCTCAATAGAGTAAAAGATTAGCATTAGTTTTGGAAGAGAGAGATGACGCCAATTTACAGCGCTAGTCATTTCTATTAATAAAACTGTCTGCTTGTTTGTCATTTATCGTCATATTAAAAGTAGGTAATAATATTTCAGTGTTTGTTATTTTTAGATGCTCAATGGAATCCAAAATTAGCATCAGTTTTGGAAGAGAGAGATGACGCCATTGCTCTCGAAGCTCTTAATAGAACTTTATCTGCTACAAAAAAGAAAATGGAAGCTAAAAAGAAGTAATAAATACCAGAACTAATAATAAAATTTAAATTTTTGCTTCAACTATGTTAGAATTGTCAATTTTTAAGGTTACTTTTATAAGACACTAGCGACCTGCACGCGGTTTCACCCGCGTAGCTACTGTTCCCGTGGGAACATCGGAAAGGTTTATATACTAAAACCTTCCTCAAGAATCAATCTATCTATTAAAGAAATCGTATCTAAATCCGTTGCGTAGTTTTAAAAATTTAAGCATACATAGGGACATAGGGACAGACAGAGAAAGCGACTTTGTTTTAAACTATGTAGTGATTAAAACATAATGAAGATAAATTAACAATATATGAGAAGTTAGTGTATTTTTACTGTTAATAATTGTGATTTCCTATATCTTTTTTATTTTCACGTTGTCATTATTAAATATAAAAATTATTCTCGTCTCACTATTATTGAATACACATATTTTAGACCGCCCATTAGTTGAGTCGCTAACGAAACGAACAATAGGGATCAGGTTTGGTTACCGATATGGACAAACATTTGTGTGATCAACAGGATGTTTTTATTCTTAGATTTGGGTGTATGTTAAATTAAATTCAATATTTATTTACATATATTACCCGGAAACAAACCAAAATGCACAATCCTGAACAAAACTTACACAACTGTAGCTAATTTCACAAAAGTAGTCATAGATATGTCAAAACATATGTCTTTGTATATCCAACCTGAAGCGCAAGATTTACAGTTGTTTCTACAAAGAAATCGATACCTCCGGCGCATAAGGTCATAACGCCGCCGTGTTGGTCCCGGCCTCCTTTGTAGAATAGGCCAACTGCCGTTCTGCCAGGCAGGTCGTAAAAGGCGACCGATTGGCTATCTTGTCACTACCATCGTGGCTACTAAGTGGTAGAGTTCTGCATTGTCTCGCCCGGGTCTGGTACCACCGCCTTACCTATTCCTGCCGCAATAGCGTCAGTGCTTGTCGCTGTCGTGTTCCGGTTTGGAGGGTAAGGTAGCCGGTAAACTTATGCATGTGGCATTAGACCTCGCCACAAGACAGCAACGCACCATTAACATCTTTGGTGTCTATAGGCGATGGTTGACTCGTTCCATCAGGAGACCCATCTGCTTGTTTGCTATCTTATGATATAAAAAAAAAAAAAAAACGCCTTTTTTATTGAAAATCTATATTTTACATTATCGTAATTACGTATATGAGTTTTACAAATTCCTGAAATTTAAAATTACTTTTAATTACTTGTAATTTAAATAAAGAAAATACTTTTAATTAAGAAATTTAGAAAACACTTATGGTCGTATATTTTCGAGTAATGACAAAAAAAAATTAAACTTTAACTGAAAAACTGTATACGACCTTATGCGCCGGGTGTGTCGAAATGTACAAAAAGTAATAAAATTGACAGTGACGCGATTGACGCGATTCTATTTGAAATGAGCGCACAATTTAAAATTGTGTGCTTATTTTTAGAGGACGTTTTTGAGACACTGATTGTGTATCTTGGGTTTTTACGTCAATACTCGGAAATAATTTGCTAACTTTCGGGTTTAAAAATATTATATTACTTAATGAGTTTTTTTGCCTCTATAATAAAATATAAGCGCTGAAAATTAATATGTATACTACAAAACTATTCTAAAATATTAATTATATTTCTTACTTGATTATTTTTTTAAATATAATATTGAGAAATATTATTATTTTATTTTGAAATAAGAAAAGTTTAATTTGTATTGGCGTAAGTTTAAGTTACTAATATTATCCCTATTTCTGGGTAAAATTTTTAATAACTTTCTGTGTTCTTTGTACCTATTGGTATACCTTGGTATAACTTGGTATACCTATTGATTTTCATGCTCACCAAAACAGAAAAACTTAAGTTGTTGCATACGCGCGCAAAAATAACAAGCCATAATTGTGAGCTATTTTATTTAAGTAATCGTTTAATTTAAGAGGAATAAATTTATGTTATCGTTGTTGTAAGTGGAATAAATTTTATTTTACACTTTTGTTTTGTTATTATAGATTATAAAACTTAGATTACAAAGTATAAAATTTTGTCGCCTCTGTGGCCTAGTGGTCCCGTATCGGTGTTGACCACTTGAGCTCCCGGGTTCGATTCCCGGGTCAGATACTTCAAAAATGTGTTTCTTTTTAGTTTTCTGATAAAAGCTGCTTTACCTGGGAATGGAAAAGTGCCCGGTTGGCTAGATAGGCTTGCCACCTATCACATTGTGGGACTAAATATCTTCGGCTAATCTGGGTGCACTGGTTAAACCTCTGCCTGCCTCTTAAGGGCGTTAAGATACCTTTTTTTGAAATTTATTATTTATCAAATTAGAATATATAACAGGAAGTGTATACATAGAGCGCCATAGCGACACAGTATTAGTTAAAATAGCGTACAGTACCCGGCGATAAATATTGCACATCGAACTTTGGAAAGAGACAATCGGATAATTTCGGCTTCGTAGAGCGTTATCTCTGTCGCACAAAATACAAACAGTCCGGTACCTATTAGGAGCTGTTAAAACAAGTATGATTTGCTTCTTTTGATATTTTTATTCTTTGTATAAAATACACTAATTTTTCTATAAGTGATGGCTTTAGGTTGGGGTAAAATAAAATAAAAAAACATGTTTACATTATGTTTACGTATTTAATTATTTTGGAACATTACAGCGTTAGTGTACATAATAAACAACATTATACCTATTGCTAAAATGAGACATTGCAATAAAAATAATAATAATTCTAATTCTCAATTACTTCCATTTCACTATCTGTGCTCTCAAAGAGGTCAATATCACTGCCACTATCAGCCGTATTTATTACTAATCTATCAGTGTAATTGTCTAAACTGTGTTGAATGCTTCTATATTCATTCTCACATTTGATTGCATGATCGCAAACCTTTTTCCACTCTTCAGCGCCGATCATGTTTACTTTTTCAGTCAATAATGTTTTTACTGTAGTTAAGTTCATACCCACATTTCTAGAGGCTACATAGCCTTTCAGTTGAGACCATATATTTTCAATTGGATTAAAATCCGGATGATATGGTAGCAATCGCAACACAGTGTGCCCATGTTCGGCAAGTACTTTGTCCACAGAAAACTCTGTATACCTCTCCTTGTGCTGACATATAATAGCGTAAATCTGGGTTTTTGTTAATTTTAGATCAACTGGAATTTCATGTCTGTTTAACCAGTTGATCATTTTCCGTTTAATGGTGTTTGAGTTGGGGGGTCTCTCAACATATTTGTTGTGATAGGGTGCGTTGTCGATAACTAGAACAGAATCACTAGGTATATTTGGGATTAATTGGTTAACCAGCCATTTCTCATAGTTATCGTTATTCATTTCATTGTGATAGTCACCTGTAGTGTCCGTGGATTTATACGTTAAAAAAGCACCGGGTACAAAGCCTTTTTCATTTCCCGCATGAACTATTATCAAACGTTGACCTTTTGAAATTGGCTTTTTTACTCCTTTTTTCTTATCGTCACTCCAAGATTTCCCTTTAGTGTGGGATGCATGTATATATGACTCATCCATGTAGACGATATTTTTTCCTATTTCGCGAAATTTGCGTATTTTATCAAGGTATTCCATTCTTTTGAGACTAACGTCGTGCTTTTCCATTAGAATTTTTCGATTATCTTCCATTTTAGTGAACTGAAATCCCATGTCATGAAGTATTTTTCTCAACGTTTTTTCAGACCCATTGTAATTAATAGCTTCAGATAATTTAGCTTTTAATGATTTTATTGTTGGCAGTTCATTAAATCGTAAGTGAAAATCATACACCATTCTTCGAACAACATCGTAATCAAAATCGTCCATATCCAAACGAAATTGCTTTTTTGGTGTCCCTTTTTTTGGAGTGCTGAACTTAATTTCAGTCGAATGTGTTTCAGTACTGACTTCGTTTAATATATTGTTCAAAGTTCTTCTTGAAATTCCAGTGGCATTTGCAACTCGCTCTTGAATCTTCTTAAAATAACAACTTACATTTTCATCTACTTTTTTTTAAAATCTATCAGCTTCGGTTACAAAGTATTTATAAACATTGTAGATAATTTCACGTGACTGACCTCGTAAAGGTTTCCCTCTTTTTCCGAAAGATGCCATATTACAACTTTAAATTATTTAAATTTGTGGGTGTTATCAACTCTTAATATATATTTTGATCGGGACGCGACTACGGTACTTGAACAACGACTGACTAAACGTCACATAGGTAGTGTGGGACAGAGATAACGCTCTACGAAGCCGAAATTATCCGATTGTCTCTTTCCAAAGTTCGATGTGCAATATTTATCGCCGGGTACTGTAGTACAGTTTGCTTATATTTTTTATATCCTTAGATAACAAACAAGCAGATGGCACACCTGATGTAAAAAACTAACGCCTATACCCACCAGAGATGTTAAAAGTGCGTTGTTATTCGGGTGGCAGGATGGCAATGCCAAATACTAAAGCTACTATACCCCTTACCCTTAAAGGGTTTCAGGCTAATCGTTAAGATGGTGTGGATTTTTATATAGAGTCCTATATTTAATAATCATCTATGAAATATGTCAGATAAGGTCCGAGTTGATAAAGCATTGTCGCGCGGTAGGTGTATCATCTAACGTTTGCATTTCGCCAGCGATCAGCGATGACTCTTAAACGTAATGAAAAAATCATCAAAAACGTCGCCAATTGCTTGCTTGTCACTAGATGCACTTTTTGCAATGTCACAGCATCAAAACTAATCAAGCGGCAACGACTACCACTAATGTACAATGTGTCTTGCAATAACTAAACAATCACGATAATTTCGCATTGTGAGTTACGTGATCACCCCGCGGGGCTTCTTTAAAAGCAACCTAACAAACCTACTACGTGTTTGTGTAACAAGTTGGGTGAAATTCTAGTTTTTAATCAAATACTCATTAATGTAACAAGTAAGTTCAGGGGCCTAATTCACGTAATCAAGTGGCAATCGAGTCGAAGTAAAACGTTAGAAACACACACATTTTCTTACATATGATGCCGCGTTGTAGCATGTCTTGACGTTCTATCGTGTTTATGTGTGTGAGAGCCCTAAGCGCATTGATTCAATTACGTAAATTTTAGAGTGGAGTCGATAGAGCCTCGTCAAGCCGGGCTCATTCTTATTGGGTGTTGAACCTTAACGTAACTTAACAAACCTACTTCATGTAACAAGTACAGGAAGAGTGAGAGTTTTAGTTCTAAATTATGTAACAGTCAAGTAAGTTTCGAGTTGATGGAGCTCCGTTAAGTGGGGCCATTTTTCTAAATAAAACGTAACTTAACAATAAACTTATTTTTACTAGTAGTTTTAATATTACATCATTTATTTATATAACAAGTCCGGTAAGTTTTTTCCCCAGTGTTGGTCCCGGGCTCCTTTGCAGAATAGGCCAACTGCGTTTTGCCAGGCAGGTTTTAAAAGGCAACTGATTGGCTATACAAGTCACTACCATCGTAGCTACTAGGTGGTAGAGTTCTACATTGTTTCGCCCCGGTCTGGTACCACCGCCTTACCTATTCATGCCGCAATAGCGTCAGTGCTTGTCACTGTTGTGTTCCGGTTTGGAGGGTAAGGTAGCCCGTAAACTTATGCATGTGGCATTAGACCTCCCCACAAAATAGCAACGCACCAATAAAATCTTTGGTGTCTATAGGCGATGATTGACTCTTTCCATCAGAAGACCCATCAGCTTATTTGCTATCTTATGATATAAAAAAAACTTTATGTAACTGCAAGTACTAGTAGAGTTTCAATTTTAAATTAATCATTTATAGAACAAGTCCGGTAAACTCTTTTGTACACAAACAGACAAGTTGGACATAAACTTAAGAAAGTAGGTTCCTCAAAAACCTACTTCAAGTATCAGGTACGGGGAGGTTTTATTTCTAGTTCTAAATCTAATACTCATTTATGTATAAAGTCAGGTAAGTTCTGAGTTGATAGTGCCTCATCAAGCCAGTTTTTTTTTCTATTGGGTTTTAGACCTAAACGTAACAAACCTACTTAATGTATTACGAACAAGAAGGGTTCTATGCATTGCTTCTCTCTTGTGAGAGTAGCTGTGTAGAATGGAGCGGGTTCCAATCCTAACCGCTGAAGTGGCCCTTGGTCTAGCAAGTGTTGCTTCAATAGACTCAAGAGTGGATGGTCCTTCCCTGACGGCGTCCATTCTCGCTTGTATCCTATACACAGCTAATCTCATAAGACAGAGAATCAATGCATAAACACTGTCGTGTGAAATCGTCGCACCTGAACAGTCGAAAAGAAGACGAAATAGTGAAATCGCCATTACGGTTTGACACGGCTAAGGCTGGACTGAGTTGTTTGGGGATTTGTCAGCTAAGAGGGAAACCAGAGACCGATAGGTCATCCAGTCCCTGTGCTGGTTTAGGCGTGAGCCGAAACTCAACATCGTTAGCTTATGACAAAGCGTTTCGTACTTCATGTATTCTTCAAATGGGCGACAGCCCATTACGCTGTAAGAAGGGTTCTAGTTCTAAATTAACTACTCATTTATGTAACAACTGAGGTAAGTTCTGAGTTAATAGAGCTTCGTCAAGCGGGGCCCCTTTTTCTGGGCATTGAACCTAAACGTAAACTAACAAACTTATTGCAATTTGTGTAACAAATCGGGTAGAATTCTAGTTCTAAATTAAATACCCATTTATGTAACAGTCAAGTAAATTTTAAATGATAGAGCCTCGTTAAGCGAGGCGCTTTTTTCTAGTGGTCTAAGAGCCGGTGAAGATCGTCCTTCACCGATCTGATAACCAGATGAGACGTATATTTTATCAAATATTATTTATAAACAAATATGCCTATAATTACTTGCCTATCCAAAAGTGCTCATGGCAACTTTTTAGCTTGGCAACAGTACTTTGCGTATGATTTTTTGCAGGCAAGTATATGTGACTGATTTTGTAATAAAATAATCTAAAATTTGATATAACTTTCGATAAGTTAGCAGATCGATGGAATCACCTATATTGACTTACCTGTTCACACCTGCTTGCCAGGTAGCCATGCACAGAAATGAGTAGGCAAGCCTACCTAGGCATATTCTGTGTGTTAAAAATTGTCAGTGAAATAAATTTCATTTGGTTATCAAAAGTATGAAAGTGATGAAAAAAAAATTATTAAAGTTAATTTAATTAAAAATAGCCATGAGCACTTTTGGTTAGGCAAGTAATTATAGGCATATTTGTTTATAAATAATATTTGATAAAATATACGTTTCATCTGGTTATCAGATCCGTGAAGGACGATCTCCCACTGTCTCCTCTACTATAGGTGTTGAATTTAAACAAAACTTAACAAACCTACTTCATGTAACATGTACGGCCATAGTTCATAGATATAAAAAAAAATAGTTCTAGTCATTGATATAAAAAACCCAAGATACACAATCAGTGTGTCAAAAACGTCCTCCAAAAATGTTAAATTGTGCGCTCATTTCAAATAGAATCGCGTCGACTGCGTCACTGTCAATTTTATTTATTTTCGTACCTTGCTTTGTAAAAACAACTATAAGTCTTGCACTTAAGGTTGGATATGCAAAGGCATATGTTTTTGCCATATCTATAACTACTTAAAATAAATTAGGGACACTTATGAGTGTCACTTTTGTTCGTGACTGTGCATCTAGGGTTATTTGTATCAATGGTTCTAGTTCTAAATCAACTACTCATTTATTTGACAAGCCAGGTAAGCTCCACGTTTACAAAGATCCGTCACGCGGGCGTAGAATCCTTGTTCTTATTTAACTACTCCACTACTACTAGTTGAGTTTTCTAGGTGTTAAACCTAAAAGCAACCTAATACACACCGGCCGGTGTGGCCGGTGTGTATTAGGTTGCTTTTAGGCCGGCTCATTGAGCGCTTACAAACGGCTGTGGATTCCGTGTTAGAGCAGACCCCCTCCGCAGAGATCGTGATCTTGGGCGATTTTAATGCCCACCACGCCGAATGGCTTTGTTCTCGCACCACCGATCATGCGGGGAGGTCTGTTCACGATTTTGCCTTGGCGTATGGTCTAACACAATTGGTAACCTCGCCTACGCGTGTTCCCGATGTGGATGGCCATACGCCTTCACTGTTGGATCTCCTGCTGACCTCTGACCCGGATCGTTATCAGGTATCGATGGACGCTCCACTTGGCGCGTCGGACCACTGCCTGATTCGGAGCAAAGTGCCGGTCACGCGTCCATCACGGTCTCCCTTTGCAGGCTGTCGTCGCGTTTGGCACTATAGGTCAGCAGATTGGGACGGGATGCGGTCTTTCTTTGCATCCTACCCATGGGGGCGGTTGTGGTTGTGTTGGCGGATGTAAAAACTAGCGCATTACGAAAGGAGTACAACTCATCCTCGGGATTCTTCAAAAGAGCTATCGCCAAGGCAAAAGCGGAACACATTGGCAGAATTGGTGAGAAATTAGTTCGCCTTCCTTCTGGCACTCGTGCGTTCTGGTCTCTCGCCAAGGCTGTCTTAGGGAATTTCTTCCTGCCTTCATTTCCATCCTTGCACAGAGACGATGACTCTCTGGCCCATACCGCAAAGGAGAAAGCCGATCTCCTTGGCTCGTTCTTTGCGGCCAACTCGACTCTGGATGACCGAGGGAACACACCGCCTACCATCCCGCAGTGTGATAGTTCCATGCCAGAACCGCAGTTTCGGCAGTCAGCTGTGCGTAAAGCACTTCTTTCTTTGGACGTCCATAAGTCGAGTGGGCCTGATGGCATCCCTCCTGTTGTGCTTAAAGTATGTGCTCCAGAGTTGGCGCCAGTATTGACGCACCTATTCCGGCTCTCCTATTCACTCGGCGTGGTACCGAATTCATGGAAAACAGCTTTAGTGCATCCCATTCCTAAAAAAGGAGATCGCTCTAATCCGTCAAACTATCGGCCAATAGCCATAACCTCCTTGTTCTCCAAAGTCATGGAGACACTTATAAACTGTCAGCCCCTGAAGTATTTAGAAGAGCACCAGCTGATTAGTGACCGTCAGTGCGGTTTCCGTCGTGGCCGCTCAGCTGGTGATCTTCTAGTATACCTGACACATCGTTGGGTGGAGGCAGTTGAGTCCAAGGGGGAGGCATTGGCAGTTAGTTTAGACATAGCGAAGGCCTTCGATCGGGTATGGCATAAAGCGCTTCTCTCAAAGCTGCCTTCCTATGGGCTTCCCGAGAAACTATGCAAGTGGATCAACAGTTTTTTGGCTGATCGGAGCATTAAGGTCGTAGTCGACGGTGCATGCTCCGATCTTAAACCTGTCAATGCTGGTGTTCCCCAAGGCTGCGTGCTATCACCGACTCTGTTTCTTCTGCATATCAATGATATGTTGCGAATTAGTAATATACATTGCTATGCGGACGACAGTACTGTTGATGCTACATACTCCGGCCGTAGCGGTATTTCTCGGGAACACGTCGAAGAGGGCCGGATCTGAACTCGAGAATCAACTAACTGATGTCTCAGAATGGGGTCGTCAAAACCTTATTACATTTAACCCCAAAAAGACGCAGCTCTGTGCGTTCACCGCAAAAAAATACCCTTTGTTGTATCAGCTCGGTTCAAAAATACTCTCCTGACAGCCTCAGCTAGTATTGGAATTCTGGGAGTCGACATATCGAACAACGTTCAGTTCCGCGGTCATTTGGAAGGGAAGGCTAAACTAGCCTCCAAAAAGCTTGGTGTACTCAGTAGAGCAAAGCAGTACTTCATGCCAGCCCATCGCCTCCAACTTTACAAGGCCCAAATTCGACCTCATATGGAGTACTGTTCACACCTCTGGGCCGGAGCTCCTCAGTACCAGCTTCTTCCTCTTGATCGCATTCAATGTAGAGCGGTTCGAATCGTCGACGACCAGGCTATTTCTAATCGGCTTGACTCTTTGGCGTTACGCAGAGATGTAGGCTCGCTCTGCATCTTTTACCGTATTTATCATGGGGAGTGTTCCGACGAGTTGTTCGGACTAATGTCTGCCGCTAAATTCCACCATCGGACATCGCGTCAAAATTTAAAGTTCCATCCTCACCACCTCGATGTCTGGAAATCCACAACCGTGCGCTTTTGTCGACACCTTTTGCCTCGCATTACTCTTTTGTGGAATCTATTACCCTCGGGGGTGTTTCCGAATGAATACGACTTAGGGACCTTCAAGAAACGAGCTTATTCATTCTTAAAAGGCCGGCAACGCAGCTGCAATACCCCCGGTGTTGCGGATGTCCATGGGCGGCGGTGATCACTTACCATCAGGTGCACCATCTGCTCGTTTGCCCCCTCTACTATAAAAAAAAAACCTATTTCATATTTATATTAAAAGTTGGGTAGCAAACTAACAAACTAGCTAGCTAACAAGTTAGTTTGCTACAATTTTAGTACATGACTAGCTAGCACGCTAGCTAACTAGCAAGCTAATGTTAATTACAGCCAATAGTTTTGTCAATCACTATAATTTTGTATTAATTTTACAGTAAACCAAATATCAGAATGACAACCAATCCATCCGATCGTCAGATATTTTCTTCACGTCGTCTCGCCGTCACAAGTATTTTTTATAGCGCTCGATGTCATAGACTAGGTACAACAGGTAACACTAACTTGGGACTGCTGACGAACTGATAATGACACAATTTATGGTATTGTAACTGAAAGTTATATAGTGCAACCTTAAACCTAAATATTCCTATAAAATGATCAAAGAATTTGGGGTCATATAATTTTTTGTAATTTTTTTTGTAGCATTTATTATTAAAGCCATCAGAACGTCTGTTATTTTTATACTACAAAAAAATTACAAAATTTTAAATTCTTATTTTAACACGTTGCACTGTGAATGCATAATTAATTAAAGCCGAGCATACCGTGAAACATTTTAAAGATAATTTTTGTTTAAAGCTTCAAAGTGAAAATACAATCAGTGCTATAAATTCAAGGAATTTTATCAGCAAAATGAGTTGTGCCTGTATTGTCGGGTATTCGGACGAACAAATGAATTAATGATTTATTTGTAGAGCGTAAACCGTCTGAAATATAACAAACATATTGAAAACACAAGCGACGTATTTTTAACTGACTTCTGTATTTCGTTTTTCCTTTTGTAGTTTCAAGGCACTTTTAGAGAATAAATGAATCAATGCTTGACACTGTTGTGTTGTTTGGAGGGAAGAGTAGCCAGTCGACTTATGCGTATGGCATTGGCCATCCACCACGCAATGGAATGCCAACCCAATGGAATGTCATCAACCACGAATCTTAGGACCTCAATACGTGGAGATCTGGTGAAAACTCGATTTTCAAAAATCGGAGCAAAATCAGTAACTTCTTTTTACGACTAATGTAGTGGAAAGTTAACAATATTTGCTACCACATGAAAGACAAAGCAAATCGAAAACGTACCCATTTCATAGAGACAAACTTAGAATCTTAAGCCAAGCTTCCACTTTGATTAGTGCGCGTGCGAGTGCATAATGCAGGTGCTTATTATTATTATTATTATTATTTTTATATCATAAGATAGCAAACAAGCAGATGGGTCTCCTGATGGAAAGAGTCAACCATCGCCTATAGACACCAAAGATGTTAATGGTGCGTTGCTATCTTGTGAATAGGTCTAATACCACATGCATAAGTTTACCGGCTACCTTACCCTCCAAACCGGAACACGACAGCGACAAGCACTTACGCTATTGCGGCAGGAATAGGTAAGGCGGTGGTACCTTACCCGGGCGAGACAATGCAGAACCCTGCCACCTAGTGAAATTAAACAAAATACGTGAAGGTAGCCGTTGATTAGTGCGAGTGGATTAGTAATCAGGGTCTATTCACTTTACTATGCAGAATATTAATCATTCGCACTAATCACCGGCTGTCTACACGTATTTTTTGCTTAATACTAAGCACCTGCATTAAACACTCGTACGTGCACTAATCAAAGTGTAAACGGGGCCTTATATGACACGAATAGTTAAGGCGATGATAGCAAACAATCGTCACTATGTTTTAAATTTAAGTTAAAATCATTTTTATTAAACATACAAAAGAATAACTAATTTTGCTTAATGTTTCCTTAAATGTATATTCTAATGATAAATACCTATAACTATCGAGGTCAGGCAGTGTTATTATATTACTTTTTTATATACAATTATAACATTACCAATTTTTGTTTTTATACCTACATAGTATACCTATGTGATTTGCGAAATTTGGACGAATTATCATTTTTTTTATTCTTTATATATACTTCTGTTATTTATATTATACTAATTCTATTTATATATTTATTTTATTGCTTTGTCGATATAAGCTTCGAATAGCCTTCTCAAGTGACAGCTAGTCAAAGGTAACTCAGAAAATCAGCTGTAGGGTTGCTAATACCTATCACCCTACGTGTTTGCTGAGTGGCTTACCGTTTTACCATCATAATGCTATACAAAAACATTACTCAATCTCATGTTATTTTTTCTCTTTTTTTTTCATGCATACAATTATTCTGTAATGTAACGTATAATTTGTAATTATTTGTCGTCCAATGTGTTTTTGTTTTTTTTTTTTTTTTTGATTATTGTATTTGTTGGCGTTGTGTTTTTTTTTTGTTGTATTTATAGTTTGCTTTTGTTATTTACTGTATTTGTTATATGGTAAATAAAGCAATTCTTATTCTAAAGCAATTCTTATTCAAATACAAAATACTGCAGAAATTTTCTACGTAAATTAATCACGACGGTAGTAACTCCTTTAGCTTAAATGCCTAATAATAAATAGAAATTTAATTCCTTAAATATAAGTATCTAAAATTCTGTAAATTATTTTTTCAATCTCACTTAAAAACCTAAAAAGTGGCGTACTAACGAGAATATCATAGAGCAAGAAATCCAATAATACTCGTGATCCGGATAGATTTTGTTAGACCAGAGAGTTTATGATAGATTAATAAGTTACAGATGGTTTATTTTAATTTTGACTCGATTAAATCCATACTAATATTATTAATGCGTAAGTTTATCTTTCTTTTTTTTACTATCGATAGGGAAGCGATTGACCACGATCTCGCCTGGTGGTTAGCTAAGATGCGGCCTAAGATGGAACGCGCTTCCGTAGAAGGTACCTGTTCACTCTTCTCTTGAAGATCCCCAGATTGTACTCGTCGGTGAACTCAGGAAGATTGTTCCAGTCCTTTGGGGTTCGAATGAATAATGTTCACTTTCACGGCTAAACTGCTTCACCAATTTCGGTCCAAGAAATAGAATAATCCCCGTGTTGGTTCCGGGCTCCTTTGAAGAATAGACCAACTGCCGTTCTGGCAAGATAGCAAACAAGCATGGGTCTCCCTATGTAAAGAGTCCACCATCGCCTATAGACACTAAAGGTGTTAATGGTGCGTTGCTATCTTGTAGCGAGGTGTAATGCCACACGCATAAGTTTTCCGGCTACATTACCCTCCAAATTCGAACACGACAGTGACAAGAACTGATCCTATTGTGGCAGGAATAAGTAAAACGGTGGTACCTGACCCGGGTGAGACAATGCAGAACTCTACCACCTAGTAGTCACGATGGTGGTGATGCGCATAGCCAATCAGTCGCCTTTTACGACCTGCCTGGCAGAACAGCAGTTGGCCTATTCTTCAAAGGAGCCTGGGACCAACACGGAGAGATTTTTCCACATTCGCATTGTATATTTAAATATATTCTGTTTTTTTTTAATCGGAGTTTTTTATCGTACGTATTTATCGACAAACTGCCGTTGCCAATAGACGCCAAAGATGTAAAGCAAGGCACAACGGCGCCACAGACAGATACACCTCGGTCAAATTTAAAATACCCTTTTTGCGTTGGGCGTTAAAAATTGAAAAAAGTTATATGAAATTACAGTCTCTCTGTTTTTAAATTGATCTGTGCAAGTCCGTAAAGCAATATCGGAGTTATTGCAATAGTGATGCCCATTCAGTCGCTGCACATGTTCAAGGCATATTGACTCAAAGGCGTCGGACTCGGATCTTTAAACTGCTTTCTGCGTTATTAGGAAAATCTTCGGATTTAAAATGGCTGATAATGAATTAAAGATTTTAATAAGTTTTTTTCATATATCATAAGATAGCAAACAAGCAGATGGCTCTCCTGATGGAAAAAGAAATCGTCTATAGACACCACAGATGATAATGGCGTTGCTATCTTTGTGGCGAGATAGATTCAAACCGTAACACATTGACCAACATTGACGCTATTGCGGCAGATAAGGTAAGGCGGTGGTAACAAATACCTGGGCGAGCCGTTGCGGAATCACGATGGTAGTGATACGTATAGCCAATCAGTCGCATTTTACGACCTGCTTGGCAAGACGGCAGTTGGTTTATACTTCGGAGGGGCCCGGACCAAAACCATTTTTTTATATCAATAGTAAACGAGATGGCTCTCCAGATGGGAGAGGCAACCATCGCCTAATATGATAATGTTGTGTTTTGATACTTAGTATTGTTACTTGCATAACCGGAACGAGACAGTGACGAGCGTTCACGCTATTGCTGCTGGAATAAATAAGGCGGTAGCAAACAAATATTTGATGGTACATCTATATCTATACATATAATTAAATCGTAGGAAAGTCAAAACTGTACATTGAATATTTTTTTTCAAGAATTCTTGGGGTGTGATCTACAATCGATATCGATATCGAAGCTAAAAATATAGTTTTTAGAATTTTTGTCTGTTTGTATGTATGTATGTCCGGGATAAACTCAAAAAGTACTGCATGGATTTACTTCAAATTTTGCATGAATATTACTAACAGGTCGGGTCAACATATAGGCTACATATTATCACACTATCACCTATGGGGGAGGAGCTGTGCGGAGTAAACAAATTCCTGCGGACAAATTCGCGGGCAACAGCTAGTCGTAAATATAATTAAATTCTTTAGCGACAGTGCCAGAGTACCACTAGCTACACTATCACTTCCCTTTAAATTATTCTGTTGATAATCTTATATCTTCGGTGAACAGCATTTTTTAATAAAACCAAGTACATATTATGTACAGGTAGCATGGAGCGGAATAAAATATGAGGCACTTTGGCTTTAGTTTCAAATGCAATATCATGAGTATATTACATGAGGACGCGGGCACTTTGTACTCAACGTTGGAGAGTATTCAGCCATAATACACTCTTAACATGCAAATGTCCATTATTATAATGATGCTAATTGTGGAGACTGAAACAGTAATTTAAACTTTTTTAGCCTTAAGTGACTGTTTTAGCCTTAAGAAGATAACGGCAAATATACGTCAAAAAATGTTTTGTATGGACACCTCGTACCACAGAATTATGCTTGTTACATAACTGCAAATGTTTTTAACTTCTCACTGCGACGAATTGAAAGTTTTCAAAAATCGGCAAGTTGTTTCACATCTATTTTCGAAAATTGAGTGCTCATCACATCTCAACGTTTTTGGGGTCGTAGGAAGCTGTTCTGACTAGTTTTACAATGAGGTCAATCAGGTCTGTGTACTTATACGTACTGTATGTGTGTGTGGACTCTTGTCTTTAGTTTTTTCTTCATTTCGAGATTTTCAAACTAATCAATCTTGCAAACACTTTTAAAATTAAAAAAACTATATTGAATGCCGTTTGAAAGTTTAAATAAATTATCCAATTAAAATATCTAAATCTCTGATAACAATATTGTGCAGCCTATTTCAAGCGATATCCGGAACCAACAGCTTTACGTGCTTATCCTTATGTTTACACAATACTACCAGATTCCGAGATACTACTGAGATTTGGAATTTTGAGAAAACCTCGATAAAACCCCAATAACACTTTTGCCCGACCTAGGGACCCTTCCCGAGATCTCATGATCTGATCTAAATAGGCTATCCCCTAGATTACGAAGCAGTATAAGAATTGTATTTGAACTTTTAAATAACAACAAATAGAATTTCGTATTAACTTTTACAATAGATATAAAAATAATCATAAATTATTTAAATTAATTAGATTTTTTTGTCATAAAAACTTGAGGTAATTATTTTATTACGGGTAATGATTTGTTTATTTTGTATCTGTATTGTCTATTTTTTATCTGTATTATTGACCGCCTCGTTGGTCGAGTGGTTAGCGGCCCTGACTACGCAATCACGGGGCTCGGGTTCGATCTCCGACGGAGACAAGCATTTGTGTGATGAGCATAAATGTTTGTATTTCCGGGTTTGGGTGTTTATTATATATTCTGGTATTTATATATGTAATTCCGTGTATTAGTATCGTTGACTAACACCCATAAAACAAGCAAATATACGCTTACTTTGGGGTTAGATCAGTAAGTGTAATTTGTCCCGTGAATATTTATTTATTTATTCAAATTTATTATTATTACTAATTGTTTCCTGCGATTTCGTCTGCGCGGACTTCGCTTACTCCGCACTGCTCCTCCCCTGTAGGTGATAGCGTGATAATATGAGCCTATATGTTGACCCGACCTGTTAGTAATATTCACGCAAAATTTGAAGTAAATCCATGCAGTACTTTTTGAGTTTACCCCGGACATACATACAGACACACAGACAAACAGGCAAAAATTCTAAAAACTATATTTTTGTCTTCGATATCGATTGTAGATCACGCCCCAAGTATTCTTTTTTTTTATATTATAAGATAGCAAACAAGCAGATGGGTCTCCCGATGGAAAGAGTCAACCATCGCCTATAGACACCAAAGATGTTAATGGTGCGTTGCTATCTTGTGGCGAGGTCTAATGCCACATGCATAAGTTTACCGGCTACCTTACCCTCCAAACCGGAACACGACAGCGACAAGCGCTGACACTATTGCGGCAGGAATAGGTAAGGCGGTGATACCAGACCCGGGCGAGACAATGCAGAACTCTACCACCTAGTAGCCACGATGGTAGTGACTCGATAGCCAATCGGTTGCCTTTTACGACCTGCCTGGCAGAACGGCAGTTGGCCTATTCTACAAAGGAGGCCGGGACCAAATATATTCAATGTACAGTTTTGACTTTCCTACGATTTTACTATATGTACCTATATAGATTATGGCTTAAAAAAGTGAGTAACAACCAACCATAGATATATTACACCTCTACTAAAAGGTAATAACAGATAAGATTCAGCTGATCGTCAGTCGTTGAAAGATAACAATTAATCAGTTGCTATAAGCTTTATAACTGAGAAATCCGGCCAAAGAGATTATTAGAAAAAGGTTGTATATCAGTGTGATCCAGTCGAATCTCCTGCTATAACTTCTTTTTCTAAATGATTTTAGATATTGATCTGTATATCCATGGGCGTACCCAGGTACTGGGCCAGGAGGGGAGGGGCGGGGGGCAACCGTAACATTTTAAGACCCAGGTTCTGGGCCAGGGGGGGCAACCGTAACATTTTAAGACTATATTTTTATGTTATTATATTTTTATCTACAACAGTCTATAGTTAGTAGAGAGGAAACAAATTCCAGGGGGGCAGTTGCGCCTCCCTGCCCCCACCCCTCGGTACGCCGATGTGTATATCTGTTGATCTGTGTGGCCATAACAGCAAAACCAAACCTGTGAGACCAAACCTCGGCTAAAGGTAGCTTTTCGATGATTGGTAAGCAAATAATTTTGCAAGCAATTTGGCAAATAAATAGTGCAAAATTATTGACAGATTTTTAAAGTACCTTAACGTTAACTTAGTTAAATAAGCTTTGTGAACAACGTGAAACAATTCCGTTGCACAATTAGTTTAAGCCAACATTTACTGTTTACTTAATATATCATATAGTTATAGTTTTTATTACGTATTAGCTTTTGATCGCGGCTTCGCTTGCGTTGAATTTGGGGAAGAATTGGGGGTTAGAAAGAAACAAAAAGTAGCCTATGTCACTGTCCATCCCTTCAAATATCTTCACTTAAAAATCACGTCAATTCGTCGCTCCATTTTGCCGTGAAAGACGGACAAACAAACACACACATACACTTTCTCACTTATAATATTTGTATAGGCACAAATTCGGCCCCACATGGAGTACTGTTCTCACCTCTGGGCCGGAGCTCCTCAGTACCAGCTCCTTCCTCTTGATCGCATTCAGCGTAGAGCGGTTTGAATCGTTGACGACCTGGCTATTTCGAAACGGCTCGACTCTTTGGCATTGCGTAGAGATGTTGGTTCACTCTGTGTCTTCTATCGTATCTTTCATGGGGAGTGTTCCGACGAGTTATTTGGATTAATTCCTGCCGCCGAATTTCATCGTCGGACATCACGTCAAAATTTTAAATTCCATCCTCACCATCTTGATGTCTGGAAATCCACAACTGTGCGTTTCTCTCGACACTTTTTGCCTCGCACTACTTTGTTGTGGAACCAATTACCGGCAGGGGTGTTTCCAAACGGTTACGACTTGGGGGCCTTCAAGAAAAGAGCTTACTCATTCTTAAAAGGCCGGCAACGCAACTGCAAGACCTCTGGTATTGCGGATGTCCATGGGCGGCGGTGATCACTTACCATCAGGTGCACCTCCTGCTCGTTTGCCCCCTCTTCTATATAAAAAAAAATAGATGACCTGTATTTGATATCCTTCAAACCTACGTATCTACACACAGAGCGAGTGTATAATGTAGTTATGATTAATTAGCAAACATGCAGATGGCTATCGTGATGGCAAGAGAAATCATCGCTTATAGACACCAAAGATGTGCGTTCGTGTAATGTGATGACAATGTCGCATGTATAAATCTACCAGCTACATTATCCTTCAAAATAGAACACGGCGATGACAAGCATTGACGCTATTGCGGCTGGAATAGGTAAGGCGGTGGTACCAAATACCCAAGTGAGATGCTGCGGAACTCTACCACCTATTAGTCACGATAGCAGCGACACGTAAACCTGAACTTTAATCCTGCTTTTCATACTCACCTAATTCGCGTAATTGGCTTATACAGGGTACAAAATTTTTCTTTCACTTATTAAATTAGCACCATTTTTATTATCAAAAAAGTAAAAGAGAAATATTTTTAAACATGAATCACAAAACATGTATGCTTTTTATAGAAGACGATAAATGAGACGCCTGATGGCAAGAGGATCACACCATCCGTGGAAATTCTCAATACTCGAAGTTTTACAATGGCTTTGCCGGCCTTTTAAGAATAAGTAGGTTTTTCTTGAAGATCCTTAAATCATGTACCCTTTTGAAATACGTCCGCCAGGATTTTTTCCCTTAAGTTGATCCAGGTAGCCTTTGGGGATTAAACCAACCTAGTAAGAGGCGACCGATTGGCTATATCTGTCATTAATATTATGGCTTTTTTGTCATTTGCGAATGCTCTTCATTAAATTGTAAATATGAACAAACTGCACACCACATTCTTTGGGAGTGTAATCTTTGGCAAAACGAACGTAGTCAAATGCTTGATAGTATTCAATGTATATCCGGTGTAGTTTATTACTCCGACCTTGTGGGAACACGTGGAAACTTCCGTGCCTTCAAGCGATTTTCTCGTACTTACTACTGGAAGTAAAATTAAGTAGGCCATTTTGGTAGGTCCCTAATTTCCATACTTCCGTGGTGCAATAGCAATCAGGCTTAACCTGATTGTAAAAGTCTCATTTCGTAGCATTTTTATGATTTTAATATTTTGCTGTCTCCTGCTTAAAAGGGAGAGAAACAGGATGTATTTTCCTACTCCTCCTATATATTTCTGATTAATTTCGTTGCGGGTCCCAAGACAACTAAGCTTTCCCCCAGGGCACCCTGAGCTCGCAACTCAGTAGTTATCAGGACGGTTGCCGCTGTTGATTCTGATTTACAGAAGTTACAGTGGTGGGAACGAGAGGTGGGCCAATTGCCCTTAACATTATAGCTACTACGTGGTAGAGATTTTATTTGTGTCGACCGGGTCTGGTACTACCGTCTTATCTATTCTTAACAACACTTGACACTGTCGTGTTTCGGTTTGGAAGGTAAGGTAGCCGAAAAACTTATGCATGAGGAATTAAGACCACGCTGCAAATATAGCAACGATCATTAACACACTTGGTATCTATAGGAGATGATTGTTTGTAAGTATAATTGGTTTCCCGGAATACAAGCCTACCTGAGTTCGAGAACTTCTGGTAATTCTAAAAAAGGAAATATACTCAACTACACATATTAACTTTAGTTTCTTAAATTTTTGTATTTAGATTTTTTTACGACTAACTTGGAATAAAATAAATTATCATTATTATTATCACATAAAAAATGTGCTCTCTTCAAGTTCATTTTTCATGTTTGTCGACTATTGTCGTAAACTTGTAAAGCTTAGTTATAACTTCTACCAGTTTTCCATTTAATTTCGTCATGTATACTAAGTACTACCATGATTGGTAGTATTCGCCGTGTTGGTCCCGGCCTCCTTTGTAGAATAGGCCAACTGCCGTTCTGCCAGGCAGGTCGTAAAAGGCGACCGATTGGCTATCGAGTCACTACCATCGTGGCTACTAGGTGGTAGAGTTCTGCATTGTCTCGCCCGGGTCTGGTACCACCGCCTTACCTATTCCTGCCGCAATAGCGTCAGTACTTGTTGCTGTCGTGTTCCGGTTTGGAGGGTAAGGTAGCCGGTAAACTTATGCATGTGGCATTATACCTCGCCACAAGATAGCAACGCACCATTAACATCTTTGGTGTCTATAGGCGATGGTTGACTCTTTCCATCAGGAGACCCATCTGCTTGTTTGCTATCTTATGACATAAAAAAAAAAAGATTTTTTTACACATTCAGAAATAACCATTTAGCAAGCAAGAGGACACTTAATCCTAAAAAAATAAACCCTTTAATGCTTAATATTTTACAAACGGATCCTGTAATCCAAAAGTTGGTTAAGGTCGTATCGGCCATGCGTAATGTAGGGATTCGAAGGGATCAGGAATGGTAATAAGTTGAATATGCTTATGTAACATTAAAAAATTCACTTTAAAAACAAAATATTTAAAAACTTACCATTGAAATTTTTGTATATATTAAAATATTTAAAAACTTAGAAATTAGAAAACTTAGAAAAGGCCGGGACCCTCTAACCAACTGAATCACCTGTCGGTGGTTCAACGTGGAAAAATTCTTCTTTACCTTATGTTCGATTCCTTGAATTATAGGAGTTGATCGTTACAAATACATTACAATACAATAAATTGATCGTTACAACACGTTGCATTTACTACTTAAATGAGCTCATCGTTGCGAATGAAATTAATATTTGTAATATTGATTAATATTTTGGTATTTGTAATTATATATATGATATATGTTTAGCATCTTTCCAGTGCTAAGAAAAACTTAAAATAACTTAACAAATAAAGTTTTTAAAAAGGAGTCCCTAACGATAAATTTATTATTTAAGATTCGGGCTGTAATTCTATTGAACCTATATTATTCATCCGAGTTTAATTCTATTAGAATCGCTAAATGGGAATCTTTTAAAATAACTCTCTTTATAGAATTTTCAATATATTATGCTCATTGATGAGCACCGCTAGGTGAAAACGCATTCAAATTTACGAGATAAAAATATAGGCTCAGATAGAACGAAATGACACATCGATTCGATTTGCAACGAAAACTTCATGTTTTCAAGTTTTTTTCAGAGCAGTATCGTAATAATGTGAGCAGATTATTCAAAGGATATTACAATTTGTGCAAAGTTAAGAATATAATTTTAGAGCAAGAATATAATTTTTGATAACGGTTTTTAAAACAAAGACAATTCCTTTATAGTGTTTTACGAAAATATGCGTCAGTGTTATCTTTCAAGACGAATACAACCATTGTAATGTGCCAAATATTTTATTTTATGCATTTTTCCAACAGGATATATGGGTTTTTAGTACTGCACAGAGCCAAGATGAAAATATTAAGTATTGTTAGATATTAAAAAATAATATTAAAAAAATACAAAATCATTTCATTTTAACATATTCATTTCACCAGTAAATATTTCAATAGAAACCTCAGTACCCCAGTACATTGAACATATATTTCTTATATGTTCAATGTACTGATTTTTCTCAGTCCGTTATATGAACTCATTTATGTAGACAAATTATTTTAAAAGCGCTATAAATCCGCGCGCGCAATCGTTTGCCTATCATATTTTGAACCTGCGTTTAATTGAATAATCAAGACTTAATCTCTTAATCCCCGTGTTGGTCCCGGACTCCTTTGAAGAATAGACCAACTGCCGTTCTGCCAGGCAGGTCGTAAAAGGCGACCGAGTGGCTATGTGCGTCACTATCATCGTGACTACTAGGTGGTAGAGTTCTGCATAGCCAATCGGTCGTCTTTTACGACCTGCCTGGCAATACGGCAATTGGCCTAATTTTCAAAATAACCCTAAATCAAAACGGAGAAAAATAATCACCTACTTGTTTGTTATTCAACGAAAAACCGTGATTGTTGCAACTTTGCCCATTCTTTCCAGGATGTAACTTTGGTAGAATTGTGTTCTCGAATAGATTTATTTAAACAAAAATTTACAAATAATGTCAGTATTTATTTATTTACAGTAAGAAACAAAAATAAATATCCAGAAAAATAAAAATTCTTTTGTCTAATGAGTAAAACAACTAAACAGCTTCGGCAATTTTCAACGTAGTATATCTTCAAGGATAGACAGTTGAGATAACATCCCTAACTAAAGGCTCCAAGTTAAGAAAAGGCACTCAAACAATTAAAGAAATAAGGCTAAAAGCACCCACATCCCCTTCCACCCCTATTCTTTGAGTGGAAAGATTAAAAGAGTTATGTTACATATATCTAAGACATCTTGCGAGCTCGGCACTTGATTAAAAACACAAGCAACTAAAGTTCATGTTTGTTCCATAATGATCATATTATTTTTAATATAAAATTATATTTTTATTATATTAATATAGGTAGAAATATTGTCGCCTCTGTGGTCTAGTGGTCCAGCGTTGGCGTTGACCACATGAGGTCCCGGGTGCGATTCCCGGGTCGGGCACATAAAAAAAGTGTTTTTTTAGTTTTCTGATAAACACAAAGTTGTCCGGGAGTGGAAAGTGCCCGGTTGGCGATAGGTTTCCCACCTATTACATTTGTGGGACCAAGTATCTTCGGCTAATCGTGGGTGCACTTGTTGTACCTCTGCCTACCCCATCGGGGATACGGGCATGAGGATAATTAAGATACTTAGAAATATTGACACGTCAGTTTCTTTATGTGAGGGACAAAGTGAACCTATTTCACTAGTTCACCTGTTTATCAATGACCCCACCCTAAGCCGAGGTTCGGTCTCACAGGAGACACCCTTAGGGCGGAGGGCGTACAGCCCTACACCTTTAAATTCTGGCTGAGCACTCTGCTCGCCCCCGCGACCGGTGAAGCTGTAACAGCCCATAAGGCTAACAGCAATTGAGACATTCCGAAAAAAAAAAATCAATTGAAGATGGAGGGTAATCCCCAACTTTTCGTTTTCCTGATTTAATTAAGATTATCATTAATTCTAGCGATGACCAATCTTTCAACGGCTTTATGCGCTGATCTACGGCGTGGATATGTATGACTGAACCTTGATATATCCTATAATTTCCATCGTCGGCACTTGGTGGAATTCCAACAGCAAGTTTATTTTTAAGCATCTTTGAAGATGCTTAAAAAGTGAAACCGGTCGAGTAATATACTAAAAATATATATGTTGTGAAGTGAAATTCAAGTACAAGTGCATTGTTAATTGTGTCTAACTGAATCTTGAACTTTTGAAGAAAATCTATAATAAAGTCAATCACATAGCCTTGGATCATCATGCATCACATCACATCATGCATAGCCTTGGATCGAATCTCGAATCTTATGATTTGAGCTATACGGATGATCCAGACTAAGAATTTAGACTACGACTGCTACTATAACGTCATTCCCGTTATTGTAGTAGAGTTCTGCATTGCTTCGCCTTGGGGCCTAATTCACGTAATTAAACGGCAGTTTAGTCGATGTGTTTAAGATGCTTACACATTTTCTTACATATTATGCCGCATCGTAGCACGTCTTGACGTTCTATCGTGTTTATGTGTGTGAGAGCGCTAAGTTCATCGACTCAATTACGTGAATTGGGGGCCTGGTCTGGTACCACCTAATCCTGCTGCAATAGCGTCAGTGTTTGGCACTGTCGTTTCCGTTTCGAAAGTAAGGTAACCGCTAAACTTATGCATGGTACATCAAGATTCCGCCACATGGATAGCATTGCACCATTAATATATTTGGCGTCTATACGCGGTGGTTGTCTTTTTCCATCAGGAGAGTCATCTGCTTGTTTGTATCTTATGACATAAAATAAAATTCAACATGAATATCCGTAAATTAATCTGGTCTTTTTAACATTATCTTCCCTGTTTATTCTTGTCGCAATAGCGCCAACTTGTGACTGCCGAAGTCCAGTTTGTGAAGCAAGGTAGCCACTATACTAATACGTATGACGGCAAAACAAAAAAAAAACAAAACGTCACTACCATCGTGACTTTATCTAGATGTAAGAGTGCAACTTCTCACCTAGTTTTGGCAAAATCGCCGTCGTGACAGCGTCGGTACTAATCGCTATTGATAGCTGTTGAGAGCATATGGTAGCCAAATAAACTCATGCATATTTGGATTACCTATCCACTACGTGCACAGTTATACATTAGCAATTAACATATTTGGCGTCTATTGCAGACATTTAATCCTTTCCGCCTGGAGAAACATTTTCTTGGTTAAAAAAAGTTTTTTTTACCAAATTAGACAAAAAACTCCTGAATTCTCCCGGGCCCCTACTGTTTGTAGCGGCACAGTAATATAAGATTTTTGAAATTTTTGATAGCAAATAAGCAGATGACTGTCATGATGGAAAGAAAAGTCTTTCTCCTATAGTCAATAAAAATATTAATGGTCTGTTGTAATACGTGTGGCAGGATGGTAATTCCAAATACTTTACTAGTTAACTTACTCTCCAAACTAAAACATGACGGTGATAAGCACTGATTGCTATCACAGCAATAGGCAAAACTTTGGTAGTAAACCCGGGCAAGATAATGCTGCTCTCTATCACCTAATACAAATAACCAAGAGACACGTTTGGCCTATCAGTCATCTTTGCCGTAAGAAATAAACCCAGAAATTTCTAACACATCTTAATTTTTTTAATTTCTTGGGGCCTATGTAGAACAACCCCGTCTACATTATGCAGAATATTCTATAAATCGCGCATCTCTTTCAAGGGTGAACAGTTTAATTGATTTCACGCGTTTACTGTTTAATATCTGACAATATTAAATTAACATTAACTCCACGTTAAATTTTTAATATATAGATGGACAAAAATATATAAAAAAGAAACTTGAGAGTGTCGGACTAAGAAAAGCTTCCTCTTTACGTGTAGAACAAAATAACCCTTGAATTATAATAATAATTAACAAGCTGTTGTTAAAAAATTATATAGTTTTTAATTGATTAGAGTTCAGAATCATTAGAGTTGAGAGCGTCAGAAAAACCATCGAATGTGTAGGAGAATTAGCCTCTAAAAAGCTCGGTGTGCTCAGCAGAGCGGGACAGTACTTTTTGTCGGCCCATCGCCTTCAACTTTATAAGGCACAGATTCGGCCTCACATAGAGTACTGTTCTCATCTCTGGGCCGGAGCTCCCCAATACCAGCTTCATCCTCTCGATCGCATACAGCGTAGAGCGGTTCAAATCGTTGACGACCAGGCTATTTCGGAACAGTTCGACTCTTTGGTATTACGCAGAGATGTAGGTTCACTCTGCGTCTTCTATCGTCTTTATCATGGGGAGTGTTCCGACGAGTTGTTTGGAATAATTCCTGCCGCCGAATTCCACCATCGGACATCGCGTCAAAATTTAAAGTTCCATCCTCACAATCTCGATGTCTGGAAATCCACAACTGTGCGTTTCTCCCGACACTTTTTGCCCCGCACTACTCTGTTGTGGAATCAATTACCGGCAGGGGTATTTCCGAACGGATACGACATAGGGACCTTCAAGAAAAGAGCTTACTCATTCTTAAAAGACCGGCAACGCAACTGCAAGACCTCTGGTATTGCAGATGTCCATGGGCGGCGGTGATCACTTACCATCAGGTGCACCTCTTGCTCGTTTGCCCCCTCTTCTATAAAAAAAAAAGAAAAGATTTTCGTATTTTTCATAAAATAATCAAGTAATCAAGCGATAAACAGTAACTATTGTTATTAATCAATATTTTTCCTTCATCGAATTAAAATTTTCAAAGTCGAGAAAGTCGTTACCTGATTCGAGCTTTTCGAAGATAGAAAAGATGGTTGTCTGGTCAAAACGAAGATTTCACAAAAATTTAGCTTGTTATTAATAAAAAAAACCTTAGTTCCTGGGACCACGGTCTATATGTGTTTATTGAGTGGCTTACCATCTTACCATCATGCCGTTAAACATAAACATTAATAACTTTTATGTCCTTTTTTTCATGCATGTAAATATGCTATATAAATTGTAATCATCGATGTCTTTTAAAAGTGTTTTGTTTTTCTTTTCTTTGTTTACGGTATTTGTTGGCGTTTTGTAATTTTTATTTTATTTGTACGCGTGTTCTTATTTTTACTGTATATGTATAGTATTGTATGGTAAATAAAACAATTCTTATCGTTATTCTTATTTTATTTACTCCATAATAAGAGGGTTTAGACTTTCATAGAAAAAATAATTTTTAAAATGGAATAAAAGTTTTTATGTTTATTCATTACAAAATATTTACAAACAATCAAATCTTTCCTATTTTAAAATAGTGACCAGCTACGTAGTTACTTATCAATTTTATTTTTGGTATTTTTTTTTTGGATAAAGTGTAGGCATACGTATTAAAAAATAACGAAAAACCATCTTTTACTGTTCGACTTGCTCATACATTCTTTTTACGAAGAATTCAATCTGGAACAGCTTTCTTCACAGGAATTTTTGAATAAGTACCTTTAATATTGAGAATTTTAAGAGGACAAACAAAAAAGCTCAAAAGCCGGATCGTATTTGAAACGATTTTTTGTGTTGCAAATATCCATGGGCAATGAACCGCCCACCACTCCCCACTCGCTCGTATACCAACAGATAAGATAAAAAAGAAATTAGCGTAAAAATATAACATACATACAGATACTGACATACATACACTCACACACACACACATACACAGACAAACTTTCTTAATGGGATTCTCTCGATATCGACATCCCTAATTCATAAAAAAATATGTGTTACTCGTATTACTCCGTCATCCAGAAATCGTAATATCCTACCGTCGTACGTTCTTTCTACGTAAAAAGGAATGAATGATACAATGAAGTATACGTACTACATTACGATAGCACTTGAATATGTTTATGATGATAGGGTTGTGTCAGAGAACATGGGCAAAACTTCATACATCGTTTTTTTTAGTTATTACCTTAAAGTTTAGTATATTCCTTAAGATTCTATATCAACTCCTTAACTTATTCGCATTTAATAAATATTTTTTTAACTTGGGAAATAGTAGCTAAATAAAGTTGGAATTTAGGTAAGGTTAATGTAAACAATCAGTTCTCTCCTTAGTAGTCTGTGGTTAGGTATTTATCTTGTCATTGGGTGTCTTCAGTACAACTGCTAATCTCAGAAATCTAAGTTAGGTTGACAGAATTTTGAGCTAAGATTTTGCAAAAAACACTTGACAGGTACTTAAAAGAACAAAAAATAAATTAGCATTAACTATTGTTTAATACAAAAACAGGGAAAATTTTCATTTGATAATTATAATGAAAATTATGATATATAAACTTTTATGAAAATGTAATTAAAGAAAATGTAATTAAAGTTTTATAAAATGGTAACACTTAAATATGATGATAGAATTCAATCAAATTATAGTCTCAATTATTTTTAAATTATTGTTCCTAGCGATATATTTTATTTATTTGATTTAAAAATCGTAGAAAATTATTCTAGTTTATATAATATTCGTCACTCCAAAAGACACGCAAGGGTTGTACAAAATTAAAATGGCCTGTGTTTTTTAAATAATTCCAATCCAATATTATTTTTTAATTTGACGCATGTCGTCTCTGTGGTCTAGTGGTCCGGTGTGCATATTCGTAAATACCCGACGCATTAGATACCCGAAGCTACTTTGTAAATAGCAGATGTGTCGGGCTAACGCGTCGGGTATTATTAGCTCCCGAAGTTCTTACTAAATAGCAGACATCTAAGACTAACACGTCAGTTATCTTATTAACACTATAATGAAATGAAATTAAAAGAGGAAAATAATAAAATATAAAGCAGATTAATTAAAATGTTTATTAAAATAGGTAGTAAGAATAAACTAAAACTATAATACAAATATTTGTTCGTCCGTGCAACGGTCCGTGCAAGAATCGAACCCACGACCTTCTATTCCTCGTCCAACCTCCTCAGTTTTAAAAACTATCCATGTATGATTATTGATTATACCAGTCATTTGGTTTCTTTTTTTTGGGCACATTTAGTAGGTAGGTATCTAACTTCTTTTATTTTCGATGTTGTGCTTTTGGTCACGCGAAAAAACTTTAAATTATTTTTGATTTCGACGGCTTCTTTTGATTAAATTTAGTCAAAATATAGTAGTCACTGTTGATGACAAAATTTTTACCAGTACTCGTAATCCTTTGGTAATTTTTACTTATATCACTCATACACACTCATATTGAATTTTTTGCTTTATAATAATAGAAATTTGAAACAATACTGATTGACAGTAGTAAATAGCAGACTAGTCGTAACGACACGTCAGTTATAAATCAAGCTCCCGAGCGGCAGCCGAATTTTCCCGCATGGCTAACGCGTTGGCTATTTACAAATATGCGTCCGGTGTTGGTGTTCACCGTATGACGTCCAGGGTTCTTTAAGTTTTCTGATAAAAATAACTTTGCCCGGGATTGGAAAAGTGCTTGGTTGGCGATATGCTTGCCATCTATCACATCGTGGGACTAAATATCTTCGGCTAATCGTGGGTGTACATGTTGTACCTCTGTCTCACTCTTTGGTGATATAGGCGTAAAGATACTAAGCGTCAATTAATATTTTTTTTTATTTTAACACAGACACACATGCACACATGCATACGCACACATATATACAAACATACAATCGTGCACGCACTTACAAGCAAACACCACACATATACAATTTAGACTTTACATTATTAATGGAATTTTCTCTGTATCAACAACCCTAAAACGTGTAAAGTACTCTCTTAAACGTGAGTTCATAAATGATACCACATCAGTTTATAAATCACAATGTATATATGTATATGTTATCTGACAAAAATATTTAACAGTGTTACTGGTGTTTCTAAGTCATGCTGAGTTTGTAATATCCTAGCGTCACACATTCTTCATATATAAAGGAATAATACAATAATGTATAGGGACTGTATTACCATAGCATTTGAATGGTACTTTTTATGCTTGATTTAAATAATTCCATTCATTCAAAGACAAAATTAAGGTATATAATTTGCAAAATTTCCGCGAAATCTCATATGAAACTTCAGTAATGCAACTAAAACAAACAGTGATGTGAGGAATGGGGAAAATTTATCCGAGGTCTGAAAACTAAGGAAGAGTCAGCGGCACAATTATCCACCCACGTCCACCACAGTTTTAGCCACGTCAGTAACAAACGCAATAACACACAAGTTAGGTACTCAACGCACGTTTCGCTTTGTGACTGACGCATTTTTATGAGAGTCGAAGAGCTCTTTACGTTATGAAGGGGGAAACATTAATGGCAAACAATTTACGTCTGTTTTAAAGACACCGTTCTAATCCAACTACTCGGTGTTTATTGTAACAAAAGTATCCCATTAAACTTGTTTTTTTGTTATTTGTTGTTTTTTTGTCAACTTGTTTGTTATCTATTTGATTGTAATTTATTTTAAAGTTAATATGTTGCCTTTTTTAGTAAAGGTAATTTCGCTAAATTAATTTCTTTGTTCAACAGTGCAACTAAAAAGTTTTTGTGTTTTATAATGTCAAGTTATTTCAAGATATTTAGCTTTAGTCCTTTTTGCATGTATAAATTATATAATATATCAAGTGATAAAGAATTTCCAGTCTCCAGAAGTTTCCAATTTTTAAAATGAGATGAGTTTATTTTTGAAAACAAATATTTGTTCCTTATAAAGCAAGTCAAAACTGCGATCTTTTGCAAATTAAATACCTGAATTTCGTCATGAAATTATGGATTTCCACAATATAACGCTTAAATCTATAAAATTTCCATAATATTAGATCGACAACCCTGAAACATACAAAAACGCAAATTCATAAATCTACACCATATCAATTTATAAATCATGATGTATAATATGTTAGCTGGCGTAAAGTATTTAATGGTGTTACTAGTATTGCTCCGTCATTCATAATGTCCTACCGTGCGTCGTACGTTCTTTGTACATATAAAGGAATGATACAATGAATATAATAGGAACTACATTACTATGACATTTGAATATTATACTTTTAGGGTTGTGCATAACTTAAATAATTCCAATCATATTTTTTTTTTTATTATGACACAAACACATACAATGTTTTTTATATATTCTCTGATTTTATATTACAAATAAGATTTTCTCAGCACTGACGACTCTTGACTATACAAAAACAAAGTTCATTAATCTATTTCACATCTATTTATAAATCACCTTGTATATTATGTCGCTATCGTACTGTGTATTTATTTGTATGGAATCGGGATCATACGGATGATCGGGATAAGAAAGATTGATGGGGCCTACTATACCGAAAAATGGTGGCAGCGTCGGGCTTACAATCCACCGCGACCTTTATAAGTGTGTTCGACTGATTTGTTATTCTGCTACCAGTTTACTTCATTTTTATATATTACTGAATAGCAAACAAGAAGATAGCTCTTCTGATAAAAACAATCGCCTATAAACACCAAAGATGTTAATGGTATATTGCTATCCGTGTGACTAAACCGGAATACGACAGTGACAAATACTGACACTATAGCGCCAGAAATAGGTAAAGCTAGGCTAAGGAGGTACTATATTCCCAGCGAGACGTTGCAAAGTTCTACCACCTAGTAGTTACGATAGTAGTGACACGTTTAGGCATTTGTTCGCAACAGTTTACAAATTGCCTAGTAGAATTAAGATTATCTATATTCTAAATGGGCCTGGGCCTACACGGGGAAAAATTAGTTCCTTATAAAACTTGATGTAAGGTTAGGCTATTGCGAAATTCGCAATTTTGTTTTTATTACTAGGTGATAAAGTTTTACATTAGCTATTACTGCCGTAACAAATATCAGTGCTTGTCACTGTTTTGTTCCGGTTTGAATGGTAAGGTAGCCAGTAAACATATGCATGTAGTTGCATGCACCATTATAATCTTTGATCTCTATAGGTGACAGTGATTTCTTTCCTCTTAGAGTGTGTATAGTAGTAGATATATCAATTATAATAGTTATTATAGCAACAATAGATTAGCATATGTGTAATGAAAATAATAAGAAAAATTTTAACTCTTGAAATATCTCAATCCTGAGAAAATTTCAGCATTTAAATATGAATACAAAAATTGGTAAAGTGCGTATCAGGCTACATGCAATGTGGGGTGCCAAAATTATTGTAAGGAGGAGCTAATTAAGCGTAGGGGTAAGTTGGGCAATCAAAATATCTCCGAATCTATGCACCGGACGCTAGCACGTCAAATGAAAGAAATGCGGGGGCGCGGGATGGGAACAGATCACGCGACCGCTAGTGACGAATTGACGATCGAGTAAGGCACGCGAGCGCTTTGTTTATTTTGCGAACAAAAACAGGTACAGGTCAAATATTATCCGTTTTCAATCAAGTTAGTGTTAATGTTTCATTAATTTTATGTATTTTTGATATCTATTATGGATTTTGTTTAAAATAATACAGTTTTTTCATAACCTTATTTTAAATTTAACCATCCACGCAGCTACGCGTGCCTATACAGGTCCCATGGCGGGAATACTGAAGTTGACCGGCTCATTGAGCATTTACAAACGGCTGTAGATTCCGTGTTAGAGCAGACCCCCTCCACAGAGATCGTGATCTTGGGCGATTTTAATGCCCACCACGCCGAATGGCTTTGTTCGCGCACCACCGATCATGCGGGGAGGTCTGTTCACGATTTTGCCTTGGCGTATGGTCTTACACAACTGGTAACTTCGCCCACGCGAGTTCCCGATGTGAATGTCCATATGCCTTCACTGTTGGACCTTCTGCTGACCTCTCATCCGGACCATTATCAGGCATCGGTGGACGTCCCACTTGGTTCGTCAGACCACTGCCTGATCCGGAGTAAAGTGCCGGTTTCGCGCCTATCACGGCCTCCTTTAGCAGGCTGTCGTCGCATTTGGCACTTTAGGTCAGCAGATTGGGACGGGATGCGGTCTTTTTTTGCGTCCTACCCATGGGGGCGGTTGTGCTTCTCGCTGGATGATCCGAATGTCGTTGCTGACTCTGTTGCCGATGTGGTGCTGCAGGGCATGGAACTTTTCATTCCATTTTCTGCGGTACCAATTGGTGGTAAGTTGGTTTGGTCGCTCCTGTAAAACGGCTTCGTGCCGCAAGCAGGAGTGCTACCGGGCTTGGGCTGCAGCGTCCGCATCTTGTGATGAAAAAACCAGCACATTACGTAAGGAGTACAATTTCGCCTCGAGGTACTTCAAAAGAGCTATCGCCAAGGCAAAATCAGAACACATTAGCAGAATTGGTGAGAAATTAGTTCGCCTTCCTTCGGGCACTCGTGCGTTCTAGTCTCTCGCCAAGGCTGTCTTAGGGAATTTCTCACAGCCCTCTCTTCCATCCTTGCACGGAGACGATGACTCTCTGGCCCATACCGCAAAGGAGAAGGCCGATCTCCTGGGCTCCTTCTTTGTGGCCAACTCGACTCTGGATGACCAAGGGAACGCACCGCCTACCATCCCGCAGTGTGATAGTTGTATGCCAGAACTACAATTTCGGCAATCATCTGTGCGTAAAGCACTACTTTCCTTGGACATCCATAAGTCGAGTGGGCCGGATGGCATCCCTCCGATTGTGCTAAAAATGTGTGCTCCAGAGTTGGCACCAGTATTAACACGCCTATTCCGGCTCTCCTATTCATTCGGCGTGGTACCGAATTCGTGGAAGACAGCTTTGGTGCATCCCATCCCTAAAAAAGGAGATCGCTCTAACCCGTCTATCGGCCCATAGCCATAACCTCCTTGTTCTCCAAAATTATGGAGACAATCATCAACTCTCAGCTCCTCAAGTATTTAGAAGAGCACCAGCTGATTAGCGAACGTCAGTACGGTTTCCGTCGCGGCCGCTCAGCTGGTAACCTTCTAGTATACCTAACTCATCGATGGGCGGAAGCAGTTGAGTCCAAGGGGGAGGCATTGGCAGTTAGTTTGGACATAGCGAAGGCCTTTGATCGGGTATGGCACAAAGCGCTTCTCGCGAAGTTGCCTTCCTATGGGCTTCCTGAGAAATTATGCGAGTTGTTCACCAGTTTTTTGGCTGACCGGAGCATCAAGGTCGTTGTCGACGGTGCGTGCTCCGACCTTAAATCTGTCAATGCTGGTGTTCCCCAAGGCTGCGTGCTATCACCGACACTGTTCCTTCTGCATATCAATGATATGATGCGAATTAGCAACATACATTGCTATGCGGATGACAGTACTGGTGATGCTACATACTCCGGCCGTAGCAGTATTTCTCTGGAACACGTCGAAGAATGCCGAAACAAGCTTGTGTCTGAAGTCGAGAATCGACTTACCGATGTCTCGGAATGGGGTCGCCAAAACCTGGTTACTTTTAACCCCAAGAAGACACAGCTTTGCGTGTTCACCGCAAAAAAGGCGCCCTTTGTCGTATCACCTCGATTTGAGGATACTCTCCTGACAGCCTCAGCTAGTATCGGAATCCTGGGAGTTGACATATCGAATTACGTTCAGTTTCGCGGTCATTTGGAAGGCAAGGCTAAACTAGCCTCCAAAAAGCTCGGTGTGCTCAGCAGAGCGAAACAGTACTTTTTGCCGGTCCATCGCCTTCAACTTTATAAGGCACAGGTTCGGCCTCACATAGAGTACTGTTCGCATCTCTGGGCAGGAGCTCCTCAGTACCAGCTTCTTCCTCTTATTCGCATTCAGCGTAGAGCGGTTCGAATCGTTGACGACCAGGCCATTTCGAAACAGCTTGACTCTTTGGCATTGCGCAGAGATGTAGGTTCTCTCTGTGTATTTTATCGTATATATCATGGAGAGTGTTCCGACGAGTTGTTTGGATTAATTCCTGCCGCTGAATTCCACCATCGGACATCGCGTCAAAACTTGAAGTTCCATCAACATGCAAGACCTCTGGTATTGCAGATGTTCATGGACGGCGGTGATCACTTACCATCAGGTGCACCTCTTGCTCGTTTGCCCCCTCTTCTATATATATATATATATATATATATATATATATATATATAAGTTTCTTTATATATATATATATATATATATATATATATATATATATATATATATAAAGAAACTTTAGTTTGGGCTATGGTCAGCAACTGTTGCTCAACTTACCCCGTGATTTAAAATGATACTCACTTATATTTTTCGCTCGTTTTAGAATGCGGACTGATAAAAGGAAAATTTTAAGAGAATGTGTACTCAACTCAACAGTTAAGTGATGCTGCTAATGCTATCAAGGAAAAAAAATTGTGATTGCCACCTCCAATGAAATTATCATCAAGCGAATGACTTTGGCCAGATATATTGAAAAATCGGAGTCTGAAAGAGCTGTTCCTTCAATGGGTTATGCAACACCGAGGTAGATATTTTCTGCTTACTTACTTACTTGGATGGTCGCCGACAAAGAATCCGCTAGGCAGATGTACTCTCTGATTGGTCTTGTATTACTGCTGGCATACCTCAAGGTGGTGAGTTGTCTCCTCTCTTATTTTCCTTCTTTAGTAGTTCTATTACTCATTATTTGTCTTCTCTCTACCATATGTATGCCGAAGATCTCCAAATTTATACACACACTGTTTTTGAAAACCTGCATAATGCAATCAACAACACCAATGTCGATCTGGCTACCATTTGTGATTGGAGTAAAAATTTTGGCTTAAATATAAACCCCAATAAATCCCAAGTTATCATAATTGGTAGCCCGAAACTCATTGATAGAGTTGATTGGAGTAGTTTGCCAGCTGTTACACTAAATGGAATTAATATACCATATACTAATTTTGTAAAAAATTTAGGTGTATTTTTTATAGCACCTTTTCGTGGACCATTCACATTAAAGAACTCAGTAAAAAATATTTGCATCCTGGAGTTCTTTAAGACGTTTAAAGAGTTTACTACCTATACCTACTAAAATTACGCTTGCTGAATCTCTATTACTTCCAATACTAGATTATGCGGGCGTTTGCTTTATTGACCTAACCAAAGATCAGCTAAATAAACTTGAGCGTCTCCAAAATATTTGTATTAGATTCATATTTGGTTTACGCAAATATGATCATGTGTCCAAGTTTCGTTCTCAACTCAAGTGGCTTCCTATTAAACTTCACCGTGATGCTCATATACTCTTCTTGTTATACAGTGTGCTTTTTGATCCAATGACTCCAGGTTACTTAAAGGAAAGATTTGAATTTTTCGAAAGTGATGGTATGAAACTGCGTTCAAGTGAAAATCTTTCCTTGCGTATGCCTGTGCATAATTCACGTTTTTATGAACACTCTTTCACTGTTTCAGCTGTTAAGCTATGGTATAAACTCCCTGCTAACATTAGACTTGCAAAATCGTTAATTATTTTTAAAAAATTAGTTAAAATGCATTATTTAAATTCTTGTTCTACAGATCAGATTATTATATTTCTCTCAAGGTCATCTTTCTGTGCGTTTCTTTATATATATATATATATATATATATATATATATATATATATATATATATATATATATATATATATATTTATTTATTTATTTATTTTAATTTTAATGTGTTTGTATTATTATGTTATTTGTTTTGTTTATGTGTGAGAGCAGAATTGTTTTGTATAGATATAGCATATATGTACAGTCTTAAGTTATTGTAAGTGTAATAGTACATATTTTACGGATATCCTACTCTACCTTAAAATGTTGTTCTTATTAACAATGGTTGTCTGGTAGAGATCGCTCTTTGGCGATAAGACCGCCTTTGTGTACTTTCTTTAAAATGTCTGTAAATTATTTGTAATAAGCATGTATTTTTACTGTAATCATGTGCACAATAAAGAGTTATCATTCATTCATTCATTCATTCATTCATTCAAGATTCTTTAAAAAACTATTTGCTACGAATGGCATCAATCTTCTATGGATACTCCCCTAAAGAGTGTGCTGTTAAATTCGGAATAAATCCCAGCCTCCTGGACTGCAAATACAATGGTAGGGAAAGAATGGCTTACCATGTTTTTAAAACGTCACTTCGAGTTGTCTATTCGTAACACAGAACCAACCAGCCACGGTTGGGCGCAATATTTAATAAATAACATAAAATTTATTTTCGACAAGTCAGCGGATGCTATGGATAAATATAGATTCACTGCTTAACAAATATGGAATGTAGATGAAACTGGAGTGTCGACAGTCCCGAAGCCGTCAAAAATTGTAGCTGCTAAGGGTAAACGTAGCGTTGGCGCTATGATGTCAGTGGAAAATGGTACAAATGTTACAGACGTAACAGCCGTGTCTGCTTCTGGAAACACAGTTCCTCCTATGTTTGTTTTCCCCGAAAAAATTTAAAGAGTCACTCCATTAAAGGCGGCCTCCTTGACTATATACAGACCAGGAGGTCTTTCAGTTTATACAACACTTTATCAAATATGTTAAACCGTCTATTGATCACCGCATTTTGCTTGTGTTAAACAATCACTTGTCTCATTTACATGTGGAGATATTGAATTTGGCTAAGGACAATATCATCGTAATGTTATCTTAATGCGGGGGGCATTGTAGCCATAAGCTTCAGCCTTTGGACGTCTTAGTATTCGGACCGTTAAAAAATATTGCGCCTCTGCACAAGATTCATGGCTATGAAACAACCCAGGGAAGACTATAACCATTTACGATATCCCAAAAATTGTCGCTGATTAACTACCTTTTGCTCAGACAAGTGTAAATATTATGAATGGTTAAAAAAACTGGAATCTTCCCATATATCCCAACATTTTTAGCGACGATGAGTTTTCACCATCGTTTGTAACCGACCGTCCAGTTCCAGCATGTATTGACTTAAAAAGAGATCGTCAAAAACAAGCATTGTCCACCACTCAACCTATTCAACCTGATCCCGTTCCATCTACCTTTGCCAGTCAACGTGAACCTGAGCCCAGTACAAGCAATAAAGAAAATGAACAGTTCGATTCACCACATGCATTCTCCCTAGAAAATATTCGGCCATACCCAAAGGCAGCTCCAAGAAAGATAAGTACAAGTATTCGTAGAAAGAGAAAAGCTGCAATTCTCACAGATACATTCAAGAAAACCGCGCTGAAAGAAGAACAAGATAAATCTAGTAAAAAGTTAAGAAGCAGAAGAAGAAAATGGAAAAAAAAGAAAGAAGAGTGTTAGTAAAAAATACTTTAGTCAAGTGATAAAAATGACAAAGATGAATGTATCTACTTAGTTAGAAGCGAAGTCTGGTCTGATAGCATACCAGGAGAGAAGTGGATCCATTACGAAGGTTGTAAAGAGTGGGCACATAAAAAATGTGTCCAAGTTATTGGCCTTCATTTCATTTGCATCAATTTCGATGACGATGATGAGTAGTTTTAGTCATGATGGATATTTTTTCTTAATTTAATCATTATTGAAATTGATTATAAGTGGAAAGGCTGAATATGTTATATTTTTGTTGATTCTATTTTTATGCTTAATATCTAGAAGAATATTATGTTTTGTTTTATTGTTTTCACTTAGAAATTAATACAGTTGATTATCAAATACATTTTTTTTGTCTAAAAACCTTAGACTAGAATCTGTAATTGCTCAATTTACACCATACCCTTGCTCAACTTACCTCACCTTTAGGGTAAGTTGAGCATACTTGACTTTCTTCGTTTAAACAGCTGTAACTTTTGAACTTGATTTGTCAGAAATAAATTACTATGTGCTTTTTTGTAGAAGAATAAATAATCCATCGGTATAGCACACAAGCTATTGAGACTTATTGTTGAGGAGCTATAATCACTTGAGTAAAAAATTGCTCAACTAGCTCTGCCCTACCCTAGCTATCTCAGTAATACGGACTAACAAGACGGTTTTATTGTTTTTTCATACTATGAAATTTTAATTTATGTAACGTCAATAATGGTATATCAGTACCACAAGTTCACCACCTATAAAAACTTAAATAAATTATATTTATATTAAAATATAATTAAATAAATTATATAAATATATTTTATAAGATGGTCGACTATTGCTCAAGAACTTGTAAAGCCTTCTAAGCCGTGATGGTTTTCCCTTTGACTTCATTATTATTTACTACTACAGTTTTTTTTTTCACTCTCAAAAACAACCATTTAGCTGGGAGATGAAGAAGGGAATACTTTATTCTAATAAAAATTGACACTTTAAAGCTTGATATTTCACAAACAAGTACCCACCTTAGTCGAAAAATTGTTTACATAAACGTACAAAATTTTTTCAAACTCTACCTAACGATACCACACACTGTGGGGTAGGTACCCTACACGAACAAAAAACTAATATTCTCACTTTACATTTAGAGGATCTACCCTAAAAATATTTCTCAAGATTTTATGTTACTACTTTGTAATCGTTACTAATATGTATATTAATGCCATATTACCAACAGCTTCCTGAGCTGAGCCAGACTGTGGACGGACGGACATAGCGGAATCATAAAAGTTGCTAGTTTACTGCGGAACTCTAAAAAAAAAACTCTAAAAAAAGCTCTGCCCTACCCTAGCTATCTCAGTAATACGGACTAACAAGACGGTTTTATTGTTTTTTCATACTATGAAATTTTAATTTATGTAACGTCAATAATGGTATATCAGTACCACAAGTTCACCACCTATAAAAACTGAAATAAATTATATTTATATTAAAATATAATTAAATAAATTATATAAATATATTTTATAAGATGGTCGACTATTGCTCAAGAACTTGTAAAGCCTTCTAAGCCGTGATGGTTTTCCCTTTGACTTCATTATTATTTACTACTACAGTTTTTTTTTTCACTCTCAAAAACAACCATTTAGCTGGGAGATGAAGAAGGGAATACTTTATTCTAATAAAAATTGACACTTTAAAGCTTGATATTTCACAAACAAGTACCCACCTTAGTCGAAAAATTGTTTACATAAACGTACAATATTTTTTCAAACTCTACCTAACGATACCACACACTGTGGGGTAGGTACCCTACACGAACAAAAAACTAATATTCTCACTTTACATTTAGAGGATCTACCCTAAAAATATTTCTCAAGATTTTATGTTACTACTTTGTAATCGTTACTAATATGTATATTAATGCCATATTACCAACAGCTTCCTGAGCTGAGCCAGACTGTGGACGGACGGACATAGCGGAATCATAAAAGTTGCTAGTTTACTGCGGAACTCTAAAAATCACCCTAAAATTCACTGACAATAACATAAAATTAGACAGACGGAGAAATTTTTTTATATGATATGTGTTCATTGATTTTTCATCTAATTCGGTTTATAACGAGAAATACAGACATAATTATCTAATCTAATCTAACATATATAATAAAATCGTAGGAAAGTCAATGTATGCCCGGGGTAAACTCAAAAAGTAGTGCATGGATTTACTTCAAACTTTGCATGAATATTACTAACAGGTCGGGTCAACATATAGGCTACATATTATCACGCTATCACCTACGGGGGAGGAGCTGTGCGGAGTAAACGAAGTCGCGGGCAACAGCTAGTTTAAACATAAAAGAGTAAGTCACAACATGAACATTTATCACGAACAAAAAATTGTATGTGAAAGCAAACGCTACAGATTTATATACTAGTTATAGATATCTGTTAATGCATAAATAATTTAACTACTACTATGACGATCCTAAATGTCAGAGAAAACTTTGAGAATTTCACATAATATACATTAGAAACATTCGCAGGTTGTATCAGATCCCAGGAGGTTTAAACGCAACTTCAAGATAGAACTTCGATTCCACTCATCGCCCTTAGGGGACCGATTTGATTACTGTATAACATGAGATGAATTTTAACAAGTTAAGTGTAGCTGAGTTTACTCGAATCCCATAACGTATAAAACGAATAATGGCTTAACATTTTGATATGGACAGCCTTTTTAAAAAGTAAATTGTTCTTCTCATCTTTATTTTATCTTCTCATCATTATCTTGAAGATGTCAAGAAATAAATGAATATTATTGGACAAATAACAAATTATTCAAGTATTCTCGTATATTTACGGGACAAATTACACTTACTGATCTACACCCAAATTAAGCAAATTGTTTGCTTGTGTTATGAGTGTTATTCAATGATACTAATACATTGAAATACATATATAAATACTATATATGTATTTCAATAATATATAATATTATAAATATATATATATATATATATATATATATATATATATATATATATATATATATATATTATTATTATATATTATTTCAATAATATATAATAATATATAATATACTATATATTATTTAATAAACACCCAAACCCGGAAATACAAACATTTATGCTCATCACACAAATGCTTATCCCCGTCGTGGATCGAACCCAAGCCCCGTCAATTGCGTAGTCAATATCGCTAACCACTCGACGAACAGGGCGGTCTAGTATGCTAATCTATATATAAATACGTGAAGGAAAAATTTTGTACCCATTTTTAAGACAATTGCGCATATGGTAGAGTATGAAATTTTGAACAGTCAAAGTTAACATTACTGCAGAAATCAAATATTTTTAAAATAAATGCATTAATTTAATAAAAATAAACAACACACACATTAGATTCATGTGACATACATGATAATACACACTCATGTACACTTAGTATTTACGAGTAAAGTCAGTTGTCAAACTTAAAAAAATTTATTGTTTAGTCTATCGTCGAATTTCGGATACAAGCGATCGCTGGTACATTGAAATGCATATATAAGGATATGAACTGGCTACACAAACACGTATGTCTATAGTAATATAAATATGTATTAAATAAACACCCAAGCCCAGAAATCACACAAATTGTCCTTGTCGGGATTTAAACCCGAGCTCCATCGATTGCGTAGTTAGGGTTGCCAATCATTCAATTTGATTCCCGGAGTTGGAATTCGTTTTATTTATTTACTTGATAATTTAGTATACACAAAAATATTACATACGACAACATAACAAACAAAATAGTACAAAGGGGGAGCTTATTTAATCTAAACTCATATTATAAAGAAGAAAGATTGAATTTTTTTTGTTTCTTTGATACTATTTAATTAAAAAAATATGCGACCGATTTTAAAATATATTTCACTTTTCAAAAGCTGCTTCATTGAGAAGTAATATAAGTTACTCTTCTTCCAGCCTGAGCAAATGATTTTTTGGTCATGCGAACGAAATCGCGAGACAGAGCCTGTCCAGAGGAGGCGTTCTATGTGCGAATCAACTCTCGTGTTTCAATTGCATCCAGATACTGCGTTTTAAGCGCATTTTTGTGCTAGGAGGGATTCCACACTCACCACAAACTCTTGCGTAGTACTGAACGCAGCAATGCATGACGCCCAAGTATCTCAACTCAGGCGGTGCTTGCGCGTAAGGCGAGCGAGTTGCATGCGTTTTATGCGCGATTAAAGAAACGCGCGACTGCATCTAGATTCTAAACAGCCTACGCGCGAGTGGATATGCGTGCAAATCGCCTCATCTGAACAGGCTCTTAATCCAATACAGAGAAAAACATTTTTAAAATAAAACAGTCAGACAGTCCGCAATAATAATTAAAACAAAACACTAACTCTAAATTAAATATTAATATGTACTGAGAAATTAATAAGTAATATAATTTAAATTAATGGATGCTAATTCTAACGTGCAGATAATCAAAATAAAGAAAGAATTTAGTTGGTTAAGGGGCAGTGGCATTTACCTTAAATTACTTATTAACGTTCTAGATTATTCAAATACTGTGTTCCTTTTAACGGAGGCCAATATGTCTTACTTTGATCGATGCTGAAGTCTGAATGTCGAGTTTTTCAGGCGTCTTACATGCCATTGTTATTTTTTCAAATTCGAAGATACCAGTGTAAATGAATCAAATTCACACATTTATGACAATGTCGGGCAAAATCTTGCTTTATTAAATAAAAAACTAATAATAGTAAACAATCAAACAGTGTTAATAAATTTATCTTAGTTGAATAACCTGTCATATCAGTTTCAATACGAATGAAATACAAATTTAATTAAGCAAATTCCCCCAGTGTGACAGCCCTATTAATACAATTGGCTTGACAATGATTGTTCAACTGCCAACTTCGACAAGGGTGAAATACAAAGGCAGCGTGGCGTCACTTAGAGCCCTGTCACATTACGTATTGATTACGTATTTTACAGTAAAGGTTCTGAGTATGTTAACTTGTTAAATAGAAAATAAATTTCAGTTGTAAAACTCATTGTTATTTACACTTCTCCGGATCCTTTTTTAAAAATAGATCATCTACTGTTCGGATAAGTAGTTCTTAAAAGGTGTACAATTGGCCAAATATGTTACATCATCGTATCTACAAGGTGGTAGGGTTCCGGAATGACTCGCCTTGTAGTACCACTACTTTACCTGTTTCTGCCATAATAGCCTCAATCGCTATCGCCACTGAGGTTACAATATCCGGGTCGAGCAATTCAAAAAATGCGTTTTTTTCAGTTTTCTGATAAAAACGACGTTGTGCGGAATAAATTAGTGCCCGTTTAGTGATAGGCTTGCCAGCTATCGCATTGTGAATCTAACGGCCAGTTCCCGAAACGAAAATTAATTTTAAGAAGCAATTCATCTCTGTTTAAACGATCATTTGCTTTAAAATTATGTTAAAAACAGATTAATTGCTTGTTAAAATTAATTGACGTTACGAAAACTGGTAGTAATTATCTTCAGCTAATCGTGGGTGGATTGTTTGTACCTCTGCCTAATTCTTCCGGGATATGAGCCTGAAACTTAACGTCAATGCATATCTTAAAAAATGCAATGCTAAAACGGAAATAATTTTTAAATTTTAAATAAATTATATTCTGGACTAAAAATTTTTAGGTAACATATTCGCGATATATTTTTTAAAACTTTAGATTTAATATTATAATAAGTTTCCTCATTAAACAGACGAGGAAAGATTGTTTTCTTCTCGAATCTTATTATCGAGTTTACACTTACGGCCGGTTTCCCAAAGGTAAATTAATTTTAACAAGCTATTAATCTGTGTTTAACAGATCATTTGCTTGTAAAAATTATATTAATTGCTTGTTAAAATTGATTTGCGTTTCAAAAACCGGCTGTTAGACTATTAGCATTATTTAAGATGGTTACTTAAGATTATATTTCAAAGAGTTCAATTTCAACATAGGATTAATAACAACATATAAATAATTTGCGAATGCGTATTTGAATGTATGAGCGGTGATGAGTGCAAGCGCATGTGCTTTTTTGGCACAAGATAAATCAATCAAAACGTAAACTACTGAATGCTGTATTAAGAGGAATAATACAAACAAACGACTCTATTTTCGAGTTGTGACATTATCCCACAATCAGCTGCCAGAAATAATTCACGAGCTACTGCTAATTATAAACAGCTAGCGCTGTTATTGCTAGGAAGGCAAAAATAATCGCAACGTTTAAACGCAGTCTCCTACGCGTAAGTTAAATAGCCTATAATTAACTTTTGTTTGTCAAACATTTTGCAATTTTCATTCATATTTATTTGATCTATTTTTGGTCAAATGCTCATGTAATTCAAAATGTCGTTCAGACATTTCAACTTGTTGATCTTTCTGTTACATTCACGCTAATAACCGTCAATAGTTCCGTGAGTTTTTAGCTCGGGTCATAATAAGTACTGGGATCGTCCTGTGGTCGAGATTCGACCATAGATAATGTAATCTCTTTTTAGTTTGATAAACGATTTAAGCCGTTACTGTAATATTGTAAATGTGTGTATATTATCATGGAGTTATCATGTATGTGAAATAAATGTTGTGTGTGTAATGTTAATTTTATAAAAAATATTCACGGGACAAATTACACTTACTGATCTATTCCCAAAGTAAGCAAATTATTTGCTTGTGTTATGGGTGTTAGTCAACGACACTAAAACATAGAAATACATAGGTAAATACTAGAATATATTTAATAACACCCAAATCCGGAAATACAAACATTTATTCTCATCACACAAATGCTTGTCCCCGTCGGGGATCGAACCCGAGCCCCGTCGATCGCGTAGTCAGGGTCGCTAACCACTCGACCCACGGGGTGGTTAATTTTATTAATTTTATGTATTTTTATTAATTGTATAACATATTAAATGTATTAGATTTCTCCAGTCTTACGCAATGTAAGCTTTATTTGTGCCGAATTTCGTAATCCTCCTAAATTTTTTCTTTAGTATATTTTTTATCTCATAAGATAGCCAACAAGCAGATGACTCTCCTGATCCAGAAAGAGAAACCATCACCCATAGACTGAAATGAAAAAATTGGAAATAAAATAAAATACAAAAATAATAAAACAAAATAATACTGTTACCCCGTGTTGGACCGGCCTCCCTACGAAGTATCAAACATCTGTCGTTCTGCCAAATAGTTCGTACGACGCGAACGATTGGCTATGCGAGTCACTACCATCGTGACGACTAACACCGGGTTCCTATATTAAGCGATCCGTCATTCGTAACAGTAACCATTAGCAACCAATTTAGTAGTAATAAGGCGTTCCATGATTTGTTTGTTTGGATGGTAATTTGATATTTTATAGATAATATAGTAACATATAGTAACTACTAGCAAAAAGCAGAGCTTTGTAAGGGCTCGCAAAGTTATACTATCTAGTAATATTGTTATAAAAGTATTTTTATGAGAATTACAACTTTTAATGTATGGACTTTATTTATAATTATCTAACCTAAAAAACTCAGCGTATTTTCACCTAAACATTACATTTGCTTCAAAGGCCCGCATCGTCAGGCTTTGGACTAGGAATATTTGGTTTTTGTTTGTTGGTATTTTCAAGTAAAAATATGTATTAAAAATGAAGGTTAATCTTATAAAAAACACATTTTTGACATTTTGCTGAAATAATTGTTTTTTTTTTCTAAAATCAGGAAGTTCCTGGTTTTACGTAGATTTACGAAATCAAAATCAAAAAATGTTTTATTTAAATAAACCTTCAAAATTTTTGGACTACGCAGGCACGAAGAATTGACGGTAGACACTCAGCGAATACATTTTTCAAATTTTTCTCTCAGAGAAACCCTCGGAGTTCGATTCCAGTCTGGCAAATGAAAAAATGTGTTTTTTCAGTTTTCTGATAAAACAACTTTGCCCGGGATTGGAAAAGTGCCCTACTGGCGCATTATATAAGTGCCCTATTGGCGCGCTAAATTAATACATCTGTACTGTTTCTAAATAAGCTTATTGTGAAACTCTCTAACGCTCTATTTACTCTGTTCCCTGCAAACATCCCTGCTCTAGACCTAAATTCTCCTTGTACCTCCCACAATATTACTTCGAACTTCACTTGCATTCTCCTTTCAATGATTTTATTATACACCTTCTATGCCAAACTTATCAAACTGATGGCCCTATAGCTATTGCAGTTTATACTTGAACCTCGCCTTTATACGAGGGCACGATAACCGCGCGCCGCCAGTCAAATATGAAGAAACAATTCATGAAGTAGATAGTCTCTTAATAAGTTTAAAAATTCTAATAGAAAATGTATCTTCTATCAATTTTAATTCGTTAATTTAATAAGAGATGGCGTTAGTAGTAATAAGATTCTAATACAAATTGTACCTTCTATTTTTTTTTATAAAATGGTATTTTTATGGTAGATAACAAATCTAGACATGAATATAAACTACCACGTCGAAGCTCAAACCTAAAAATGCGATATTTTTTCAGTAAAATGTACCACAAAAGTGCATAGAAAGTGGCCTAGTGTAGGGCTCGCTTCGCTCGCCCTGATGATATATATACAACAACTATTATAGGAACAGTTTTAGCTCATGCGCCGTAGAAATTATTACTATTTGTAACTAAAACGAGTCGTTTTACTAAAATAGGAATGCATTTGTTGCTTGGGTCTGGTACCACCGCCTTACCTATTCCGACCGCAATAGCGTCAGTGCGTCACTGTAGTGTTCCGATTTAGAGGGTAAGGTAGCCGGTAAATTTACACATGTGGCATTAAGATCCCATCACAATAGTAACGCAACATTAACGTATCTGGTGTCAATAGATGATGGTTGTCTCCGTATTCTGTACCAATACCCTAGGAGAAACATATACACATGAAAATAAGTTATAGCACAAATATTATATTAATACAATCAATAATAGCAAAAATATAATACACTAGCTTTTACCCGCGGCTTCGCTCACATTTAAGCCATTAAATATGTATTTTTCTTAACAAAGAAAACAATCCCCGTGTTGATTTTGGGCTCCTTTGAAGAATAGACCAACTGTCGTTCGGCCAGGCAGGTCGTAAAAGGCGATTGATTGGCTATGTGAGTCATTACCATGGTGGTGGTAGAGTTCTGCATTTTTTCGCCTGGGTTTTTTATCATCGCCTTACCTATTCCTGCCGCAATAGCGTCAGTGTTTGTCGCTGTCATTTTCCAGTTTGGAGGGTAAAGTAGCCGGTAATCATATGCATGTGGCATTAGATCTCGCCACAAGACAGCAACGTATCATTAATATCTTTTGTGTCTGTAGGCAATGGTTGACTCTTTCCATCAGGAGACCCATCTGCTTGTTTGCTATCATATACGTATAAAAAATCCTATAAAACTTCTAATACCTCTAAGAATATGTATACAAAGATTCATGTTAAAAATTCATGAAACTACGTAACCGTTCGTTAAGTAGTTTTCTTATGAAAGCATAACAAACAAACTTACATTCGCATTTATAATGTTAAGTAGAGATTGATTAAAAATAAAGTTGTGATGATGACAGATTACGATCTTTTGCTTTTTTTGGGAACAGGCAAGAGTCTACAGATATATGAATAGATGGAGTCTGCAGAGGATGTAGTTATTCCACCATGGCATGCAATTTGAAATAGACATGAGTGGATAGTTATCTCGCTGTAGCGTTTCAGACTTTAGGTGAGTTTTTTCCATTTCTTGAACTTCCCTTTTTCCTATCACTGCCACCACAGAGGTCTAAGAGTCCGCAGAAGCATGCGGACTCAAGTAATTTCTACTTGAACTGGAAAACGCTGGCGTAATATTAACCGCCTCAGTTGTCTTTTGTGTGATGAAGTCCATTCCCCTGAAGATGCTTCGAATGCTTCTAGTCATCAGGAAAATATGCTGTTTAACTATTATACACTATAAAAAGTAGTATTTTAAGGCATGGGTAAATGTCATACATTAGACACCTGTAAACAGCAGTTTATATCTACATAAATTATATGTTTACGTTGTCGGGCGTTTATAGGCTGCGCAGTACGTGTCCATTGCACTAATTATTATTAACGTTACAGTAAAATACCTCTATACTGAAGCCTATTAAATTTTGTTAAAAGAAAGATATTAATCGCCTCTGTGGTCTAGTGGTTCTATTAATAGGGCTAGGGTTCGAATCCTAATAAGAACAATTATTACAAATTTACAAAAAATTAAATAAGAGAGAGGTGGAAGGGTAGGGAGAGATTAAGAAAGAGGAATTGGGGGGATGGGGATAGAGCAGAATGGGCTAGGGAGAGAGGACAGATGCCTGCCGGGGGGAGAAGAGACAATTGGTAGAGGGAAATTTGGTGAAGGGATAGGTTTGGATTGGAATAGGAAAGCATTCTGTGTAGGAGGGAGATAGGGGTGGAGAGGGCGATATGAGTAAGGAGGGGACTTAGAGCGAGGGGGCAGGTAGAGAAAATGGTAGATGTGGATGAGGGAGATAGGAGGAGATAGAGATCGGACAAAAAGGGGGAGATGAGATACGAAAATAGTAATACGTGGCAATAGAGGTAAAAATGGTGGAGGTAGGGAAAGGAAGGTAAAATAAAGTCAGCGGAAGGTAGGTAAAATAGTCAGGGGAAGTGTAGACCCGCCCAGGTACTGGCCGACCCCCGGAGCGCGAAAACGTAGGTGCCTTTTAGGCAGTTTTTAATCATAAATTTTACTCGTGGGAACAAATATGGAAGCAAACAAAAACAAAGCAAACAAAATAAAGAAAGGCCAGGAGGGCCGCAGTGGAGGCGATGATGCATTGGAGGTGTCGGCAGATAATGGTGGTTTTCTGCAACCACAATCTCAGGTCATAATAATAAGCAACGGTAATGAATCAGATTGTTCTTATATGTCTTTAAGTTCTGTCATCTGTTAGAACGGATATAAGCCGGGTTAGGAAGAGAATGGGCAGTTCAAACGAAATAGCTATTTCAAAAAAGGGAAAGTACTTAAAGAATAAGTCGGCTGATGAAAAGAGAGAAAGCGAACCCATAGTGGTTCCTAAAAGCACAAGGTCCAAGGTGAAACTACCGAATGTGCAAGATTTGGCTAAAGGAATGCAAACGCATCCAACAAGTGACCTGGTTGCCTGTATTGAGAAGCAGCTATTAGTCGTAGAGAATATTGCGGATACGTCTCGCAATCTGAAAGGAGATTACCTCCGTAACTTAAGAATTGCAGGTCGGACTATGCGGCTGCGTCAGAATATAACACAGCGAACCTCGGTAGACGAAAATGTTAGGCGACTAGAGAAAGAGAACTCCGAGCTTCGCGGGCAGATGGCTGAATTCTTTGTTAAAGTAGACAAACTTACGGAAAAACTTAATGCGCTTAAAAAGCAGGGCAATATGAAGATCGGAACCAAACCAGATGTAATGGGAACAAGCACCCCATAGGCATTAAACAGTCAATATGCATCTACAGTCATGTGTGGACAGCTTTATATGTGTGCGACTATAACGTGTGGCAGCGCCCTTGTCTGAAGGATGGTGCAATACTGTATACATTAAATTATTTATAGCATTTTTATAAGTAGTTAAAGTATTTACCACTTATACTATTATATTTCCCTAAGCCTACAGCAAAGTTGATTATTAGGGAAACAATCAAACAAATACAATACCTGACCAAAACTTTCTAAAAGTTATGGAGGCATGCTCACTATGATGAAAATAATTTTACATTATTAATTTTAAAGGATTAAATTAAAAGAATCACGCAGCCTTTCCAAATGCAGAACCATGGCAAAAAGGATGTTTTGTCGTTTATAGTGGCGACAAAAGCGTGTTATACGTGTTATTTTATAGATTAAGCGATATATTGCAAAAATCCATAATTCAAAGAAAAAATCATTCAATCATTCAATTTGCAACCGTTCATAGTGTGACCTATGCGATGCCGTTTTTAGGGATACAAGCAATGCAAGAAATGAAATAAACTCACCGAAGATCCAGACAATAAGAAGAGGCCAGTGATATCTAACACTTTTCACAAAGTCAGTAGCGAAAACCAAGGCACAGAGGGCACGTTTTCAACGCATATTTTACTTCGAACCGAAGCATCTTCCGGAGAAATGAAAACTATTTCATTTAACTGTCGTAACAAAGTCGTGTGAAATGAATTTTATAACAGCACATAATCATCAAATTTGTCGATATTGCGCTTCATTCAATAAGCGTAAATGTAATGTCGCATGCGTTATTTTGTTGACTGCTTTGATTTTCAAACCAAATACCAATATAACAAACTTAGGTGCTATTTGAATAAGCATAGATAGAGTAATAGTAGGTACTAAATCTAAGCAAAACTTTGAATCCAGAACTTTGCCACATATTTGTGAAGATGATATTGACAAAATGTACCTTTTAAATTTTCAATTAGCTTAGGAAAGTAGCCCTGATAATTAATAGTAGAAACTGATAACAAAAAACGAGAATCATCAGCAAATCATTCTTATGATGTGATTCATATATGTGACAAGGTATTAAAATTAAACATATTAGAACAACTTTAAATCAGAAAACATAATACATACATAATACTGTACTTTAAACAAACAGAAAAATTGATGAATTCCTAACTAGAAAAGAGAAAAATGTAAGTATTTTTTTCATTATTTTCATTCATTAAAATACAAGAAAACAAAATTAAAAATAACACACAAACGACGAAATTAAGCTACTTATTTAAACTAATGTCACGTCAAATATTAATCATTCAATTGTGTTTTAAAGATGGATAGCGATTCATTAGAACGAATGTTAGATGGAAGTGAATTCTACATTCTGATTGCATGAACAGAAAAGGATTCCTTTCGGAGAAGAAAGGAGAAAAAATAAATTTGAAAGAAGGAAAACGCAAGAAAGAACTGATAAGCACTACAATAACTACTAGTGAATAAAAAAAGTGAAAACGAAAGTGAATGTTTACTTAAAATTGGTCTAGCTGTTCCAGAGAATATTAGACAGAAATTTAAAAAAATGGTTGTTTAATTATTAGTATCATTAAAATAGCACACTGCATTTAAAAAACCTACTTATTTTAAAATCCTGTGATTTTAAAATAAGTCTGTCCAATTTTATTTATATGTTAATATATCCACGAGTTTAACGTTGTAATAATTACACATCTAATCAACTGAACTCAAAGTAAATTTCCAATTCAATGAACACCGTGTTACGCTTGAAATCAAAGTAGATTCATTAGAATATCATGTTAAGAATAAATTAAAAAATATAATTCGCGGGTAACGAAGACTTCGTTAAAATATTGTTCGACTAATGCATAATACATTCTTACTCAAATGGAGCGAGACCATACTAGGTCTGTATTATAGTGAGACCAGCACTCAAGACCGTCGGCTGTTTTTTCAATTGCCAGTGCTTGTAATTACGGAACTAAATTAAAAAAAACAATTTTGACATAAGTGTTGGATATTTTTGGCGCCCAAAAGAAGGTAAGAAGTGTTTCTTTATTTTTTCTTAAGGTTTTATTAAAATATTTGTAACTTGATTAGTGTCATAGAAAATTACAGAAAACATTCCAATTAAGTCAGAGTTGTATAATGTACAGTGTTAAGTTTATTTTTATTTCGCCGGTCAAATGTACCATAAAAGGCACCTGTTTGATTTCAATGTCAAGCTGTGACGTCAAGCAAATTGTGCATATGGTTAAATTTTATTGTGTATAAAAAAACTAATCCTATATGCAAGGCTGCGTGTTTATTGATTTTTCTTAAATGTTGCGAACTGCAAATAAAAAACAGCAAAATGTTATCTGACTACGGGTTATGTTTTTCATGTGTATGAATATAACTATATTACTTTGACACACTCTGCAGTCTTAACTGCTTGATGGATTTAAGCTTGAGAAGTGTCATTAGATTCGTTTTAATTGTGAGATTAATATGGGCTACATCATATAAACAGGACTGTCCCGACAACTTAAAGCAAGGGTTATGTTTTTTCGGGTCGGGTTACAATCGTGTTTTTTGTTTTTATAATAATTATTTTTTTACAACAGTATTGTGAAAACTAAAATAAGAAATATCTTTATGTTTATTCCAAAAACTCCTAAAGAAGCATGAAAAACTTAAGCCGTCTTATAAGCTGCTGGAAGGAGTTAGGATGGCTGGAATAGACATAGCCAGCTACGTACAATGGCTCAAGTGGCTAAGTGCGGAAAATATAATGGCGTAATATAGCGAAAATATAGTGACGTAGGCAGTGAAAATTATTTAAGGTAATAACAGGAACTTGCAATTGTCCCCCGTTTTGGCCCGGGCCTTTTGGAAGAATAGACTAGCTAACTAGGCAGTTCGTAAGAAGCAAACGATTGGCTATAAGAATTACTGCCATTGTAACTACTAGGTGGTATAGTTCAGAGTTCTGCATTGTCTCGCCCGGTTCTGGTACCACCACCCTACTTATTCCTGCCGCAATAGAGTCAGTGCTTATAGTAGCCGGTAGCCAGTAAGCTTACACACATGGCTTTAAGACTCCACCATAAAGACAGCAACCCACAATTAAAATCGTTGGTGTCTATAGGCCATACTCATCTCTTTTCATCAGGAGAACCATCTACTTCTTTGCTATTTATGATGGAAAAAATATATTCGCGTATAATCAAACCTGAATATATTTTCATAAACTACGATCTATATAGTATTTTGATGATTACGCTTTATAAAAATAACACGTGTCTTATCTCAAATGTCTTATTCATGTTGGTCAAGACCCCTTTTGAAAAAACCAACTGCCAATTTTGACAGAAAGTTTGAAAAGGCCAAAAACTGGATGTATTATCAGCCAATGTACTCGTAGTTTGTCTGAGCGTAAAGTCTGTGCTTTATACCGATTTCAAATTAATTAATATGGGCATTTCAGCATGACGAAGAAAAGTAAGAATCTTCAAATCGAAATCGAAAAAATTAGAAAAAAATTATAATCAGAAAAATACACACACACGCACACATACACGCACACGCACACGCACACGCACACGCACACGCACACGCACACGCACACGCACACGCACACGCACACGCACACACACCCACACGCCGTATTGATCCGGGTCCCCTTTGAAAGATAAACCATCTGCTATTCTGTAAGTTTGTTAAATGCGAACAATTGGCTAACGTGTCACTAACATCGTGACTACAAGATCTTTTTTATGGAATGGGGAGCAAAAGAGGCTCACCTGATAGTAAGTGATCACCGCCGCCCATGAACAGCTACAACACCGGAGGTCCTGCAGGTGCGTTGCCAGTCTTTAAGGAATGAGTATGCTCTTTTCTTGAAGGCCCCTAAGTTGTATCGATTCGAAAACACATCTGCTGGTAATTGGCACCATACAGCAGTCGTGCGAGGTAAAAAATGCCTTGAAAAATCACACTGTTATGTACTTGCAGACGTCCAAATGGTAAGGATGAATTTAGAATTTTTCCGTGATATCTGATGGGGGAAATCTGCGGGTGGTATTAAATCGAACTCCTCGGAACACTCCACGTGGTAAAAACAATAACAATAATAATAATATAATAAATATTCACGGGACAAATTACACTTACTGATCTAACCCCAAAGTAAGCAAATTATTTGCTTGTGTAATGGGTGTTAGTCAACGACATTAATACATAGAAATACATATATAAATACTTTTACATACATAATAAACACCCAAACCCGGAAATACAAACATTTATGCTCATCACACAAATGCTTGTCCCCGTTGGGGGTCGAACCCGAGCCCCGTCGATTGCGTAGTCAGGGTCGCTAACCACTCGACCAACGGGGCGGCGGACACCAATAGAAAATAAACAATAGAAATAAAACAATAGAAAATGCAGAGAGAACTAACATCTCTTCGCAACGTCGAAGGATCAAGTCGGTTAGAAACAAGGCGGTAGGGTTCTGCAACATCTCACCCGGATGTGGTATCACCGCTTTATTTATTCTTGTTGAGCATAACGTAACGTCAAGGCATATCAATGTCGTATTTCAGTTTGGAGGGTTAGGTAGCCAGTTAACTTACAAGCAGCAGGCCTACTCTTGAAAACAACATAAATCTTAAACCAATATTGATAAAAACAATAAGTTTCGAGTATCGTCAAAAAACAGTACTCTTGAAACCAATATTTCCCACATTGATTCAGTATAGTAACGACATAATTATTGGTAATAGATGTCATCGTTACACGTCAAGCTAGTGTTACAAGTGGAAATTTTAAGTACCGTTTTAAACAAAATAACGAATAAAAGCAAAAATGAGTAGTTCCAAAAAATTTCGAAATCCGTGTGGCGCTGTCGCCCAATCCAATAATTGAATATAGTTGTACAGAGTACGAGATCCTTCAAAATTCATTATATATTCATTTAAAATTGAAATCGGTTTTCAAGAGTAGCCCTACAGATGATTCTCCTTATAGAAATAGAAACCATCACCTATAGACACCAAATACGTTAATTGTGCGTTTCTATCAGCGTAGCGGGATGTCAATGTCACTTGCTTCTGGGCCGATATAGGTCTACCGGAAACTAAACTTTCCAACCAAAAACCCAATGACAATCATTGAGGCTATTGCGCTGGGAATAGGTAAGGCGGTGATAACATATACCCGGATGATATGTTGCGGGGCTCACCACTTAGTAGTCACGATGGTAGTCATACTTATACCTAATCATTCGCCTTTTACGAAATGTCTTATTATTAAGACATTTCGTAAAAGGCGAATGATTAGGTTAGGAAAAACAAGACTGCTGCTAATGCAGCAGTCTAGTTTTTCCCCGATGTTGGTCCCGGGCTCCTTTGAAGAATAGACCAACTGCCGTTCTGCCAGGCAGGTCGTAAAAGTCGTCCTATTGGCTACACGACTTTTTGGTGATTTGGCTACCATCGTGGCTACGAAGTGATAGAGTTCTACATTGTCTCGCCCGGGTCTGGAACCACCGCCTTACCTATTCCTGCGACAATAGCGTCAGTGTTTGTCACTGTCGTGTTCCGGTTTGTAGGGTAAGGTAGCCGGTAAACTTATGCATGTGGCATTAGACCTCGCCACAAGATAGCAACGCACCTTTGGTGTCTATAGGCGTTGGTTGACTCTTTCCATCAGGAGACCCATCTGCTTTTTGACCCATTTGCTATCATATAAAAAAAGTCTATTCTTCAAAGAGGGCTCGAACTAACACGACGTGTGTGTATGTGTGATTTTACTTTCATCATACTGATATTACCATTAAAATTTATATAAATTCTGGAAAATGCCTTGACTCCTTGTTCTGACATAGGTAGCACAAGGCCTTTTATCACGGGAAAATGCACTATTGTTGTGATATTCATGAAAAATATAGAAAATTATATATTTTCATACTGATAAATTCATATAGTGCAATTTTTTAAACTGTTGTAGTATTCATATTGTTGCCATTAATGATAATTGATAACCTACTGTTACAATTACAATTATTAAATTTTTGCATGTGGCATTAAACTTCGGCACAAGATAGTAACGCACCATTAACATCTTTGGTGTCTATAGGCGATGGTTGACCCTTTCCATCAAGAGACCCATCTGCTTGTTTGGTATCTTATGATAAAAAAAAAAAAAAACAATTACTGGCATCTCGTAAAAGGTCTGGCCTTTAGGTTTGTATGTGTCACTAACATCGTGACTACTAATTAGTTGGTAGATTTCTACAACGTCTCCCCTAGGTTTCGATATCAAAGCTTTATCTATTCCTGCCGCAATAGCATCAGTGCTGGTCGCTGTCATATTTCGATTTGGAGGGTTCGGTAGCCAATAAACTTAATTGATTTGGCACTCCATCTCTGCCATGTGAATAGTAACGCACTATTAACATCTTTGGTGTTTATAGGCGATGGTTTTCCTCTTCCAACAGGAGAACCATCTGTTTTTGTTTGTTTGTTTGCAGCGGTTCAAACAATCTGCTAACGCTACTAGAAAAAATAACAAAAATGGAAAAAAATTAAATTCAAAAATAAAATCCTGAATCGCGATATTACAATTATTTATCTTGTACACACTATATACAAGTTTCAACGCTTCTCAAATGGACTTCGGTCCCCAGGCAGTACACCTTTTCTGGCTGGGAAGCTCTTCCTTTTCCCCTTCCTTGTCTATATGTGACGTTATCAACCTCCACAGTTATGACGTCACCTGACAATAGTTGGCCCGTTGGTTCAATCACACTATGGCTCTTCAGCGGTTCGGATCAACGGCGCCACAGCTATGCGATCAAAAAAAAATTCAGCATGTGATATATTTACTCATCTTTTCAGTTCATTATTCTTAAAATGTCTAAAAAAGTGAAACTAATGTTTTTGAAAATGTAAGAAGCGACTCCCTGAGAGGTTTCAAAGCTCTTAAACGGTCATGAAGCGTTTAAAATAAAACAAAGAAAAAATATAATACCTGCTAATAAATTAAAGGTTTGAACGGGTTTGACATTTATAATATAAGTTGAAAGGAGAAGGGCAGGAGGTTAACATTTATTTATAAGCTAAGGGGTAACACTGTAAAAAAATTGAGAAACACTGATGCAAACAATCGAATAATATACAGGCTTAAAGTAAGGCTATTTTGTGGCCGTGTTGTTGAATACATTCGCAATGTTAAAATCAATACCATATACTGGTTAGCGTGCTCGCCTGAATTATACCCCAGTCCCAACAGAACATATCATACAAAATAGTCGTGGAAATAAACTCAAAAAAAGGATATCTTAGTCCGCTAGTTTGATATTATTGTTAAAAATGTATTTTAGGAAAAATAAAAATGTAATGAATACCATATCGTTCGCCTCTTACGAATTGCCTGGCATAACGGCAGATGGTTTATTCTTCAAAGGGAGCCCAAACCAACACGAGAAAAAAGTCAATTAGTATTCGTATGTAAAAAATATATTTTGATAGCTCGCGTGATAAACGGCGTCCTCCATCTTCATCACATGTTTGATTGTTCCTTAGCAGAGCTGACGGAAGCGATGATTTAATGTACTCTGATAATTATGTATGAGAACACATTATAAATAAAGTATAATGGAATATTAATTAAAAATGGTAAACTTCACTGGACTATTAACATTAATACATTTAACAAAATTCTTAATTATATACTGTAATTATACTGAAAATTTTAAATTGTACCAAATAAGGTAACATATTATAAACAAGCTATAACTTTCCAATTCCGTTTCATTATAATTTTAAATTCAAATTTCGAATTTACACGCAGAACGAATAATTAAGTCACTTTTTATTTTTAATCTATGAAAATATGTAACACAATTTCCATGTGCAAGTGAGAGTTAACGTTTTAGTGTGAGTAAATGTCGTATGGCTTACGGTAATAGAATTAGCCGTAATTAAATTAGTTTCGCGGTGTTTCTTTAGTTGTAAATAGGTTGTCCATGATACAATATTAAATGTATATTGGGCCACGTCTATTTCTAATAAATTATCGATCGATAGCCCAAGTAAAATTACAAAATCGTGTCACAGTGTAGTGATTTTGTTTTCACAATCGCAATCGACGCTAAATATACAGGTAATGTAGAGCTTTGTCACTATGTTTGTTAATATTCTTTTTACAATAGGCCAATAGCAGCTATACTTATAACATGCACGGGTGCCATATGGTGCTTTCATAAATTGTCGTGCTGTTTTTATATCAAACAACAAAATTTATTTTGTAACGTCAGATATTTCTAATATTTATAGTATCACGAATGCCATAGTGATAATGGTGTACCATATTTTATAATGTGTTAATAATATACATATTTAATGTTAACTAGCTGTCTTTGTAATTTCGTCCGCGTGCAACAAATTTTTTAATAAAAGTAGCCTAAGTTACCTACTCTTTAGTACATCAGCTATCTGCCAGTGAAAGTCCCGTCAAAATCGACTCAGCCGTTATAGAGATTAGCTGGAACAAACAGACAGAAAGACAGAAAGAAAGACAGACAAAAATCGTAAAAAATGTTACTTTGGTGTATCTACCGTGCATAGATCCCTATGCATTTAGTAAAAAGCGGATATTTTAATATTACAAACAGACACTTCAATTTTATTTATTTGTATAACTATTACTACTGACCAATAATAACATCTTTGGTGTCCATAGGCGATGATTTCTCTTTCCATCGGGAGATCCATCTGCTTGTTTGCTATTTAATAATATGTATAATATTCTGACTAATTCAGATAATTTGTTACAGTAAGTAGGATTCAAATATTTATTTATCAAGACTACTTTATTACAATTTACTATATACTACTATCTACTACTACTTCTCTATACAGTGTGTAAAAAAAACCCTGTCCGATCCTCAAAGGTATTATTTGGTAGCTTAATACAAACATATCTGTGACATTATTTCATGGATATTAATACATAAATTTTCAAAATATTTGCTTGATTTAAGGAGAAGTTGCTTAATTTCAGTACTATAATGAGACACTTTACGATATTTTTCTTATTTTAATAAAAATAATTATTTTATTATTATTTTTTGACAATGCCAATGACCTACCTGTATATCTCTTTCGGGTCGGACAGGGTTTTCTTTACACCCTGTATACTGTTATCTAATACTACTATCAAGACTACTTTATTACAAACTAGCTGTGCCTGCGACTTCATTCGCGTGGAAAAAAAACCTAAAATTAAATTAAAGCCCGTATAGTTCCCTTTCCTGTAGAATTTCCGGGATAAAAACTTTCTCGGGTCTCAAACTATTTTTGTACCAAATTTCATCCAAATCGGTTTAGTGGTTTAGGCGTGAAGAAAAGACAGACAGACAGAGTTGCTTTCACACTTATAATATTAGCGTGGATTACAAAAACTTTTTTATTATAAAAAAGTTTATTCAGTGTCGGCGTAAAACCAACTTTCAACCTCACATGGAGTACTGTTCTTAACTTTAGGCGAGGGCCCACAGTATCAGCTTCTTCCTTTTGATCGCATTCAGCGTACAAACGTTCGAATCGTTGACTACCAGGCTGTTTCCCATCGGTTTAATTCCTTGGCGTTACACAGAGATACAGGTTCGCCCAGCATCTTTTAACGCTATCTATCCATCTATCATGGAGAGTGTTCCGACGAACTGTTCAAATTGATTCCTGCCACTGAATTCCATAATCACACATCGCGTCAAAATTTGAAGTTTTACCCTCACCATCTCAAAGTCTGGAAATCCACAGCTGTGCATTTCTCACGGCACTTCATTCTTTGCACTACTCCTTTGTGGAAAGTTTCCGAACAGATGCGACTTGAAGACTTTCAAGAAAAGAGCTCACTCATTTTAAAAAGGCTGACGACGCAACTGCTAGACATTTGGCATTGCGAATGCCCATGGGCGACGACGATCACTTACCATAAGTTGCAGCTCCTGCTCGTTTGCTCCCTCTCATGTAAACAAAAAATGATCTCTCAATGGTAACAGAGAACCATCGCTTATAGATGTTATTATATTGCTAGGATGTAATAGGCACATTGCATTTGTGCTGAGTTGTAATGTAATATGCATAATTTTACTTGTTAACTTACCTTCTGAACTGAAACACAACAGAAACAAGCGCTGACGCCACTTCGTGTTAGTCCTAGGTTTCTTTGAATGAAGAATAGGCCAACTGCCGTTCTACCAGACAGGTCGTAAAAAGTGACTGATTGGCAATTCGAGTCACTGCCATCGTGACTACTAGGTGGTAGAGTTCTGCATTATCTCGCCCGGGTCTGGTACCACCCCCTTACCTGTTTCTGCCGCAATAGCGTCAGTGCTTGTCACTGTCGTGTACCGGTTTGGAGAATAAGGTAGCCGGTAAATATATGCATGTGACATTAGACGTCCCCACAAGATAGCAACGCACCAATAACCTCTTTGTTGTCTATAGACGATGGTTGACTACATCAGGAGACCCATCTACTTGTTTGCTATCTTATGATAAAAAAAAATGACAGGCATAGGTAAGGCAGGGGTACCAAACCCAGACAAATTGTGAACTCTACTACCAAGTACTCACACAGCAAACAGTCTATTCTTTTTTATATAATAAGATATCAAACAAAAAGATGGTTCTCTTGATGGAAAGAAAACTCATCGAATATAAACCCCTAAGTTTTGCATTAATTAGGCGTTGCTATTCGTATGGCGGGATGGTAATTCCGTACTATTAAATATAAATATAAGCAAATATATATATATATATATATATATATATATATATATATATATATATATATATTAGGGTGGCCCAAAAAAACCGACTATTTTTTTTTTAGTCTCGGGTGAAAAAATGTAAGTTTATGATGTTTTAAGAGCCCTCTCCAAAAGACAGCTCGAAAAAAAATTTTTAAGAGGTCACTCCAAATTTTTTAAAATTTCAAAAATCGTGAAAAATCGAACTTTTTTTTTATTTTTTTTTCTCGTTACGGTATAATTTTGTAGACCAAAAAAAATAAGTTTCTGAAAGTTTCAGTACAAAATTTAAATTTTGAAAGGTCGCTCATAATTTTTTTTATTTTTCGTTAATTAGCCATATCGCCGACTTTACGTGTTGGGAGTGGTACATTGGGGTCTTTTTGGTTTGAAAAAATCTTAACTTAGCGTAAGTTCTTCAAGGTCAAATCTCAACCAAGCTGGTTTCTAAGACCAGCTTAGGATTCGAATCCACGCTTGGAAGTTTATTAAATAAAATTATTAAATTGAAAAAAAATTATTTTTTCTGTATTGCGCTTGATTTTTAGTTTATCTCGTGATATATTTTTATCGATTATGGTACTAAATATATAAAAAAAAATGCATGGAATTTTCATTCGAATTGTAAAAGGTCACTCGAAAAAATCTAAACTAATGCACTAATAAATTGAAAAAAATTATGAGCGACCTTTCAAAATTCAAATTTTGAACTGATATTTTCAGAAACTTATTTTTTTTTAGTCTATAACATTATACCGTAACGAGAAAAAAAAATTTAAAAAAAAATTTCGATTTTTGACGATTTTTGAAATTTTCAAAAATTTGGAGTGACATCTTAAAAATTTTTTTTCGAGCTGTCTTTTGGAGAGGGTTCTTAAAACATCAAAAACTAACATTTTTTCAGTCGAGACTAAATATATATATATATATATATATATATATATATATATATATATATATATTAGGGTTTGAAATTTTCAAAAATTTGGAGTGACCTCTTATATATATATATATATATAAATATAAATATTTATATATATATATATATATAAATGCGCAAGTTCGGATATTTGCATGTATGGATGGATAGATGTTTGTATATATATATATATATATATATATATATATATATATATATATATATATATATATATATATATATATAATATTAGGGTTTGAAATTTTCAAAAATTTGGAGTGACCTCTTAAAAATTTTTTTTCGAGCTGTCTTTTGGAGAGGTTTCTTAAAACATCAAAAACTAACATTTTTTCAGTCGAGACTAAAAAAAAAATAGTCGGTTTTTTTGGGCCACCCTAATATATATATATATATATATATATATATATATATATATATATATATATATATATATATATATATATATATATATATATATATATATATATATATATATATATATATATATAAATATTTATATATATATATATATATAAATGCGCAAGTTCGGATATTTGAATGTATGGATGGATAGATGTTTGTTACTCAATCATACCAAAACTACTGAACGGATTTAGACGAAATTCTGCACACAGGTAAATGATGACCTGGATGCGTTGTTCCTGTGGGATTCACTAAAAATTTTAATAATACAGCGAGCCGCACGGTGCAGCTAATATCATATGAAAAACACTTGCACTGAATTCCGAAATGAGTAGCTCGCTGTAATTACACTTTTGTCATAACACCATTATATCCAATTATATCACTCATTTACAATTAAGTAATGACTCAATAAGTATTGTTCGCTGTCATGTATATTCATTGTGTATCCGGCCGTTCGGACGGCAGCCATGTAGAATTTAATGTGCAGTTGTCACGAAAAGTGCCATCATGAAAGTCTAAGATCAGTACTTCAAAAATCTACCCTCAGCTATTAAATGAGCGAAATAATGGTTTTTTTATGTTATAAGATAGCAAACAAGCAGATAGGTCTCCTGACGGAAAGACTCAACCATCGCCTATAGACACCAAAGGTGTTAATGGTGCGTTGCTATCTTGTGGCGAGGTCTAATGCCACATGCATAAAGTAAGGTAGCCACCTTACCCTCCAAACCGGAACGCGACAACGACAAGCACTGACGCTATTGCGGCAGGAATAATAGTACCAGAATAGTACCAGACCCGGGCGAGACAATGCAGAACTCTACTACCTAGTAGTCACGATGGTACTGACTCGCATAGCCAATCGGTCGCCTTTTACGACCTGCCTGACAGAACGGCAGTTGGTCTATTCTTCAAAGGAGCCCGGAACCAACACGGGCATGGGGGATGGCGGGACGTATGTGGGGGGTTTAATTCCTTTTATATCTATTTTCAACTATTAAATGAACAAATAATAATAATGATTCTTCTCATGTTCGTGACATAGCGGACAAACTGCAAGAAAAGTCTTAGATGGAACGGACACATATTGCACTAACCAGCAGATTACATGCATAAACACGATAAGCTACTAGTTGCTAGCTAAAGAAGACGACCTAAGAAATCCTGATGTGTGTGCATATTGTGGCCTAAGATATGCGTGCTAATGGACTAGCTATTAAGAATGCCAAAGATCGTACAAAGTGGATAAGTAAATATAGGATAGCGTACACTGGGTTTCCACGTATCAACGTGAGAAATAACCAGGACTAATGCCAAGATAATGATGATGATGACACTTAGATCAATTTTAACAAATTTTAACAGTAAAAGACTGTCAATGCAAAATTTCATCTAAATCGTTAGAGCTGTTTCGGAGTATACAGAATTGCTCGTTTGAAGCATAACACTATTTATATATTTGTTTTAATATTAAGACAATTTTAAAAATTTGGTCATACCCACTATATAAATACATGGGGCATACTAAAAGTTTTGCACTTCTAGCTAATCGGAACTATTTGAATTTCGAATGTTATATTTTTTAAACGTTGCAACCTTCTTAGTAATAAAAAGAAAACATTTTGCGGGAAATGATTTGTCGATTGTTTTTTTATCACACATCAAAGTTCTACGGACGCGACGCAACGAAATTGGAATTAAGTCGAAAAGATTTTAGAGCGATGGTTTTTTATGATTTTAAAAGTTCTCTTTCTCCGAAAGACTGTGCTGCTCGTCGTCAAAATGCTTTTGGAAGAGAAGCACCTTGTTTGAGCATCGTGAGGCGATGGTTTGCTGAATTTGAGAGATGTTGGTCCCGGCCTCCTTTGTAGAATAGGCCAACTGCCGTTCTGCCAGGCAGGTCGTAAAAGGCGACCGATTGGCTATCGAGTCCCTACCATCGTGGCTACTAGGTGGTAGAGTTCTGCATTGTCTCGCCCGGGTCTGGTACCACCGCCTTACCTATTCCTGCCGCAATAGCGTCAGTGCTTGTCGCTGTCGTGTTCCGGTTTGGAGGGTAAGGTAGCCGGTAAACTTATGCATGTGGCATTAGACCTCGCCACAAGATAGCAACGCACCATTAACATCTTTGGTGTCTATAGGCGATGGTTGACTCTTCCCATCAGGAGACCCATCTGCTTGTTTGCTGTCTTATGATATATAAAAAAAAAAATGTCGAGTTTCTTTACATGACGAATTTCGCGAAGTGCGACTTTCAACTGCCGTCAACGAAAATAATGTGGCTACTTTTAAGCGGTTAATTGAAGAAAACCCCCGGATTACCTATGAGACAATTCGAGAACTATTGGGGATTGATATGAGCCAAATTCAGAAAATGTTACAAGAAGAATTGAAAGTTCAGAAAATTTGTTGTCGTTGGATCCCTCATGAACTGACAGAACAGAAGCGGGCTCGCGAGGAATGGTGCTCACAGATGCTACTGAAGTACGACCACGGACATTCTAATGACATTGTCACTGGAGACGAAACGTGGATTTATTGTTTTGAACCCGAAAAAAAATAGCAATCTTGTGAATGGGTTTTTGAAAATGAGAACAGACCAACAAAAGTGAGACAGGCGAGAAACGTTGGTAAAAAAATGATCGCGTTTTTTTTCTCAGCTACGGATGCCATCTGTACAATTCCACTTGAAGATTAAAAGAGTGTTAATGTCGAGTGGTATTATACCATTTGTTTACCCAGGATGCTAGAAAATGTTCGCGAAAGACGACTCAAAAGCCGCAGTCTCCTACACCATGATACTTCTTCACACACGGCCAACAAAACAATGTCATTTTTAGCTTCCCAAAAAGTACGTCTCGTCAGTCATCCTACGCAAAGCCCCGACCTAGCACCCTGATTTCTGTATTTTCCCCAAAATCAAAGATTTGATGAGAGGTTTTACTTTTACCAACTCCGAAGAGGCAGTGATAGCGTTCAATCAGCACGTAGAAAACATGCCTTCAGATCTGTGGTCCTCTTCTTTTAAAAAATGGTTCGATCGCATGAAGAAATATTTAAAATGTAAAGGAGATTATTTTGAAATGCAATAAACATAATATTTTGGTTATAACATGTTATTTTTTTAAGTTACGCAGAAGTTATAGTGTGACCCACGTATACCCCAAAATATAGGGAAATATTATTTGTAGTTATTTTTTTTATTACTAAAATAAAAATAATCAGTTCACAAAACTAAACTGCATGAATTATTTATGTAATGAATATCATCACCAAAAATGCTCAGTCATCACTGTACAGGCATATGCATAAGTTTATTGCCAACTTTACCAGCTTACAGGAATATGACAATGACGTGTACTGATGATGTATAAAGGTAGGCGATAATGTCGCGCTCTACCACTTAGTAGTCACAGTGGTGATATTACGTCATTTAATCGGTAAAAAGATTAAAATAAAAAAACAGCACTACTTTACAGCTGTGCATTATGCGGGTGAAAAGGGTAATGAGTAATAAATCATCTTATCTCGTGATATCATCAAATTGATCCAAAAGTTCAACTAAGATATAATTAAAGTATAATTATTTACTGACTCGTGGTCTAATAATTAAACTGTTCAGCTTAGATCATAGGTTCAATAATTGGGGTTACCAAATATTTTTTTTGTTATACTTGACAGTTGAAATATTATTAGCAACTAGAGTCTAGTGTAAAAGGATTTGTAACCCCGTGCCATGTAAAGCTATCGGGTTCGGTTATCGCAAGATATGTTTTTCACTTATTTCATGTATTGGCAGATTGGTGAATTTTTTAACAAGCAGTTAATCTCTGTTTAACATGTTTTATAAGCAAGTTGTCTGTTAAACTTAGTTTAATTGCTGGTAAAAAAAATATTTGCGTCTCAGAAACCGGTCGTTAGATTTTTTTTAATAATATAAGATAGCAAATAAGGAGATGGGTATCCTGATGGAAAGAGTCAACCATCGCCTATAGACACCAAAGATCTTAATGATGCGTTGCAATGTCTAATGCCATATGCATGGCAACAAATGCATAAGTTTGCCGGCTACCTTACTCTCCAAACCGGAACACGAGAGTGACAAGCACTGACGCTATTAGGGCAGGAATAGGTAAGGCGGTGGTACCAGACCCAGGCGATGCAATACTGAACTCTACCACCTATTAGCCACGATGGTAGCAACGCACCATTAACATCTTTGGTGTCTAGCAATGGCTAGCTCTTTCCGTCGGGAGACCTATCTGCTTGTTTGCTATCTTATGATATATAAAAAATGGTAGTGACTCGCATAGCCAATTTGTAGCCATTTACGACCTGCCTCGCAGAATGGCAGTTGGTCTATTCTACAAAGGAGTACACGGGGAAAACAGTTCACTCTGCCTACGCAAAAAACCGGAGTTATGATTTTTTTAACAAAAACGTCCGGTTTTTTATTTATTTTCAATATTGTTTAATAAAATAAACTGTATTTTCCAGATTATTTCGCTGGAAACCCTTCGAAGCGGGGAAACAATAGAGCGGAAGGCCGAATTGCTTGTTTTACCGGAAGTGATTAAGGTGAGAACCAATTTCAGTTGATTGTTTTAATAATGAAACTTTATTTTGAACGAGGAGATATTTTATGCCTTGTCAGAGGCAAAAAGGGTTATTTGGAAATAGAATTTATACCTTAAATCTCATTCTTATTGTACTAAAATTATGTTGGCTTAGTAATTAATAAGTTAACCGCCATGTTGGTCGAATTGTTACAACGCAATCAGTGGAACTCGGGTTCGATTTCCAACAGGGATATACATTTAGGGGATGAGCACAGATGTTTGTATTTCTGGGCTTAGGTGATTTACATTTTGGGGATGAGCTAGATGTTTGTATTTCTGGGCTTAGATTTTTATTAATGTGGGGTTTAAATTTTGGGAATGCGCATGGATGTTTGTATTTCTGGGCTTAGTTGTTTACTAAGTATTATATCTACATATACATATTGTAGCGGCTCAAACAATCATAGACGCTACAAAAAAAAATGATGAAATTTAAAGTAAAATCCTGAATCGCGATATCACAAATACTACTTTTCAACAGATCATCAAAAATGAGTACACGATTTGTTAGGTTTCTTTCAGTGAGATCACGTGATATGCAATTATCAAGTTTTTTTGTGTATTCAGACTTTTTCAAATTAATTAAAACTATTCTGTGTTCAACTCTTAGCTCTTCTGCTAAATTATAACTACTAACATGCTAATCTTATTTTATTTTTTCAAAAATGACATCAATTTTATCCGAAACAGGTCGATCAGAGCAAGCTTCATCTTTGATATCGAAATTCCCGGACTGATAATTATGTCCATTGAGGTCTCAATATTTTTTTGGAGTTTATGTCGCAATTTTAGCGTTTTGACCGTCGTTAAAACAGGAGGAGTTTCTTAAATTCGACTTTTTTGTGTACTCTTGTACGATGTGTTCTTTTCTTGTGTACTCTTGTAAGATGTACTCTTTAAGATGTGTCTTCGATGCTTAAAAGTACTGGAAATGATTGGTAAAATTTTAAAATATGCTGAAATGTTAGAGAATTTATTTTTTAAGCGTAGTAAAAAACTACAGATTTCAACAACTCAACGTTTATATGAAAATGCTTATTGTGTGGCGATATATATATATATATATATATATATATATATATATATATATATATATATGTATATGTATATATATACATATATATATATATATATATATATATATATGTATAATACAATCTCATAACTAATAATCTTAAATTGTTGCCTTTTTTTTTATAGAAGAGGGGGCAAACGAGCAAGAGGTGCACCTGATGGTAAGTGATCACCGTCGCCCATGGACATCTGCAATACCAGAGGTCTTGCAGTTGCATTGCCGGCCTTTTAAGAATGAGTAAGCTCTTTTCTTGAAGGTCCCTATGTCGTATCCGTTCGGCAATACCCCTGCCGGTAATTGATTCCACAACAGAGTAGTGCGAGGCAAAAAGTGTCGGGAGAAACGCACAGTTGTGGATTTCCAGACATCGAGATGGTGAGGATAGAACTTTAAATTTTGACGCGATGTCCGATCGTGGAATTTAGCGGCAGGCATTAGTCCGAACAACTCGTCGGAACACTCCCCATGATAACGACGATAAAAGACGCAAAGTGAACCTACATCTCTGTGTAATGCCAAATTTAAATGCCTATTAAAAAAAATCACAAAATCTTTAGTATATTTAAAATTTTAAATAAATTCAGCAGAAAATTATTTTATTTGCTATAATGTTAATGATTTTTTTGCTGATAAGTTAAAATGTAAAACCAAGAATCTCTTATTATGTAATTTAAGAAAAAATGTAAACAATTTGATTAAACAACAACTGGGATTTTGTAAATTATAAGAAAAACAAGACAAGGCCTCTGAAATCCTTCCACGGGACCTTTTCAGTCAGGCCGCGACCCGATCCGGTACTCATCCTAAAGAAGTTTACTCGTCAAAAATGTATGGAAGAAATAAAATATTTCTTGAATTTTTTAATAAAATGTATCTCAATATTTTAAAGTAAATAAAAATAATTTGTCAAAATTTCAATTCAGTATAATCATAGACCAACTATAACATCCTCCAACTAAAACAATAACATTCTTATCTATAATGGTATAATTAAAGTAAATGCCTAAACATGTGTTTATAAACAATAGTATCTATAATAATTCTTTAACTACATAGAAAATATGATAATTTTTAAATATTTTCACATTATGTCATGGTAGAATGTGCTTGTATCATCAATTAATGTTAATAAGTTTAACACCCATATTCTTGCGAATAAATATATTTCATTTCCTTCCTTTTGTTTGGGAGAGTATACCGCCCATTTGGTCTCAAATAAATTTATTTAAGATCTGGTACAGTGTTTTAGATGCACAGGTGGTTGAAAGTCATTTTTTGCTGTTTATTAATAATAACACTTCAAAATGTTTAAATTTATTCGTTAAACACATTCAGTTTGGCGGACATACAATTGAAACATGGCGAAAATCGTTTTAAATTTTTATTTTACTGATTTTAAAATCTAATTTATTTAATGGTATCAAAACCAACTAGATACAAATAAAGCAATCAAACAGATATTATTGCAATTTTATATTTATATTCAAAAATATATATTTGAGTCAAATTAATTATTTATCATGGCTTCGTTTAAGATCCATGTCACATACAAATCTTATAATTTGGTGTCGCATAAATCACACGATTTTCCGTAAAAATCGCATTATCCGTTGAAATTAAACTTAGTAGGTAAATGTGCTATAACGGTTAGACCAATCACTCTGCTTGAACTAAGTGTAGATAACAATTTGGAACGCTCGTAAAACGGCTCATAAAACTCGAACGAAACTCTTCAAATGTTTTTTAGAAAACTATTTACCTTGTTAGAAAAATACAACACCGTTGAATCGCAGAAATTAAAGGTATATCCCCACTGGAACGGTCGGCGGACAAATTCCTTTAATAAATACAAAATACACACTATTGCCTTGGAGATAAGGATTAGAAGTATATAGTCGTTGTTTTTGTAAATTGATCCCTTAGGTTTCATTCCAAAATAATACGTTAAGCGTACTGCTGGATTACCTGAACAAGACGTTCCATGTTGGACAAAATATTTGCTCTTTTTTTGTTTTCTATTTACACCCAGGGGTCGATGCTTCAGCTTTGTATATTGCTACTGCTTTGTATGTTTCAGATTATTTACTTTTTGTATTTCGACGATGCCTTATCTAGTGATTAACCTCATTGATAGAGCATAATGTATCGAGTTTGATTCACGGGACGGGTATTGTTTTATATATGTTTGGTCAAATTAATTTAAAGGAAATAATGAACAAGTGACTTATGTGAAACTTTTTATTTTATGGTTAACGTGTCGTCAATGTTGTTGTCTTCTTCAGAGTACTACAGTAAGAAACATGTTTACAAATTATTAAATTAAAGATTATAAAATTTTTATACATGAAGTCAAGTATATAAATAAAATAATTGAATTTAGTTATAATAGATCGACGTTCCGCTAGGTACGTCATAAAAGGCAACTGATTGGCTATAATAGTAAATAGTAAATGGTAGTGACTACCATCATGATTACTAGGTGGTAAAGTTCTGCAACGTCTCACCCGAGTATGTGGTACCACTGCCTTACATATCCTGCCACTATTGCGTCAATGATTGTTCTTATTGTGTTCCGGTTTGGAAGGTAATGTAGGCGGTAGACTTCTGCAATAGGTATTGCCATCCCGCCAAACGGATAGCGACGCACCATTAACATCATTGGTGTGTAAAGACGATAGTCTTTCTTTTCACCAGCAGAACCATCTGCTTATTCGCTATCTTATGATATAAAAAATCTGTAAACGGTCGACCTTGCGGGCCATCCCTGAACATTAAGGTATTTTAAGCTCAAAAGAGTAAAAACTATAAGCATGGATATTTTCAGTTCAAATACCTATATATTATCTTAGAAATGGATATATTGATTTTTGGAAAGTTGTATATTTTGAAAACGAAGATCGCTTTTAAACTTTCTAAAGGCATGTAACTCAACTTTTGAGCTTCTTTAGCTAAATAACCGACAGGCTGAAAAATTTCGAATTTCAATGACGAAAATTAAATTTCGAATTTAATTTTCGTCATTGATAAATCACAAACAAGTTGAACGATTTTAATTCAATTTACGGTATTTGACGCAGTTTTTAAAGGAGAAAAATTGATAAGATTTTTAAGTCAATTGGTATATTATCCTGAAAGTTATATCAAAAATACTAAGTAAGTTTGCTAAAAACAACGTAATTTTAATATTTGAAAAGCTGCAACTTTTGAAAATAAGATTCTATTTTGATTTTTGAAATGATATTTGATGTAGTTTTTTAGTAATAAAATATCGTAAAATATCAAAAAATTATTGGTTGAAAAACTTCGAAATTATGACGAAAAAACACTATTTTCAAAATTTTTGTACTTAATCGGTACATTAATCTGGAAGTAATGTTAAAAAAATACTGTTTCGCCAACATTTTTTTTGGGGTTTTTTCAAAATTTCTCAAAATCTCCTGGGCCGACTTGGTTCAAATTTTCAGGTAGTCTAAGTTAAGCGGAATCCAATCGAATTCCATCAACTGCGTTTCGATCGGTCCAGCTGTTTAAAAGTTATAAGGTGTTTACTTACACACATACACACACATACACATACTGACGTCATCGTGAAAATAGTCGGAAAACGTTCCTAAGACCTCAAAACTTGGAGGTATGGTGAAAACTCGATTTTCAAAAATCGGGGCAAAATCAGTAACTTCCTTATCTACAAACGTAGCAGGAAGTTAAAAATGAAAATTACTGTCTGATTCTAATATAATATATAATATATAATATAAAACATATAACAAAAATTATTTAGAGAAACATTGACCAATAAAAAAAGTTACACGTATGTGACTTGTCCATCTTTCCCTTAAAATTAATTTCACTAACACAGTGGACTCAGATATTAACAGCGAAATCAATGTATAGAAACATTCCTAGCGCTCGAAATTGACTTAATTTTTGATTGTGCCACGTTAATACAGTTGTGCCTCTAAAGGAATGGTATTATGGTCAATGAAATAAGTTAATTATTGTTGATTTTTTCCACTTTGAAGTACAAGATGTTTATGTGTTTTCTTTGCTACATTAAAAACAAATTGGTCTTATAAATAGATTTCGACAAAATATACTAGCTAGGCTAGGTATTTAAAGCTCAAAGAAGCTAAAAGTATACTAAAACATTGATTTTTGAAACTCAAAGATTTCATAACTCTAGAATTTATTAAAAATATAACTATTTTCGTTTTTGAACAGTTGTCACCTCTGTAGTCTAGTAGTCCGGTGTCAATGTTGTTCTTCTTTTTTTGAACCGTTGTGTATTTTCAAAAGGATGATCGATTTTGATCTTTTGAATGGCACTCAACTCAATATTTGAGCACTTAAATTTTGTCTTAGCTTCAAAATTGATTAGTTGAAAAATAACAAAATAATGTCAAAAAGATTTTTTTTTCCCCGAAATAAATGAATCCCAAACGAATCAAGCAAAGCAAAAGATTCAAGTAAATTAAATTTGTGTTATTTGACCAGTTTCTTAAAATCAGATTTGCAAAACGTGAAATCTTAAAGTTATTTTAAAAATATGAAAAATATTTATTAAGTTTTGGTCACGTAAGTCAGTTTCGATCTCAATTACAATGGTTGTACTTGCGTGACTGTCGTAATGATCATGATATATATATATATATATATATATATATATATATATATATATATATATATATATATATATATATATATATATTGCTTTTTTAATTACTGCATGATTCTTTCTCTCCATCATATTTACATAAACGGTTTCATTACTTTTATACCCAGGGTCGTATTCAGCGCTCTTTACACACTAATGCCCCTTTGGTCCCAGTCAACAACACAGAAAGTTATTTGGAATCTTTTACGCTTACAGCAATACGTCTCTGAAATTATCTCCCAAATTATATTCAAGAATTTTTTTTTATTATTATATTAGATTACAGCTTTAAGGTTAACTGGTAGAAAATGTCTTCAGACGTTAAGTTTACCTTTTTTTACATTTTGTGTAATAAGTATTTTAAATAAATAAAATTTGTTGTAAATGACAAAATTTTTATAATTATAAAGCTGTATGTTACAAAACTTAATTCGATTTTTAGCAGTTTTAAGTACATATTAAAAAATGTGAAATATTAAAAATCGACTGGTTAAAAAATTAAGTCAAATCTTTCATTGCTACTTTTCATATATCACCCTCCCTAACTACTTCTTCAGGCCGTCAAATTGTCGTTGTTATTTTAAATTTCACGCACCACTGATTTAAATATAACAATGCGATGTTTACCCAATCAGGGACGAGCATTGATCATACCGCCAATCATTATTACTTGATGGTAATAAAAAACAAACTAGCTGTAAAGAAAACAAACGTCGTGGGGCCGTTTATGGTGGTTTATGAAAGACATTCTGTTTGAAGTTACTAGTCCAGAGTATTGCTAGGCTAGGCTTTGTCGATGGATATTAATATATATTAAGTTTTATGTCTAAAGAGTTGTATGTTGCATAGAGTAATAGCCCGGTTTTGATTGGTAGTTTTTTAACACCCAAGAGCACATGAAGTTATCAATTTCAGAAATCACAAGTATGTCGATATTTTTTTTATTTCAAAACGAATACTATACAGATAGCTTTAGGGGCTACATTAGTCTTTTGGGATAATTTGTTTTAATAATAGAGTTGATAAAGTTAGCAATCACGTGTTTCACCTACCTACAAATTGATGCATACAGATAAAACATCGATTCTCACAAATTAGGTCTTGTTGTTACAATACGACCAATTGACATCCAAGCCTATTATTAGTCTTGTCACAGGCGAACCGGCTCCTTGGACTTAATTACTTAGGTGCTTACAATAATAACCCGACAACAGACATATTCTGTAGATATAAAGAACTTATTGTACGCCTCATAGAGGAGTCTTAATGGAGTGTTCTACTCTCAACATGACAAAGTCAAGCATTTCTCTGGGCTTAAAGTGTATCTTTTATATTAATATTTCACTAATGTAATAACATAAGTACACGGATATTAAGAATAATAATCATTTTATAAAAACACTAGTGACCTGCCCGCGGTTTCACCCGTGTAGCTTTTGTTCTCGTAGGAATATTGGAAAGGTTTATAGATTAAAACCTTCCTCAAGAATCAATCTATCTATTAAAAAAACCGCATCAAAATCTGTTGCGTAGTTTTAAAGATTTAAGCATACATAGGGACAGACAAAGAAAGCGACTTTGTTTTATACTATGTAGTGATTTAATACTTTTAAAAAATATTTGTCATGTTTAATAAATACCTATATAAAAACGTGTGTGTACTTATGTACGCACAAAAGAAATTATACTTGTTGTTAATTTAATGTATTAATTTATTTGTCCACTTATTACATATTAAATAATAATATAATAATTTACTTTATTTTATAATGTACCTAACTAAATAATAGATAACGTCAATAAACCTCAAATTCTACAAAAATACTCAAAGTAATATGTAAAGATCACTTTTATCACTTGTCATTACATTAAATTATATTTTAATAAAAAAAATTGTTAGTAAATATCATTCAAATTATTTAAAAATTATTCAAAAATAAAATAAAATAAGTTTAATTTTAAATATTTTTACTGTTGATAACTTTTTTGAAAAATTAAAAGTTGACTGTACATGCTGTCGGTTTTTCATGACGGTGTGCACGCATCGTAAAAAAATACTCTTATCATTTTTCTCAATAATTTTTTGAGGTTATATTTCTTTTGGTGCGTTAACCAAAAGAAATATAAGTTAAAAAATTATTTTAAAAAAAGCCGTGGATGTCCACATGTATGTGTGTACAGATATGCCACGATTATGCTCAAAATACTTAACATATCTGTACTATTTTCTTTAACATCCTATATTCTGGCAAATAAATAATTTATTTCTTTCTTTCTTTTATTTTTCAACAGCTTCAGTGTGGTATGGATTGTATTTTAATTGAAAATTACTATATTTATAATTTATTATCGTTTAAATATTTTTTAAATTAAACGAACATTATGAGACGTGTAATTTTTGGTTTACGTGGAATTTACTAAATTTCTCTTATATTTTGGTATCAAGTAGATTACAGGAACCACCACCATCACCTCTAACATCTTAGGTGTCTGTAGGTGATGGTTACCTCTTTCCATCAAGATGGACTTGTTTGTTACCTGATAATATTGTAGGGGGTAATGGTTGGTCCGCCTCGTTGGTCGAGTGGTTAGCGAACGTAACTACGAATTGATGGGGTTCAGGTTCCATTCCTGACAGGGGCAGATATTTGTGTGATGAGCATAGATATTTGTATTTCTGGGTTTAGGTGTTTTTTAGTTTAACATGTATTTCTATGTATTAGTATCGTTGACTAATATGGGTCATATTAAAAAAGTATCTTCACGCCCATATCCCCGAAAGAGTAGGCAGAGGTACAATAAGTGCACCTACGATTAGCCGAAGATACTTAGTCCCACAATATGATAGGTGGCAAGCCTATCGCCAACCGGGCACTTTTCAATCCCAGGAAACGTTGTCTTTATCAGAAAACTGAAAAAAAAAACACATTTTTGAATTTCCCGACGCAGGAATCGAACCTGGGACCACATTAGACCACAGAGGCGATGACCCATAGACCCATATTATAAGCAAATAAATTGCTTAATTTGGGGTTAGATCAATTCGTGTAATTTGTCCAGCGATATTCATTTATTTATTTACATATCGAGGTGACGTCATCCCTATGAACGTGAATGTTATAATACAATGATGGAAAAGGGAAGATGGAAGATCTTCTTTCAAAGAGACGGACAAGATGAATGCCTAGAAACCTAGGATTTATAACGTTATTATTTCGATATTTTTGCTGTTTTGTGATTGGTTCGCTGCGTTTCATGCTGTTTCACGATTGGTTCGACAATTAGCGCTAGAAGACAACGTCATAATATCATGTACCATAACCAATCACAATGACGTAAATATATCGAAATTATAACGTTTTAAATCCTTGCTAGAAACCGCTTTTTATTTGATTAGCTTTATAGTGTTGCAAGATAAATAACTGTTATAGCAGGATATAGGGTTTTAATTAATAAGAGCTTTGTATTGTAAGCGTTAAAGATTACTTAACCGCTAAAGTAAATAATAGTGGCTTTAGGTTTTTGATTTGAAACTATTTTTTACCTCGACTGCCTCGTGATCTATGGTTTAGTCTACTCGTCTCAGATTATAAGGTATTGGATTCGATCTCCGGGTCAGGCAAAGTGTTATTAAGGTTTTTTGCAGATTTTTCTCGAAAATCAAAATCTCAATAGTAGCTCAGAGTGTGGCGGATGGTGTGTTGCCATTCATATGCCTTGGTTGAGCACATCCCCGTTATCGGTAGAAATATTCGATAATCGATATCTGGTCGGTCAAATGCGACGATGGAGATCACTACTCATCTCGCCGACCGACAAAGCGGTGAATCGTGGTAAACCAAAAATTCTATAAACGATTGCTTTACCCTGTTTACTCTGAAAGGGAATTGAAAATGTTTCAGATTAGTAGAGAACTATTGAAAATAAAAAAAATATCTTCACAAGCGTTTCCCCAAAGAGGTAGGCAGAGGCATGCAATAAGTGCACCCACAATTATCCGAAGATATACTTTGTCCGACAATGTAGCAAGCCTATCGCCAACCGAGCACTTATCCAATCCCATGAAACGTTGTTTTTATCTGAAAACTGAAAAAACACATTTTTGAATTGCCCTACCCGGGAATCGAACCTGAGACTTTATATGGACACTACAGAAATGATAAAAATATTATTGGTTATAATATAATAGCATTTAATCCCTTTAAAAATATAAGCGAGATGGCATTTAATTAATATGGCGTATCGGTGTTATGATAACGAGACTTCAGACTGATAAAACACAGACCCACAAATTCGAGCTTGTCATCAAAATGTGGCCAATTTACATCCAAGCCTATTATTGAGACTGGTTACCGGCGAACCGCCATCTTGGTGGAGTTAATTGCTTCAAGTGCGCTCACTCTAAATACCCGACCATAGATATACTCTTTGGATATAGGGAATCAACCTTTTTGTGTCGAAACTACATAAACTGTGAAGCTTTACATATTTTTTTTTAAATATTTTTGCATCATAAGGTACCAAATAATCCTATGATCTTCTTAATAGGAAGAGATAACCATCGCCTATGTCTTTAGGGGAGAGGCTTTATGTTAACAAAAGACGAGCCGACTGTTAGGTACTCTGTCATATTCAAATCTATACATATAATAAAATCGTAGGAAAGTCAAAATTGTACATTGAATATTTTTTAAAAGAATACATGGGGCGTGATCTACAATCGATATCGAAGCCAAAAATATAGTTTTTAGAATTGTTGTCTGTTTGTCTGTATGTATGTCCGGGGTAAACTCAAAAAGTACTGCATGGATTTATTTCAAATTGTGTATGAATATTACTTATAGGTCGGGTCAACATATAGGCTACATATAATCACGCTATCACCTACGGGGAGAAGCTGTGCGTAGTAAACGAAGTCCGCGCGAACGAAGTCGTGCGCAACAGCTAATACATTAATAAGACAAAAGAGCTAGCTATTGGCTATGTTAAGACTAAAGATATAAATTTTTCTATGACATCCGTGTGGCGATGAAATAATACCGTATTGTAATACATTATTAATTTCTTTTGAAATGTAAATTGTATCATAGACATTTTTTATAATGCCAAATTTCACAAAAAACCTTTAAGGATTAATATTACTTGAACTAATATATTTTTACATGGACGTACTGAGGGGGGAGGGGGCAGGGAGGGGCAGCTGCCCCCTCTGGAATTTGTTTACCTCCCTACTATCTACTGTTATAGATAAAAATATAATAATAAAAATATAATAAGATAAAAATATAGTCTTAAAATGTTACGTTTGCCCTCTCCTGGCCCAGAACCTGGGTACGCCTATGAATATACACATACAATATAATACATACTATTTTAAGTCATTCGCGTCGCAATATATATTTTTTCGTATCTCTCATTATGAAGAATATTTGATTATAACTACTTAAAAGATAAAGATGAACAACGTTTGTTTTGCAATACTAAAAAGTTAATAAATTAAAATATTTTAGTCAGTCGTTCACAGAGTAAAGCTTATTTGTACAGCCTTCTGTGTTGTAAGTTTCGACCACAGTAATAAATATTTTCCTTTTTGTTGCATTTTATACAATAGTTTATTTAAAATTTTGCATCTTACCTATCCATTTTTTCTTACCTTGTCTTACCTATGCATTTTTCAAAAAAAAAAAAGTTTTAACTTTATGGTTAAACAGAAAAATCTTTGTTTTATTTAGAAAGAAGAAAAACGTACAAATTTGATTAGTTTAATTTCTACAAAGTTGATTCCTTTTTAAAATTTACTTGCTATTAAAAAGTCATCATTGAATTCTAATATATGCTTTATTGTACACTAGCTGTTGCCTGCGACTTCGTCCGCGCGGACTTCGTTTACTCCGCACTGCTCCTCCCCTGTTGGTGATAGCGTGATAATATGTAGCCTATATGTTGACCCGATCTGTTAGTAATATTCATGCAAAATTTGAAGTCAATCCATGCAGTACTCCTTGAGTTTACCCCGGACATACATACAGACAAACAGACAAAAATTCTAAAAACTATATTTTTGGCTTCGATATCGATTGTAGATCACGCCCTATGTATTCTTTTAAAAAAATATTCAATGTACAGTTACTTATTTTGTGGTACAGTTTTGACTTTCCTACGATTTTATTATATGTATAGATTAAATTAATTGATAATTTCGGCTGATGCTATATTCTAGCGTCAAAAGTCTGATCTTAACTTTTACCGATCTTAACAAATTAACTCCAACCCTCCAAAAATATGAATTTATTGTTAACTTATTTGGCAAAGTAACGTTTGCCATGTCAGCTAGTTCTACTATAAACAATTGTACCCGTCTATCTGTGCGTACAGGTATGTCTATGTATCTGTAAGCCCGACTTAACAGCCAGCCCAACGATTTAACTGATCTTGATTGAAAATTGGTGCATATTTTGATAAAAATTGGTTTGAGAAAATGCTACAACATACGATTGCATAAATAGCCTGTAATCTATACAAATAAATAAAATTGGAGTGTCTGTTTGTAATATTAAAATAACCGCTTTTTACTAAATGCATATGGATGTATACACGTTACATATACCAAAATAACATTTTTTACAATTTTTGTCTCCCTGTCTGTCTGTCTGTCTGTTTGTTCCGGCTAATCTCTGAAACAGCTAGACTGATTTTGACGGGACTTTCACTGGCAGATATCTGATGTGACAGGAAGTAACTTAGGCTACTTTTTTGAAATTTTTCCACACGGACGAAGTACTATATAAAAGTCAACGAATTTTCGTATTTTCTCAGACAATTAACCGGTGTAAAAAAGTATAAAAATATATAAAAAATGCAGGTTAGGTTCAAATCTTTAGCAGACGTAAGATTGAATTAAGTCGAGTGGCTTCACTTGACCTTATAAAGACACGTTATATTTAAATTACTAGCTGTTGCCAGCGACTTCGTCCACGTGGACTTCATTTACTCCGCACAGCCCCTCCCCCGTAGGTGATAGCGTGATAACATGTAGCCTGTATGTTGACCCGACCTGTTAGTAATATTCATGCAAAATTTGAAGTAAATCCATGCAGTACTTTTTGAGTTTACCCCGGACATACAGACAAACAGACAAACAGATAAACAGACAAACCGACAAACAGATAAACAGACAAAAATTCTAAAAACTATATTTTTTGCTTCGATATCGATTGTAGATCACGCCCCAAGTATTCTTTTAAAAAATATAAAATGTACAGTACTGACCTTCCTACGATTTTATCATATGTATAGATTACAACTTGTAGCTTATATATTATGACCACAAAGCATTACTTTATAAGTAAAATATATTAAATATGCTTGGTTTCTTCTAATCACTGTATTTTGTCAGGTCAATTCTAAACAGTCATTAAAAATATTGATGAGTCGGTGTCATCGCGAGATTCTAGGTTCGTTCAAACACTGATTGATTGTTTTTTTTGTGAGAATTCACACTTTACTGAACTAACTTACTCCCCCCCAACCCTCCTACCTCCGTAACCGCTCCGGTGGTCGAATGGTTAGCGAGCCTTACTACGAATGTACGAGGCACGGATACGGTTCGGTTCCCGACAGGGACAAACATATTTTGTGTGATGAGCACAGATGTTTGTATTACTAAGTTAAGGTGTTTACTATGTATGTATGTATATATGTATTTCTATGTATTAGTATCGTTGACTAGCACCTATAATACAAACAAATAATTTGCTTGCTTTGGGAATTACATCGACTTGTGTTTCTTTATATATTATAAGATAGCAAACCAGCCGATGGGTCTCCTGATGAAAAGTGTCAACCACTGCCCATAGACACCAAAGATGTTAATGGTGTGTTGTCTAATGCCACATGCAAAAGTTTGCCGGCTACCTTACCCTCCAAACCGAAACACGACAGTGACTAGCACTGACGCTATTGCGGCAGGAATAGGTAAGGCGGTGGTACCAGGCCCGGTCGAGCCGATGCTGAACTCTACCACCTAATAGTCACGATGGTAGTGACGCGCATAGCCACTCGGTCTCCTTTTACGACCTGCCTGGTAGAACGGCAGTTGGTCTATTCTTCGAAGGAGCCCGGAACCAATACGGGGCAAATTTCTAACTATATTTATGTTTTAGCGTTCACCCCGTGCTTGAGAAAACTTAAAAACTTTAAATAAAACAAAGAAATACATATATCGACATGCGGGATTCAACTTTCTTTGTTGTTTTTAAAGTTATTCAAGTTTTCCCAAGCACAGGGTGAGTGCTGTAACACAAAAATAATAAGATGTTATTATTATTTCATCCAATTTAGCGCTCGTTTAATGAAGCACATGGAAAGCCTGTAAATAAAACTTTTCATCTATTAAGTAAAGATATTCTGTTCCTATATCAATACTGTAAGTGACATATATCACAGAATTTTGGTATAGAAAATATCTAAAATTCTTCCTAAAGTTTTTTTTTTATAATATATGATAGCAAACAAGCAGATGAGTCTTCTGATGGAAAGAGTCAACCATCGCCTAACACCAAAGGTTTTAATGTTGCGTTGCTATCTTGTGGCGAGGTCTAATGTCACATGTATAAGTTTACCGGCTACCTTGCCCTCCAAACCGGAACATGACTGTGACAAGCTCTGACGCTATTGTGGCAGGGATAGGTAAGGCGGTGGTACTAGACCAGGGCGAGACAATGCAGAACTCTACCAACTAGTAAACTGTCAAATTATGCGAAGGTCGCTGGTATAGCTAACATAATATACAGATAAGCGATCTCTTTTATGTGACCTCAATATTAATGGAGCCCAAGAGGGAATTTTGGGATTTACTCGAAAGTGTCAGATTAACGTAGGGGGATACTTTGCATTATGTTGAGGCTCTCTACCAAATATAAGTTCTATTTAAAAAGCTGGCATCTAAGGCAGTAAAAAACGAAATTCCGGTAACTTCGACTTGTGGAAATTGTCAGATTACATTTTTTCGTTATTCTTACACCATTTCCTCTAAAATAAAAGAAAATTCAGACACGTTGGAGACTGTCAAGACATTGTCTTTGTAACTTTGTGAGCCTCCCACTCCTACTCCTGAAGCGTCTGTAGATTTTTCCTTTACCATTGTAATGAAAAACGTTATATTTTAACCAAATATGTCCACACGATACTCGAGTAAAAACCAATTTAAAATAGTATCGTGGGTTCCCCTACTACTAGTTAGACATAAATTACTCTACATAATTGTTGTTTTATTTATAGTAAGTATAAAGAAGCACAGCTCAAAGTTCAAGTTCAAACACGTTTATTTATTCATGCAAACTCGTAAAAAGTGTTTATGGTTTGTCGAAGTAAAGAAGTCCGCCAGTGCGGGCGGCTGGATCTATGAAGAATTTACCGACTCCCTTTAAAGAATAAACCTCAATGTTGCTCTTCTATATATATATAAATCAATCCCTATTTTCCTTGGTCACGACATTACGTCTGAATGGCTGGACCAATTTCGGTAATTTTTTTTGTTGTGTTTGTAATTGTAAGGAGAAGGTTCTTATAAAAGAAAATATTAAGAAAATTGCGCGGAAAATTAGAAAATTTAAGAATACTTAACCACCATATAAAGTTTAATGCCGTTTTGGCTGCGTGGAAGGACAATCCCGTAGACTTATATAAATTACGTGTCACGTTGTTTGTCTGCTATGGATTCCTAATACGAATGGCAAAACAACGTTTGCCGGGTCAGCTAGTTTTCAATAAATATTACAATATACACAAAATTGTGTTCTTTGTGTTGGTTTGGCTTATTTTTTTATTAGGCTTACTGTTACTTAATAGGCTTACTGTTACTGTTACTTAATTATTAGGCTTACTGCCGTTCTGCTACGCAGGTCGTAAAAGGCAACCCATTGACTATACGTATCACTACCATTATGACTACTAATAGGTGGTAAAGTTTTGCAATGTCTCGCCCGGATTTTGTTAACATCGCCTTATCTATTCCTATTGAAATACCGTCAATGCTTGTCATTGTTGTGTTCCGGTTTAGAGGGTAAGGTAGCCGGTAGATTTATGCATGTGGCATTGCCATCCCGCTACACGGATAGCTATGCACCATTAACATCTTACTTAGTATACTTATTCTTGCCGCAACAGCGCCGTGTTTGTCATTACCACGTTCCAGTCGCATTATCGTGATGGGCAACTTCGGAACCTTATACGAACTTTACCAATTCTTTATACCAAAATCACATTGGCATTTTTATATGTTTGTAACGAATAAGCTCAAAAACTACTGGACCGATATCAACAATTATTTTACCATTAGAAAGATAGTATAATCAAAAATTCACACAGGTTTTTTTATCCAACTTAGCAAAAGGAAGTAATGATTATTGGTCACGCAACGAAGCTTTGCTTTACTTGCGCATGTTTACCCAATACTACTCTCATGAACGCCAAGTCGATGCATTAATATTTTTCCAAAATTATAAAGTCATAACAAAGAGTAAAAAATCACGTGGTGTCGTGGGACACCAGATAGGAACGAAGTTTTCATCATAGAAATAAATAATTTCAAGTTCTATTCGAGGTACCTATAAAGAAAATAATTATTTGGGTATATATTTCTATTATGATTTTTTTATAGATAAAAATATAAATAAAACTACTTTACAAAATTATCTTAACACATTTATTTTATTTACAACAAGCCATGCCCGCGACTTCGTCCACGTCGAAAAATATCTAAAATAATAGTAGCCTAAGTTACTCTCTATTATACCAGCTATCTGCTAGTGAAAGTCCCGTCAAATCCGTCCAGCCGTTTCAGAGATTAGCTGGAACAAACAGACAGACAGACAGACGGACAGACGGGCAGACAGACAAAAATTGTAAAAAATGTTATTTTACCGTATATAAATCCATATGCATTTAATAAAAAGCCGTTATTTTAATATTACAGACACACCAATTTTATTTATTTGTATAGATGATTTATAAAAATAATAACAGTAATCACGTAAACTATACATTAGACACTGTATAGCCGTCATACATAGACTATATACATAAAAACTTCTCACGCTTTTTTCAATATTACGGACGTTTTTTTCCGGCTAGGGTACCCCTCCACAACGCTCCATAAGGAATTTTGTTCCAAAAATAATAAATAAATTACATGAATTGATTTAACCTCAAAGTACGCATATTATTTGGGCGTATGATGCCTGTTAATCAACGATACTTTTACATTAATATAAAAATTAAAATATATTTAATAAATTATACTCAAATCCAGATATACAAAGATAAAAATTAAATAAATAATAAATAAATAAATATTCAGGGGACAATTAATTACACTTAAGGCGAGGTATTTCGACGCGCGTCAATTCTATAGGAAATGGTCGGCGCGGTATGTTCTAAACTCGCTGGGAAACGTGTTAAACGTGTTAAAATAAATAAATATAGGACTACAGCTAGAAACCAAAATTTAGTACATTTTTTGTATTTAACACTAAATATCGCCATATAAAAATCACGTAGGAAATTAGAAATATTATTATCAAATTACTTGTTTTAGAGATTTTTTTAGTCTGTTTTTGGAATTTTATATGATCGAGCAAAGTACATTCTATCATGTAATAAGTTTACACATTCCTTAGATAGTAATCTTCAGGTACATCGTGTAATTTTTGTAAAATTGTTATTTAACAATCAATACAAAAAAACGTGATTTAGCAAACCAGTTTTTTCCCGTTTGTCGCGATGCCTAGCCTTAATGATCTAACCCCAAAGTAAGCAAATTATTTGCTTGTGTTTTGGGTGTTAGTCAACGATACTAATACATAGAAATACATATATAGATACTAAAATATATTTAATAAACATCCAAACCCGGAAATACAAACATTTATGCTCATCACACAAATGCTTGTCCCCGTTGGAGATCAAACCCGAGCCCCGTGGATTGCGTAGTCAGGGTCGCTAACCACTCGACCAACGGGGCGGTCAGTTATGTTATGTATAAATGCTTGTTATGCAAATGTTTGTCCCTGTCGGAAATTGAAATCGAACCGATAGTCAGGGTCGCTAACCACTTAACCATCGGGGCTGTCAAAAATCCATAAAATTAAAATTCATGTCATTTTCACTTAAGACGAGGCATCGCGTGAAACGGGAAAAAAACTGGTTTGCTAAATCAGGGGGTTTTTTTTGTATTGATTGTTTAATAACAATTTCACTAAAATAACACGATAAACCTGAAGATACTATCTAAGGAATGTGCTACCTAATTACATGATAGAATGTACTTTACTCGATCATATAAAATTCCGAAAACAGGCTAAAAAAATCTCTAAAACAAATAATAAATAATTTGTTAATATTATTAATTCTAATCTTCCGCGTGATTTTTATATGGTGATATTTAGTTTTAAATATAAAAAAGAATGTGCTAAATTTTAGTTTTCAGCTGATGTCCTATATTTATTTATTCGAAAATTAACACGTTTCCTAGCGATTTCAGAACGTACCGCGCCACCCATTTTCTATAGAATTGGCGCGCGTCGAAATACCTTGGCTTAAATCCTTTGACATAAAATGTGTTGTTAATGATAGATTGAATAATTCGTTCGATATAAGAGCCACCCAAGAGGCCGTAATTGAAGTTAATTGTATGCAGCAGGCTGTAGTCGAGTGACAAATTGAGTTAGCTTCTTATCCCAGCTTCAAAGCCAGCGTATCTTCGACGAGATTTCAAGGATTTGTATAGGACAAGCTATGCCCGCGATTTCATTTGCGTAGAAAAGATCTATACATATAATAAAATCGTAGGAAAGTCAAAAATGTACATTGAATATTTTTTTTAAAAATATACTTGGGACGTGACCTACAATCGATATCAAAGCCATAAATATAATTTTTAGTATTTTTGTCTATTTGTCTGTATGTATGTCCGGGGTAAACTACTAAAAAAGTACTGCATGGATTTACTTCAAATTTTGCACGAATATTACCAGAGAATAGGAGATACTTAGTGTATTTGATATGATATTAGTAGTTCGTCTATGATATTACTAATAGGTCGGGTCAACATATAGGCTACATATTATCACGCTATCACCTACGGGGGAGGAGCTGTGCGAAGTAAATGAAATCCGCGCGGACGAAGTCGTGGGCAACCGCTAGTTCTAAAATAAAAGTAGCCTAAGTTACTCCCTATTACCGTGGTTAAAAAGATTCTCGGAGTTTTATCCGCATCGTTCCCATTCCCTTGGAATTTCCGGAATAAAACCTATGTTATGTCTTTTCTTGGGTCTTAAACTATTTTTATACCAAATTTCATCCTTATTGGTTCAGTGGTTAAGGCGTAAAAAAGAGACAGGCAGACAGACAGACATATTTACTTTTGCATTTATAATATTAGTATGGATACTAACTGACTTACGTACAGATTCGCCCGCGAAAAGATTTACATAAGGTCAATAATTTTTTCACTAAATACAAAATTAAAAGGGTACGAACCCTATTTTAGCCCCTTTTAAAATATTTAGCTTATGTTTGACTCCGGATCATCAACTATTTCCATGTCAAAATCCATGTAAATCGTTTTAGCGGTTCAGCAGGAACTCATAATATATTATTTTCCTGCCGTGTTGTCCGGACACTTTGAAGAATAGACCAACTGCCGTTCTGCCAGGCAGGTAGTAAAAGGCGACCGATTGGTTACACGTGTTACGACCATTGTGACTACAAGGTGGTAGAGTTCCGCAAAGTCTCAACCGGGTAATTTATTACCACCGCCTTACCTATTCCTGCCGCAATATCGTCAATGCTTGTCATTGTTGTGTTTTGGTTTTGAGGGTAAGGTAGCCAGTAAACTTATGCATGTGGCGTTGCCACTCGCCACACGGATAGCAATCCATACTAATATTATAAATGCGAAAGTAACTCTGTCTGTCTGTCTGTCTGTCTGTCTGTCTGTCTGTCTGTCTGTCTGTCTGTCTGTCTGTCTGTCTGTCTGTTACGCTTTCACGGCTAAACCGCTGAACCGATTTAGATAAAATTTGGTACAAATATAGTTTGTGACCCAAGAAAGGACATAGGATAGTTTTTATCCCGAAAATCCCACGGGAACGGGAACTATGCGGGTTTTTATTTTAGAAATTTTTCCACGCGAACGAAGTCGCGGGCACAGCTAGTGCACTATAAACATCTTTGATGTCTACAGGTGATGGTTTCTGTTTCCATCAGGAGAGCCATCTGTTTGTTTGCTATTTAAACAGTCTCAGTTTCGTAATTTAAGCGCTAAAAATATGTATTTAGCGCTTAAATAAATATTTGAAATTATCGACTTTTTTACTGTAATGTACATATAAACTTTTCTCTTGAATCGCTGTCTATTGATAAAAACCGCATTAAAATCCGATAGGTAATTTAAAATATATAAGTTAACATACATCGGAAGCGACTTTGTTTTATACTGTGTAAAAATAAGAAGTATTGATGACTAAATAAAAATTCTAATACTTAACAGAATATGTGTTATAAAGTATCATCACGCCGGCTCACTCGTGGAGTAGGCAGAGGAAACTGAATGTCATAAACCTTTTATTTCACCACGATACATCGGTTAGTCAGTTGTCATGACGGGTGATGATCCCCACAGCCTCATTGTATTGACGTACATTTATATATAAATATCTTCACGCCAAATCCCTTACAGAGTAGGCAGGGAAAACAGAGTGTCATATATCACGGTCTAGACTCTAAAGTCTTGACCACGGTTTAAACTGGATACGCCTTTCAAGGCAATTTCTTAAGTTGTCTACGTCACTTGCATTTACACAGGAAATACAATATTATAATACTAATTATCGATGAAATAAGATCACTCCGGAGGTATTCCTTAAACCTTAACTTTTTTGACACGTTAAAATGGCACAATATGGCATATTTCTATTTTGTTAAGATATTATAATATACTACAAGCGTTTGACATTTACATACATTTGCTCATATGAGCGGCTATGCATTTTGCGCCCAACACCGTGTCTATTAGTATTTTTGTGGTCTGTGGTCTAGACAGACTTGCCTTGCTTTCTCCACATTCATAACTGTCGTCACACTGCCGGTTTCGGACAAGCTTCGGACAGCACCCGGTTAAATTTTATCGACGCTTTACATACGCATTTGAGGCTAGTGGTTGTTATCGCATCGCCATGAGACCTCATGCTACTATTGAGATTTAGATTTTTTTATGTCATGACTCATGAAATAGCAAACAAGCCGATAGTTGTTCTGTTATTTTACACAATTAACACCCAAAGATGTTAATTGTGCGATGGTACCAAAATCCAATTGAGACGTTGCAGTATTTTAACACCTAGTTAAAAGACGATGTTAGTGATATTTATTAGACTTCTCTCGAATTTTATGACATGCCTAGTAGTAAGACAATTGATTTATTATTTATAAGACGGCCTGGATCAACATTTAGTATGTAATGTATTCACACATACACACGCACAAATATATATATATAATATATATATATATATATATATATATATATATATATATATATATATATATATATATATATATATATATATATATATATATATATATATATATATATAGAGCGTGCAGCCCGCTGCATTATAAAAGTTTTTGGCAAATCCCGCGGGACCACTTATTTTTTCCGAGATAAAAAGTAGCCTATTTGCTATTCCAGGTCACCATCTACCTGTGTGCCAAATTTCATTCAAATCCATTCAGTAGTTTTTGCGTGATTGAGTAACAAACATCCATCCAAACATCCAAGCTTTCGCATATATATATATATATATATATATATATATATATATATATATATATATATATATATATATATATATATATATATATATATATATATATATATATATATATATATATATATATATATATATATATATATATATATATATACATATATACATATATATATATATATATATATATATATATATATATATATATATATATATATATAGCTTTTAATAAAAAATTCATTCCCTATTTCAGCCCCCCAGGGACTGATTTTTTTAAAAAAATTGGCCTATGTTTGACCCCGTATTTTCAACTATATCTATGACAAATTTCATTAAAATCGGTCCAGCGGTTTAGCCGTGAAAGCGTAACAGACAGACAGACTTTCGCATTTATAATATTAGTATGAATTTACTCAGTAAATGTTGTCCACAAAGTAAACAATATAAATATATTTATTTATGGGAATGTAGGCTATGTTAATAATTTACAATTTACCACTTTACCCACATTTTTCTAAATAATTGTCCAGTAAACAATCGTGTGAAACTATTATAATAAGTTCTTCATGGCTCGTTTGTATTTTTCCACGGTAACAATAGTTAATCTTTTCTCGCGACTCGAATAAAAAAAATAAGGCTGTGATATAATGGTCTGGGTCTATTACGAATAATAGTGGACTGTCTTCCTGCTAGAAAGTTCTTAAAAATTTGGCTCTCGTCTCTAACGACTTTTCTGAATTTGGTAATCGACACCTTAATTTTTTTTTCGCAATAGCATCGGAGTTTGCTATTTTGTAATTTGATTTGGAGGGTAAAGTAGCCGGTTATCGTTGATTGAGTGGTTAGCGACCCTGACTACGCGATCAACGAAACTCGGGTTCGATCCCCGACGGGGCAAGTATTTGTGTGATGAGCATAAATGTTTGTATTTCCGGGTTTGGGTGTTTATTAAATATATTCTTGTATTTCTATGTCTTAGTATCGTTGACTAACACCCATAACACAAGCAAAATAATTTGCTTACTTTGGGGTTAGATCAATCAGTGTAATTTTTCCCGTGAATATTTATTTATTATTTATTTATTTATCTTATGTACGTGACATCACATTGGCGGTGCCAAGCGAAAGCAATGCACTACTAATATATTTGGTATTTTATCAAGAGTCATAAATATGCTTGTTTGCTATCATCCTATTAATCCTATTAATATTATAAATGTGAAAGTTTTTGAGTATGTATGTATGGATGTTTGTTACTCTCTCACGAAAATACTACTGAACCGATTACGATGAAATTTAGTATGTAGATAGCTGAAGACCCGGAATAACACATAGGCTACTTTTTATCCCGGAAAAGTTAAGTGATCCCGCGGGATTCACTAAAAACATTTAAAATGCAGCGGGTTGCACGGTGCAGCTAGTGTACTATAAAAAAAACAAATATTTTTAATTGTTTTCCATGAAGTAGGCAGTTCTATCGATTGCTTTATCTATGACATCTGCTAATTTTGAAACACTTTTAAAAGTAAAATGTTTTTACTACAAATCTATTTTAATATTATAAATGCGAAACATTGGATCTTTGGATGGATGTTGGGATGAATGTTTGTTAATCAATCACGTAAAAACTACTGAACGGATTTAAATGAAATTTGGCACACAGGTAGATGATGACCTGGAATAGCACATAGACTTTTATACCGGTGTTCCCGAGGGATTAACCAAAAATAGGCGGATCAAAATCAAATCGAAATATATTTATTCAGATACATAAATTGTACACTACACTGAATTGTAAAATCACTAAAAACTATCTTATGATCTAACTTAACATGTAACTGCCTGAAATAGGTTAACCTGTGTTTCAGGCGATAGGGACTAGTGAAATACTTTTAATATCACTGATAAAAAAAATTATTAGTACCCATAGTTAACAATGTTATGTAAAAATGTTATAAATTAAACTCTTAAACTATATTGACTTAACTAATAATATAACTAGGAAAACAGAGTAATTCTTTAAAACGATCACAAATAGGAACAAGAAGAGAAAAATTAAACGTAGTAAAATACATAAAAGTATCTTCACGCCAATATCCCCGAAGAGGTAGGCAGAGGTACAACAAGTGCACCCACGATTAGCCGAAGATACTTGGTCCCACAAATGTGATAGGTGGCAAGCCTATCGCCAACCGGGCACTTTCCAATCCCGGGCAACTTTGTGTTTATCAGAAAACTGAAAAAATACTTTTTTTTATGTGCCCGACCCGGGAATCGAACCCGGGACCTCATGTGGTAAACGGACCACTAGACCACAGAGTAAAATACATAATAATAAGTTTTGTTTATTTACAAACTAATAACAACTTCTCAGTGTCTCCATAGGACATACTTTGTAAAATATCAATTACAATCTTTTGCAGTTCCTAAAATTTTGTGAATAAATATTTGTAATTGCATTGATTCTATTATACAGAAGTGGACCTAAAAATACGTAGAATTTTGATGAAACAGCAAATATTGTTACTGCGTTGTACGTACAAGCTCTATCTTTTCGCCTTGTGTTTTGATGATCAAGAGAATAAGAAAGAGCCGAGTGTTGTTTTAACACTATATTTAAAACAAATAGCTGTCAGACTGTTAGCACTTTACACGATGTGAAAAGCTGGTTAGTGGGATATAGGAAGGAGTGGAATGTGGCCACCTTAAGAATAGCTCTTTGTGATCTTTCTATATTAAGTAGCAGAGTCTTGCCCTCTCCATCCCAAGACGTAATACAGTAAAGAAAGAAAGAAAGAAAAAAAGAAAGAAAGAAAGAAAATATTTATTTGCAAGAATATGGGTGTTACAAGTTGTTAAAAATAAATTAAGTTGCCAAAATATTCTACCATTATATGGTGTGCAAATATTTAAAAAATTATCATTATATAATATTACATTTAAAAGATTCTATCGATTATTTAGCATTACTTGTACTTGTACAGTACGTTATTACAGTACGATAAAAGTGCCTTGTTATAATTTTACACATAGAAATATGAAGTGTTAGAAATATGGCAGAAGTTAAAGTATTAGTAACATAATTGATCAATTCATCTGATCATGACACCCCAGATTCTATCCCCGGGCCCGGAAAAAAGTGTTATTGAGGTTTTTAGAGATGTGGCATTACCATCTTGCAACCACCTTTGTGTCTACAACGGATTTTTTCTCTTTCAATCTGGAGAGCCATCTGTTACTTGCTATGTTCTGATAAAATTATTCGACATCGTATATTACTCCTATTTCTCACACTACAAAAAAGATAAGGATATAAATACTGTGTAAAAAGAAATTATAAGCATAAGATAAATATTTCTTAATGTAATAGGCATAAAGTTCTAACTATAAGAATAATATAAAATTTTTGGAATCTTTAATATAATGAAACTTTGCTACCCGGCTTATTGTTTTGTAGCGTTTCTTTATATTATTTACGTTTAGTATATCCTTCAGATTAATGGAAAATGTCTCAGATTCTTTATGCACATTTTTTATTTTATGAATATTATAAAAAAAATAATTTTACAATTTGAAGGTTTTTAATTTAAGGGTTTATTACGAAATTATAAACCAAGAAATAGTGTATACGTGTCGACAATTTTGCATGCTTTAATTCTTGAAGCAATTTATCCCGTTGAAAATCTGGAATCCAGAAAATAGCATAAAGTTTGAGTAAAATTTTTTTACTTAAACTTTATGCTATTTTCTGGATATCATATTAGTTTCGCTCGCGTTAAATTCGGTGAAGAAGGGGGTTAGAAAGAGACAAAAAGTAGCCTGTCGCTCTCCATCCCTTACTTATCTCTACTTTAAAAATCACGTCAATTTGTCGCTCCGTTTTGCCGTGAAAGACGGACAAAGATACACACACATACACTTTGTCATTTATAATACTAGTGTGGATTGTGTTAGTGTTTATAGCTTAGGCATGCGAGTAAGACAGTCTTTATTTTATTATCGAGATTTTATGGCCTAGCTTATTGATAGATATCGATAGCTACGATATCTATCAATAAGCTAGGCCATAAAATCTCGAATAGATATAATGTTGGTGTTTTTAGGCGATGATCTTCTTTTCTATCAGGAATATCATCTGCTTGTTTGCTATCTTCTAACAAAAAAGTTTCTAAAATGAATCTATATCAGAATTAGTCTACCTAAATAATTAAATTACCTCTAGTAGTTCTACTTTTACAAGACCATGTCAGGTGAAGTCTTAACCTTGTTACGAAGTGATATCGCTTTAAGTTGACATTACTTTGTAAAGATTTAATGCTAAGTAGTATGTAAACTAGTAGATAAACCATTTTTATTGCCAATATCTCGTTACTATTTCTAGCAAAACTGACTAAGAAATCTTTGAAGCTTAGTTTTGATTCTCTTTACGGACAAACATTTGCGTGATGAGCATAAATGTTTATATTGTAGTCTTGTATTTACTATACATATTCAAATATTATGTATTAGTATCGTTAACTAACACACACTTATCAAGCAAATAATAATTTGCGTTCTGCGTTAGATCGATTTGTGTAATTTTTCCAGTGCATATAAATATAGAACAGAGGTGCGGGGTATATAGGCGGATTTAAATAAAGCCCAATTATTTGCTGCCTCATCTCAAGCATGTTATTGTACTATCTATATTATGTTTCTGAAACATTCGCGGATATAGTGTCATTACGTTTGGATAAAGAGCACGCGGAGTATCGTATTAACGTACGAAAAAATAATTGGGCGATAAAACAAGGAGTTTGTCACCATACTCTTATTTTAATAATGAACATAATTAAAAATTAGTTCCAACGGTTTCGAAACTGAAATAGATTTTGATTGTACCAGATCTAAGATTAAAAGCCAAATTAACAATGGAAAACCTGATATCGTGAAGTCAAAAAAAGCAATTGGTACTTAAATCTAATTCCTTTAAACGAGCAATTCTTGTACACACACATATATATATATATATATATATATATATATATATATATATATATATATATATATATATATATATATATATATATATATATATATATATATATATATATAATTGGAATCTCGGAATCGGCTCCAACGATTTTCATGAAATTTAGTATAGGGGGTTTCGGGGGCGATAAATCGATCTAGCTAGGAATCATTTTTAGAAAATGTCATTTTATTCGTGTTTTATCGATAATAAAAGTCCCAATTAAAACTGAAAAACATGACTCTTCGTTGGCGTTTTTGGCGTTGTTAAGTAACACGAAGTCAATGAGTGTTTGCTTTGAGGTTAGACTAAGAAAATCAATTGTTTATCTAATGTGAAAAACCGATCAAAGCATTTTTTGTTAAGAAAAGCACTATATACCTATCGTTATATATCTCGGTGGAAACGGCTATTGCCTGTCTCGTATTGTTGAAGCACTTCCTGCGGCTCGGTCTTCAAAATCATACTTGACCTGCAATTACTATTGCAGGCCTTTGCAATAATGCACTATAACAAATAATTTTATTTTCTTAAAGCTCAATTTTAATATTTCGCCTTTGAATATAAAGTTTTTTCAGTTAAATAAGTATTTCATCTATCAAAGCAAAAAGATAAATGAATAAATTTATGTTTAAAATATATCTCTAAAAATATATCAAACCATCTACCACGAGTGCAACCTTTCAATGGAATTAGAACAATGACAATTATACCGAATGAATAGGTAAGTGGCTCAGTTATGATCAATTAAACTAATTTTCTACGTCCGTATTCCATTCCCTTTAGAAATATTTTAGATTATATTATAGCAATATTTACTTTATCCTACACACTTTTTAAATTGTATTATTAACTTTCATCTATACTATATACGCTATACGACTAAACTATATAAGCTATACGACTTTGACAGTCTAAGAAAATGCTAAATAATCTATATTAATAATTTCGTCGAGGGGTACGGTAGACTCGATTGAAACGTTGTCTGAATTATAAAGCGTAAAAAAATAATAATTTCGAGTCGACAACTTATATTCGCAAAATTCGGATTGTCGAGTATTTTGTGCAAATCGTGATTAAAATTCTAACGTTGCTGACAGACCAATCGGCCATATTTCTTTGCAGGTTACAAATATGTGGTTTAGATGGCGTAAGCATTTATTAAAGTATTGTAGAACGGAGCGCAGATTATCGTGAAACTTATTTTCTCTTCGTTCATAAAAGAGTAGAAATTAAAAAATAGCAACACTATAGTGTTGTATTTATTAAACCAACGTAATAGTTGAAAGAAGACGTCACTACAGTGTTGCTACTTTTTAATGTCTACTATTTGAGTTAGCATATAAGATTGCGTATTATGAGATTTCCGAGCGAAGCCAGGTTTTCATCTAGTCACATAATAATCCTACTAATATTGATGGGCGTATATATGGGGGAGGGGGTGGGGGGCTCGGTATATAAGGTTCCTGGAACGAAATATACGTTATTCTTTATGTAGCAAATAAACTATTTTTCTTCTTTCTATTTATATAAAGATATAATATAAAACTAGTTATTTTTTGTAAATTTTTGCATTCTTGAACACTCACTATAACAAAGCTGTCGCATCGTCCATGGTAATATTGCAATTGCGAAGGTTTAGATGGATGGATGTTTCTTACTTAATCAAGGCAGAATAGCTTGATTAAGGACGTAATATCAACATAAAAAAATCTGGATGAAATTAGAAGTCTAAAATACCAAATAGATTTTGTTTAGTCCGAAAAAATCAATAATTATTTTCGTGGCCTGTCGCATTATGAAATAACAAAAAACGTATATTTACGCCCATATCCCCGAAGAGATAGGCCAAAGACAAATCTATTTACATTCAAAAAAAGTATCTTCACACCCGAATCCCTGTAGAGTTAGGCACAGGGGCAACAAGCGCACCCACGATTAGCCGAAGATAGTTCCACATTGTGATAGGTGGTAAGCCTAGCGCCATCTGGGCACTTATAAATCCCGGGCAACGTTGTTTTTTTTATCAGGAAACACATTTTTTGAATTGCCCAACCCAGAATTAAAACCCGGGATCTCATGTGGTCTTCACCGATACCGGACCGCTAGACCATAGAGACGATAAGTGCATTATAAAATACGTTAAAAAATATGATATCTTACGGAGACCAAGTTGGAATAGATTTCCTTACGCTATATTTAACACTGTAGTACCTACTACCATGAGGTCAACAATGTTGTCTGAGCTAAATCGATTGGTTGAAAAATCGACCATGATATCGACAAAATATTTGTGTATTTATAGATATAGTCACACATAGTGACTGTTCATTTTATGAGCTCTAAAATGCTGTCTGAGCTAAATTAATTAGTTGAAAAGTCGATGTAATAAAATATTTGCGTATGTATTGATGTCGTATGTGTGACTCCACATTTCATGAGCTCTAAAATGTTTTCTGAGCTAAATCGATTGGATAAAAAATCGATGCAATATCGACAAAACATTTGTGTATGTTTTGATATTGTATGTGTGACTCCACATTTTATGAGCTCTAAAATGTTGTCTGAGCTTAATCGATTGATTGAAAAATCGATGTTATGTCGACATAACACTTGTGTATGTATATACACATATTGTATATTTATTATTATGATACGCTCTGTAGCTGCTTGGCACGTAAAATTTAAGCTTGAAAAGTGTCGATAGATTCTTGTTATTTGTAAAAGTGACATCTATATTCACGGGACAAATTATTCTTACTGATCTAACCCCAAAGTAAGCAAATTATTTGCCTGTGTTATGGATGTTAGTCGACGATACTAACATACAGAAATACATATATAAAAACCAAAATATAATAAACACCCAAACCCAGAAATACAAACATTTATACTCATCACAGAAATGCTTGTCCCCCTCGGGGATCGAACCCGATCTCCTTCGATTGCGTAGTCAGGGTTGCTAACCACTCGACCAATGGGGCGGTCAAATCTACCTCTACATTGAAATCTATATTTAATATTATAAATGCAACCCAATCTTTCAAAAATAACTGAACTGATTTGGATGAAAATTAGAACACATATAGATGATAACCTGAAATAGCACATTGGAAATTTCTTTTTATCTCTGAAATTAAGTTGTAAATGAGATGAGATTAAAAAAAAAATTATAAGGCAGTGGACTGTAGGATGCAGCTAGTAGGCAATATAATGATACCCAACTGTGCTAGAAGGAGGGTTATGTTTTTTCAACTCTTCTTCTGCTTCTTTGGCTATTTTGTATTATTATTTCATCCAGCTCAGTATCACGCCCAATCTACTACGACTATACTTGTACAATAGACAAAGCATTTGAGATTACGAAATCGCAAAACTTTTTAATTGAAAGAAAGCCTCGAGACATTTTGATTCCAAAAGTTTCTATGATTAAGCTTCGTAATTTGTTTCATTGAGTCTAAAATAAAATTAATGTTTAAATATGGATTTTTGTATTATATTAACCATAAATTGATACCAACATTATTTTATTCTATAGAGGATAATATGAAATTAAGGAAATCTATTTACCTACTATTTTCGTTAAAAATACAGTGAGTCATTGTTATCCGCTGGCCCATTAACCAATCAAATCACTCATAATTAGAAAGTCAAGTTCACAGTGACCAGTTGAAGTCATTTTTTCAAACGAAACGTTTGATGCACTAATGACTCACTTCATTCTTAACACGACCGTACTGTAGGCAGTAAACATGATAACATTTCTATGTTTATTACTAATTTAAGAACTGATATTTAAAAAATTAGCCTACGTTTGATCCAGCTCTTTCACTATCTTCTTACTAAATTTTATAATAATCAGATACACAAACACACTATCAAAAATATAAAATAGTAACTTCTAATTTATAAAAAACGAGAGGAGTCGTAAGACACTTAGAATAATCTCTCTCTTACGTCTCTTCGAATACACTATCTCTTTCACGTCTCTCTGTCTCTTCCTCTTTTCTGTTTTATACATATCGTAAGACATCAAACAAGCAAGAATCTCCTGATAGAAAGAGACAATCATCGCTTATAGACCCCCATTTATTAATTGTACTATCCGTGTTGCATCAATTTACCGGCGTGTCACCTCCAAAACCGGAACACGGTAATGACAAACACTGACGCTATTGCGGCAGAAATAAGTAAGGCTATGGTACCAATACAAGTGAGACGCTGCGGAACTCTACCATCTAGTAGTCACGACGGCAATGACTCGTATAGCCAATCCTCCTCCTTTTACGAACTACTTAGCAGGCAGACGATCCGTTGTTCAAAGGTAGCCCAGACGAACATGATCGCGCTAAATTAATGTATAGCTGTTATGTATAAAATAAAAGTGTGAATCGGACGTAACTTTTATCCACCAAAAAAAACAAAGAATTGCGTTTTAATAAAATAGTAAATAATTAGGTACAACATGTATTTATTTCGTAACTAGCTGCGACATACGACGTATTTTCGTATTTATAATATTACTAGCTGCAGCGCGCAGTCCACTGCATTATAAAAGTTTTTGACGAATCCCGCGGGATCACCTAATTTTTCCGGGATGTAAAGTAAACTATGTGCTATTTCAGGTCATCATCTACCCGTGTGCCAAATTTCATTCAAATCCGTTTAATAGTTTTTGCGTGATTGAGTAACAAACATCCATCCAAACATCCAAACTTTCGCATTTATAATATTAATATAGATTAAGACTGGTAGAAAGTAGGATAACTTTACAAAAGTTATCCTTTTATATATATTTTTTTGATTTTACACTTTAAGCATTTAAAAAAATTTTTTTTTTTCTAAAGGGCGAGCTTATATTTTATTTTATATTTTAAGATAGCAAACGAAAAAGTAAGCAAATGACTCTCCTGATGGAAAGCAAAAACCATTGCCTATAGACACCAAAGATAAAATGAGGCGTTGCTATTCTTGTGGCGTGGTTTTAATGCCACACGCATAACTTTACCGGCTACAATGACATACACTAACGCTATTGCGGCAGGAATAAGTAAGGCGGTGGTACCAGACCCGGGCGAGACAATGCAGAACTCTACCACCTAGTTGCCGCGATGGTAGTGACTCGCATAGACGCATAGACATTTATTTGCTTCTTACGAACTACCTGACAGAACGACAGATGATTTATACTTCAAAGGGAACCCGAACCAACACGGGATATCTCTGACAATATGTGATATGAAAATTGAAAACTGCCTTATGTGTACTAATACTATAAATTGCGAAAGTCCGTCTGTCAGTTACGCTTGCACGTTTTAACTACTAATCCGATTTGGTATGTAGATAGTAAAAATCCGAGGACAAACATACGATATTTTTTTAATTCAACCCTTAAAAGGTTAAAATAGGAGATGAAAATTTGTATGAAAAACAATGTCGACGATATATTAATCATCTCGCGAGTGAAGCTGCGCAAATCGGCTAGCTAAAAATACATCTACAATATAATTGAACGGTTAATATTTAATTTCGATTAATCACTTGTACTGTTGAATAATTCTACGTCATTAAGAAACACCGAGCGACGTGTAGCATTAATTAAGTTCCATTGTAAACACAGCTTTGTCGAATAACATATTTTAGTGTTGTCTATCATTCTTTGCGCAGTGAGTGGTGTTTAATAGTTTCTAGTTATTTTCCGGAAATTTAAATTCGTTTCATATCGTAAGTTTATACACTTTCTCTAAATATCTTTGAAGAATATTTAATTTAATTGATAAGTATATATATATATATATATATATATATATATATATATATATATATATATACATATTATAAGATAGCAAACAAGCAGATGGGTCTCCTGATGGAAAGAGTCAACCATCGCCTATAGACACCAAAGATGTTAATGGTGCGTTGCTATCTTCTGGCGAGGTCTAATGTCACATGCATAAATTTACCGGCTACATTACCCTCCAAACTGGATTACGATAGTAACTAGCACTGACGCTATTGCGGAAGGAATAGGTAAGGCGGTGGTACCAGACCCGGGCGAGACAATGCAGAACTCTACCACCTAGTAAAATAAGTATAAGTTACTTCTCTTATAAAATTCTTTATGTTTAAAAAACACTATTTGTACTGTTTTGTAATACGTAGGAGTATGTGAAATCTTTTAAATTGTTACATAACTATATTCTACACTCTTTGTCATCGATATTTGAAAAAATTCAATTTATTGTCATATTTTATATAAAATCACTTCTACTATTTCTTTATAAATAAATATATACACTTATATTTATCTAAGTTTAGATTTTGTTTTGTGTTTATTTATAAGATATAATTGCCCTGCTGATCCTTATCATAGCGAAACCTGTTGGATAATGTATTAATTTATTGTAAAATATTGCAAGTATTTTATATAAAATATTGCAGTATTACATAACTAACAGAACAAATAATGTTAAAGTGTTTTTTTGATTAACTGTATTTTTCCAGTATCTTCACGCCCGTATCCCCGAAGGGGTAGGCAGAGATGTAACAAGTACACCCACGATTAGCCGAAGATACTTGTTCTCACAATAGGTGGCAAGGCTTTCGCCAACCGGGCACTTTCCAATCCCGGGCAACTTTTTGTTTCTCAGAAAAACTAAGAATATTGTATTATGAAGCAATACTTAAATTTGTGTAAATATATCTATCTATATATACCTAAAGATTCAGTTTAATATTTCTTATTGTTTAGTACGGTTTTTGAGTTTTACCATTATTAAAGTATCATAAATTCTGAATTAACGATACGTTATCGATTTAATTAAATTTAATATTACTTTTAAAGTGAAATATCTAATGGATGCGAATCCCAATAAAATATGAAATATTATTTTCTTCGTCGGCATCTCTTAAATGGTGGTAGTGGTAGAGTTCTGCATTGTTTCGCCCGGGTCTGGTACTACCGCCTTACCTATGCCTGCCGCAATAGCGTCAGTGCTAGTCATTATCGTGTTCCGGTTTGGAGGATAATATAACTGGTAAACTTATGCGTGTGGCATTAGACCTCGCAACACGTGTGGCCGCGTTTCCGATCCGATAGTGGTTTTAAAAAAGTTGACGCGTCAAAATAACTTGTAAAAAGTTTTATTGATTAAAATTCTTCTGATTTCTGATTTCTGAACAAGATAGCAACGCACCATTAACATCTTTTGTGTCTAGAGGTAATGTTTGACTCTTCCCATTAGGACACCCATTTGCTTATTTGCTGTCTTATGATATAAAAAAGCCTTTCCTGACTTTTTACGAAATACCTTGCAGTAAGGCAATTGTTTTACAAAAAGGGCCCTGATCAACACGTGGAGCCTTTTTTCATTACGCCTGGTACCTGGTGGTAAAGGCAAAGCTAACTGATGTGATAAGTTTTCCTATTCAATAATAATTATCATTTTATTGGCAGATTGATTCATTAGATTTTTTGATTTTTAAGATACGAAAAATGTCAATGATAAGGCTATTTTATCATTAACATTTTGACTACTAACTAGGCGATAGATTTGCGTAAGGTCTCGACCAGGATTAGTACCACCGTCTTACCTATTTCTATCGCAATAGCGTCGACGTGGTCATACATTAATATCAGTGAGTGAATTTAATCAATTATTCTCTGTTTCGTACCATTTTGGGTATTTGTTTTTTCAAACATTATATGAGAAAATCCTCGAAATAGAATATATCCTGAGGGTTGTTTTATATAATATTTGAAAAAAATGCATTAAAAGAAGAATTATCAAAATCGTGGTGATACATTAATATCAGTGAGTGAAAATAATCAATTATTCTCGGTTTCGTACCATTTTGGGTATTTTTTTTTCAACATTGTATGAGAAAATCCTCGGGATAGAATATATCCTGGGGGTTATTTCATATAATATTTAAAAAAAATGCAATAAAAGAAGAATTATCAAAATCGAATCAATCTGTAAAAATTTATGCGAGGTCATACATTAAAATCAGTGAGTGAATAATAATAATTAATTTTCCTCTGTCTTCGTATCATTTTGGGTATTTTTTTCAGACATTTATGAGACAATCCTCGAGATATATTTTATCCCGAGGATTGTCTTATATAATGTCTGAAAAAAATACCCAAAATGATACGAATCATACGTTATCTCAAATAATATTTAAAAATAAATTCTAATAAAAGAAGAATTATCAAAATCGGACTACTCTGTAAAAGTTATTAGTGGTCATATATTAAAATCAGTCAGTGAACAATCAATTATCACTAGTTTACATACTCTTATTATTGAGACTCTTTAAAAAAGTAAATGAGACTGCCCTTGGGGTATACCCATTCCAATAAAAAAAATTACCAAAATCTGCCTACACTGTCAAAAGTTATGCGTGGTTTAATATAAAAAATATACGCGTTGATTTGAAAACTTCCTCCGGTTTTTCTTCGATTGAAAATTTTTCTTTTACAAGTTCCGTAGTATGTAGATTATAATATTGATATTCTCCATTAAATGCCCAGGCTAATACGTAAAGTATACATATAATAGCACTTTATTTTAAGGAATACTAAATCATTACGATTGTATCTTACAGAACGATATAAATAAATCCAGTTCTAAAGATAAGTCTTCGATGCGTTGAAACTTGAAAGTACTTACATATTTGGATTGAAAGAGGACCATTATTTATGGTGAATTTAACATTAAGCGAAAATCACTTTTATTTTACATAAAATAAAGTCTATAAAAGCGTAGTCGATTTTGACAGATGGTGTACGGTTGGCTCAGATACAAGACGAAGAATAATGGGATACAAAACACAGGCGACTACCGGGCATTACGCCTAATTCATTAATTTTACACAATATTCCCCACACAAATATACACTTTAACGTTTTAACAATTAAGTTAAAATTACATTAAAGGACACATTAACTAAATTTGCGCAAGTTACATAAGTGTGAGTAGAGGGGTTGTCATAGAAACTGTAACACCATGCGCGCGCAACCAATACTTACACACACACCCTAAAATCTCCCCTTAATGTGTGAGCAAGATAGAATATGTACACTTAACAACGAAAATACTTATAAAATCATTACAATATTCCCAAGTATGTTTTAATATTTAAATTTCCTTACAAAGTTTATAAAAATATATTATATGTAATCGTAACAGATGTTAATGATATATTCGGAGAGTGAAGTTATCCATTCAAATTGTTGTTTAAGCATTTTCGTTAAGACAGTACTTAAGGCCGCTCACAAAGCTACCAATACGTTTACATGGAACTAACCTGTGTGTGGGTGTTTTATACCACAGATTCTGCGCTATGGATCCCAGTATTCTCGCAACCATGGACAAAGAGGCACTGAAAAAGCAGATCGAAAATATGAAGTACCAGGCCTCCATGGAACGCTGGCCGCTATCGAAAAGTATTGCAGCGTGAGTAAATTTGCTATTTTCAAATTGCGGATTCGCGTTGTGATCGTGAAGTGAGTAATGAGGACGTTTGACCGGGAGTGGTTGGTGAGTGTACGGGACTTTAGTGCTTTTAACGATGAAATTGCAGTTCAAAATCCCATGAAACGGCGATAAGTGAGGCGTTTGACTCTTTATCGGACGGTATCGTGGTTTCAGGGGTCATTTTGTACGATTTAATCAGGTAGTTTATATATTTTACGCGAGATCTATTATCCCAAACATATGATGCTCTTTTCTTCATAAAACTCTTGTTACTAAAAACATAATATCAGCACTCAAATTTAAGATGTCTTTTGTTGGATTCGTCTCTTTGTTGTAGCTCCTAACTCATATATAAACCGTAGTATGACTAAATATACTAAATATATTTAAAATATATTTTCCGTGATGAGTTGAAATATTTTGAATACAATACTGTATTAACATTATTTGAAAATATTTTGTTATAGTTTCGGTTCGAAATTGTTTTTGATGGAAAAAGTTGACTCACCCGACAATTGTGACACCATAGATGACATAATACAAATGTTTACGGAATGTCGTTATTTTCAAAAAGAATGGTAGGAATTGATGCAGATATATGAGATTTATAAATATGATTTAGGAATTTATTTAAGCATACTAACGTAGCCTATATAGTCTAGTCTTGCAAAATCTTTAATTGCTTAAATTTAATTGCTTATGAGAAAATTATTAGTTCAGGATATAATGGGACCAACATGTTCCTATGAAACCAGATTTAAAAAGTTAAAAATTGTTTGAATCTAATTGTAAAGCTGTGACTCCTTCCAGGGTTTTCTTACATTCGTAGCAATTACTGTGTTGTGGTTTGAAAGTATGCCTACTGTATGAAATTTATTAACATATCTGCACATATTATAACAAACTTTTTAGCCATATAAATAGAAATTATATCTTTTTACCTTGCGCATTTATTTATTTACGCAAATATTTGTCTCCATTTTCGTTTTTAAAAGTTCTGGTTTCAAATGTTCAAATATGACGATCTCTCTCAAATTATTTACCCATCAAAAACACTAATATAGTTATCATAAATTTACTGGTAGTGGAATAGTTTTTGTTATTGAAAATAATACAGATTCTATCCCTATATTTTTATTTATTCATTCATTCTACTAATGTTTTCTCGTCAACAAAATTATCCAAACTAATTTGTTGAAAAATTATTATCGTCACACTTAAACAATACAGTTTTGATAAGAATTTGATTGATTCAGTTTGTAGAACATACATAATTATTAATCTATATTATTGATCCATATTTTAATGTAAACGCTATTCTTCTCCATGTGTATAAGCTTGGTATAATCATAATTTATCAGTTTGGACGGGGACACATATTTTTGTGATAATCGTAGATGTTTTTATTTCTGGATTTGAGTGCATATCAAATATACATCAGTATTCACTTCGTATTTCTGTGTATTATTGTTCTTGACTAACACCCATGCCATAATCAAATAATTTGTTTACTTTGAGTTTGAATTTATTTGTGCAATTTTACCAGCGATGATGTTTATATAATATTATTTATGTATGTATATAAAACATAATGTTTACTCAAACAATGGATTCTATTTCTGACGTGAACGAACATCTATGCGATGATGGTGAGATGAGATCTTACACCTATATCATAGCTCAGCTATACGAAATAATACAATTTTTTCGCCGTGTTGGTCCCGGCCTCCATAGTAGAATAGGCTAACTGCCGTTCTACTAGGCAGGTCGTAAAAGGCGACCGATTGGCTATCGAGTCACTACCATCGTGGCTACTAGGTGGTAGAGTTCTGCATTGTCTCGCCCGTGTCTGGTACCACCTCCTTACCTATTCCTGCCGCAATAGCGTCAGTGCTTGTCGCTGTCGTGTTCCGGTTTGGAGGGTAAGGTAGCCGGTAAACTTATGCATGTAGCATTAGACCTCGCCACAAGATAGCAACGCACCGTTAACATCTTTGGTGTCTATAGGCGATGGTTGACTCTTTCCATCAGGAGACCCATCTGCTTGTTTGCTATCTTATGATATAAAAAAAAAAATTAAAAAAAATTGCTAATACTAAAAGGTAGAGTTCTACAACGTTTTGCCTGGATCTCATACCACTTTAACTATTCCTGCCAAAATAACCTTGTCATGCTATTTTTCTGGTTTACCTCACAAATAGTAACGCACGAGTAAGTAACACCTTTGGAGTCAAAAGGCGATGGTAGTCTTTTTTTATAATATAGTAAACAAGCAAATTGCCCTCCTGATGATTTTTATGACATAAGTTAGCAAACATGTAAATAAGTCTTCTATCAGAAAGAGTTAACCATCGCCTATAGATACAAAAGATATTAGGTGCGTTGCTATCTTGTGGCGAGGTCTAATGCCACATGCATAAATTTACCGGCTACCGTAACCTTCAAACCGGATCACGACAGTGGAAAGCACTGACGCTATTGCGGCAGGAATAGGTAAGGAGGTGATACCAGACCCGGGCGAGATTATGCAGAACTCTACCACCTAGTAGCCATGACTTTTACGACCTGCCTGGCAGAACGGCAGTTGGCCTAATCTTCAAAGGAGCCCGGGACTAACATGGATGTTAATGGTGGGTTCTTAATGCCATATGCATAAGTTAACTGGCCACTTAGGCGAACTGCAATCTTGCACAATCCAATAGCAGATGGCTCTTCTGATGGAAAGAGAAACCATCCCCCCGTGTTGGTCCCGGGCTCCTTTGTAGAATAGGCCAACTGCCGTTCTGGCAGGCAGGTAGTAAAAGGCGACAGATTGGCTGTGCGAGTCACTACCATCGTGGCTACTAGGTGGTAGAAATCTGCATTGTCTCGCCCAGGTCTGATACCACCGCCTTACCTATTCCTGCCGCAATAGCGTCAGTGCTTGTAACTTTTGTGTTCCGGGTTAGAGGGTAAGGTATCCGGTAAACTTACGCATGTGTTATAAGACCTCGTCACAAGATAGCAACGCACCATTAACATCTTTGGTGTCTACAGGCGATGGTTGACTCTTTCCATCGGGAGACCCATCTGCGTGTTTGCTATCATAGAAAAAGCCCATCACCTATAGACACCAAAGGTGTTAGTGGTACGTTACTATCAATGTGACGGGATGGCAATGTCACATTTATGTTTACCGGCTACCCTTCGCCCCAACTCGAACACGATAATGACAAGCATCAACGCTATAAGTAGAAATAGGTTAGGCGGTGGTACCAAATACCCGGGTGAGGCGTTGCAGAACACGTATAGCCAATCGGTCGCCTTTTACGAACTTTCTGGCAGAACTGCAGTAAATCTATTCTTCAAAGAAGCCCGAACTAACACGGAGAAAACCCCATTTTTGTGCTTTCTGTTATCCTCTAAAAGCCGGCCGAATACGTATAAGAATCACTACGATAGTGTTTACTGGGTGATAGGGATCTGTAAGGTCTTGCCCGGGATTAGTATCACTGCTTTACCTCCTGCTGCTGCAATGGCAGCATTTACTTTACTATTATGTTTCGGTTTGGAGGGTAAGGTAGCCGCTAAACTTATGCGTGTGGCATTACTATCCCAACACACGGATAGCAACGCACCATTAACATCTTTGGTGACGATAACGATGATTATATCTTTCCATCACAATCAAATCAAAATCAAAATATATTTAGTCATATAAATAAATCATGCATTACACTGAATCATAAAATACCTAAAAACTATCTTATGATCTAACTTGACATATTACCTGAACTAGGTTGATCTGTGTTTCAGGCGATAGGGGCTTGGAATACAATAACTTTAATAATCACTGATAAAAAATTAATTGAGCATAGATTACAATGTTATTAAATTAAACTGAAATAATATAACTTAGGAAAACAGAGTAATTCTTTAAAACTATCACAAATAACAACAAGAAGAGAAAAATAAACGTTGTCACAATTTAATTTCGTTTATTTACAAACTAATAATAACTTCTATCTCATTGTCATCATAAGACATACTTTGTAAAATGTTAATTACAATATTTTTGCAATTTCTAAAGTTTTGTGAATAAATATTTGTTATTGCATTGATTCTATTATACAGAAGTGGACCTAAAAATACGTAAAATTTTGATGAAAAATCAAATTTAGTTACTTCGTTGTACGGACAAGCTCTATGTTTTCGCCTTGTGTTTTCATGATCAGGAAAATAAGAAAGAGCAGAGTGTTGTTTTAATACTATATTTAGAACTAATAGCTGTCGGACTGTTAGCACTTTACGCGATGTAAAAAGCTGGTTAGTGGGATATAGGAAGGAGCGAAATGTAGCCATCTTAAGAATAGCTCTGTGTGCTCTTTCTACTCTAAGCAGCTTCTAATCAGGTTTGTATCTATTTGTTTTCTTATTTTAGTATATATAAAATGCCTTTTACATCGTACACGTTATTGATAAAATAGGGCAATTTATGGCGATAAGTTTAGCTGGAAGAAACTCATGCTGACTATATGAGAACCCCATCTTAGCATTAGATCAACCTTAATTCTACAAAAATTGAGTTCATGACCTTGTGATCTTTACCTAATCACCAACGTACATCGTTACTTGTGTTTTATCCAAAACATAAACAGGAAAATTAACACGATTTAAGCGTACGTCATAACCGGTCTGATTACTATTTTGTAAAGTATCACTTTATGTCCTCAGATAAATACATGCTGACAGGGATTAGCTGGGTTTGGAGTGTAAGTGGATGCGTGAGCGTTTTATTTATTTACACGGTTCAATTTGGTTTTGCAATTTCAATAAAGTGGTCTAAATCGTATTCTGTGTTTAAATGCTCTGTCTTTATTTAAATTTTAAACTTGTACTGTTATACTTTCACAATTCATAAACTATATTTATTTTTACTTACTTAGCCAACCGGTTTCACAATTTACTGCGTCATCAGGACTTAAAACTTAAATCTATCTTCATATTTTTGGCCTGAGTTTGTCTAATTGATATTTTTTTTTCATTATTTATTGAAAACCCCGTTGGCCGAGTGGTTAGCGACCCTGACTACGCAATCGACGAGGCTCAGGTCCGATTCCCGGCGGGGACAAGCATTTGTGTGATGAGCATAAATGTTTGTATTTCTGGATTTGGGTGTTTATTATGTATGTAACAGTATTTATATATGTATTTTCTATGTATTAGTACCAATGACTAACACCCATAACACAAGCAAATAATTTTCTTACTTTGGGGTCAGATCAAAAGTGTAATTTGTTTCGTGAATATTTATTTATTATTTACAAGGCAAATAAAGGTGTATCTTAGTATGATTTTTTTTGTTTCTGAAATTATCTTAATATGGTATCTATGTAAGATTTGAATGTCTTTTGTGTCTAGAGTCTCCCCTAAGTATTTTAACGTATTTTGCCAAGGGATGCCGCGATCGTATAATCTAACTGTTTCTAACCGTATCGTGGATTTCATGTTGTGGTTGTTTCTATTCTTGTCGTATCTTGTAATTCCAAATTTCCAAATCCAAATCCGAATTTACGCCATTATCTAAACTATACACCTAGAGAACGTGACCGCAGCCTGTAGTTTCCACGAGGTTAAATATTTTTGATGATATTGTAGGGTACGGTATTATCTTCATAGAGTATTAGCTCTACGTTTGGATTTTTACGATATCATGAGTATAAAAATTAAACAAATGGGGCAAGAGGACATACCCCTGCGGCACTCCCGCCTTTAAAGTTCGGGAGAAGACAGGTTGCCTTCTACGTGAAATTTGAGGTATTCGATGAGACCAGTTGTCCCCTGTTCTGCATACAAGTCTCTCTAGCACCCTACCTTCATATAACTTCCAATAAATTTAGCCAAAACTTGTCCATGACCTGTGTTTATTATAATCTTTAAACTCTGTGTTGATACGGTTTCTTTTGAAAAATAGATTTCCCCGTGTTGGTTCCGGGATCTTTTGAAGAATAGACCAACTGTCGTTCTACCAGGCAGGTCGTAAAAGGTGATCAATTGGCTATGCGAGTCACTGCCGTCGTGGCTTCTAGGTGGTAGAGTTCTGCATTGTCTCGCCCGGGTACCACCGCCTTACCTATTCCTGCCGCAATAGCGTCAGTTTTTGTCGCTATCGTGTTCCGGTTTGGAAGGTAAGGTAGCCAGTAAACTTATGCATGTGGCATTAGACCTCGCCACAAGATAGCAACGCACCATTAACATCTTTGGTGTCTATAGGCGATGGTTGACTCTTGCCATCAGGAGATCCATCTGCTTGTTTGCTATCTTATGATATAAAAAAAGATCATCTGCCATTTTACCAGGCAGTTTGTAAGAGGCAAACAATTGGCTATGCGAATCACTATCATCGTGGTTACTAGGTAGGTAGGTTGGTAGGTAGAGTTCCGCAACATCTCACCCGACTTTTGGTACCACCGCCTTACCTATTCCTGCCGCCATTGCACCAGTGCTTGTCACAATCTTATTCCGGTTTGGAGGGCAAGGTGGCCGACAAACATGTATTTAATACCTTGCTACAAGAATAGCAACGCACCATTAATATTTTTGGTGTCAATAGGCACAGATGGTTGTCATTTTCCATCAGGAGATTCCTTAAAGTGATACCTGTTCTAGGCACGAGTGGGAAGCATGAAAGTCGAACTGTTCCTCAATCGGAATATCCTCCTATGTGGCTATTTTTAAACAAGCGAGTATGATTTTAAATTTCGCTAAATATGTTTTAAAGGCTAAGACGTAGCGAAATATGGGTCCTTGGTCGTTTTGCACCGCGAGTGGTTCGAACCGCAGTGTGAAATGTGAATTGACCAAGAGCTCTTTTGGCATCGGTCATTTCCCACCGCAGTGATGGATCGGTGCGAATCGCCCAAAGTATTTTTTGAAATGGGTCGGTCGATTTGGACCACGAGGCGAAACGATCATATGCTCTTTTCTTGGATCGATTTCTACTTATAATCAATTTAAAGATCCCAAATATCCATTCACTGTACATCGGTGTGAATCAACCCAATACAATAAGAGATTGGGCGATTCGCGCCGCTCGACAATTGCGGTCCGAAATGATCCATGGCAAAAGAGCTCTTAGTCAATTCACACGCGGCCCGAACCGCTCGTGATGCGAAACGACTAAAGACCCCGAAATATATTCAAATATAAGCTAATATATAGTGTGTGGGAATCTAATTATCTTACATGAGTGTTTTTTTGATTAAGTAATGCATTTTCTGATTAATATTATGTATGCTTAATGAACATATAACAAAAAACACTTAATATGAAGTTTTTTTGATATGTGCGTATTGAAAAAATAGGTAATGATTAAGACTAGAGATCTCCGTTGGCCGAAATTCAACCATAAACTAATCAATAAAATCACTTTTAAGTTTGACAATTGATTTAGACGCAGGGCCGTCTTAGACTATGTTAGGGCCCTTGGGCACACAAGATTCGGGCCCTTTTGGAATGTAAAGAAAGCAAAATTATGCATTTTTTTACTATGATGTTTATTGATCCAGTATATTATAATACAATATACCATTAATGAAATCAGTAATGTATGCTGCTGTTTTTTTTATTGTGATTACCATAATAGTTTCTTTCGAGATTCCTGTTGACCAAAATCTTCAATTAAATCCTCAAACTCAATTTTCTGAAGAATATCATTTTCTATGACAAATTACTTAGCCGTTCTTGTAACATTGTTGTTCGTAATTCATTTTTTATTCTCTTAAGCTACGATAATGCCCGACCATAATATTTTGATATTAAATGTAAGAGAAAATATCGGTTCTTCGTGGCCCTCTGAGGATGGGGGCCCAGGGCACTGACCCTGAGTGCCCGTATGGTAAAAACGATATTGTTTAGACGTAAAAAAATAGTATTCATGTGTGTATATTATCGTGTATGTCACATGAATGTAGACACACACATTTTTATTAATTTAATGTACTTCTAATGTATTTTATTTAAAAATATTAGGTTTCTGCAGTTCTCTGCAACGTATTCTTTGATTGTGCCAAATTTCATATCCTAAAGATCGTCCAATTGGTTTAAAAAGGGATCCAAAGCTTTTTTCGCGCATTAATGTATATATTTTATTCTTATACATATTTGTAATTTACTACTCGTCTTCACCCTTTCAATCAAGATTGTTGACGTTTAAAATTGTTATCATAAGCCGAGTTCCTATAATTTACGACCAGTCATTAGTAGCAGTAACAAGTTATTGATAATCATTAGTAATAAATAACCATCTATATTAATATTATAAATGCGAAAGTTTATCCAAACTTTGAACTATGGTGATATTAAATTTTAAATTAAAAAAAGAATGTATAGGTACTAAATTTTGGTTTTCAGCTGAAGTCCTATATTTATTTATCCAAAAACTAAACCGTTTCCAACCGGTATCGATCCAGATGGATGTTTGTTACTGAATCACGCAAAAACTATTGCACTGCACTATTTAAATGAATTTTGCACACAGATACATGATGACCAGGAATAGCACATAGACTATTTTATCCCGGAAAAAATAGGTGATCCCGCGGGATTCGCAAACAATTTTTTATAATACAGCAGGCTGCACACTGCAGCTGGTTAGTAATAAATTCAATAATAACTAGGAGTTCCACGAGTTATTTAGAAAATTTTTAACTTGACATTAATGGGAACAGGGGTATTTTGACGTGCTCCAATACTATAGAAAGTGGGCGGTGCGGTATGTTCTGAAACCGGTTGGAAACGGTTTAGTTTTTGGATAAATAAATATAGGACTTCAGCTGAAAACCTCATTTAGTACCTATACATTCTTTTTTTAATTTAAAATTTAATATCATCATATAACACCATATAACAGTTAGTACATTCCTTAGATAATATATTCATGTATATCGTGTAATTTTTGTAAAACCGTTATTTAACAATCAATTAGTACATAAAAATGTTATTAAGCAAACTATATTTTTTTCTGTTTGTCTCCGATGTCTCACCTTAAGTATAAAGTAAAAAATGTTACTAATCGTAACTAAAACGAGTGAATTTACTGATATAAAAGCCGGGCATCCACGTGTATTGTCTATACAGACAGACAGACGTAACAGATTTATACAATATAATTCTGTTGCGTCTGTCTGTTCATTCAATTAGTTTGTCTTCACGCCCATATCCCCGAAAGGGTAGGCAGAGGTACAACAAGTGCACCCACGATTAGCCGAAGATACTTAGTCCCACAAATGTGATAGGTGGCAAGCCTATCGCCAATCGGGCACTTTCCAATCCCGGGCAAGTTTGTGTTTCTCAGAAATCTGAAAAAAACACTTTTTTATGTGCCCGACCCGGGAATCGAACCCGGGACCTCATATGGTCAACGCCAACGCTGGACCACTAGACCACAGAGGCGAATTATTTGGCAAATTTCGTAATATATATTCGTTTAAATATATTGTTTTATAGTGAATCATAATTTACTGGTATCATTTTTAAATTTATTAGTGCTGGTATTATTTATTTTTGTTTCTATCTATGTATCTCGTTATAAATCGAGCACGAAAATTTTTTGTGTATGTTCCAGTATAACTCAAAAACGGCTTAAATAATATAAAGTAAAGACAGTAATTGTGCAACTGATAAGACATAATCATTTTTATCGCCAATAAATTTACAGCCAGCGAAGCGGGCGCTCATCGGCTACCCTATTTTGAACTCTATAGCTGTTTTAAGTTGATAGGAACATTCGTGTAGTTCGGAAAACTTTCCTACTGTAGCTGACAGCAATCATTTAAACTAAGGCCATGCTTTTAGATATTCAATTTTAGACGTTACTTGCAAAATCCATAACTCAAATATGACATAAATTTATTTTACGGCGTCCCACGAAATATGACCTCTGGGATACCACTGAAATAAATAAACTATTTAATTAGAAATCACACAACATCACAATGAAATGAAATGAAATATTAATTTTCAAGTATATGGGGTAGCGCCAGTAAGTTATTAAAATTAGTCTAAAATACCAGCATATTCTACTATGGTGTTGTGTGCAAATATTTAAAAATTATTATTTATATTCAAATATTTAAAATTGTATCGCATGCTGATTCAAATAGTTCAAAAAATTAATTAAAGCGTCACAAAAATATTTTCTTTTTAAGAAATACAATAGGAACTTAAAACAGTTACTCCCATTAACTGCACAATAACTGTTACTTAATATAAATTTACTCTTTAATCATTTAACTCAAAAATATCTCAATTTTTTTAACTAATAATAGCAACAAGAATTTTTAAAGAAGTCACATACATTTTTCATTATATATACCGACATAATTCAGCAAGTAACAATATATACATTATTTAGATGCACTACCACCTTGCGCACAATTTGTGACATGTCACTGTTTATGACAAGCACTGACGCTATTGCGGCACGAATATATAAGGCGTTGGTACCAGATTCGAGCGAGATAATGCAAACCTCAACCGCCTAGTAAATGACTTTGGCATGCCTCCGTGATACGTAATGAGCAGCTAAATGGGGAAGTAGGGGTCATCCATAAATTACGTCACACGTTAAGGGGGAGGGAGGGGGTCGACGACGTGTGACATTGGGTGACATCGGGTGCGGAGGGGTGTCAAGTTTTATGTTTTGTTAAAAAGCCACTTGTATAGATAAAAAATAACCGAATGAGATCATCATTCCAATGTAAAAATTTAAAATATATGACATCACACTAGGTAGGTCTCACAAATGTGGCCAGCTGTGACAAGGATGGGGGAGGGGTGAAAAAATTATGAAATTCGTGTGACGTAATCTATGGATGATCACTTAAAATACGCAGAAATGACATTACTTTCTAGTCTCCCTATTATTTATTAACACCAACCAGTATCGCGTTTTAACGCACCATCAGGGCAACAAATCAATAATGTTGAATAAAAGTTTTCAATTTGACAATTCAAATGGAATTTGTCGGTGTTAAAACTAGTTGGTGTAATAAATAAAAACAAAATAAAACAGTACAAATGTTTATAACACGTTAATCTGTATCTTATACTGAGCTGAGCTGACTGAGGTATCAACGCACAGGCGAAACCCTCAGAGTTAGAAACTTGAAATTTGGCACACGTATTTTTCTTATGATGTGGGAATCCACTAAGGAAAGATTTTTCAAAATTCAACCCCCAAAGAGGGTGAAACAGGGGATAAAAGTTTGTATGAAACTTTTTATTCCTTGGACATATTTACATTAAATTTCGTATGAATTGAGTACAAAACAAAATAATGAATTACGTATTTAAGCGTTTTTAGAAATTCGATCTCTATGACGGTAAAATAAGGAAAGTAGATTATAAAGAAAGGTTAAATAAGTTATAAAGTAAATATGCACAAGTGAAGCCGCGGGTAACAGCTAGTTTGAAATAAAATAAAGTTAACAAAGGTCCGGAAATTAAAGAAGGTCCCAGTGGCATAATTAATTACCATCGTTCACCACACTTTTTTATCTAAATAGTTTATCCCACCTTCTGGTAGAGTTTATTGCAGTCGTTTACAATAATTGGTATACATTCAACCCTCTAACGTGGTCAGAGATATTATTAACATTACATTTTCTTTTATTCTAATGTTATAATATTTTACCACACTTTTTACCACCTCAGTAGCAATACCAAAAGCACACATACGTAATCAACGCAAGTTCTACTTCGCAATCGAAGCATTTTCAGGAAAATAAATCACTATTTCACTCAACACCGGTCGTTTACTTCGACCGCGGTACGTTGCAAAGTAAATTAATTCCCCTGTACCATGCTTTTCATTAAAATATTTGAAATTTTGATGTGTTCATCCGAGGCATAAGAGAGGTAACACACCACTTGCCAGATTTCGAGCTGCTACCAAAAATTTATGATTTTTGAGAAAAACTACGAAAAAACCTCAATAACACTTTGCTTAACCCGGAGACTTTTTTTTTTATAGTAGAGAGGGCAAACGAGCAGATGGTGCACCTGATGGTAAGTGATCACCGCCGCCCATGGACAACCGCAATACCGGGGGTATTGCAGCTGCGTTGCCGGCCTTTTAAGAATGAATAAGCTCGTTTCTTGAAGGTCCCTAAGTCGTATCCATTCGGAAACACCCCCGAGGGTAATAGATTCCACAAAGGAGTAATGCGAGGCAAAAAGTGTTGACAAAAGCGTACAGTTGTGGATTTCCAGACATCGAGGTGGTGAGGATGGAACTTTAAATTTTGACGCGATGTCCAATGGTGGAATTTAGCGGCAGGCATTAGTCCGAACAACTCGTCGGAACACTCCCCATGATAAATACGGTAAAAGATGCAGAGCGCGCCTACATCTCTGCGTAACGCCAAAGAGTCAAGCCGATTAGAAATAGTCTGGTCGTCGACGATTCGAACCGCTCTACGTTGAATGCGATCAAGAGGAAGAAGCTGGTACTGAGGAGCTCCGGCCCAGAGGTGAGAACAGTACTCCATGTGAGGTCGAATTTGGGCCTTGTAAAGTTGGAGGCGATGGGCTGGCATGAAGTACTGCTTTGCTCTACTGAGTACACCAAGCTTTTTGGAGGCTAGTTTAGCCTTCCCTTCCAAATGACCGCGGAACTGAGCGTTGTTCGATATGTCGACTCCCAGAATTCCAATACTGGCTGAGGCAGTCAGGAGAGTGTTTTCGAACCGAGGTGATACGACAAAGGGTGAGACTGAACCCGGGGCTTCATAATCTGAGCCGGAAAGGCTTACCCTTAGATTTCGAGGCAGACAAATAGCTATGCAATGCTATTACTACAATGTCACCTATCGGGCATATTCATATCGCAATAAAACTGCGTTAATACCAGGGCTTGTAACTTGTTATTTTTTCGAGCGTTTTGTAAAGGTTGAGCCCTACCTTAACTTGAAAATACCGGTTTCCTTGTGAAGTAAAAGGTTTTGAATCATTATACCGGTATATATAGTTATAGAGTTTATAGAGGATTTTTAAAAACTATTTCTTTAATGTTTGCCGCTCCTAATTTTTGTCCGTACTCTCCGTGACGTACAATTCCACGATTTTGGCTTAAAACGGTTTATATAGATTTATTAAGCGGTCATATCACAGATACACTTCGAAAGAAAACTTTTATGAAAACCGCTGAATACCTGTATTAACCGGTAGTTTTTAAACTAGTTTCAAGCTATGGTCCAAACTACGGCAAACAACGTGGATATGTTATGTCGAATACATAACATAGCAACGTTGTTCGTCAACACTAGTGTTAGCAACTGCGCTTAACGACAAGCACAACCGGGCAGTTGTGGCGCAACTGTGTGATTTATACAGCTGTTATTGTGAGATAATGACGTCATTATAAATGGTATAAATAAGCGGGGAGTTTTCGTGTCATTGTAATTCTATCGCTTCGTGAGGACGTTACGCTGCCCAAAAATTACTGTGCGTGCAAAAGTGATTTAAATGTTTTATTCAGTCAAACTGTTTCTCGGTTATACTAGTTCGGAAAAAATTACGTACCTATGTAAAATAAAAAGACCTATTGATTTATGTTGACGTCTCAAAATAACTTAAGTAAAAAGTAAGTAGTAAGTAGAAAGTAGTAAGTAAGTAAAAAGTTGTATTGAATAAAGTACTTCTGATTTCTAATTTCTGGTTTCTGATTTCTAATTAAAAGTAACCCTGCATAATGTTGTAAACATTTGTATTGTTTTACTTTGTTTTTATTATGGGGACCTTGTAAAATTTAAAATTAAAATAACTATCTTTTATTTTACACTCGTAAATTTTCTCGTTTTAGCTTGCGATACGCACCAATTTAAAAGCGAGATGGACTGAGTATTCCTAGTTGTTATGATAGATATCTATAGAAACCCTTCGTTTTAGTTTGAATGATTTGCAATTTAGCAAATTGGTTAACCACACATATTGTGATAATGGAAAACTTTGTCGTATCCGTAATTTAATGGAATTGTTCTTGTAGTTCGGAAAACTTTGCTAATGTAAGTAGTTGACAGCAATCACTTAATCTAACATAATACGCTTAAAAGTTTTAATTTAATTTGGTGCAGGATTCGAAGTGATAAATACATATCTTAATAATTATCAAGATATATAGATATCGCCGTGTTGGTCCCGGCCTCCTTTGAAGAATAAGCCAACTGCCGTTCTGCCAGGCAGGTTGTAAAAGGCGACCGATTGGCTATCGAGTCACTCCCATCGTGGCTACTAGGTGGTAGAGTTCTGCATTGTCTCGCCCGGGTCTGGTACCATCGCCTTACCTATTCCTGCCGCAATAGCGTCAGTGCTTGTCGCTGTCATGTTCCGGTTTGGAGGGTAAGGTAGCCGGTAAACTTATGCATGTGGCATTAGACCTCGCCACAAGATAGCAACGCGCCATTAACATCTTTGGTGGTATTGATCTTATCAATACATGACTCAGTAACATCAATCTATTTGCAATTTTTTATTTATCTCTATGTATGTATATTGCGTTATAATAAGAGAATGGCTTAATAATTAAGCCAAACAAATTTCGTGATAAGTATTGATTACATGACTCAGTAACATAAATCTATTTTCAATTTTTTATCTATCTCTATGTATGTACATTCCGTTATAATTCGAGAATGGCTTAATAATTAAGCCAAACAAATTTCGTGATAAGTATTGGTTACATGACTCAGTAACATAAATCTATTTGCAATTTTTTATCTATCTCTATGTATGTTTCGTTATAATTCGAGAAAGGCTTAATTATTAAGCCATTCTCGAATTATAATGGAATATACATAATATAGATAGATAAAAAAATGCAAATAGATTTATTTTACTGAGTCATGTAAACAATATTTATCACGAAATTTGTTAAAAAAATTTATATACTTAGAGATAAACGCTACACACTTATACAGTAAAGCAGAAATATGAAATTCGATTGAAACAAACGGTAAATATCAATCAAATAACGATTGATTTGTGTACGTCATTACACCTCGAATAAACCTCAATAGAATCGTTTTAAATAAAATTACGCGAATGGGAACATCGATATTTGAGATCAAAATGTTTCGATTCTATTGAAATTTTGTTACGTAATTAAGAGTATAAGATATGCAACGTGAGATATTCTTTTCTTTTATTCTTTTATTTCAAGCAAAATGGAAACAGGTAACTATCGCCTATAGACTAGGCATAGATCATTTAACAGTTAAAATATTAAATTTCTTACTGATTTTGTTTAACAATTGACAACTGTTATTTATATTAGCAAATACTGTTAAAATTTTATGCATCAATAAAATTTCCAATAACTTTATATAGGATAATAACGTTATTAAAAATGTTTGAGAGATCGTTTTTTTTTTTTGCTCACTATCTTGATTTATGATCATAATAACTGTTAAAAGTTATAAAACTACTCCAGCTTTGCGTTTTTGCTGCTTCTTATACTTATTATATATAGGCAACTACTGATATATAATATAACATAAATAAATAACTGTTAAACATTAATTAATTTTAACAACATACCAGTTAACCTAATTTAATAATAATTTCCATGCCTACTATAGACACCAAATATGTTAACAGTTCGTTACATTTGTGCATAAGCTTACCGGCTACCTTATCATCTTACCCACTAAAGCAGAATATGACAGTGTCAAGCACTGGCGCAATTGCGGCAGAAATAAGTAAAGCAATGATACCGAACCCGATTGAAACATTGCAATCTAACACCTAGGCAAGAGTCTCGATTTTGGTGATATATATAAGGCTTCTGTCGCCTTTTACGAGATGGTTTTCATTAAGACAGTCTATCTACTCTTCAAAACATTGGTAACGTGCGTGTCGGGCTACACCCTATGTAAGGTTCCGAAGTTGCCTATCACAATTACACAATTACTAATACATGGGTTTCGGAAATCCGGGCATAATCAGTAACTTTCTTATCTACATACGTAATGGAAAATTAAAAAAGTAAAAAGTCGCGGGGAACAATTAGTTTCCCGCGACATTGTTGGAAGAGATATAAATAAAATAATTTCCTTCATTACAGACGGTAAATTAGCCGATTATAAGGAAAACATATTTACAATGAACAATAACATTGTTATTTATAATAATTAAACCCCGTTATCTATGTAGCTAATGGTTGTAATTGATAGGTATGGGGTATTTATAATTAAATAAATCTCTGTTTTTTATTTTATTTACATAACAAAATAAATAATTACAATAATATATTATTGATATTGGCATTTCAATTGACAAATAAATGACTTGGATACGTTCCATATTAACGGAAGTAAGGCTTTTTCTCCTACTCGAAAATATCCATTTGAGGCAAAAAAATGACTTTTCAACTTCTACTGACGTCATTGGCAAAAATTTCATATTTAAAATCAATGTCAATATTATAATATTGTAATTATTTATTTTGTTACGTCAATAAAAAAAGACAGAGAGAGAGAGATTTATTTAATTATAACTCCTAAAGTTAGTAGCCACCAATATGCTACATATATAACGGGGTTTAGTAATAATCTGTCTGTATTACTACAAAATCTTTTTAATTTATGTAGATAAGGAAGTTACTGATTTTACCCTGATTTTCGAAATTCGAGTTTTCACCAGGTCTTCACGTTTCGAGGTCCTAGACCTTTTCTATTTTCACAATTATTTCAGTATGTATGCATGTATATGTGTGTGTAAGCATCTTGTAACTTTTGGACGGCTTGATTGGCCGAAACGTCGGTGATAGCATTCGATTCCACTCTGCTTAACTTAGACTTCCTGAAAATTTGAAACAATTCTATATATGTATATCTGTATAGGTATATCTCCACAAATGTCAGAATAAGGTATTATTAAATTTACAAAATATTTACAATATCTAAACTAATTTTATAAAGAGGAAAGATTTCATTTTTCGTTTGTGACGATTAAAATCAAAAACGACCGTAAGAATTTTTTCACCTTTAGAAATCTACATTATCCAGGAGTGACATAAGCTAATTCTTGTAAAGACAAAGATAAGTAATGATTTTTGAGTACGCGCATGACTCGCGAGTCTAGTATATTTTAAAACAGACAATTTTTGGCCGCATCAACTATTTTTTTTCGCATTTTGATAATTTAATGTCATATTTTTTTAAATTTTTGCGACAAAAAATTTTTATTTACCAAAACGAATCACCCTCATACACGCATTCATTTATGAACTTCCCAGGCACGTAAGTACTACTTATGAGGTATATGAGTAAAAAATAAATAATAATAATAATAATTTAGTACACTTGCACAAGGTTCAGAACGGAAGAGGCTGGTAATCTGTAACACAGGCCTCCTTGTACAAACACCAGTCTCTTAAGTAGACCACCTCATGATAGATCATGTCAGTATCCAAACAACTTCAGAAAATAGTTGCAGTGCGTTACTTGCCAATCAAGAGTCTCAGGAAATGCAAAAAAGTATTTTAAAACACTTGGTACAGAAAATTCATGTTTTAAAAATTTGCCTGGTAAGGGTGTACTCAACAACCTTAAAATATATGTAAAAAACTAAAATTTATTATTTTTTGTTCATTTTACTATTTCTTACTACTTAATAACAATTAAAAAAGAAGCATATTTTATTTAAAATGCTTTCCATTTGGTTTTGGACATTAATGGGTTAAGTATAAGGTTAACTATTGTATACATAGCTTTAAGTTTTTGTTATAGTCTGCATGAAAAACAAAGTACATATTTCGTGTTATTTTTGTATATAAAATTATTGCTACCCGTACGAAACCAGGGCGAATTACTTATGTTTTTATATTACACTAGCTACAACTTGTAGCCCGGTGCAATATAAATTTTTTTGGAGAATCCCGTGGGTGTAACTCATTTTTCCGGGATTAAAAGTAGCATTTATAGCGACCGCCCCGTTGGTTGAGTGGTTAAGGCGATTACACCTGCGAACGACCTTGAGTTAGTGACAGGCGCAGCGTAAATACTATTCCGCACGCCGATATCTCCAAAAGTCAAAGAGTATATACAGTAGGTGCAGATACGTTTTAACATTTTTGTTTACCTATATGAACTTTTATCATCATGAATCAAATGAATGTTAGCAAACTCAAAACCCATAACCGATAATCGGTCGTTTATCGATTCATTTTATAAAAACGATAAATATCGAAAGAGAAAACAGTAAATATCGAAAATCGACAAAAGAATTATTATATGACAATTTTACACAGTCATGACTGTTACGTATCCTATTATCTTATAATATACAATACATCTCGTGTAGCACTTTATTTTAATACATACAATTAACAATTTTAACAAAACCTTTAAAATGTGATTTTGTAAAAAGTGATCTCTTAAATAACCTTTAAAAATTTAAGTTTTTGTTTAGAAATCTCATAAGAAAAAGTAGAGATTTAATTTAATTGAAACCATCTGTATGCTTTCAATTAAATTAAAAGGAAAGTTTAAACAGGTTGATTAATTTAGACTATTTGTATGTATAATATATTTAATTTATATTTATTTCATTTCTTATGATAGCAAACAAGTAAACAGTTTTCTTGATAGAAACATATAAACATCGCCTATAGACACTAAAAATGTTAATGGTGCATTGCTATTCTTGTAGCAGGGTTAGAATGTTACATGTATATGCTTACCTTGCCCTCAAAACCGAATCACGACAGTTAAAAACACCGACGCTATTGCGGCAGGAATATGTAACGCGGTAGTTCCAAAACCGGGTTGATGTGTTGCAAAGAACCAAGGCCGACAAAAAAAACTATAGATTATAATAACTGCCTCGTAGCAAGGGGATAACCTAAAGTTTGGTTTAAGGTATTTTTCGAAAATTCAAAAATCTCAGTAGCAGCTTGGAGTCTGGCGGTTGGTGTGTTACCACTTCCATGCCTCGGATGAGCACATAAAGTAGTCGGTCCTGGTTATTGCTAAAACAACAACGACGACGATATATATTCACGCCAGTCCCTTTACTAGGTATGCAAAGAGAACCGCGTGCAATAGTGCGAGTGCTTTCAGCCCCTTAATACCCTCTTTTACCTCTTTAGGAGATAAAACTCAAAGTTTCCTTACATGCACGTTTAATTGAAGTAAAGAGCATAACTAATAAATTTGAAAAGATTTTGATGAAACAAATTTTATTTATTACACAAACTTAACCACATTTTTGATCCTTTTAAGGGATGAAATTTAAAAAACACTAAACTCGTATTCATTTAATTGTGTTAAAAAACATAAATACTAAGTTTTAAATAATTTCTACAACATTCTACAATAAACAATCTATTTTTTTAATACAAACAAAAACGCTTTTTTACGCTTTTAAGGAATAAATGTATGAAATCCCTAAATATATAATTTTTAAATTGTGTTGAAGAACATAAGTACCAAATTTCAAGTTATGTTGACCATAAGCGTTTAATTTTTCATATGAATTGTAACACCCATTTTTACTCCTTTAAGGGATGAAACTCCGAACTTCATTACGCGCATGTTTCTTTAATTTGGATTGAATTGAATAAGCAGGTACTACATTTTATGAGAGTTTAGATAATATAAACTTTTTATTTTAATACAAACTTATACACTTACCCTTTTAATGGATAAAATTAAAAAAAAATCTAAAATATGAATTTCTTTAATTGTATTAAAAAGCATAAATACTAAATTTTTAGTAATTTCTACGACAAACAATTCATTTTTCATACAAAAATTAACTCTCCTTTTACCCCTTTATGGGATGAAATTCAAAAATGCGTATTTATTTAATCGTATTAAAAAGCATTAATACCAAATTTTAAGTAATATACATTTTTTTAAAACAATCATTAACGCCCCTTTTACCTCTTTAAGGGATTAAATTACATCATAAGAACAACCTCTGTAAAAAATCAGCCTTCCCGCTCCAAACTTATTATCTACTATAAAAAACGTTCAAGCGTAAACGAAACGTCCAATTTTTAAACAGCACAACCTTATTACTGTGCCAAACGCACTATCTGTATTTATTACTCTTTGACTCTAATGTGGAGAGCGGTATACGCTGACGTGCGACACAGCCTCCTCATACAAACGCTATCGGGAGACTGACTTTCGGAGCGAGCGCTGTCCGCGAATGAAATAATAAGGTTTTTATTGATTTAATGGCACACTATAATGATTTTGTAAAATGTTGAACTTAAATTTTATAAAGCAGTAAATTGTCTGTAACAAAGTGAAAAAATCACCAAAATCGTTTCAGTAGTTTAGAAGTTATAAGAAAATTCTTGCGTAAAAATAAGAGAGATATTCGATTTTTTTTCGTCAAAAATAACAATGAAATTTGAAAAAACGAACTTAAAATTTAAAGTTAATTATATTTTACGTACAATGTATATTTTTTTTAAATGATTGGATTAACGGTTTAGGAGAAGTAGGCTTTCAAAGAGAAGTATATTTCGTAGTTTGGCGTATGTTATCGCCTTCGACCCTGATTACGCTCGAATCGACGGGGCTCGGGCTCGATCCCCGACTCGGACAAGCATTTGTGTGATGAGCATAAATGTTAATATTTCCGGATTTGCCTGTTTATTAAATATTTTCCAGTATTTATATGTGTATTTCTATGTATTAGTATCGTTGACTAACACCCATAACACAAGCAAATAATTTGCTTACTTTGAGGTTAGATAATTAAGTGTCATTTGTCCCGTGAATATTCATCTATTTATGCTACACCAAGTCATCATCTATCAGTGTGCGAATTTTCATTTAAATTTATTTAGTAGTTTTGGCATGATTTAGTAACAAATCTCCATTCATCTATCCATCCATCTATGTTTGGATGGATGGATAGATGAATGGATGTTCCATTCCAAAAATCCAAACTAAAGCATTATAATATAATAATAATAATATAGATAGACTTTTTAACCATCCATCGTGTGCTATTATCGCATGACCATGACCATAGGAAAAACGATTTTTTTTACCATAAGATAGCAAACAAGCAGATGGGTCTCCTGATGGAAAAAGTCAACCATCGCCTATAGATATCAAAGATGTTAATGACGCGTTGCTGTCTTGTGGCGAGGTTTAATTCCACATGCATAAGTTTACCGGCTACCTTACCCTCCAAACCGGAACACGACAGTGACAAGCACCGATGCTATTGCGGCAGGAATAGGTAAGGCGGTGGTACTAGGCCCGGGCGAGACAATGCAGAATTCTAGTTCTTTTTTCGTTTTCAGGTAACAACAAAATGTCCTATTCTAAATAAACGCCTAGTCCCAAGTTTAACACCTCAATTGATTATGTGGCTTACGGAAATTGAAAACTAACAACTTATGTCAACAACTGGGCCTGGGAAAATTTATCTTCCATTTCGAAAACATTACAGTGTTTACAAAACAACAATCCATAATAATGTTATAAAGACAAAATTCGAATGTATGTTCGGCTTTTATGGCCAAATTGCTTAGTCAAATTTGATGCAACTTGGCAAGGAGATAGTTGAAGATTTGGGGCCATAAGCTACTTTTGTTTTTAATACTCAATCCCTGCGAGAATAAAATAAGTTGGTATGAAATAATATATTGCCGCGTTGGTCTGGGCTCCTTGGAAAAATAGACAACTGCCGTTCTGCCAGGCAGGTCGTAAAAGGCGAACATTAGGCTATATGTGTCACTACCATCGTGACTACTAGGTGGTAGAGTTTTGTAGCGGTTCGAGCATTTTATAAACGCTAAAAGAAAAAATACTTAAAATAGAAATAAATGAAATTCAAAATAAAATCCTGAATCGCGATATCACAATTATTTATCTTGTATACACTATATACAAGTTTCAACGTTTCTCAAATAGACTTCGGTCCCCAGGCAGTACACCTTGCCTGGCTGGGAAGATCTACTTTTTCCTCTTCCTTGTCCTTGTGTGACGTCATCAACCTTCTCAGTTATGACGTCACCTGACAAAAAGTTGGTCTGCTGGTTCCATCACTATATCCCTTCAGCGGTACGGACCAGCGGCGCCACAGTTCCGCAACGTCTCGCCTGGGTATTTGGTACCACCGCCTTACCTATTTCTGCCACAATAGCGTCAATTTTATCATTGTCCTATTCCGTCAGGTAAAGTAGGTAGCTGATAAACTTACGCATGTGGCATTGTCATCCCGCCACACGGCCAGCGATACACTTTTAACATCTTTGGTGTCTATAGACGATGGTTATCCTTTCCATCAGGAGATCCATCTACTATTATACTTGCGGCAAAGCGCAGTCAGCTGGTAAGTTCTGACCCGTGATGATTCGGGCCCCTCGGAAGAATAAATTGCCTTACTGTTAGACATCTCGTGAAAGGCGAGAGAAAGATACTACGGGTGACTAACATCGTGACCACTAATTAGGTAGTAGAGTTCTGCAAAGTTTTTCCCGAACTTTGGTACCATCGCCTTACCTATTCCCGTTGCAAATTTCAATAGCATCGGTGTTTGTCGCTGTCATGTTCCGGTTTCGAGGATAATAAGTAAATAAATATCGCTGGACAAATTACACGAACTGATCTAACCCCAAAGTACCCCAAAGCAATTTATTTGATTGTGTTATGTGTGATAGTTATGGGTGTTAGTCGACCATACTAATACATAGAAATACATACATAAATACTGTAATATATTTAATAAACACCCAAACCCGGAAATACAAACATTTATGCTCATGAACCCAAGCCCCGTCGATTGCGCAGTCAGGGTCACTAACCACTCAACTGACGGGGCGGTCAAACATCAATTTCCAAATATATATACTGTAGTATGTATAATAAACACCCAAACCTAGACAAATCCCATGAATGGATCTAACCGCAAAGTAAACAAATTATTTGCTTGTGTTAGGAGTGTTAGTCGACGATAATAATACATAGAAATACATATATAAATACTGTAACATACATAATAAACACCCAAATCCTGAAATACAAACATCTATGTTATTCACACAAATATTTTTCTCAGTCGGGAATCGAACCCGAACTCCATCGAATCGTAGTTAGTTTCGATAACCAATCGACCCACGGGGCGGTCATAAACTCTGCGACTAATAAGCGAGTGGAGGAGTTTAAATTTGGCACAGTTAACGTTTACTTTGCGGGGGACTGCAGAAACCTAATATTTTAAATAGAACGCACTATAAATATATTAAATTTATAAAAACAAACACTACACACACTACATTCATGTGACATACATGATAATATACACACATGTTTACTATTTTCTTCGCTGCCAAATCTATTAACAAACTTAAAAGAGGTTTTATTGTTTAGTCTATGGTATTTCGCCCAGAGAGCGCAGTGGAAGCGTGCTGGGCCAATAACCTGTAATGAAACAACGCGTTGGTTGGCACATACTACTCTCTATGCATGAAAGATGGTGCTACACGTCTTATTTTGTTATAAATATATGATACCAAGCAACAACAGATCGCTAGTAATTAATTATTAATCCAAGTTTAGTGACAACGGTTTTACATTTGACGTTAAATTCAGCGGCAAATTGAGTCCTCTACTTTCCGAACACGTCAATTTCCAGATGTCAACAAAATTTCAACAAGTAATTTGGTTTCCACTGAAAGCAATCGGTTAGAATTCACTTCTATTTAAATTAAAGATAAATAGTACCAGGACGTAATACTTTTGATGAAAGATATACGGTATTTGATGAAAATTCTTTAAATATTTATTCCCATGTGGTCTAATGGTTAGCATATTCGGCTCAGATCATTAGGTCTCGAGTTAAATCTCCGGATTGGGCCAAAAATGTTGCGGTATTTCTAGAAACTCCAGAATATCAATATATAAATAAAGCTTAGTGGTAGGTGGTTAACTAGGTGGTAGAATTTTGCAAAGTCTCGCCGGGGTTTTGATATCATCACCTTAATTATTCCTGCCACAATAGCGTCAATGCTTGCCAATGTTGTGTTTCAGTTTGGAGGGTAAGGTAGCCGATAAACTTGTGCATATGACATTACCATCTCGCTACATAAATAGCAATGTATTTATTTTTATTTATTATTTATTAAAACTCTTTATTGCACAAAAATCATTTACATATAATCATGTACAAATGTATCATTTACATCTTTGGTGTCTATACGCGATGATTGTCTTTTTCCATCAGAAAAGCCATCTGCTTGTTTACTATTAGTAGTAGTTAATTAATAACTCCATTATTAATAATAATAATAATAATAACTTTTATTTCAGAAACACAGTATAACACATATTGGGTTTGGGTGTTTATTAAATAATACATTCTAGTATTTATATATGTATTTCTATGTATTAGTAACGTTGACTAACACCCATGACACAAGCAAATGATTTGCTTACTTTGGGGTTAGATCAGGAAGTGTGATTTGTCTCGTGAATATTTATTTATTATTTATTTATTTAAGCATCCAAGCATGTGTACTAACGTAAGTGTATGTAAGTTTGAGATGAAATTAAATAAAATGAAAAGTATTTATTTGCAATAATATGGATATTAGAATTAAAATCAAAAATAGCATATTCTACCATGATATGCCGTGCAAATATTAACACATATTGGAGACTCCTTTTAAATAGATATATTACCTTTGTCAGGAGTACTCTGCTCTTCTTCTACAATATATTGTGCTCTCTAAAATTAAAAACAAATGAATACAAATAATAATATGTGTTGTGTGTGTGAATTATTAATTAACTACTACTGCTAATCGCCTCTGTGGTCTAGTGGTCCGGTCTCGATGTTGACCACGTGAGGTTCCGGGTTCTATTCCCGGGTCGGGCAATTCAAATTGTATTTTTCAGTTTTCTGATAAAAACAACATTGCCCGAGATAGGTAAAAGTTCCCGGGTGGCGATAGGTTTGCCACCTATTAAAATGTGGGAATAAATATCTTCGTTTAATCGTGGGTGCACTGATTGTATCTCTGCCTACCTCTTCGGGGATACAGGCGTAAGCATACTTCTCTTCTAACAGTTATCTTGTTACTTTTGGGTAACATACATAAATTAATTAAGAACCCCGTCCTATTACTCGGTCGCTCTTGTATTAGGTAATGTAACAAAGATTTAAAGACCAACCTTATTGGTCCAGATTTTTTTGAAGGATAGAACAACTGCCGTTCTGTCAGGCAGGTCGTATAAGAAGACCGATTGGCTATAAGTGTCATTACCATCGTGACCAATTGGTGGTAGAGTTCCGCAACGACTCCCCGGGTATATGGTTACACTGCCTTATCTATTCCTGCCGCAATAGCATCAATGCTTAGCATTGTAATATTCCGGTTTGGAGAGTACTGGCCGGCAGTCTTATTCACGTGGCATTGCCATCCCGCCACAGCGGATAGCAGCGCACTATTAACATCTTTGGTGTCTACGAGCGATAGTTTCTCTTTCCATCAGGAGAGCCATCTGCTTGTTTACTATCTTATGATATAAAAAATACAGATCCAAAATCCTTACACATTCGTATAGACGAGTAAAAAACATTCTTTTGTAAAGCTGAAAAGGAGCTAATGAATAAATTACTATTGACTCATCCACATCGAGCCTTGTCTTTCGAAATTCAAACTTATCATTTGATGTTAAAGTAGATAATCGCCTAGGTCTAGAATTTAACTACCACGTATAAAGATTATTGTCCTATTAATAACTACTAACCTACTATGAAGAAGGTTATAGGTCATTGTTCGATAGTCCGATGTGTTTAGATGAACTTGATGTATTCGCAATTACACAGCAACTAGTAATTTACCGCGACTTTCTATGGACGAAACCCATACTCACATACTATCTGAAATTACTGAAATAACTACTGAATCAATTTGAATGAAATTTATTACGTAGATAGTTTGAGACCCGAAAATGACAAAATAGTTTTTATCCCGGTAATCCCACGTGAAAGGGAACTATTTGGGTAAAATCCCAGGACTGTATTTAAAACCATGGTAATTTTAAATAAATTTTTCTATGCAGACGAAGTCGCGACTCTATTAAGGTATTTGGTGTTTATAGGCGATGGTTATCCCTGTCCATTAGGAGAAACATCTGCTTGCTTGTTGTCCTATGAATTAAGGTGCTCACACACAGCGCTTATAAAACGTCAAAGAATGTTGCGTAGCATTTGTTATCAAATATTCTATGGCAAATGTAACAAATGTTATAAATCGTTAATCCATACTAATATTGTAAAATTGTAGAGTTTGTTTGTTTGTTTGGTTGTACGCGCTAATCTCAAAAACTGCTGAACCAGTTTGAATAATTATTTTTGAGTTGGATAGCATGTTTATCGAGGAAAGTTATAGGGTAACCAGTAGGAGCGGAGTAAACAAAGTCCGCGCGGATGAAGTCGCGGGCAACAGCTAGTATAATATATAACCTCAAGTAACAAGAACCCCTTTTCTTTGGTTCCTTTAGAAGGAGGACCCAAACTGATGATTACAGAATTTTATCCGATATTAAACAACAAGTTGCTCAACATACTGGCGATCGCCCTCTGGTCGAAATTCGACCATAGACTAAACAATAGAAACAACAAGTTTGACAAGAGACTTTAGCCGAAAAAAAAATAGTCAACATGTGTGTATATTATCGTATATGCCACATGAATGTAGTGTTTTTTTATATCATAAGATAGCAAACAAGCAGATGGGTCTCCCGATGGAAAAAGTCAACCATCGCCTATAGACACCAAAGATGTTAATGATGCGTTGCTATCTTATGGCGAGGTCCAATGCCACATGCATAAGTTTTCCGGCTACATTACCCTCCAAACCGGAACACGACAGTGATTGGCACTGACGCTATTGCGGCAGGAATAGGTAAGGCGGTGGTACCAGACCCAGAACTCTACCACCTAGTCACGATGGTAGTGAAGCGGATAGCCACTCGGTCGCCTTTTACGACCTGCCTGGCAGAACTGCAGTTGACCTATTCTTGCAAGAAGCCCGGAACTAACACGGGAAAGAAAAAATGTAATGTTTATTTTTATTAATTTAATGTACTTTAATACATATTATTTAAAATTTAAATATTAGGTTTCTGCTATCATCCTCCACGATATAAAAAATTTAACTGTACCTTCTGCGTTTGCGTGATTGTCGCAAAAAAGGGTACAAATTTTCTGCATTATGTATTGTTGGTCCGGGCTCCTTGAAGAACAGACCAACTGCCGTTCTGCCAGGCAGGTCATAAAAGGCGATCGATTGTCTATACGTGTCACTACCGTTGTACTTACTAGTTTGTAGAGTACTGCAACGTCTCGCCCGTGTCTGGTACCACCGCCTTACCTATTCCTGCCGCAATAGCGCCAGTGCTTGTCATTGTCGTGTTTCAGTTTGGAAATCAGAAATCAAAAATACTTTATTCAGTAAACTTTTTACAAATTATTTTGACACGTCAACTTTTTTTTTTAAACTACTACCGAATCGGAAACGCGGCCTCACACTGAGAAGATCCGATGGACCCTGGAGGGTGTGGTAGCCGGTAGACTTATACATGTGGCATTGCTCTTGTCACAAGAATAGCGACGCACCAATAAAATCTTTGGTGTCTATAGGCGATGGTTTCTCGTTCCATCAAGAGAGCCATCTGCTAGTTTGCTATCTTATATCATAGAAAAAAAGATAGCATTCTTAACATGTAGCAAAACGTTACACTGTTATTTAATGTTATCGTGCTCCATAATATTATAAAACGTTATATAACTGCTGTTCAAAAGTTATGAGATGTTTACATACACACACATACACATACACACATACATGCATAATGCATACGTAGCGGGAAGTTAAAATATCGTCGAAACAATAAAAAATTCCCACATTTTTAATGGTTTTCATCTCAGAATCATGGTCCCAGTACACCATGCTATGCTTTTGATTTTCGGTAGACCGTCCCATACACGCTGTATATTATACTCTATTATACGCTGCAGCGCTGCTTAATTTTGACTTTGGTTGGACGATTTGTTATTATTTCAACGCTGCAGCGAGATTTAACGAAATTGTACATGTATTGTCATGCCCGGGTTCCCTTGCGGAGTAGGCAAAGTAAACCGAACGGTTATAGACATTCCAGTTCGCCGCGATTCACCGGTTTGTCGTTTCATCGCTGCATTTACTGAGATATTAACGAACATCGACTATTTTTAGCTTTAACCGGGACCGACAGATTTACGTGCTCATCCAGTCCCGTACCTCAGGTACGGGACTGATAATACACCAATCCGCCAGACTCCAAGCTGGTATTGAGATTTTAGATTTTCAAAAAACCTTTGAAAAAACCTTAATAACTCTTCTGCCTTATAAACCCGGGGATCAAACTCGGGATCTGAGCCAAATAGGCTATCCCTAGACCACGAGGCAGACACTTTTTTTAATTTTAATATAAATATATAAATAAATAAATATTTACCGGACGTATAACTGCCCTGTGGGAGCACAGGCAGAATAAGTAAATACCACACATCTATGTAGGGTTACTTTTAGAGGTCCTGCCAAATTTTCAAAATCTTTAATACTGTTACGTGCTTCGGGTTCATAATTTATTTAAAACCGCTTATATTAAAACCACTTATATTAAAACCGTGTGTTTACAACACTAAGGTACAATACACTACGATAAAATACGTAAATACACTGATAAGCTATACACTATACACACTAGTCACACTCGCTGTACTAACACTGAACTTAACCGACTACGCTGAACGAAAATACTTCTCTTATTCACTGTACTACACACTGGTCACTTTGCTTCACTGTGGTCGCTCGTACTGTTGCTTCCGATCGCTGTATAAAAATTGCTCTCTATTTGTCAACACATTTCACACTCTATTTATACCCAGGGTAAAGTTCTACCTGGTTCCCGAAACTCCAAATTTATCACGTAAACAATAAACAATTCTAGTGTAAACAAGTCCAAGTAAGTATACGCCATGTTCACCCTTATGTCCTATGACAGAAAATTCATTATGACGTAGCTGCTCAGTGACGGGGGCTATTGTTTATCAACAGAGGCAGCCTATCTCTTTTCTTTTATTTCTAGATTTTTCCAGCGTTTTAGTTCTTTATTTTTCTACTTATGTTCGACTTATGTAAAAAAATGTTTAAAAAATTCAAAATTTTATTTTTATCTGGCACAAAAAACATAATGTAACATAACGTAACGTATCGTAACAAAAAACTTAACGATATAATTTCAATTACGCAAAATTCGAACTAAAATGTTTTAGTTTCTTCAACCAAATTAAAAGTAATCGAAAAATAAAATCACTTAGAGCGACGGATTTACATAATAGTTATTATCATAATTATAGTTAAATGTAAAATGACACACTGCCAGCTTTACAAAGTTCATTCACAAGACTCGGTGCATGCAATTCATGAATTTAGTGAGATATTTTTAAACGAATATTTTTGTATTATCTTGTAATAATTTTACAATAATAATTAAAACGCACTTTCAGTTTAATATTTAGTTCCTAATTTAAAAATTTGTCCTGACCTTTAAAAATAATCCTGTAATTATATTAGTAATTTTGTAACTCTTCAGTTTCGCTTAAATTTAGCGAGTATTTTAGACTGGGTCACACCACATCATATTAGCGATAGCGTTCGATGTCGTAGCGGCCTCGAAACGGAGGTGACTACGACATTTACAGAGCCGCTTTTTTCTAAGACATAAGTCACATTTTGGGTTGCTATAGGTAAAGTTTAGAAATAACATGTAAGATTAATTATATTTTAATCTCAAAAAGTTATCTATTAATACACAAAAATAATAATACAAAATAAAATATCGTATTAAGCAATTTATTAAACAAATGCCTGTGACAATCGAATATTTCTTACACAATTTACAGTATATTTATCACTACATAGTATAAAACAAAGTCGCTTTCTCTGTCTGTCTCTATGTTCCTATGTATGCTTAAATCTTTAAAACTACGGAACGGATTTTGATGCGGTTTTCTCAATAGATAGATTGATTTTTAAGGAAGGTTTTAGTGTATAAACCTTTCCGATATTCCACGGGAACGGGAATATAATATACTAGTGACCTGCCCGCGGTTTCACCCGCGTAGCTTTTGTTCCAGTGGGAATATCCGAAAAGTTTATACATTAAAACCTTTCTTAAGAATTAATCTATTTAGTAAAAAAAACACATCAAAATCCGTAGCGTAATTTTAAAGATATAAGTATACATAGGACATAGGGACAGACAGAGAAAACGACTTTCTTTTATACTATGTAGTGATATTCGAAACTATTTTAATTATATTGATAATAGATTACTTTTAGTTACGATAACATATAAAATATTGTTATAATAAACATAATAAACACCGTAACCCATAAATAGAAATATTTATGATTATAACGCAGACGCTTTTGCCTGTCGGGAATCGAAACTGAGCCCTATCTATGGCGCAGTCAGTACGCACTCTATTTAGATTGAAAACAAAAGTATCTGAAGTGAATCATACACTGTAAGGAATGGCTAATTTCATATCATCATGTCATTTTCACTGAATACTCCGTTTTTCGTTATAAACTCTCAACTCAAGCTTTGTTGTGAAATACCGCAAATGTTCAAAATATTATGGAGCTCAGCTTTAAGGTTTATACATATGTGTTACCTACTCACGCGACGAGAAAGTTATTAAATTTAATAATAAAGGTAATTATATTAGTAAATAAATGATATGTATTATACTATATTATATACGGAATCGCTACTTAATTTTGATTTTAGTGGGATGATATAATATATATATATATATATATATATATATATATATATATATATATATATATATATATATATATATATATATATATATATATATATATATATATATATATATATATATATATATATATATATATCTTTTCAGCGCTACAGCGAGTGTTAACGAAATAAAACACGACTTTTACTGAGCGTAACTTCTCTAGTACGTAGTACATTAAACTATATTGTATACTTTCCATCGTCGGCACGTGGTGAAATTCCTTTAACGTTACACAAATGACTAATCACTTATACTTTAATTTCACTTCACAACATTATTTTTAGTGTATCACTCATCCGGTTTCACTTTTTAAGCATCTTCATGATGTGATATACTTAATTGATTAGTTATGAAACTCTTAAAACTCTTAAATTAGTACCTTAAACTCTCTGAACAAATCACAGGAATTAATCTAGATCTCAAATAAGCAAATTATCGGCTTATGATATTATGGATGATTTTTTGATGTTAGTCAAAGGTTAAGTTAGGGGGGAAAATCTGATAGAAAACTAATGGGATTCACAAATAATTTGAATTTGCAGCTGACTCCGGGACTTTGCTGTAATCCATACTAATATTATAAATGCGAAAGTAACTCTGTCTGTCTGTCTGTCTGTCTGTCTGTCTGTCTGTCTGTCTGTCTGTCTGTCTGTCTGTCTGTCTGTTACGCTTTCACGGCTAAACCGCTGAACCGATTTGGATAAAATTTGGTGCAAATGTAGTTTGAGACCCAAGAAAGGACATAGGGTAGTTCTTATCCCGGAAATCCCACGGGAACGGAAACTATGCGGGTTTTTATTTTAGAATTTTTTTACACGCGAACGAAGTCGCGGGCACAGCTAGTGAGTTATAAAGTCACGAATATAATAACTAATAAAATATCAGAATTTTATGAAAAGGTAAGGAAATGAGGAAAAAATCATAAATGTAATGAGTAATAAAAAGTCATGAAGTGCTGACGATGAAAGATAAAAAAATTCGTAGCTAACTCCTTAGTATCCAGTAAAGTTTATAAGCCATGTTATTTTTTATAACTTCCTCCATTCCTCCTCCGTTTTAATATCAACACTTGCAAAATACGATAACGTATGTATGTTTACGAGCTGTAATATTCTAACATCACGCTAAGCTTCTAACTTTGCTAGTAAAAAATATGATAGATGCGGTTTATATTGCTCTAAGTCATGACGCTATAGGAGCTAGGAAATAATAATGATATGCAATATTACGCTCATTTTGTGGAACATTGGCGTATTTACAGATTTACGTATTTTACAGGATATGTTTTTAAAATGAGTTTATGGTCTTATTATGACAATTCATGCTTATTTTTTTTTTATTTAAACAATAGCAATAATATTTTAGTATTATTAAAACTTAACTTTTTTGTCATAATCAATCAATCAAGCAAGCAAGCAATCTTTGTCATATTTACGTCGATTTAAAAATAAAATACATTTCCGCCGATGTTCCACCAAATGAGCGATAAATTATTATTTTTTATACTTATCGTAAAATAATAAACAAGCTTATGGCTCCCTTGATGGAATGAGAAAATCATTACTTATAGACAACAAAGATGTTAATGGTGCTTTGCCATTCGTGTAGTGGGTTGGAATACCATATGCATAAGTTTAATGGCTACTTTATCCTCGAAACCGGAACATTTCAGTGACATGCACCGATGCTATTGCAGCAGAAAAATGTAAAACGATGATACCAAACCCGGTCGAGACGTTGTAGAGCTCTATCATTTAGTAGTCACGATGGTAATGATTCGCATTGTTCGCTTCTTACAAACCGCCTGGCACAACCGCAGAGTGTCTATTCTTCAAAGGCAAACACGGAGAAAAAGGTTTTTTTTTATATATCATAGGATAGTTGTACCCGTCGGGGAACACAGACTCAGGAAGCATATTCCAGTCCATTGCGGTTCCGATCCAGAATGTCGAGTCGAACCGCTTTGTCCGGGTACGTGGAACGTCCACCATATGGCAATGCCTAGTATCTGTGTTCCTCGACGATCGATAGAAAAACGGGAATGTGGAATTAAGTCGTGCAATTCCTCAGCGTACTCTCCAAAGTGAATCCGATAAAAGACCGATAGACTAGCCACTCTGCGGCGATGAGCAAAGCTCTGGAGTTTTTTGCCTACCAGATCATCGTCATTTATGAGCCCCTTGGCACGCCTCTCTATCGCCTCAAGCGTCTCCAGCTGGTACTTGGCGGATCCATCAGAGATGAGAGCAGTTTTCCATGCATGAACGGACTTGTGCTTGATAAAGGTTGAACAACTGTCCCGGGCTGAAATACTGTCTCACTTTCGTCAGAATACCAAGCTTTCTTGAGGCAACTTGGGCTTTAGATTCGATGTATGAACCAAAGTTAGAAGGCCACGCCATGTTCTATCTGATCTTAGTAATCCCATCACAACCTACACTTTGTAAATTACACGCACACGCCAGCTGCCACGTCGGCGATTCGGCCCACAGTTTCGGCTCGCCTACTCTCGACACTCTGGTCAAGAGTCAAAATCCTGATGCCACTTACAGTCCTACTAATCGTCAAGATACTACCTAAAGCCGGGGTTCGGTCTCACGGGATACACCCTTAGGTCGGGTTTTCAGCCCACTTAATTTAAACTTTGGCTAAGTAATCTGCTCGCCCAAAACCCCTGGTTTCGCAGTAATGGTCATTTCGACCAACTTTTCCCCGTGTTGGTCCCGGGCTCCTTTTAAGAATAGACCAACTGCCGTTCTGCCAGGCAGGTCGTAAAAGGCAACCGAGTGGCTATGTGCGTCACTATCATCGTGACTACTAGGTGGTAGAGTTCTGCATCGGCTCGACCGGGTCAGGTACCACCGATTTACCTATTCGTGCCGCAATAGCGTCAGTGCTAGTCGCTGTCGTGGTCCGGTTTGGAGGGTAAGGTAGCCGGTAAACTTATGCATGTGGCATTAGACCTCGCCACAAGATAGCAACGCACCATTAACATCTTTGGTGTTTATAGGCGATGGTTGACTCTTTCCATCAGAAGACCCATCTGCTTGTTTGCTATCTTATGATGTAAAAAAAAATATGTTCAAGTTCATTTCGAAAAAAAAGTTAAATAAATAAATAAGCAGCACTGTAACGTAAAATATATATTCATGACCAAAAGATTGTAACTGTTGAGAATTTCATGCCGCTTCGGCATGACCAAAAGATCAAAAGATTGTAACTGCTGAGAATTTCATGCCGCTTCGGCATAAAATTCTCAGCAGTTACAATCTTTTGGTCATGAATATATATTTTACGTTACAGTGCTGCTTATTTATTTATTTAACTTTTTTTCAAAATGAACTTAAACATCTTTTTTTTTCATACCTTTGACGTTACCTTTGACGAAGGTATGACATAGGTCCATGTACTGCACCTTAGTGGAACACAATTGGCGTGGTGCATGCCTTGTCTTTTGCCTACCAGTATGTGCATTTATTATTTGTGTATATAAAATTTATTAGCTTTTGTAAAAAAAAGTATTATCACGTCGGTTCCTTTGCGGGGTAGGAAGAGTAATGCGAACGCAAATAAACGCCATTTCGACACATTTTACTAATTTCACGCTTATAACGATGGTTGATGATAATATTCATTACTACAATTAATTAATTTTTAATCATCTTCTTTTATAAGATAGCAAACAAGCAGATGGTTCTCCTGCCGGAAAGAGAAGCCATCGCCTGTAGACACCAAAGATGTTAATAATGCGTTGCTATCCGTGTGGCGGGATAGTAATACCACAAGCATAAGTCTTCCGGCTACATTACCCTCCAAACCGGAACACGATAATGATAAGCAATAACGCTATTTCAGCAGAAATATATAAGGCGGTGATACCAAATGCCCGGAAAAAACGTTGAGAAACTCTACCACGATGGTGATGATACGTTTAGCAATCGGTCACCTCTAATGACCTGCCTGGCAGAACGGCAGTTGGTCTATTCTTCAATGGAGCCTGGATATACAAGGGAAAAACCGCATATTTTTTGTGATACCCAAGAAAATCCTAAATATGCTACTTCGAAAAAGGTAGGGGGGGTTTAACACACCACCATCTGACTACTCCTGGGATTTTGTCTTAGTATCAATCTAGATCCTTTTTAAAGAAGAGACCATCAGTCATACTACCAGGCAGTTTGAAAGGCAAACGATTGGCTGGTCATGTCACTACTACCGTGTCTACTAGGTGGTAGAATTCCACAATGTCATGTCCGTGTTTAGTAGTTAATAGTAGTAGTAGGTTTTTAGTTATATTCAGGTTTAGAAGGTAAGATAAGATTGTCGATAAACTTATATATGAATAGAATTTATATTTTATTCAAAATTACAAAATACATTTTTGAACGTCAAAACGCCTTTAGCTATTTATGATAATTATGAAAAAAATGTATAATTTAAATTATATTGTAAAAAAATACCTAAGCGTATTTCCAATAATTTTTTCAAATAATAATATATCTTTGACATCTGTGAAATCTGCAGGCTATAGTTATCTCTTTCTATCAGTAGAGCCACCTCTTTGCTATTATATTATGATAATATGAAAAAAAAAGGTTACTAAGCGTTACAGGAAATAATTTCCTTAAAATACGTCTTTTCGTTGCCAGCTCTTAGGCTACTTTGTGTGTTTTCAACAAAACATACATAATAACCCCGTAACCTAGTTTCATGTACAAGAATAGATGCTTCCAAATATATCATTACCATATTTTAAACAGTCAAATCCCAAATCGATAGTCACGTAGATTTTAGGCGAGTTTTTACGTTATTCGTGGAAGCTTTTAGATTATAATTGATGTAAACTTATCTATCGATGTGATTTTTCGAAACTTCATTAACTGAAGTATGCGGATACTAGACAAATAGTTATCGATAAAAAAAAGAAAAAAAAAATTCAGCACACGTTCCCAAAAATACAGGCATTTTAATGTTTTATTTTTACTTCATTTTTTGTTTTTATTGTATCTTTGTGTTTTTATAGCGATTTTTTTAATAGTCTCGTCTGATAGCTAGAAAAAACAGGAAAATCTAACAAAAAGTTTAAATATCAGAAAATTGAGATGTTTTTTAAACTTTTTTTAATTGATTGCTCTGTAAATAAAAAAGGATTAAAATGCCTGTGTTTTTAGAAACGTGTTTTTTTTTTATCGATAACTATTTGTTTGGATACAAACACATTTCAGTTGATCAAGGTTCTAAAAATCACATTGTATAAAACTATTTCTGTTGTAACAGACTTAATCTATCCCTTAAGAGGTTTAGTGTAATAAAAGAAAATAATAAGAACCTATACTTTTTTTTGTTAAAAATATGTCAGTGTTAGGTTTAATAAATAATATCAATGGAATTAAAGATGAAAATGAATAAAAAAATTAATTCTCAATAATATATAAGACCTAACATATAAACATATAAAACCTTAAAAAAGGGGAATGAATATGGGAAGGAAAAGTATTCGCTAAGGAAGAAAAATAATGACAGGATTTGAAAAAATTTGAAATGGAAGAAAAAACGAAGTTGATAAATAGGAGAAAAGACGGATTTTTGGGGATTTTTCGTTCCAGAAGGCATAAAATGAATGTTGAAATTTTCATTTAAGAGATTAAGAAGAAGAAAGTTCTAGTGAAAGTTTGAAAGTTCTTGATTTGACGAAGATATTCTTCGTTTGATACACTGTCTTATCAACCAGCTCGTTAATCGGGTATTTTTTAAATTTTCTGGTGGAAAGAAAAGTGATCGTCTGTAGACATCAAATATGTTAATGGTGCGTTGTTATCCCTGTGGTGAGATAATAAGACATAGCTTTATTGGCTACCTTACCCTCTAAGTCCGAACAGTGACGAATATGGTTAGCGGACTTGGCTACGCAATCTATGGAACCCGGGTTTATTTTCTTGTATATATTTTTTTATATATGATAAGAGAAACCATGTCCTATAGATACCAAAAATGTTAATAGTGGGATGACAATGCCAAATGCATAAGTCTACCGGCTACGTTAACCTTCAGACCAGAACACGACAGTGGCACGCATTGACGCTATTGTGACAGGAATAGGTAAGGCAGTAGTACGATATAGCCGGCCGAGACATTGCGGCACTCTACTATCTAGTAATAACAGTGGCAAAGACACATACAGCCAATTGATCGCCTCTTACGACCTGCCTGGTAGAACGGCAGTTGGTCTATTTTTTAAAGGAGCCCAGGGAAACAAGTGTTTGAGTGATGCGCATAAATGTTTGAATTTCTGGATTTGGGTGTTTACTAAATGTATTTCAGTATTTACCCATATGTTTCTGTATAAATCATTAATACCTGGTTGACCGAGCTTTGCTCGGTTTTTCACATATTTTTGAAACCGATCTTTTCTTGAATCTTGAAACTTGATAAATCGATTTCTATACAATATATAAAAAAAAATCTGTACCTGGTTGACCGAGCTTTGCTCGGGTTTTCACATACCCATATCATGGGAACCGAGCTTTTCTTGGACCTGGAACCTTGATAAATCGATTCCTTGACCCGGAAAACCCTAATTTGTGACTTTCATGAAAATCGTTGGAGCCGATATATATATATATATATATATATATATATATATATATATATATATATATATATATATATATATATATATATATATATATATATATATATATATATATATATATATATATATATATATATATATATATATATATATATATATATATATATATATATAATTGGAATCTCGGAATCGGCTCCAACGAGCCAACCAGGCTCGGTCAACCAGGTACAGATTTTTTTTTAATATATTTTATAGGAGTCGATTTTTCAAGTTTCAAGATCCAAGAAAAGATCGGTTTCAAAAATATGTGAAAAACCGAGCAAAGCTCGGTCAACCAGGTATTAATGATTTATATATATATATATATATATATATATATATATATATATATATATATATATATATATATATATATATATATATATATATATATATATATATATATATATATGACGGCGTCCGCGTCGTCAAATGCAAGAATATTGTAAAGTGTAAACAACAAATGCACGGCCTGGGCCGGCAAGCGCATCGTTCGATATCCCTACTACTCAACTTGTTTTGCTACCTGTATAAAAGGCTCGAAGCGCCCGCCGATAAGGCAGTCTAGGCTCTGGCGTGGCTCGGTACACTTGTTGTATCTTGCTAGTAGCTTATCCTTGACTCTCGGATAATTAATTTGTGCAAACAAGTTAATTATTATTGTCAACTATAAATTAGTCGCAGTACAATTTATAATTGACTATCTATTGCTTAAATTATGACTTATTTGTAATAAGGAATAATTAAGTTACTTGGAATTGTTAAACGAGAACTAGTCATTAGTGATGGAAAGCTTTAATAGTGATTTTATGTTATTTTTTTGATACAAGTTGAACAAAATATAAAGAGTTGTTATATTACCACATCCGCATTTTATTTATCATATCTGACCCACTTCCTACATCAGAAGTGGGATCGGATTCACTCCCACTTCAGCATCAAACTATTTCGGTTAATTAAGTAGAACAGTAAAATGTCTCTTTTCGCTCGTGGCGTGGAAACTATTCTTTGAAAAATAGTAAAAAATATTAATTCACGTTCTGTAACTCCCATTAAATTGATACACTTTGATTCTGATGAAGCAGATGATATGACTAACTGGTATCCTCCTCCTTGCTTCGTATTCTTCATTACTGAGGGTCGTAACCTCCTCATTAGATCGTTCTTGATAGCATAATATTACGCCATTGGACTCTATCTTCAGCGGCGTGCAGAGAATCATAAAAGTTTTTAGACATGAGATTGGTGCAAGCCTGGTCTGACCATCGCATAGGCGTACGACCACGCGGTCTTTTGTCTTCTACTTTTCCGGTCACTACTAGCTTTTCGAGATTGTCTCCTTGCTTTCTAGAGATGTGGCCGAAGTATTATAGAATTGTTTGAAGGCACGTAGCAGACAGTCTGGTCTTTACTCCAAGTTGTTTTAGTATGAAGGCGTTGGTCCTGTGTGCTGTCCAAGGGATACGTAACATTTTCCTCCAGCACCACATTTCAAACGCATCAATGCGACGTCTGTCTGCAGCTCTTAATGTCTATGACTCTGCGCCGTACGTAAATATGGAGAACACCAGCGTACAAACCAGCCTCTGCTTTGTTTTTAATGAGATGCTTCTGTCGTTCCAAAGACCCTTCATCTGACTCGTAGGATTTTTGTTGTGTAACTTACTAGCTGGTGTACCTCAAGTAAAAAAAATATAGAAAAGAAAAAATTAGACGGGGTTGATCTGATCATTGTAGCTACTCACTCACTTAAGAGTCATGCCGTCACCTACTTCACAAGCTGCTGTCTTGGCAAGCTATATTATGACTTGAAGATCTCTTCCTTTTAGACTTAGATATGAACCGATTTAAGAACACCACTGTATTTCGAGGAAGTTACAATTTTTTTTGATAGAATCGAACATCGTAACAACTATTGCCGTGATAAACAGAAACTTATCTCTAATAATTTTTGCTTGCAGCGAAAGCAGGTCATCTACCACTATCTCTGGTGACGTGTCCAGTGGCCGACCACCAGTGGTCTGCTATGTATGTTGTGACCCCGGCCCAGCCACAAAGCTTCAATTTTTCCGATGAGCTACAAGAAGAAAGAAGTTGCCACTTCGAGTTCCGAAAAACAGAAAACCAGTCAACATCTGTTCCAGAGCGTTACATGGTGTATTACACTAAGTAGAATTTAATTATCTTTTATATTTGAGTCTGGTTTAGAATGTAGCCATATCAAACAAATCTGTTGTGATTCCTTTGTAAGAGAACGGTTTTATGAACAAGAATCTATAAATAGTCGCTTGTTTTGATGTAGTTTCCACTGAACAAATCAAATGCTTAACCACAAGGCAAAATTTAAATTTGGAGGTAGTTTCACGTTTGACCTGATAAGTCTTAATGTTTCGTTAGGCCGCAAAATTTGGACCAATGTAGAATAGGAAGTAAGCGAAAACAGATTAATGCTTAGCAATACTTAAACACAATCTTGATAGCAAGATAGCAACGCACCATTAACATCTTTGGTGTCTATAGGCGATGGTTGACTCTTTCCATCAGGAGACCCATCTGCTTGTTTGCTATATTATGATATATAAAAAAAAACAATCCTGCTCAATTTCAAAATCTGCTAGCGAGAGTATGGTAAACACTGACCTTGTAGATAAAGATAGAGAGCGCTTGGTAGATATTTTTAAAAACAATTGACAACCAATTGAATTAAATCCGTCGGGCTTAAATTCGTCGAGCTGAAATCGAATTAGTTGACCCTTTGATGATCGTTAATAAGCAATCTTAAAGTTTATTACCAACTGAACTCAAATTAATATTAAATAAAAAAACAATACAGATTTACATCTTCTTGCGACAGGCACATAAAGAGCTAACGTCAGTCCGAACGTGTTTAATTAATTAATTTATTTTTTTATAGAAAAAAGGGGCAAACAAGCAGGAGGCTCACTTGATCGTAAGTGATTACCGCCGCCCATGGACAGCCACATCACCGGAGGTCTTGCAGCTGCGTTGCCGGCTTTTTGGGAGGGAGTATGCTCTTTTCTTGGAGGTGCCTGAGTCGTGTCCGTTCGGAAGCGCCCCCGCCGGTAATTGATTCCACGGAGGAGTGGTGCGTGGTAAGAAGTGCCTAGAGAATCGCACAGTTGTGGATTTCCGGACATGGAGGTGATGAGGATGGAACTTTGAGTTTTGCCGCGATGTCCGATGATGAAATTCGACAGCAGGGATCAGTCCAAACAGTTCGTCGGAGCGCTCTCCATGATAAATGCGGTGGGGGATGCTAAGCGAACTTACATCTCTGCGTGGAGCCGGGGAGTCAAACCGATTGGAGATTGCTTGATCGTCAACGATTCGAACCGCTCTACGCTGAGTGCGATCAAGTGGAGGAGGCTGATACTGCGGAGCTCCCGCCCAGAGATGAGAGCAGTGCTCCATGTGCGGGCGAATTTGCGCTTTGTAGGGTTGCAAGCGATGAGAAGGCAGGAAGTGCTGTCTCGCTCTACTGAGCGCACCGAGCTTTTTTGAGGCTAGTTTGGCCTTTTCTTCCAAGTGATCGCGGATTTGAACGTTTTTCGATATGTCAAAGCCAAAAATTCCAATATTGCCTGGGGTTGTCAGGAGAGTGTTCTCAAAGCGAGGTGATGCGAATATTGTAGGGTTGAATAATGATAGCGGAGTATAATTCTCTGACAAATCATGGCAAAAGCGGTTAGGTAATATTTAACACGCGCTCAGAAGAATTAGGTTTGACATTCGGCAACTAACAAAAACTCGCAAAAGTATCTACAAGCTTTGAAGATCCAGTGTATCCAATAGAATCAAAAAATCAGCCCAATCGGACATTTTATGGTTGAGTAGAGGTAATGAAAGATTAAACCTTTTAGTGTAGGTGACTTTGTCTTTGTTAGGAATGTAGAACGACACTAAACGAAACTTGACTCAAAATATAAGGGCTCCTTAAAAGTTACTGCAATTTTAGAAAACAAGTGCGCCCACGATAGCCTCTGCAAAGTTTCCCATATTCCTGTAGGGTTTCTTCCTTTACCTATATGAAAATTACAACAAGGATGACGTGACGGCGTATACTCATGATAATGATCTTGTTCATAAAACTGGTCCAAACAATATTGATAGAAATGCAGTGTATATTGTAAATAGTTATAACAGTCAGAGTTTAATATCTTCGAACTACCTGTGAAGGAGATTATCTTATCTTGTAATAACTAATGCCACTGTTCATGAGGTTGCATCATCAGCAAAAAAATACGATATAAAGTAAACGAAAAAAATTTTATTAAAACGATGATAAAAAAAATATCACTAAAAATGTAAGTAAAAAAAAAAAGCAAAAAAAAGTAATAATAAAGGAAATGGGAGTCTTATAAAACTATGAAAAGAAATTAATGTAAAAAAAAAAGTAAAAGAAGTAATTTAAATAAAAAATTTAGGATTGACAAAAGATGCAGGATTGACAAAAGATGTAGGATTGACAAAAAAAATGTAGAATTGACAAAAAAAATGTAGGATTGACAAAAAATGTAGGATTGACAAAAAAAGTAGGAAGATTAGAGTCATTGAAGGGAGTGTCCGGTCCAATGACTCGGCTAAAGGGGTTCTTTCCGGTCTAGCCTTTTGGCTACAGGGATTGCAACCCGGTCTAGCATTAGCTATAGGGATTTCCGGTCTAGCACTGTCAGCTAAAGGGATTTCCGGTCTAGCACTGTCAGCTAAAGGGATTTCCGGTCTAGCACTGTCAGCTAAAGGGATTTCCGGTCTAGCACTGTCAGCTAAAGGGATTTCCGGTCTAGCACACTCCAGTCTCCGGTTTTAAACTGATGAGAGGGAGCTGAGTACACTCTAGTCTCCGGTTTTAAACTGATGAGAGGGAGCTTAGTACACTCCAGTCTCCGGTTTTCAACTGATGAGAGGGAGCTTAATACACTCCAGTCTCCGGTTTTTAACTGATGAGAGGGAGCTTAGTAAAATCCAGTCTCCGGTTTTTTTTAACTGATGAGAGGGATTCCTAGCTTAGTAGGATCCAGTCTCCGGTTTCAAAACTAACGAGAAAAGTTTAATAGTTGTAGTTGCTGAAGGGGTTACCGGACCAGCACAATATTGTAACATTTCGCTAAAAAATCACGCTAATTATAGAGTTGTAAAAAAAAAGATTATGTTTATTTTTCTAAAAGATATGTCAGGATGAACGAGGCGTTCATTGTCCTCAGATGTATAAAGATTCGCACACGAGGACGTGTGCATGTCAGTATGGCCGTGACGGCGTCCGCGTCGTCAAATGCAAGAATATTGTAAAGTGTAAACAACAAATGCACGGCCTGGGCCGGCAAGCGCATCGTTCGATATCCCTACTACTCAACTTGTTTTGCTACCTGTATAAAAGGCTCGAAGCGCCCGCCGATAAGGCAGTCTAGGCTCTGGCGTGGCTCGGTACACTTGTTGTATCTTGCTAGTAGCTTATCCTTGACTCTCGGATAATTAATTTGTGCAAACAAGTTAATTATTATTGTCAACTATAAATTAGTCGCAGTACAATTTATAATTGAGTATCTATTGCTTAAATTATGACTTATTTGTAATAAGGAATAATTAAGTTACTTGGAATTGTTAAACGAGAACTAGTCATTAGTGATGGAAAGCTTTAATAGTGATTTTATGTTATTTTTTTGATACAAGTTGAACAAAATATAAAGAGTTGTTATATTACCACATCCGCATTTTATTTATCATATCTGACCCACTTCCTACATATATATATATGCTCGTTTAAAGGTATTATAGATTAGATATCGCCCTATGGTTGAAATTTGGCCATAGATTCATTTCTAATGCAAATTATTTAATAATCTTAAGTATCACAATGAATACTTCAACCGTGCCCATACTCCAACGTTTGTATAATTGTTTTAAAAATTGGTAAGTGCGTGTCGGACCACGCGTAATGTAGGGTTCCGAAATTGCCTATCACGATGCGGACTAAGTAGAGGGCTTTTGTTGTTTCATACTTTGGTCATTTAAGCTATTTAACGTCAATGACAAATATATATCCATACAACAGGTTCACCGCGTATAAAAACTTATCTAAGTACATTTTATAAGTTGGTCGACTATAACTTAATAACTTGTAAAGCCTTCTAAGCCGTTACAGCATATCAGTGATAGCATGGCCGTGATAGCTACAGAAAAGACTTACCACTACCATATTATACATTAAAGAGTTGATGTGCTATTGTAGGAATTAATAAAATGGACCGACTTTGACCTACAAAGCCAGTTAAAAAAAAAACTCATACAATAAAAAGAACAAAGTAAAGTAGCAAAAATATCTTTGTAATTTTCCTCGAAAATCAAAATCTTAGCAGCTTTGAGTTTGGAGGTGTTGTGTTAACATTCTCGTGCCTCGGGAAAAGGGAGCGTAAATTAAGCGTGGCGATTCCCTTTCATTTCATACATTAATATATCATTATTAATAATAAGCCAATATAGATTTATTATTATCCCAATAATTAATAAGTTTTACAACAAAGATTTATTATTATACCACTTAATAATTAATAATACATAGATTTATTAGTATCCCAATTATTATGTAACAATTAATACATATTTACAATTCATTTTGAACGTCTCTTAACGTTCGGCTTACTCTTAACTCCGCAAAGGAATTGATGTGATGACATTTATTCAGACACTAGCTATTATTGTTACTAAATCACCCTTAAACAGCTAAACAAATTAGCCTGAAATTCGATATATGGTATGTACCTGAGATTTTTCTTAGATATAAGCCTAAGTACTGAGATTAACGTTAGCTAATCCATAATAATTTTTTACATGCAAAAGATTGTGTGTCGAACGGATTTTCGCAAGTAGATCATGTAAGACACAGAACTACACATAGCCTACATTTTTCAAGAATCAACCCCGTAGGAGATGAAATGAGGAGGAAAGTTGTATGATATTTTATATATTAATAACCCGTTACTCTTCTTGTGGGTAAAGCTACGTGGGTCAGTTAGTTTTACTATAAATTAATGTTGACACAGTTGCCACTTCTGATTTAATTATAGTGACAAATGGTTTTTATCAAGAAGGATAGACAGCGGTTAATTTTACCGGTACACGTCAGTTGGTAGAATCAATATTGGATATTGCCAATTACAACGCTCTCGGTCCAATCGAGCTCGAATTTAGCGGACAGATATAACTCAATGTTGTATCAAACTTAATAAATGTTATTAATTTCACTTTGAATTGCCGACGAAACATTGTTTTTCATCAGTCTAAGACTAAATAGATAATTCTGATATCCTTTGAACTGTCCCAGTTTTGAAAGTTACAGTCAATCTAGAAGATAATTAAGTATTAGTCTAATCTAATGTACAGTTATTAAAAAAAATATTATGCAAACCAGCAGATGGCTCTCCTGACAGAAAAAGACAACAATCACCTGCAAACACCAATACAACGTTGCTATTCGTGCGGCGAGGTATTAACAACGCCACTTGCATTAGTTTACCGAATACCTTACCCGCCAAACCAGAACACGACAGTGAAAAAGCATTGAACTATTGTGACAGGAATATTAAATAACCAGCAAGACGTTGGGGGACTCTACCACCTAGTAGTCACGATGATAGGTAGGTAGGATGGTAAAGCCAATTGGTCGGCTTTTAAGACGCACCTGGTAGTACTGTAATTAGTATATTCTTCAAAGGGGGCCTGAACCAACACGGGGACTATTTTGTGAATATTGATTGACATATTTTCCCCGATCAAAATAATTAACTCATATAAAATTTAATTTTTAAATATTACCTATGAAGCTATTAATATAGTCAAATTTAGTATTAAACAATAACTAGTTGAATTGTCTGGTTTGTCTAAAATTTTATTTTTATTTTTATTTGTTATATCATAAGATAGCAAACAAGCAGACGGGTCTCCTGATGGAAAGACTCAACCATCGCCTAAAGACACCATAGATGTTAATGGCGCGTTGTTATCTTGGTACCCTACCCTCCAAACCGGAACACGACAGTGACAAGCACTGACGCTATTGCGGTAGAAATAAAATGTAAATAAATCTTTTCATTTGTTTCAGGATGAGGGAATACGTAGAGGAAAATGAGAAAAATGATCCTCTTATACACGCTCCAGATAAGAAAAACAATCCTTGGGCTGAAAAAGGGAAATGCATTATCATGTAATCGCTTTAATATATGTATAAGTAAAAATATCACCAAATTCTAAATGACATTAAGAAGTTCTGGCAAGGGTATTCATCGAGTCTGGTCCACCATCGGTCTACGCATTCTATGCTCAAAATTTTGATTGAATACACGAATTATAGTCAAATTTGGCGAACGAAATTAATTTACAACTACCAGACAATATATTAAATAGCAAAGTAGTGTCAGTCCATCGCTCGACGTAAACTAGCGAAGCCAAAACACACATGGATCAACTTCGTATGTTCTCAGTATCATTTTCACTCCCCAAGATAATCTAGTCCATGAATTCCTATATTTGTAAAGAATGTACATTTTGACTGTGCGTGACGCAAGGATGTACTTATGAATGTTTTGTTAAAAGAGTTAAAAATGGTTGTAAATACGTTAAATTTTGTATTTCTAGTAAAGTAACGTTCGGTCGAGATTATCGATAGATGATAAAATGGGAAGGTAAATGTTGGACGGGTTAAAATTGTAAATTAATTAACAAGGTATGTTCTCATCGTCAGTATTTTAGTTTTTTTGTGTTATTATGTAAGAAGTTATTTCGTAAATGTTATTGGAATGCCTTGATAATGTTCAAAATTATGAATAAAGTTACACTATGCCTAGAAAGAATCCAAGCGCTTCTGTGCAAAATAATGCAACTTCCTCTAAGAAATTTGCATTGATCCGCTATGGATTCTTGGAAAACCGACCGAAGTATGCAAGACGATTCACATATTTTGGTTGGTTATATAAATCGTTTCATTATATTTGTTGGCGAGCTAAAACTTTGCCATCGCTTTAGGTAATAAAATTCAATCTTGGATACATAAATTCATTGAGCTCATGAATTTCTGTATCAAAGTATTATACTAAATAATAATATTTAAAATCTAGGGTATAATCGCACGTCACAACTTAACATCTATTTGCTGAATCACAGTGATAAGGAAACTGTTCAGGAATTTAAATTAGTTATTATCGATAAAGGAATCTTAGGTGAGTTAAATGACGAAACGTTAAACGTAGTGCAGTGAAAAATAATCTTAATATAAGGTCATTTTCATAAATAAATGCAACATAATCTTGTTCGAAACAATGTAATTGTAAGTTTATTTAGGATACTTTTTTATAAACAGGTACATTCCGCAGTGCCATTATCTAGTAATGCTTCTATAAAATAAAAATTAGTATCTTACCTACTATGCTCTTCATGATCATTTACAATAGATTCTCTGCAATCCTTTTGTTTTAATTTATGATAATTGCTTTAATTTATGATGCTCCTCCATTAAGCTTTTAAGTATTATAACTATTGAATACAATTAAAAAATTTAGCACTCTAGTAGCTTAGCGTTAATTCAAAATTTAAATTGAAATAAAATTTGCCTAAGTCACAAAGATATTCACTAAAGCATACTATTGTAGTTTCCTAATAAACTTCTTCTAAATTGTATTATCTAAGAATATTGGATTTGAAATGCTGAAAATATGTTTGATTAAACTTAATATTTCAAAAAACGTGAAGTATTAAATTTAATTAAAGATTTTAATGGCGCCATTAATTCAAGTAGTATTATTATCTAATAATCCAATAAAAGGGATTACTCTTAATCCTATTTCGATTAAAATAGAAAATTTAAACTTACGCACTGTAGGTAATTATATAGTATAATAAATCTAACTAACCTAAACTTTAAACTAAAATTAATAAAAATACCTTCTTCCTTACCATATCTAGACACAATCGATGAAAAATCATTCTGGCTGTGAGTACTTCCCATTTTAGATGCTTTTCAATAATGTTAGTTGCAATAAATTTCGCTAATACCGACAATAAATTACAAATCGCAATCAATCATTTCATTACTATGACCGCTAATGTACTGCCCATTTCAAAGTGCCCAAACTTCATTATTAAATTGCATTATCATTATTTACTCATCAATTTCTACTTAATGTATAAGTTACACACTGTCCTTTTCTTAGTCATGAATAGTTTTAAAATAGTAACTTAGGGAGTAATTTGTAGTTTAGTGATAATTAAAAACAAATCAAAGTTGTTTGTTAACATATATGATAAAATTGCAATTCAGATATTAAGCCGTAGTTATATTAAAATGAAATGTAACGAGGTTATTTAAAACTAGTAAATAAATTAAGGGATATTGTATGAAACGCACGATGGCTTAGTTTTATACAATCTCGCAATAATTTGTCGGACGCGATAGAATTTTTAGCGTCATCAAGGCAATCCATGACATATTTATTAGATTTATTTACATATCCAAACCTTTGATTGAACCAAAGATTACCATTTTTGTTTTTAAAAATAACCTTGTCTATTTTTATATATTTTATTACTTTATTTATAATCATTATTATAAAGATTTATTTTATCGTTATTTTATTTTTAATAAGTAATTTATCAATAAATTTAATGGATTATTCCATCTAATAACTAGGTAAGGTGATATTGGAAATGATTTTTTTAGAATCAATAGGTTAAGGTTATATGTTATTAATAATATATAATCAGTAATCACTGAATAAAGTAAAATCTATTACTGTGTTTTATTTTCTATAAATATGTTTTCTTATCTATATTACAAAAAAAGCGATTTTTATTTTGTTTATGAAAATTATTCCACTTTTAAAGCTATTTTAATAACACGAAGAATAAAAATGAAATTTCTATTAGAAAAATCCAACTTCTAATAGAAATTTCATTTTTATACTTCGTGTTATTAAAATGTTTATAAAAGTGTAGTATATGTATACCTGTGGAGTGGAGTGTAAGTATATCTATATATATATAAAAATCAATTGCTGTTCGTAAATCTCGCTAAAACTCGAGAACGACTAGACCAATTTGGATAATTTTGGTTTTAATTAATTGTTGAAGTCCAGGGAAGGTTTAAAAGGTGAGAAAATTATAGAAAAAAAAATAAGAGTAGTTGAAAAGGCAGAACAACGTTTGCCGGGTCAGCTAGTCTGATATATAAAAGAAAATAATAAAAAAAAGTATGTGTAATTTCAACCATGTTTTCCAAGTAGTTATTGTTATCTACATGATACCAAGACATAAACAACTGAGTGATGTTACTGAAACAAAACACGCAGAATGGACTCCCTTCAGGTCCGCAGTAATAGAGGTTTAAGGGACTTCCTGATCCATGCAAAATTACAAGAATCCAGTAGCTTTGTTACTAAATATGTTACAATATTTATATTGCATTCAAACGCTGTATTTGGATGCAGTGATTATTTAATATTTTTTTATAACAAACAAGCAGATGTGTCACTTGATGGAAAGGGAAAACATAGTGTATATACATAAACGTTTTTTTATATATCTTAAGATAACAAACAAGCAATAGATGGAAAAAGACAAACATTGTCTATAGATACCAAAAAATTTCAATGCTACTTTGTTATCAATGTAGTGTAACGGTATTGTCATATATGTTTCCACCCAGATGGCGACACGCCATTAACGTCTTTGGTGTCTATAGTGGATGTTTGTTCCATCAGGGGACCCATCAGAGTGTTTCTTATCAATCTTATTTTATAAAACACTTTATGGACGAATTTTTAAAGAGTTAACCCCATAGGACATGAAATGGGGGAGATAAGGTTGTATGATATTTTTATATTAATAACCCGTTACTCTTCTTGTGGGCGAAGCTGCGTGGGTCAGTTAGTTTTGCAAATATTGTATATCTCGTGCAAAACAGGCTGTAATGGAAAACATGTTTTACAGGAAAGTAACTGAAAAAAATCCATATAGCACAAATCACCTGACCAAAATCGAATTCGGTAACTCATACATCTAATTTGAAAGGTACCTGTAGACCATAAAGATGTTTTCAGTCAAAATGCGATGAGTCAAGAAAAATTACAAAATAAACTTACTCTAAAACACGGATTTATTTCGAGTAACGTCACCAAAACAAAACATGCAGAACAGACTCCTTTTAGGTACGCTCCAGTAATATAGATTTAAAGGATTTACTGATTCATGCACATCGAAAATAGCAGAACCGTTTTACACACAAACGGCTAAAAGGATCAGCATTATTATTATACATCGGGCAACTGGAATCCAGCAGCTTTTGATACTTAATATATTACAATATTTATATTGTAGTGTATTTGGGTGTAGTAATAATTTATTTCAATTCTTTTTTGTTATCTACACTAATATTATAAAGAGGAAAACTTTGTTTTTATGTTTGTTTGTTTGTTTGTAATGAATAGGCTCAAAAACTACTAGACCGATTTTAAAAATTCTTACACCTTTCGAAAGTTACATTACCCACAAGTAGCATAGGCTATATTTTATATTGGAAAAAATAGGGTTCGGTAAGATATTTGGGTTTTTCGGATACAAGGTGTAAAAAATCAACCAGAAAAGTTATTTATTTTGCGTACGCTGCCTAAACTATAAAAGATAGAACCATAAAATGTTCCAATTAATTGTAGATCTTATAAATATCTACAAAAAAGTTCGCGAGTGAGAGAGAGCTACAAAAAATGTCGAGTGAAGCGCAACAACCATTTTATTATTTAAAATTCTTAAATTTTTTTGGACTACTTACATTTAAACGCGTTTATTTTACTCATGCTATTAATCCTTATCGAAGTAAATTATTTCATAACTAAGTACAGTTTATATAGATAATATTTGGTCTTAGACTGATTAAAATTGGACGTTTGGTTTTGAAGTTATGATGGGATAAATGCACCTTGAGTCATAGAGCTCATGTGAGGCCGTGGACTGTACTTTAAAAGACCTTCGAAGCTCTGCTAATGTCATGGGTGCTATGGGTGCTATCACTTTTGTATTTACTGGAGATTTTCGACAAACGCTTCCAGTCGTCAGCAGAGGTACGCGAGCTGATATTATGAAGGCAGGTTTAAAATCGTCTAACCTTTAACATCTGTTAAACATTTGAATTTGCGCACCAATATGAGGGCTCATCTACATACATGGAAATATGCATAACAATTTTCCACAACAGCTGCTGAATCTTAGAGAAGGAATTTTTCCGTCTTTAAATTTGGGCACCGATTATGCGGTTACTTTGGATGAGTCTCTAAGCCAAATAGTCCATAATAGATAGCCTGATAGATGCTATATATCCTGACATCAAAAATTTACATCAAAATGATTTTCGTTGGCAGTGTTGTAGAGCAATAGTTTCTTCCAGGAATGAAAAAGTCAACGAAATAAACAATTTAATTATGCAGAAAGTACCGGGTGAATTTAAGTACTATAAATCCATAGACACCGTCACTAACATCGAAGACGCAGTGCACTACCCCAAGGAATTTTTAAATTCTCTGAACCCCGCTGGGCTACTACCTCATGAACTGTCGTTAAAAGTTGGCACGCCGATAATGCTTCTCAGAAATTTAAGCCCCCCCAACATGTGTAATGGCACGAGACTTCTTACAAAGGAGCTAAAAGATAATTTAATAGTAGCGAAGATTATCACCGGCCCTGCAGCTGGTAAATTAGCTCATATACCAAGAATACCGATGCTCCCTACTGATTTGCCTATACCCTTCAAAATGCTCCAATTTTTAGTAAAAATTTCTTTCACACTAACGATAAACAAATCCCAGGGCCAAACTTTCAAATTAGTAGGAATTGATTTACGAAAATAATGTTTTACGCGAGGGCAAATTTACGTTGCCCTACCACGGGTCGGGCTGGAAGGGCGCGGAGTGGCGGCGGGAAGCTCCCGAGCATCAGTATATTTTGTTACCTGAAAATAATTTAACGTCAAATGTTGTTTATAGAGAAGCTCTACAATAATCGCTTTAGTTATCTATCATAAAACAACAGGTTGCACTCCGGGACTGCCGGCAGAAATGAAAACTTAGTATTAATTACATTTAAATATTTTCATCATTAACAACTTTAACATCCAAAGAAAAACAATCTATGCAGCCTGCGGATAATGACTGCGTCGTCGATGTTAGTGTCGGTGTCTGTGAATTGACCTGGGAACAAGGAAGTTACATTCTACCCGGAATGTTCACACGCGCTTCAAAATCGTTCCAAAGAGTACCACGACATGGGTGGAGTGTGTCTCTTTCTAATAAATAAAGCGCCAATCGCCATATATAAGTGCGGCCATGCGTCGTTTGCAAATTACCACTAAGTAATTATACTAATTTGAAAAAACAGTTTTTGCATTGCATAAGTAATTACGTAATAATTAATTACAATACATTTTATGCTAATGGATTTATCGACGTGTATGAATAAAAGGAATTTAACGATTACCAAATATATAAAAATCTACCATCAGATAGTTTTATTTACACTGGCAACTGCAAGAAAGGGACAACATCCACTCTTGTGGTTGTCTTGCTCAGAACGTTTTTCCCCTGTGTTAAGTAAGAAACAAATGTCAACTTTATTAATAACAATATAAAGTACATTTCTATTTTTCAAATATTGCTTCGTAATAATTCCAGTTATCGTATATAAGTTACTTGCCTGGGAATCATTTTACTAACCGTGTCTTTCCTGTGTAGGCTTTTTGCAGCGGTTACCGACATCCACGCGGGCGAAGCCGTGGGCAATCGCTAGATAATATTATAAATGGTAAAGTTTTTGAAGACCGATGCGACAGATGAATGAATGTTTGTTACTCTTTCAGGCAAAAACAGCTGAACCGATTTAAATTAAATTTGTCATGATTTAAATGACATGTAGATAGTGTCCTGGTATAGCACAAAGGATAGTTTTTATCCCGTACAAAGGCAGAATAATGTTAATGATGCATTGCTGTCTGTATGGTGAGATGGTAATAGAACATGCATAAGCTTACCGGCTTACCAATACACACTAGTTGCCTAGCTAGGGGCTAGCACTAGGGATAGTCAGAGTGAACCAAAAATCGATTGACCTTACCAACATGATTTTTTTTATAGTATAAGATAGCAAACAAGCAGATGAGTCTCCTGATGGAAAAGTCAACCATCGCCTATAGACACCAAAGGTGTTAATAGTGCGTTGCTATCTTGTGGCGAGGTCTTATGCCACATACATAAGTTTACCGGCTACCTTACCCTCCGAACCGAAACACGAAAGTGACAGCACTGACGCTATTGTGGCAGGAATAGGTAAGGCGGCGGTACCAGATCCGGGCGAGACAATGTAGAACTCTACCACCTCAATCACCCAATCGGTCGACTTTTTACGACCTGCCTGGCAGAACGGCAGTTGGCCTATTCTTCAAAGGAGCCCGGGACCAATAAGGGGAAAATGTTTCATCGCTTTGTCGGTTAGTAAAGTGATTGGTGATCGCCATCGCCGAATTTTGCGATCTGCCTCGAATTCACGTTATTGAGTCGATGTGCTTAGGGCTCTCACGCACATAAAATAAGAAAATATGTAAGTCTTAAACGCTTCGACTCGATTGCCATTTTGTTATGTGAGTTAGGCCCTTATAATCACTATCGCGTGTTTCTTGCGATAACTAAAACCAACAATTTGAAGTACCCATCTGAAGCATGGAGGTCTAACACACAATCACCAGACTCTGATCTGCTACCGAAATCGATTTTTGTGGATAACGTCAAACAAAATTTTAATAACACTTTTGGACTTTGGATTTCATTACCGAAGCCAATTAGACTAATCACTACGTCATAATGGCGAAAAAAATTAAATAGAGAAAAAAAATATTTTAATAGATAAGTACCAGGACTATTTTACCTTAAAGTCAGGCAACGCTTTTCCAGCTTGTGCTACGTGTTGATGGTTCAATGTAGAGAAATTCTCCTTTACTTTATGTTAAAACACGTCGAAGGGAAGGAAAACACAATTCGATTTGCAAACTTTCACGGATTCTCATACGCGAGTGTGTGTCTCTGTGTGTGTGAGTTAGGACTCTCCAGTGTGACCTTCGAGTTGCCACTGAAATGATAATAAAAATCAGTGTAATAAATGAAATAAACACACTGAATTTCCGAACAATACACAAGACATTTTACTTCGGCTCTTGTTGAGTGAAATTGTGTTTAATATGATTGAATAGCAAACAAGCAGATGGCTCTTTTTTATTGGCTATTTTTTTTGTGTACGGTCTAAAAACATGTTCCCAAGACACTGTAACAATTAAATGGATACCGTATCCGGCACCCCATATAGTTAGAACCTTAATCAACTAGTATATACGTATGTATAGGTATCTAGTGATCAGTACAATCGACGGAATCGATCCCAAAGCAAAGAAGAATTTTGCCACGCAGAACCAACGACACGTTGCTCAATTGGTTAGAACGTCGCAGCCAGACGAAAGGTGGCAGTTACCCTGCCACCTTTCCTCTGGCTGGTCTATCGAAAATTTTCTTTATTGTTGGAACGAAGTTCCTTATCGCGCGTTGTGAAAGGGGGCTAGACGGAAAAAATTCTTACGAAAAGTTGTCACGACACTTTTTGCTATAGTAAGGTATTGTAAGCACAGAAATATCCAGCCACTTCCCTTTAGCTGGTGCATTGAAAGTGAAAGAGTCTATCTACTATTTGATTGAGTTTACTTTTTTTCTAGTGCCGAATGTTCGACATTTATACAGAATTTCGGCCAAATGTCGAATTTCGACCAAAAGTTGAATTTCGAGGGACAGTCGAATTTCGATCGGTTGCCGAGTTTCAACCGGGGGTGCCGAAATTTGACCGCGGGTCGAAATTCGACCGGGTGCCAAAATTCGACCGTGGGTCGAAATTCGACCGGGTTCCAAAATTCAACCGGGTGCCGAAATTTGACCGTGGGTTGAAATTCGACCCGGTGCCTAACTTCGACCGCGGGTTAAATTCGACCGGGTGCCGAAATCCCACCGGGTTCCGAAATTCGACCGGGTGCCGAAATTCGACCGTGGGTCGAAATTCTAGGAAGTTCCTTATGGCGTGTTGTGAAAGAGGGCTAGACGGAAAAAATTCTTACGAAAAGTTGTCCCGACACTTTTTGCTATAGTAAGGTATAAAGGTAAGCTGTACAGCGTGCAGATGTTTCTCTGTCTCTTTCTCTGTCTCTCTCTCTCTCTCTCTCTCTTATAGAAAGCAAGCCAGATATTTTCATTTCTATTTCGCACTGAACAGTGTGGTGTCGCGACGATTATTTTTGTTGAGTGTATACAGGTTTTTTGTAAATAATAATAAAAGGAACTTCGTTCCATCCGGGTGTCCCTTCACACCCCTCAAGTTTTTTTTTAAGTTTTTCAAGTTTTCCCAAGCACGAGATTAGTGCTAAAACAGTTATCGTTAGAAACATGAAAATATTGATCAACATTATAAATATGAATTCTATCTGTAACGATGAACTTATGACCTCCATGTTTTTAAGTAGTACATGCAGCTCCCTGTTTAACTAGTATATCTAGCGATCATTAACCGACGGAATCAATCACAAAATAAAAAAAAAAACGCTACGTTCAACCAACTGACATATTTTTTTCGAAATGAACTTAAGCAGTTTTTTGTTGGGGTGTTGTTTCGGGCGAGGAGAGTTTTCAACCAGAGTTTAAGTTAAATGGGCTCAAAGTCTGCCCTAAGGGTGTCCTATGAGACCAAACCTCGGCTTAGGGAAATATCTTGACGATGAAGCGACAGGCGACTCAGTTGGTTAGAGCGATCCGGCAAGAGGATAGGTCACAGTTTCAAATTCAGTCATGTCTCATCATCAATGTCAATTAATTTTTCTTCATTATTTTTTTAAACTTTTCCCTGGCATGGCATAAGCGCTAAAACACATATATGTTTGAATTTAATTATTTTCTCCTTTGAACTAGGCCTTACATAACAGTTTGAAACATTCAAATCTCTGTATAGTATTTTCACCTCATTAATAAGGGTTTAATTTAAATTGACCCATTTATCCAACCCTTAGCTGAAATAATTACCTACTGTCAACTTCTGGGAGCAAAACAGAATTTACTGTTTTTAAATGTATGTATTAACATCCATAAAATAACAGTTAGAAAGTTTCTAACAGTGTTTTTGTTTAAAATAGAGAATTTTAAATTGTAATTGTAAAATGATTAGATAAAACACTATTTTTCCAATATTTGTTCCTTCCGTAATAGCGTCAATTCTTGTTATAGTCTCGTTTCGGTTCAGAGGGTAAGGTAACCGGTAGACCTATGCAAGTGGTATTGCCATCCTATACCACACTGATAGCAATGCACAATTTACATCTTTGGTATTTATAGTGGATAGTTTCTCTTTCTATCAGGAAAGCCATCTGCTTGTTTGATATTATATTCTATAATAATATTATAAATGCGAAAGTTGGATGTTTGGGTGGATGGATATTTGTTACTCAATCACCCAAAAACTACTGAATGGGTTTGAATGAAATTTGGAACATATAGATGATGACCTGGAATAGAATATAGAATTCTTTTAATCTCGTAAAAACTAGGTGATCCCACGGGATTCGCCAAAAACTGTTATAATGCACCGGGCTGCAATTTTTAATTCGTCGTTCCAATCACAATGTTCCTCATCAAACCAGCCTACGAAACTAGACAACGTTCATCTTGTGGATAGCGAAATAGAGCGTAGGGCCTATTAGCCGAATCAATACGTTAGATAAAATCTACGAAAAAAAACGAGTTGTGGCTGTGTCATGGATACAGCCGTGCCTCTTTTACGTGAATACGTATACGTCATGCGTAATATCTTGCGATGTCATTTTTCATTTGTCGTTTAATCACAATGTTCCTCGTCAAACCAGCCTACGGACCTAGGTGGTCCAAACCACGTCCATCTTGTGGATAGTGAAGTAGAGCGTAGTATGGCGCTACTATCAGATGGTGGCCCGCTATTACCGGAGAAGTAGATGAAATAATCAAAAAACTACGCAATAAAAAGACCCAAGGATCTGATAAAGTCATAAATAAGGTAGCTAAATACCTCCCTCCCTCCCTTATATTCCTACTAGTGTGCTTCTCCAACGCACTCCTAGCCGGTTGTGCGTTTTCGGACGAGTATAAAGAAGCCACCGTTATAGGAATACACAAACCGGGAAAACCCCGAAATAATGTCAATATTTACCGTCCCATTAGCCTAATCAATACGTCAGACAAAATCTACGAAAAATTATGCTATCTCACCTTAAAGCATAGAGAAAGCACACACGGGAAAGGTCTCATAATAAATAAGTAGTTCGGTTTCCGAGGAGCTCACTCTTGCAGTCATTAAATGCACCTATTCACATAGTACATTTTTAAGTCTTCGAGTGAAGCCCCGGTGCTGCAAATTCCTACCGGTCGCGATTCTCTATTGGTTTAATATACAAACTATACCAAATGGGAGTGCCCGACAGACTCGTACTCATCATACGAGAGTACCTAACTAACCGCCGATTTCAATTCCGTATAGTGGGTTCATTTTCCACTCATAGGTCAATCACAGCATGTGTCCCGCACTCGTGTCACTTAGACACAAGGTGATACTTTACAAGGTTTACGGAAGGCCTATTATATTATACGCCTGCATAGCATTTGCCCATCTCCCCCGTACAGATTTGCATCCATTGCAAGTAGTACAGAACAAATACTAGCGTATTGTCACGGATACGCCGTGGTATACCGTGGTATACATTGACCTTCATAAAGATCTCGAATTACTGAGCTTAGCTAAGCATTTCCAGATATTTCCAAAAGATATTTCAAGATATTTCCAAAAGATATTTCAATCGTACCATCTCACACCCTAACCCACTGGTGTTAGCCGCTGACACTACATCCCAGATCCTAATCCCGATCCCAAATTACTTAGGCCCCGCCAGATCTCACCGATTTCGACGACCTGATACACAGTTATTAGGTCGTCGAAATCGGTGAGAACTGGCCAACGAAACAAACCAAAACACTACACACCTACACACGGGACAATGCAGCCAACCCTCTTTTCACAAAACATGACGCCACCCCTAAGCCGTGGATCGGTCTGACAGGAGACACCCTTAGGGTGGAGGGTGCACAACCCCACATCTTTAAGCTCTGGCTGAGCATTCAGCTCGCCCCCACGACTGGTGAAGCCGTAAAGGTTCTTAAGACCAGCAGTGTACAGTGTACATCTTTGATCGGTTCTGACGCCTTCAACTTTTTGGGTTCTCGATATTTCTTCATTTTTTCATATGGGGCATGGGTATCTGCTACTTAAAATAATTTCTTTCAGACGCTATACATTCCTTGTATTTTGATATGGTTTTTAAAATAGTTTTTTTGTGGCTGATTACAATTTTGCATTGAATTTTTCAATTAAGTGCAAAATTACTTACTATTAGAGTTGAGAATTATTTTTTTGAAATTGAACAATCAATAAATCTTTACAAGAGCTTTCGAATAAAACTAAATCGAATTTTATAATTGCTGTGAGTCTAAAGATATACCATATTATGCAAAATATGCAACGCAGTAAAAACAACTAAAAATGGCGGCACTTCCTACTCCACTATTCGCGAAGCATCGTAATCTGCATTCAGCTTATCAAATTCTTTGATTCTTTAGCTATCCAGTGGTATAATTAGAATTTGGATATTGGCGATAGTTATGTAGCTATAACACCAAACCGTATCCGTCAATTTTGTTATCATCCGGTTTTTGAACTGTCCTCCTATGAAGGCAATTTTAAAGACGTATTCACTTCAAAAATCATAAGCATTTTTTCACGAGAAAGGTTTCAAAACAAACGTGCAGTCCGGTTTCCAAGCAGCTCACTCTTGAACTCATGAAGTGTATCGACTCACAGAGTACATTTTAAATGGTTTAAATGCAGCCCCGGGGCTGCATTGGCCGGGGCCGGGTATTTTCAGGAATCGATTGACAAGAACTCGACATTTTTTAAACTTAAGCAGTTGGTTCAAATGATGGTTATTGTGAAACCGAGCGTTTCGGGGGAGCAAAGTGTTCAGCCAGAGTTTAAATTAAGTGGGCTGAGTCCGCCCTAAGGGTGTCGCCCGTGAGACCGAACCTCGGTTTAGGGCAGTTCTTGGCGAGGCATTTTTCTACTACGATATAAATGTATAATACATATAAATCTTTCTTTTGAATTATTCCATTTATTAATGAAAACCGCCTTAAAATTCGTTGCGTAGTTTAAGAAATATAAGCAAACGTACACAACAAACTTTGTTTAATACTATGTAAAGTTAGGAATAACTCCTTAATTTGTCAACATAAATAGAATTTTTGTCTTGTGTTGGTCCCGGGCTCCTTTGTAGAATAGGCCAACGGCCGTTCTGCCAGGCAGGTCGTATACCGCGATCGATTGGCTATACGAGTCATTACCATCGTGGTTAGTATGTGGTAGAGTTCTGCATTGTCTCGCCCGGGTCAGGTACCACCGCCTTACCTATTCCTGCCGCAATAGCGTCAGTGCTAGTCACTGTCGTGTTCCGGTTTAGAAAGTAAGGTAGCCGGTAAACTTATGCATGTGGCATTAGACCTCGCCACAAGATAGGTACGCACCATTAACATCTTTGGTGTCTACAGGCGATGGTTGACTCTTTCCATCATGATACCCATCTGCTTGTTTGCTATCTTATGATATAAAAAATACCATATGCATCTTTGCAAGACGCGCAATGATAAAAGTTTGAATATTTCAATTACAAACCGAGATAGGGATATTTTTGCGTTTATACTACTTTTTTATGTTTTAACACTTTTCTGATAAAAACAACGTCCCCTGGGATTGGATAAGTACTTGTTTGACAGTAGACTTGCCACTTATTATATTGTGGGACTCTTCGGGTAATCGAGGGGACACTGATTATATCTCTGTCTACCACTTCGGAGATGCGGGCGTGAAGATTCTTGTTTTTACTACTTACTGTGTATCTTAGAACAACAGTCGGTCTAAATTATGTCTATTCGCCTGGGCTATATTAATAAGATTACCTGATGCGAAAACTTTGGGTTCCTTGTAAAGAATATTTCGATCACGGACTTGACCTAGTTAAAGTTTTAATAGAGAAGAAAAACAGAAAGCTAATATGTACGTTTATATTAATAAATAATAAATATATAAATATTCCCGGGCAAATTACACTGACTGAATATATATATATATATATATATATATATATATATATATATATATATATATATATATATATACATATATATATATACATATATATATATATATATATATATATATATATATATATATATATATATATATATATATATATATATATATATATATATGTATATGTATATATATATATATATATGTATATATATATATATATATATATATATATATATATATATATATATATATATATATATATATATGTGTATATATATATATATATATATATATATATATATATATATATATATATATATATATATATATATATATATATATATATAGGAATAGATTTAACAAACGCTCGAACCCTGAAATACAAACATTTATGCTCATCACACAAATGCTAGTCCCCGTCGAGGATCAAACCCGAGCCCCGTCGATTGCGTCGATAGTCAAGTCCATAACCATTCGACCAACGGGGTGATTATATCATACAGAAAAGTAGATTTGTTTGTCTTTATATACATATATTTATTTTCTAATTATTGTTGTGTTATAGCACTCACTCCCTGCTTGGGAAACTGGAAAAATCTTAAAAACAACAAAGAAAAATATTCACACACGAGATTTGAACCTGCGACCATCTCCCTAAAGCCGGGACGCTCTTCCACTGAGCTAGTGTCGACAGGCTCGAGGCGGCGAAATTCTTCTTTGCTATACGATCGATTACGTCGATTGTACTGATCGCTAGCTATACATATTTATTTTCGTGTTGATCCGGGTCCTTTCTGAAGAATAGATCAACTTACTGCTAGGCATATCGTGAAAGGCGAACAAATAGCTATAAGTATCACCACCATTATGACAACTAGATGATAGAGTTCCACAACATTTCGCCCGGGTATTTGTTACCACCCCTTTATGCGTGCAATACTTGTTTCAAAGAAAGCTGTACAAGGCCCTTACATCGACACGTATAATCATGTAACCTGTTTAGTCTTACATAATTCCAGAACAGCAGGCCTACTCTTGAAAACAATATAAATCTTTAACCAATATTGATAAAAACAATAAGTTTCGAATATCGTCAAAAAACGTTACTCTTGAAACCAATATTACCTACATTAATTCGGTGTAGTAACGACCTAATTATTGGAAATAGATGCCATCGTTACACGTCAAGCTAGTGTTATAAGTGGAGATGTTAGGTACCGTTTTAAACAAAATAACGAATAAAAGCAATAGGTAAGTAGTTCCAAAAAAATTCGAAATATGTGTGGCGCTGTCACTGAATCCAATAATTGAATATAGTTGTCCAGGGTACAAAATACTTCAAAATTCATTAAATATTCATTTAAAATTGAAATCGGTTTTCAAGAGTAGCCCTAATGGTGTCGCGGGTTTCGGAACTGCACAAAAACTTTAAGAGACCGTTGTACCTGATTTTTGACTGACTGATTCAAAGAAAATAAACTTTTCACCATTCTTATCTTCAACTTCATAATTTACTCATTCTCTCACCATTAGGAGAACTATAATTTGTTATCTAATAATTTAAAAATTGACAATTCGTTAAATTTAATACAGAGTGTTGTGGAGACTAACACCAACAGTGTTGGTCCCGGACTCTTTTGAAGAATAGGCCAACTGCCGTTTTTACAGGCAGGTCTTAAAAGGCGACCGATTGGCTATACGAGTCACTACCATCGTGGCTACTAGATGGTAGAGTTCTACATTTTCTCGCCGGAGTCTGGTACCATCGTTTTACCTATTCCTGTCGCAGTCAGTGCTTGTCACTGTCGTTTTATGGTTTGGAAGGTAAAGTAGCCGATAAACTAATGCATACCCAAGTAGCACGTTAAGCTGTATATAGGCTGCATTTAGGTTCATTTTTAAACTTAAAGCTGTATACGAAGCCGTACAAAGGCTGTAGAAGCGCTTCTACAGCCGATATAACACCAAAAAGGGCCCCAAGTTATACAGCTTATTGCGTTATATAGGCTACACAATAGCTATACAAGCTGTTATAAACTGTACAATGGCTGTTATTTGGTGTATAAAGAAACTATAACACTAAAAATATTCTCTTGTAACTGTCTTGTACAGCTAAGAGTTAAATAGGCTGCACAATAGCTGTACAAGCTGGTATAGGCTGTACAAAGGCTGTTATTCGGTGTATAAAGAAACTATAATACTTAAGATACTCTCTTGTGCAGCTAAATGTTCTTAATAGGTGTTTGAAAATGATAAAAAGTAACTAATCTGTTTTTGATATTGTATAACATTATATCTGCAGACGCCATAATTAAAAATATATTAATAAACGATAAATTCTTGGACTTGGAGCAGTATTTGGAGTGTATTCAAAGTGCGAATTTAAAATCATTGTAAAATCGTGTATGTTTCCTCTCAAAATATTCACGCGCTAACGAAATAATCGAGATAACACAAATAAAATCATTGCAAAATACGGTAAGTGTTTGTGTTTAAGGTTAGAATATACAAGTATTTATGGTACAATATTGTATATAAAGGCATAATGATCATAATATAAGTTGTTTGTCAAGATATAGCTTTAGCTATTGCTAAATATATCTTTTATTTAACAATATATTTCTTTAATGTTGTTTTTAATACACAATAATGGCGGCGTTTTGTTATACAGCCTAAAGTGTATTTGGAGGGTGATATACTGCAAATAGCTGTACTGAATCTCTTTTTTGTTCTATTATACGGCTATTGGCTTTTAATTACCTTCCAAATACACTTTAGGCTGTACTAAGTCCCTATATAAATCTATTGTACAGTAATTGGCTTTTAATCACTTAATTTGTGTTTAGAGATGCGAACAAAAATTGAAAAACCCTAAATACAAAACATATGTTTGTCACTTGATTTCGCTATTGTGTTGTATTGACGTCGGTCGTTTGACTTTACAACTAAACCAACTTATTGTTAACTATAACTTATGAGACATGTATTTTAATCAAGTTTTACTTTATTTTTCAGGGAAATATGCCTTATAAAATAAAAAAAAATTGAGAGAAGCCAAAACCGTATTTGTATCGTACCCAGTTTGTGGGAGGATAAAGGTGAATTATAATGACCAAGAAAGCAACTTGATATAACTAAGTTGATCAAGAACGAAAAATCAAGCCCTTTAAATATTGGTATCCTATCACAAAAATATTTTTAAGAAGAATACGTTATTTCGTGCTTGTGATTTAATATTATTAGTTCTTCAAAGAGAAACACATACTCTTTTGCCTGTAATTGTATCTAAGTATATAATATTTTTAAAACGATTGTAAGTATACATATATACAGGTTGTTGCAAAAGTGGTACAGTAAGCCGCAAGGGGGTGGCTCAGGGGGTCATTCTTAACAACTTTTGTTTAACGACTTTTGGAAATTCGCGAAAAAAATATTGATTCTCCATAGAAACTTTGTTGGTCACGTGACTTTTCACAATGGAAAAACAAAATTGTTTTTCGGGAATTTTCACAAATCGTTGAACAAAAGTTGTTCAAAATGACCCTCTGAGTCACCCCCTTTCGACTTACTATACCGCTTTTGTAAAACTCCGTATAGTAGCAAGTTAAAAATAAAAAAATACATATTTTCTCAGTGCAATGATTTTTATTTCATTTTTAAATCTTTTTTATATATTCTTTGAAGAATAGACCAATTGCCTTTCGGCCAGGCAGGTCGTAAAAGACAACCGATGGGCTATGCGAGTCACTTCCATCGTGGTTACAAGGTGATAGAGCTCTGCATTGGCTTGACCGGGTTTGGTACCACCGCCTTATCTATTCCTGCTGCAAAGCGTCAGTGCTAGTCACTGTCATGTTCTGGTTTGGAGGGTAAGGTGGCCGGTGAACTTATGCATTGGGCATTAGACCTTGCCACAAGAGAGCAACGCACCATTAACATTTTTGCTGTCTGTAGGCGATGGTTGATTCTTTTCATCAGGAGACCGATCTGCTTGTTTGCTATCTTATGACATTAAAAAAATCAGTTATTGTAAATTACCAACCAAGTAACCTTAATGAAGAAGATAAGCCTAAAAAATAATAAATCAGATAACCTACAATCACTTTTTAATGTTTTTGTTACGGAACCCTTTTCCTTGAACATTAATAAAAATGATGATTGTAGGTTTACCTGAATTAGTAATTTTTCAGCTTTATCTTCATCACGATTACTTGGTTGGTAATTTATAATATTTAAATATTCCTTTTCAATATTCCTCTTGATTTTTTCCACATAATATTAACTATGCAGATATAAAAACAGCAAACAACAATTTTCTCAGTAATACAGCCTTGAGCTGTACTATAGCTGTATATGCAGATTTTTTAACACCATTGGCTGCATAACAGTCTACAATTACGCCATAAGTATTAGCTATAGAACGGAGATTGCATATCCCATTTTACAGAAACAAGCGTTGAGTGATACTATAATAACACTTAAAGCTGTAATAAATTCCCGTGCTAAACAAAATACAGCTAATGTACAGCTTTAAGGATTAAAATCAGCCTAATGAGTTACAAATTGCTTAAAGCTGTACAGTAGTGTATTAATATTCAGATATAACGCCTAAAGCTTACGCGGAACTCTAAGAAAGGCCTTGTACAGCATTAGGCTGTATATAAACTCATAAAGGTCTCTTATACCGATAAAAGCATCTTTTTACACCATTGTACGGCTGCAATAGAACTTTAAGTTCTATATGAGCTGCTTTATGGGTATTAAACATGCTTGATTGCTGCTTGGGTATGGCATTAGACCTTGCCACAAGATAGCAATACACTATTAACATCTTGGTATCTATAGGCGATGGTTAACTCTTTCTATCAGGAGACCCATCTACCTGTTTGCTATCTTATGATATTAAAAAACAGTATTTTGTTATAATTTATTCTATTTACTCAAACCGGGAATACCATAAGTGTTATTTTCGAGACGTATAAATGTATCGTGTTGTTTGTGAAATAATAAATACTTATTAATAATGAATGAGCTACGAAGCCGTTATTATAACACTCATTAATTATAAGCGTCAGATGTGGTATATTTATTTCTTAACTTCGCCTAATGTGTTAAACATGGAATCAGGAACAATGTTATTATGTCATTAATGGTTTTTTTGTAACTGGCTCCCAACAGTATCTATAGTTTCTCTATTTGTATCTTTATAAATTCTTTTCTTATCTTTCCTTATTTATTAAATATTAGACTTCCTAATGAAAAGAGATAGGTTGTCAACCGCTAATTAGGGAGAATTAATAACAGGGAGTGCTTAATACTATAACATCAGTTTTTTTTATTTAATATCATAGGAGCAAACAAGCAGATGGTTCTCCTGATAGAAAAAAATAACCATCGCCTATATACGAAAGATGTCAATGGTTCATGTAGCGGAGTTGGCATGTCACATATGTAAGGTTAGTGGCTGTCGTAATCTCCAAACTGGAACACGACAATGCCAAGCAAAAACTGGTTGAGACGTTACCCAACTCTACCATCTACTCGTAGTTAGTAGTCACGATGTTAGCGATACTTATTAGCCTTCTCTCGCCTTTTACGAAATGCCTAGCATTAGGGCAATTGATGTATTCTTCAAAAGGGGCGCGGATCGACACTGGGTAAATGTGTTACATTTAATAGAGCACCAGTTGTTTTAAGCGACTTCGTTTGCGTGACCTAAAATATTATTTCTCTTTGCTTAGTTCAGTATAGACACCAAAGATATTAACAATGCATCGCGACACATATGGCTGACTGGCTGGTAATGCCGCTTACATAAATATACTGGATACTTTACCCTCCAAATTGGAACATAACAGCGACATGCCACTGTGATTGTGATAAGCATTGATGATTGATCTTATATATGCTTCTTATAAAATTAAAACCCCTAAATTTAGACCAAAAATAATCATACAGCGTAACTTTGGCCGCATGGATAAACAAGCGCTTCTTGCTGACGCCTCAGCTAAGGACTGGTCTCGTATAGAAAGTGAGGAAACGGTTGACGAAAAGGTAGCTGTCTTCAATAAATATATTTTAGACCTGTATAATAAACATGCACCTTTACGATTTGTTCGCATGAAACGGCCTCCTGCGCCGTGGATCAATGGTGAGATCAGGACTTTGATGAAAAGACGAGATCAGTTAAAGCGTAAGTTTATAAAGTCACGATCGAATGACTACTGGGAAGCCTATAAATCCGATAGGAACGGTTGCAATTAAGCAATAAGGAATGCTAAACGTAAATTTATTCATTCTTCAATTGAAAACTACGCTCCCAATCATTTATGGAAGTTACTTCGTTCGCTTGGGTTTGGGAAATCAAAAAATAACATAAATGATACACCTGATTTAAATTCCCTTAACCTTAATTTTGCTTCTCCGAGCAACACGGTGATTCCCAATTTAAAGCACCAAACCATCCAAGCTATATCTTCAGCCCAAGTCTGTCATAATTCTCCTTTCTCATTCGAAGCTGTATCTGACAGTGCTATTAAGCGAATTATTACGTCAATACCCACTAAGGCTGTTGGTCACGATGGTATCAGTCGAGATATGATTATGCCTATCCTTGATATAATTACACCTTACATTTCCCATATACTTTTCTCTCTGTTCTGGCAGCTTTCCCTCGTTATGATGTAAAGCTTATATAATTCCTATTCCAAAAATTTCTAATCCCGTTAATTTCTCCCAGTTTAGACCAACCTCGATACTACCTTTCCTGTCAAAAATTTTTGAGAGAATCGTTTACCAACAGTTCTCAAGCTTCCTCTCAAAGAATAATCTTCTTTCTTCGTATCAGTTGGGCTTTCGTCCATCACATAGCACATGTTCTGCTCTCATCAAAATTTCGGATGACATTCGTTTTGGTATTGACGAAAAAAATATATCTTTACTCTCCCTACTAGATTTTAGTAACGCCTTTAATTGTGTCGATCACGATATTTTCGGTTTGAATGGTTTGGCTCCTACTTGGGAGGACGTCAACAACGTGTCCGTTTCAATAACGATTATTCAGATTGGTGTGACATTCGTATGGGTGTTCCCCAAGGTGGAGTACTCTCTCCATTGCTTTTTTCTGTATACATAAATAAATTATCTTCTGTTATTAAGTTGTTCTGTTATTAAGTTCTTTTCATTTGTATGCCGACGATGTCCAACTGTATCTGTCTTTCCACCCATCAGAACTTACAGCTAATATCGATAAAATGACCAAAGATCTCAACTGTATTTGCAACTGGGCAAAAGCATTTGGTCTAGTTTTAAACCCACATAAAACTCAGGTCATGATTGTCGGCCGTAAGATACATATTACGCGTATTAATCTCAACGAAATTCCACCAGTATTATTAGATGGCCAACCACTTAAATATTACACCAAGGTTAAAAATCTCGGGCTCACTTTGTCAAACGATTTTTCGTGGTCTCCCCAAGTGAGCGAAGTCAGCCGTAAAGTGATGGCGCGCTTTCATCAATTGAAAAGAATGCAAAATTTCTTACCTCAATCAACTAAATTAACCTTAATTAAATCTCTGTTGCTGCCTATAATTGATTATGCTGATGTTTCTTATACAGATATCACAGAGAGTTGATCAATAAGCTTAATCGTCTGGTCAATTTACGTATACGCTATGTATATGGCCTGCGTAAATTTGACCACGTAAGTCAGTTTCGGTCGCAATTAAAATTGTTGGACATACGCAACCGTAGGAATGCTCATGTTCTTATTTTACTTTTTAATATACTTCATAATCCTTCATCTCCATCATACCTACGTGAGCGTTTCTAATATCTGAATACCCAAGGTCGTTCTCAGCGTGCTTTACACACTCATACCCTTCTGGTTCCAGCCCATAATACAGCAAGTTGTTTAGATTCTTTTACACTTACAGCAATACGTCTCTGGAATTGTCTCCCAAATAACATTCAAGAAATTACTTCACTCAATATATTTAAATCTAGGATTTATGATTATTTTTTAGACATTCAAAATTGCTCTAAATAACTCTGAATGATAATATGTGTATTTATTATCATTACTAATATTATTATTATTATTTTTATTTTAACATCGTATATTATTTCGGTTGCATGTATTTATTATTTATTATATTGACTGTGTATGTTCATGCATATATTTATATGTATTTATTTATATATTCTCTCTCTTCTTTCTGATTCTCTCTCTCTGATTAAATTCGATGCGGGTTCCAAGACAGCTTAGCTTTTCCCCCAGGGCACCCTGAGCTCGCAACTCAGAGGTTATCAGGAAGGTTGCCGCTGTTGATTCTGGTTTACAGAAGTTACAGTGGTGGGAACGAGAGGTGGGCCCATTGCCCTAAAAAAAAAAAAAAAAAAAAAAAATGTATATATTAGAAAATAGATTAATCTGCCCGTATTAGCAGCTTAGAAAATAATGTTCTTTTTTTTTGTTTTAATGTAAAGTTATGTACCTATTTCCTTAGCACTTTTCCTATGCACTGCCCGTTACAAATTTACTACAAATGAAAGTTAACTGGAAGAGAATGTCCATAGACGTTAAGTTCGCCTGTTGTATTAATAAATAATAATAAATAAATAGTGCGGTAAAAATAAGTAGAGTGATAGTAATGAGCCCTAGCAAGATTTCATAGACCTCTTCCACCAGTCCACCTTCACCTTCACCTTCCACCAGTCAGGATAGTGGTGACATGTTCACATTTTACAAAAGTGTGGTAGAATATTGAATAATCCAGTATGCTATTTTAGTAACCGGTGCATGGACACTGATTTTTATATTATATCCCTGTCATAAAAGTGGCAATGCATTTTCCAGTACTATTTAAGGCTTAACTTAACCACCCGTTTATTCAAAACGAGTTGTATTGTAAGTTTAAGGTGTGTATCTATGTATATGTGCATTTGTTTGTGGTATCGTAACGTAGCGTAGATAGAACTAGAAGGTGGTTATGGTGACTCCTAAACCACACAAAATAACCCTATAGAGTTTGGACTCATTTGTTTTGTTTAAGTAAGCAATCTAACTTAGAATAATTTCAGAGTCTCGTTAAGGAGCTGGAAGGAGGCCATAGGAACTTTGTAATAAAACAAATCAATTTAGATCTGTTATTACTCTTTCTTTATTATATTTCTTTAAATTCAATGGTATTCTGAAGTTAATGCGTAGTTTACGAAAATTTGTATTTATTCTCATCGTGTATTATATATAGTGTTGTATGTGTATGCATAGATGTACAGTGTATTTCTTTTTACGTGTCTTTTTTGGTAAACAATAATGGCCGACCAGTGACTTAAATTAGTCATAGACAATAAATATGGTTGTGAAAAATCAAAAGATCCATTGTACAAGTATGACAAACTAAATTGAATGAATGATATTTATTGTAACAACTATCTATCCATTTTGTTATATTATTACAAAGTATTATAATTTTTATAACTTTATTAATCTCTCTATATTAATGTTATCCATATTCCATATTATAATTTATAATATTACACATGCAAAAGTTTGAATGGATGTTTTTTACTCAATCACGCAAAAACTACTGAACGGATTTGAATGAAATTTGGCACACATATAGATAATAACCTGAATTAGCACTTTTTAATCCGGAAAAATTGGTTGCTCTGGGGGATTCACCAAATACTATTATAATGCAGCAGCTGCACTTTGCAGCTAGTTATATTATAAATACGAAAGTTTGGATGGATGTTTATTACTCAATCACGAAATAATTTCTGATCGGATTTAAATGAAATTCGGCACACAGGTAGATGATGATCTGGAATAGCATTAAGCTTTTTTTATCCCGGAATTCCTACGTGATTCATCAATTTTTTTTATAACGCAGAGAGCTGCGGGCTGCAATTAGTATGTTATGCGAAAGTGTGTTTGTTTGTTTGTCTTTCTTTTAGTTAAGTTAAACTTGTTACTATGCTGTAAAAAAACTAAAATACTTCTGCTGGTAGATACCACAGAATTTTTCCTTGCCATTAAAGGCATCCAACTTTCTGCGATTTCAAATTTTGGTGTCACGTCAGTGTCACAACGTCAGTACACTCAAGAGAAATCGAAATCCACTACACCCAAGCCAAGTAAAACAGTTGAGAATGAGATCGAAGTACTAAAAACAGTCCAAAGTCACCAAAAAACCACCAAAACAGCCGAAAACACAGAAACCACATTCTCGCAACAAAGAAGTAAACCGAATGAGTAAATTTTACTTTCACTTTTTAGACCTTAATTTAAAGTGTCATAAAAGTTTTAAATTGTGCAATCTTCCTTAATGTTGCGTCATTTTTAAGTGTCATTGTTACTACTAGTAATGGTGGATTTGTATATAATTCTAAATAATTTAATTATTTTTTTAATATTATAAGACAGACGAAGAAAAGAAAGACGAAATAGAAGAACAATTTAAAAAAAACAATAATCCCTTTTTTCTAGAAAATAAAGACACGTAATCAATAATCGTTCTTCATTTATTACTAACATAGTTTAGAAAAATAAGTATAAAAAACTAGAAATCTTCGCATGGGAGGAGTATCATTAGATACATACATCCTAAATAATTTAATTAATTTTATAATATTATGGGACAAGTGAATTTAAATATAACTATTAACAAAAAACAATACTTACGTTTTTTTGCGTTACAAGGTCATCGAATTAGTGTAGTATACAATGATTAAATAACCTGCCTTTATTAAAAATAAGATTTTATTTTATTAACAGCAGGTTACTTTACTATTACAAAATTATTTAGATTTAAGAGCAAGGATTTAAAACATTATCAGATAACAGAACTTATTTAACGATACTTAACGTTATTATTATAGCGATACCTCAGTTACAAAGTTATTTTTATACACTATAATATGTATCGCTATTCGCTACTAATTTCGTTCTATGATATGATCATAGAACGAAATTGTTAACGCTAAATAATGTTATGATACCGATACTGTTTTGTGATTGGTTCACCGCGTTTCATGCTGTTTCGTGATTGGTACGTCAACTAGCTCTAGAAGGCAACGTCATAATACCGTATAACATAATGTTAATTCGTAGTGTTTAATAGAGTGTAATGAATAACGTTATTAAACAGTAACAAATTCTGTATCATTTTTGGTTAATTTTATACTTGAAAATAACGTTTTGTCATGCTACAAGCAATAACGTTACCACAAAATACCTATATTAATAATCTCTTAAACAAGGATTATATATTTAAATCCTTGTTTGAGAGATTGAAAAACTATATTGTTACTTTAAAAGTGTTAATCTTTGAAAAATAATGATTCAATAAAGGGGATATTTTAAATTATACAAATCAGTATTTAACATTTAGACAGTTTGTATATTTTTCTATATATTATTATAACCTATTTGTCGTAGTTTAGGAATATTTATCTTTAATAAGGAATCATTCAATTAGTCATTCAAATTCGTTCATTAATGCACGTGTCTATCAATTCCATAGACACTCGGATATTCGACATGTCAAGTTCCCATGGTATTTTTCAACTGTGGAAATAAATTTTGTATTCTAATAAGTTTTCGTAAATTAAATATGATAAAATAATATATTAGAAGCAGTTTTTAGTGCCAAACAAACCGTTTACAATGAAAGAATACGATAATCTAATTATATTTAATTCAATGTATATGATTGATGTGAAACTTTGGTGTTTTTACAACAAGTGGAGTTTATTTACCAAAAAAGACACGTAAAAAGAAATACACTGTACAAGTACATTATATCATGTATGCGTAGATTCATTCATGTATACCCATTCATATTATTATAAACTAACTGCTCTAGGATATTCTTTTTTATATAAATTAATTTGGTAACAGTATTGAAATGTAATATTACAGATTGTTTATGCATACTTAACGCAAATTAAGGTAAATATATAAATATTATGGTTTTTTAACTAAATATTTTTTTGCACATTTTCTTTTTATTTTTTTTTCTTTTTAATTCTTTTTTAACTATTTTTATATTCTTATATGTAATACAATTAATTATAGTAGACTATTTTTGCATACACATGTGTCCTAAGCATTGCATTATGGTAATTATTTTATGGTTACTTAATTACATTGTTGATAGAGTTGAACAGAGTATGTTGATAGACTTTAATGATGTTTATGGGAACTCCTTAAATAAACACGATAAACCCACGAATTTGGTTAATTTGAATAGTCATTCTGCGAATTAATGATTTCATCCTCTTTCGAAGATCATTACCAATTATCATGTTTCGCTCTGCAGATAATGCATATAAGGTAGGATGATAATTTGTTACCTAATAAAGGAATATTATGGTTTTTTAATTTTTAATTTAGAGTTATTAGTTATAAAGGTAAAAATTGTCAAAATGCTAAAATTGATGTTATTGAGTCATTATAACAAAAATTATTTTACAAAGAAATAAATGTATTGCTAATTATTTATGTGCAGATAACGATTTATCCATACTATCCATACTAATATTATAAATGCGAAAGTAACTCTGTCTGTCTGTCTGTCTATCTGTCTGTCTGTCTGTTACGCTTTCACGGCCAAACCACTGAACCGATTTGGATAAAATTTGGTGCAAATATAGTATGAGACCCAAGAAAGGACACGGGATAGTTTTTATCCCGGAAATCCCACGGGAACGGGAACTATGCGGGTTTTTATTTTAGAATTTTTTACACGCGAACGAAGTCGCGGGCACAACTAGTTTATTATAATATTTCATAATACACTTCGAAAAAATTACGCCTTTCAAAATACTTAGCTTTAGGTACTTTTTAAAAAAATTGCTTTACTTTTATCTACAGGCGTCAAGCATTAAACAGCAATGCTTTTAAAATGTTCCTATAGGACTTATCAAAATTATAAACCCTTCTGACTTCCTAACTCGTAAAAGAAGAACGGATCCTAAACTTGCCTACTTTAGCAAACTTTAAACTTACCGCGCAACTTTAGCAAAAAGGTGTACAAAGTTTTCATTTTTTGTATTTGTAACGTGATATTTAAATGACAAATATAACATGACAGTTATAATGCTTATTTGGGCATTAATTATGTTAATTCATGTCAGTATGACAGTTTTAAAGTGACGTCTAATTACAGTGTGACACAATATATTTCACGTACCTACGTCATATTGTTACAAATGTCATTTGTTTTTGCAGTGGTGCCAAAGATATTAACTTGAAACAAGGTGTTTTAAAAGGCGAAAATTTTTCGAAGTATACTTATTATGAAATATAATAAATAAATTTTTACTTCCACATAAATTAGCAATACACTCATTCTTTTATCAAATTTCGTAATAAATATTTGTTGTATGACTCATTAACATCAATTTCGCCATTTTGGAAATTATAACCTTTATAACTAACTAGCTGCAGCATGAATCCGCTGCATTATAAAAGTTTTTTGCGAATCCCGCGGGATCACCTATAAAGTAGCCTATGTGCTGTTCCAGGTAATAACCTGTGTGCCAAATTTTATTCAATCCGTTCAGTAGCTATTGCGTGATTGAGTAACAAACATCCATCCATCCATTATAATATTAATATAGATAATATATGCACTTAATGCATGCAATAATTATATATATATATATATATATATATATATATATATATATATATATATATATATATATATATATATATATATATATATATATATATGTATATATGTATATATATGTAATAAAGCCTTTTATTCTAAGTTTTGGGTACATCGTTATCAATTCACAAAAATTTACTTAAAAAAGTTATAGTAAGTCCCGCAACTCAGTATGCCTCATGGCATAGGCCTCCTCCAGCTCTCTCCACTGTTTCCTGACCTTTGCCACTCTAGTCCAATATAGTTCTACAGTTAGGCGGATATCATCATTCCATCTTGTTATTGGACGTCCCTGCTTTCTGCTTCCATCTCTTGGATACCACAGGATTACTTGTTGGCTCCATTTGTTGATTTTGCATCTCAACATGTGTCCTGTCCAACTCCATTTGAGATGTTCTATACGAGTTATTATATCTGTAACTTTTGTCTTTTTTCTTATCACAGTGTTTCTGATTCTATCACTTAGTCTGACTCCTAACATACTTCTTTCCATTGTTATTTGGCAATTTTTTAAACTTTCTCTATGTTTATCAGTAAGTGACCAAGTTTCACAACCATATGTCACACAGGGGAGAATACAAGTATTAAAAGTTTTCCTCATAATGTGTATACTCAAATCCCTGCTTTTAATTATTTCCCTTAGAGACACACAGATATAATCACTAAAATAATAATTGTGCTATATAAGATATCTACACTAATATATAAGATAAATACAATTACTAAAATAGTTATTATCTTTTCGTGATTATAGTAATGTTTAAAATATATATGAACTTAAGGCCCTGATGATGCTATAGCATTATAATAGGCGAAACCGATTGGCTTTAAAATGAATAAATTTTAGTTGTTAAACAGTGTACTGTTGTGTCTAACAAAATCCATAACTTCTTTGCTATCCCATGATATAAAAAATCACATCTCTTTATTAGAAGGTGATACAGTCCTGCAAAGATTTGTTCGAAAACTATTGCCTAACGTACTGTTGTCGTAACGGAGTCAATGCCACCTAGCAAGCACCATGAACGTCTTTATCAAAAAAGCCATCTGTTTATTTACTATCCAATGACATAACAAACCAAATAATGTTAGGTACACTATACACATATTACATCGTATTGTAAATAATAATATAAAATATTTCCAACGACCGCGTCGTTGTCCCTAAATTGTCAACCATCCGTAGTACGCTCGAGGGTTTAAATATAAAGGTTTGCGGTTTTTGTTGGCCGTATAATGGGTCTATCTCGGAAAATGAAAAGGGATTATTTTTGCCTTACAAAGCTTTGACCCTTCTCGAATTGAAGAAGTTAATAAATAGCCGTTCAATATGTATAATATATGGTATACTGAATGTAAGCTCCTATTTGATAGCTTTTTATAAACTTTTTAAACTCAGACATTATCGTGTTTCAGTTAGGAGGGTAAGGTAGCCGTTAAACTTATGCATGTGCCATTACCAACTTACCATACGTATGACAACACAGCATTAAAAATATTAAGTGACGGCAAACGTTGTTTTCCCATACAAAATTTGTTGGGTACTTGAGAGGGAGGAGGGGGAGGTTTATTTGAGATAAAAACTATCCTATCCAAACAGAACAGTAAATATCTAAACACATCATTAAAATTGGTTTGTTAGTTTAGGAATCCATAGCGGACAAACAATATGACACGTATTGACAATTTTGATATGTTTAACGTACGAATTTTTCTAAATAAATAATAATAAATATTCACGGGACAAATTACATTTACTGATCTAACCCCAAAGTAAGCAAATTATTTGCTTGTGTTATGGGTGTTAGTCAACGATACTAATACATAGAAATACATATATAAATACTAGAATATATTTAATAAACACCCAAACCCGGAAATACAAACATTTATGCTCATCACACAAATGCTTGCCCCGTCAGGGATCGAACCCGAGCCCCGTCGATTGCGTAGTCACGGCCTCAGTATTCCAATTAATCAAAAATCAAAATTTTATTGAACACATGTTTACATCCAAATATTTAAACTGATCAGTGTCTCCTACTATGTACATTTGTATTTGTATTAGGAGTTCCTATTTTTTTTATTTATCTTGCCTTTAATTTTATCATTAAATGAATCAATAAAAAAAATTTTATTCTAGATTTCGAGCTGGAAGTATATATATTTTTTTGCATCAAATAGTAATTTAACTGACAATAATATCGGTTAACAAATTACACATTAATTGCACATAATGAATCTAACTCTAAAGCAAGCAAAATTTGCTTATTTTGCGGTAACTGATAGATCTTATAACGAAAAAACTAACCACGGTCATTAATAATGTGTTGTCATACGTATTGCGTGGATCTAATGACACAATTTTAAATTATATCGGTTATCTTACTTTCCACTCGGGAATAAAATAAGCACTAACTCCATTGTGATAAGATACATATAATTCCACGTTTCCTCCCAAACCTGAACACTACACTGGGACAAGCTACTGCGGCAGGGCCGAAATACCTCTTCACACAGAGAAAGAGGTTATGATGTCGTTGTGGTAATAGTATAGTAGATTTGCCATATTGCTTGACGCTCTGGTGTATGTAAAAGAAAAATCATCGTCTATAGAGACGATGATTTTTATTTTTTCTTCAGCCAGAGTATTCAATGAGTTATATAAACAAAGCTCATTAAGCGCCTCAATTACTCATGCTCTATGTATCGCTAATCCAGTATATTACAGAGCTTCCAAGTGGATGCGTCTTCCGAAATCCATTTATCCAAGTCGCTTGATACATAAGCCGCCTTATATTGTGCCATTTACCAGATTTTCATTGACATACTTTGGATAAAACACACTATAATTTATAAATGCCAAAATAAATATTTCACTAAACCAATTGTTATGAAAATTTGCATACATGAAAACAGAAATTGAAAACAGAGCTCCAACTGTAACATCTTCACCTCTAGATTATTAAAGTGGTAAGCAGTGATCAAATAGTGCACCCGTCAGTAACCAACGGCATTAGATAGTCCCGTGATATAATATGATCTTAACCTATCAAGAAAACAGGCACATTTCCAGTCTAGAGGATTAAATGTTTTTTAGAAAAATAACGAAGGGCTGAGAATTCAAACGCACGATTTTATTTTAAAAAGTTACACCTAGATCACTGTGGCATTGAGACATTTCATTTTGAATTGTAAATGCTTCATTAAATACCTATATAAAGAATTCTGAATACCTATATAAAGAAAAACTGACGAACCGGTGAATCGTGGTAAACCGAAATGACTATATATATATATATATATATATATATATATATATATATATATATATATATATATATATATATATATATATATATATATATATATATATATATATATTAATTCAATTATGAGTTCATTAGAAGTTACAATCTCAATAAATGTATCAGATAAACTACTTAAAATTGAACTTTTTTAATAGTAAAAGAAATTCAATAATAAAGTAAAAAATAATAATTTGATACTACATATTTTCTCCGTATTGATCCGGACGCCGTTTTGAAGAGTTAATTGACTTCCTTTCTACTAGGCATATCGTAAAACTCAAGAGAGGGAATTGTGATTTTCACTTATTTGTAGATTTTTTAAAATATTTTCATTCATATAAATCTTGTCCTTACATTTTACATCACTATAGCACTAAAGTATAAAACAAAGTTGCTTTCTCTGTCTGTCCCTATGTATGCTTAAATCTTTAAAACTACGCAACGGATTTGGATGCGGTTTTTTTATAGATAGATTGGTTCTTGAAGGTTTTAATATATAAACCTTTCCGATATTCCCACGGGAACAAAAGCTTCGCGGGTGAAACCGCGGGCAGGTCGCTAGCAGCACATAAATTTCATGTCACAGTGTTTGCGATCGCACTACTCCAAAATAGCTCGACCGAGTTTTATAAATTCTTTTGTATATGTTATGTTGCATAATATTGTATGATTCCTTCTCTCAAATGATTTCTCGAATTGTAGAGGTTCATGTCATACTGTAACAAATGATTTTATGTCTTGTACCTTGAAACCGTGTCGAAAAATCAAAATTTTCAAGGATGACGCCATTTTTCCCGGCCACTAGAAGTATGGCGAATATAACGATAGTCTCATTGCACCATATAATTACCAAAAACCCAAATGCCATACTGGTACAAATCGTCTAAAAATTTTTTTTACGTCATGACTTTAGTTGTTCGCCCCATGGTTACAATCTGGAATCTTTCTTTTAGGTACAATGAAGAATGTTAACTAATTTTAATTATTAGCACTCCATATTCTCTGTGAAAAATAAAAAATACTAGTGAAAGAATTACTTCGATACGTCAATTAGTTTCCGATTTAGAAGTAAAATAAGTTGAACCGCACGACGCTGGCTGCCGTTGACGCTGTGACGTCATCTCACAACACGCTCAGTCTAGTTCGCTCGGCGGCCGGCGCTCGCGGTCGCGCAGCCGTGCCGTCGAAATTATACCTCAATACTTTTAAAAATGTCCAATCCAAATACTTGGAAATCATGAGTTGATCCTACTGAACGGATCTGGACGAAGTCTGAAATAACTCATAGGCTCCTTTTAATTCTGGGAAAATGTACAGTTCCCGAGATATTTATTTAAATTAAGAAGAACGGTACCTATACACGTACATATACCTACGTCCTACGTACCTAACTATAGCTACAAAACTAATACATATTTGTTGTCTTTAACGTAAAAATTTAATGGTAAGTAGGTACTTCTATTATTTGAGTTGCATTCTTTCATTACGACATTAGTTGGGTATTTTGTTTTGATAAAATAATTTAGAAGAGATAAACTATTAAACATAAGTAGTAGCAAGGAAAGTTTTCTTACCTTTGCATTTTTCTTCTTCGCATTTCGGCGCCAACGAAATGACCGCCCCGTTGGTCGAGTGGTTAGCGACCCTGACTACGCAATCTACGGGGTTCGGGTTCGATCCCCGACGGGGACAAGCATTTGTGTGATGAGCATAAATGTTTGTATTTCCGGGTTTGGGTGTTTATTATATATATTCTGCTATTTATATATGTATTTCTATGTATTAGTATCGTTGACTAACACCCATAACACAAGCAAATATTTGCTTACTTTGGGGTTAGATCAGTAAGTGTAATTTGTCCTGTGAATATTTATTTATTTAATCACTATTTGTTGATAAATAATGCGCAACCATTAATCCATCTATTTTAGGTAAAATATCCGATTGCCCTTTTTCGAATCTTTCATCCACTTTATTAATCGAATAATATTTACTATTAATAGACTATTAAAGTAATACGCTGACGAAAACAACAAAATACTGTGTAAGCTATTACACCTTACTATACTATAACCGCTGGAGACTTGATTTGATACTAAGCGAGGCGCGGAGCGTTGTGTCATGACGTCACAAGCGGTCACGTGGCTGTTAGCGAGACTCGATATTTTTCGAAACTTTGAATACCTATAAAATCAAAACTACTAGGTATTTTTTACTACAACAAAAACTAGTGTATTTGTATACATACAGGCTTTACTGGGACAAAATTGCAAGCGATTTGGCGTACCTAGTAACATTCTCCATTGAACGAACAGAATAAAATAATGCTATGTTGTAAAAATATTTTACGTGTTGTACAGTGATATTTTTAAAACGTGACGATAAAATAAGTTTCAAGTATGGATACATTTTCCCCCTACTAGAAGTATGGAAAATATATAAACGGTCACATTTAGTCAAATACTTTCCAAATTACTTTCTTGCAGCGGTATGGCGGCATTAGGAACCGTCAGAAAAGTATGGTAGGGTGATTTTCGTAAATAGCTACTCGATGATAATAAGTTGTGCAAAAATTAGCTTGGTAAAAATGGTTGAATTGTCTTTTTTTAAATTAATGTGATGGTGTCGGTATGGCAAGCACGCCGGAGAAGTATGGCAGTACGCTACCACCTACTTCTTTTTTATCAACTATCGGAAAATACAAGAGGTTTTGTAGAACAAATCGTTCAATACTTGTAATTTAACCGACACTTTCAATTAGCGGCCACGCGATTGGGTCGTCACGGCCTATACCAGTTCTATGGCCATTATTTTCCTTTTTGTTATTACGTAATTAAGACCCCTGAAGAACCGCCATACTGGTGCAAATCATTTAATATTTTGGTTCATCACCTCCCGGTCTAAAATAAGGCAAAATAATCTGTAAACCGTTCGACCTTTCAGATCATCATGTTAGTTTCTCCATCACCACCATCATGCTAGTTTCTCCCGTGAAAAAACTTTGTTGTGTTTCGGAGAGAAGGGCAAGACAGGCAGTGTAATTAGTGGCACCGAGACTTAACATCTTATGTCTCAGGATAGGCAACAGGGATAGTTCCAGGTAAACTACTTTAGTTCATTGGCGACGTAAATCACTTACCATCCATCCACCATCAGGTGGCGCATCTGCCAGTTTACCTATCCAACTAACATAAAAAATTACATGCAATTTTCTAGGGAAAAGATCTGATGAGATTTTGTAAGCAACAATTACAAAGCAACAATTAAAAAAAACGTTGTCTCGCCGAAATTTCTTTTCGCTTTTTGATTTTTCACAATATACCCTCGACCTAGCTAGTTAAAATTATTTGGAAGTTTAGTTTCGGGGTACAATCGTATGCCATAAACTGCGTTTTGATCGGCCGATCCGTTCAAAAGTTATGAGAGGTTTACATACACACATATACAAACTCACACATACATATAGACGTACTCACGTCATCGAGAAAATAGTTGAAAAAGGTTCCTAGGATCACAGAACATGGATATTTGGTGAAAACTCAATTTTCGAAAATCGAAGACAAATCAGTAACTTTCTTTCGTAGCAGGAAGTTACAAAAAATAGCCAAATAGCTGCAACCACTTTTAGTGATGTGCGGATCTAATAAAAAAAATTCTCTGAAAAATTATAAATAATTCAATTGAATTTCCTTTAAAACTAAGTTCATTCATTTGGAGTTTCCTAGAATCCGGAGTGGTACTCCGCGTGATCGACGGGGTCGCGACTAAACTTTTTCCATTATCTAACAGACACCAGCTACTTTGTAATTTACGACTCTGGTAACAATCTGGCTTTTGAACACTCAAGTAACAGGTATGAAAAGAATTTTAATTAAAATGCAACCAGAATATATTCAGAGAGGCTTAAAAAGTGTCAATAGGTAAGTAATTATATATGTTCATCTACAACATTAATTACTTAACTACCTATTATTGGTCCACGTAACTGGCCGTAAAATAATCCATACTTAATATTATAAATGCGAGTCTGTCTGTCTGTCTGTTACGCTTTCACGGCTAAACCGCTGGACCGATTTTCATGAAATTTGGTATGGAAGTAGTTGAAGAGCCGGGGTAAACATAGGCTAATTTTTTTTCAAAAATCAATCCGTAAAGTGTTGAAATAGGGGATGAAATTTGTATGAAAAGCTATCCAGACGACAAGTCTACTCGCGGGCGAAACGCGGGTTAGCTAGTTTACAATAAAAAAGATAGAAAAAATACTGAGAAAATGCCCAATAGTTAGAAAGATCATTTTTTTTTTCATATGGGATACAACCTCATGTAAATATCAACTTCAATTTTCATACCTACGCTTGGCGGTCGCGCTACGTTCATAAACTTTGGCTTAAGTATAAAAAACTTAAAGTAACACTCATATCTATGTGCTTGATTTTTATTTAATTTTTAATCACATGTAGACTCCTTGACGTAAAAAACCCAAGATGCACACTTAGAGTCTCAAAACCGTCCTCCACACGATGTAGTAACTCTAATATGTATATGAATGTATATGTGCGTGTGTGTTCATTGCCTATAGACATCAAAGATGTTAATGGTGCGTTGCTATCTTTGGTGAGGTCTAATGCCACATGCATAAGTTTACCGCCTACCTTACCCTACAAACCGGAACACGACACAAGCACTGAAGCTATTGCGGCAGAAATACGTAAAACGGTGGTACCAGGCCCGGGCGAGACACTCCAGAACTCTATCACCTAGTAGCCACGATGGTAGGGACTTACACAGCCAATCGGCCTTTTACGCCCAGCCTGGGAGAACGGCAGTTAGTCTATTCTTCAAAGGAGCCCGGAACCAACACGGGGAAAACTTTTGTACTAGGTCTGTAATACTGGCATGTGGCATTGCCATTCCGCCTCACGGATAGTAACGCAACTTTTACATCTGATGTCTATAGGCGATAGTTGCTCTTTCTATCAGGCGAGCTCATCTGCTTGTTTGCTATTTTTTGATATAAATAAAACTTGAGAGGTGTCAAGGGACATCCGGATGGAACGAAGTTCCTTTTATTATTATTTACAAAAAACCTGTATACACTCAACAAAAATAATCGTCGCGACACCACACTGTTCAATGCGAAATAGAAATGAAAATATCTGACTTGCTTTCTATAAGAGAGAGAGAGAGAGAGAGAGAAACATGCGCACGCCGCACAGCAACTTACTATAGCAAAAAGTGTCGTGACAACTTTTCGTAAGAATTTTTTCCGTCTAGCCCCCTATCACAATGCGCGATAAGGAAATGCGTTCCAAAAATGCGGGCCGCAACTGGTGAAATCATAAATAAGAATTTTGTGCGCATACAAAGTGATGAATAAGAAGATAGCGCATCATTACATTTCACGGTCATCTTTAAACCCTGTTTGTTAAACTATACGACTGAGTTAATCCGTCGACAATTAAGCCGTCAATAAGCGTTATTTTGTAATTAGGCAAGTCGTCTTTATTTGTTTTTTCAACCAATTACATCGGGAGGAAATACATAATTTTTAATTCTACTAACAGAAAGAGATAAAGAGATATATAAGGGGAACCCCCTTAATATTTTTTATTTATTTTTAGTATTTGTTGTTATAGCTGCAACGGAAATATATAATTTGTGAAAATTTCAGATATCTAGCTATCACGGTTTATGAGATACGGCCTGGTGGAGAATAGACCAGCTGCTATTCTGCCAGGCAGGTTATAACAGGCGATCGATTGGCTATACCTGTCACTACCACGGTGACTACTATGTTGTAAAGTTCTGTAACGTCTCGCCCGAGTATATGGTACCACCATCTTACCTAATTCCGCCGCAACAGCGTCAGGCGTAAGGTATCCGTAGACTTATGCACGTGACATTGCTATCCCGTCACACGGACAGCATCGCACCATTAACATGTTTGGTATCTATAGGCGATGGTTTATCTTACCATCATGAAAGCCATAAAAAGTGGCCTGGAGAAAGCTAATACTTTTATATTATTTTCGCCGTGTTGGTCCCGGCCTCCTTTGAAGAATAGGCCAACTGCCGTTCTGCCAGGTAGGTCGTAAAAGGCGACCGATTGGCTATCGAGTCACTACCATCGTGGCTACTAGGTGGTAGAGTTCTGCATTGTCTCATCCGGGTCTGGTACCACCGCCTTACCTATTCCTGCTGCAATAGCGTCAGTGCTTGTCGCTGTCGTGTTCCGGTTTGGAGGGTAAGGTAGCCGGTAAACTTATGCATGTGGCATTAGACCTCGCCACAAGATAGCAACGCACTATTAATATTTTTGGTGTCTATAGGCGATGGTTGACTCTTTCCATCAGGAGACCCATCTGCTTGTTTGCTATCTTATGATATAAAAAAAAATATTAGCCTAAAGAATATTGCAAGTAAAATCAACATTTTTTAAGAACCTTGTAAGATCCTTGTACCGCGATGGTTTTAATTTAATTTTAAAATCCAGAATTTATCTTTTCATATTTTGTAAGCGAAGGATTTAAAGAAATCATATTTTTTCTGACGTAAATCTGAGCGTAATATCTACCAAGCTAATCTATTTTAGAGTTAGTTAGTTAAGCAAATATTTATTTTTCTTTAGAGTACATGGTAGTCAGGGAGCTGGCGACAAATTTTGGGAAAACATTTCGGCTGATGAAATTGCGTAAAAATATAATTGACGATACCAGGCCTGCTAATCTGGCAGAGCGTTCGTGGTTATTTTGTTATTGCGCAGTATATCACATTTATTTATACATATAATAAAATCGTATGAAAGACAAAACTGTACATTGAATATTTTTTTAAAATACTTGGGGCGATATCTACAATCGATATCGAAGCCAAAATATAGTTTTTAGAATTTTTGTCTGATTGTCTGTTTGTCTGTCTGGAGTAAACTCAAAAAGTATTGCATGGATTTACTTCAAATTTTACATGAATATTACTAACAGGTCGGGTCAACATATAGGCTACATATTATGACGCTATCACCTACGGGGGAGGAACTGTGTGGAGTAAACGAAGTCCGCGCGGATGAAGTCACGGGCAACAGCTACTAAAAAGATAAAAACCAAAAATATATTTTCGGCAACTTAATTTCTATTTCATGTTTTAATTAAGTTTTTTTATTATTTAAAATAAATATGCAAGACTTTTTTGATGGTTATAAAGTATTACTAAACTCCAAATATATTTACGAAGGTTCTCAAAAATACACTTTTGAGTATTAGATTTTATCAGTTTAGGCTTTACATTCACAGTAGAGTATTTAGAGTAGTTTATTTTGCAAGAAACGCTGACGTACATATAAAAATTTAGCTTCATAAATAATAATGCCTAAAGTTATTTATGACGCTTAAACGATATTGAATGTGATGTTTCATCAAAGCTGAGAATTTTAGATAACGTTGAGAATGATAACCACCTTACTGGGTCCCATTTTCTGGTAATATCACATCACAATACTTAAAATTGTTATCTTGACGAGATTTCAAATCTTTTTTGCACTTTTCAATGAGTCTTCAATACAATATATGCCCTTTTCACTCCTTTTATAACAAATAACACAATTTGAAAGTTATTTATCCGTGGTGAATCGTAATAAATAATAAATGTAGAGATAACCATAAAATTAGTAGCTACTTTAAACTATACTAATCCGAAAGATTTGATCTACAAACAAATAAAATTAAAGATCGTTCGCGCTCTTCCAGACACCAAATATTGTAGTCCTGGTGTCACCAAGTGACAAAATTATATTTATTTTTCAATTTCAATCTGCCAAAAGTACCTTCCCCAAATTCGTCGCCAGCTCTTGTACCATGACTGAATATTAATAAAACTAAGATTTAAAATTGGCTAAGTGTGAGGCAAACTTGCATTAAAGGGTTCCATAATGCCATATTGTATTCAACACAACATTTTCTTTAAAGATTCATAACAATTCAAACACAGCAAACACTGACTCCATTTTGAGGGCGTGAGACTACACGGATAGTATACCGATTCAAAAAAAAACACATAATTTTCATTACTAGGTGAAAACTATAAGTGTCTAACTAATGTGGTTCAAAAGATATTGCTATGTGACAGACTTTTTTATTTACAACATAGGGTAACGAACATGAAAAATAAAGTCTTGATGGAAAAAAATACCATCACCTTTAGACAAAAAAGATGTTAACAATGCGTTGCTTTTCATGTGTCAAGATGATAATGTCACGTGCATAATTTTACCAGCTACCTTATACTCCAAACTGGAACACGACAGTAACAAGCACTGATGACATTGCAGCATGAGAAGATAAGGTGATGGCACCGTATCAGGGCGAAACATTGCAAAACTATACCATTATTTACTATGATAAATAATTGACTTCAAAGAGAATTGCATTGGTGTCTTTTGCGAATGGAACTTTAAGGGCGGCTTGCTTTAATCATTTTAAGAAATACGTTTAAAGTGACAGCATTTAAGGCGTTTTGACATTTGCTCAACATGTTTAAGGGACTAAATGCATTTACGCATTTTGGTGCAAGCCGCCCTTAATAACAAACAGTATTTTTGATTGTTTCGATAACAGAACAGTAAATTGACTTAGACCATGAAATTTAATTCTAAACTAATTTCTAGTTCAGACAGTGTTTTTATATCTAAAAATAATAATAAAATATGAAACAAGGATATCGCTCTCCTAATGGAAAGAGATTCCATGAAGAGAGAGACCATTCACGTCCCTATGTTAATGGCTACTTAACTCGCCAATTGTGGCAGTAACAGCTAACCCGAGTGAGACACTGCAGAACTCTACCACCTAGTAGTCGCTATAAATTGAGTTAACCCTTCAAAACCACAAACCACAATCCCGAATAGTGAAGCGGTCGGAACTGACCGCCTCTGAAATAAAAGCTAATTTTTTTTGGTAGTCATTAATAGTTTAGATTTTGAGAACAGAAATTTTACCAGTAATCTTCTAAGTAACACGGGCTATTCATATATTTCTTTATAAAAATCACTTAAACTCAATTTTGCATGAACAATACAATTTTACGATAATTTCACGGGGAGAAGCTTGCATAGTTCAAGTGAATTTCATAGGCTAATAACGTATTCAATTGCCGCCGACAAAACTATGTTTAATAATGCAGCGTCCCACAGAAAATAGCATTATTGAATACAATAGAAAATCGTGGACTATTCACGATGGTTAAATAACCTCTACAGAAATGCAAATTCAATATTTCGTGCACTTTGATGAATGCTGGTTCGGTTGTCTGGCAAAGGACCGATATGACTTTTATTTATTAACATACTTGGAAAATTCTTTATTTTGAGGAATAGGTAGGTACACATTATTATCAAAATACGATTCTGCTGGTCAAATTTGGAGCTCAAATCCTCAAATATTATAGGTACATGTATTTAGAGCAACATTTAAACTGACTTGAAAATGAAGAAGTTTCTTAATTCGATTGTACATTTTATGTACGTTTGTTTCGCTAATCATGAATTATATTAGACAATTCCTTTGCTTTTGATAGGTTATGTTTGACGTCATATATGATTTTATTGAAATTGTTTGAGCGCTATTTGAAAAAATCAAAAAAGTATCTTCAAGACCATACCCACGAAGAGACATGCAAAGATACAGCCAGTGCATCAACGATAAGTCGAAGATACTTAGTCCCACCTTTTGATATGTGGTAAGCCTATCGCCAATAAAGTAATTTCCTTTTGGTTTTATACAATTTTTTAGATATTTGTTGTAGGGTTTCTGAGATACTCAATGACAAGATAAATACATAACCACAGAATACTAAGGAGAGAACTGATTGTTTACATTGACCTTACCTAAATTACAACTTTATTCAGCTACGATTCCCCAAGTTAAAAAAATATTTATTAAATGCGGATAAGTTAATGAGTTGATATAGAATCTTAAGGAATATATTAAACTTTAAGGTAATAACTAAAAAAAAAGATGTATGAAGTCTTGCCCGTGTTCTTTCTGCAATGAAATTAAGGCCGTTCAATATTCAAAATTTTGGTGAAATCTTATATGGAACTGCTGTAATGCAACTGAAACAAAAGTTAGTATGAGGAATGGGACAAACTTATCCAAGGCTGAAAATTAAATCAGACCTCAGCGGCAGAATAGTCCACCTGCGTCCACCATACTTTCTTCTACGTCAGTAGCAAAGGCAATAACACACAAATTATGTACTCAACGCACGTTTTACTTCGTAACCGAATCATCTGCAGGAGAGTCGAGTGCATATAGGATGCAAAGGTAATCTTAAAAAATCTCATTGATTCTATATAAGTTTGGTGAAAATGAAATTCAGGATTTCAGATAAAAAGGAAATTGGAATTAAGTGTTTGGAGTTTTGCTGCGCTTAAATTATATTTCAAAAAAAGGTCGAACGGGCCATAGACCACCAAATTTAAACTTCTAATTCAATGATATTTGCATAGCAGAACCGATTCACGTTTCACTCACACGGTTCACGAAAATTTGCTTGAAAAATCGTTTAAGTTTTGTTGTTTATATTATTAGATAGCAAACAAGCAGATAGCTTACCTGATGAAAAGAGAAACCAACGCCTATAGAAACAAAAGATGTTAATAGTGCGTTGCTATCCGAGTAGTGGGTTGGTAATGCCACATGTACAAGTCTACCGGCAACCTTACCCTCCCTTACCTTACCTTAACCTTACCTTCCAAACTGTAACAAGATAATGACAAGCATTGACGCTATTGCGACAGGAATACGCGTACGTACGTAACAATTTTAATAACACCGCCTAGAAGAATCATACCAATAGTAGTTTATGTAATCATTAAGATTATCAAACGAGATAATTAACATTATGGACAATTTTAATATAAAACCGGTGGATCGGTGAAACAAAGTTCTACCTTCGACTGTTTCTTACATATCCGATAAGTCCGGTAAGATAAGTAAGCTACAAGAAAAAAAAAAATGGACAAAAATCAATAACAAATGGAAAAAATGAAATTCAAAATAAAATCCTGAATCGCGATATCACAATTATTTAACTTGTAACACTATATACAACTTTCAACGCTTCTCAAATGGACTTCGGTCCCCAGGCAGTACACCTTGCCTGGCTGGGAAGATCTTCCTTTTCCCCTTACTTGTCCTTGTGTGACGTCATCAACCTCCACAGTTATGACATCACCTGACAAGAAGCTGGCCCGCTGGTTCCATCACTTCGACCCTTCAGCGGTGCGGACTAGCGGTGCCACATTGGTCATTCCGACGTGATTCTTTTCCCTTCCACGTTCTTCCGTGACGTCATCAACCTTCACAGTGACGACGTCATCCCGACGTGATCATCACCACTAACAGCTATCAACATGCCTCAGTGGTGACCCTCGGCAAAAACAACACGCATCAGCCTTCTGACCATTAGCGTCTAAAATACTCCCCTCTGCTTCCAAACAGCATCAACCAGCTTCACAAGCTACGCCTCATCTACGCTTTCCGGAATCCACTTCGAACTGCACACGTTCACTGGATCTCCACGCAGCAACCCTATCCCGCTCGTTCCGCTCATTGCGAATCACAGCGGAGGCGCACTCGTCCCGACTCACCGAGGACCGCGCATATTCAGCTCGTCTCGACTCACCGCAGACTCGAGCACTCAAGGCACATACGTTTCACTGGCACAACCAAATCGACCTTCGGTCTTGGGGGAGAGTACTGCAGCGACTCAAACAATCACAAACGCTACAAGAAAAAAAAGTGGACAAAAATCAATAACAAATGGAAAAAATGAAATTCAAAATAAAATCCTGAATCGCGATATCACAATTATTTGTCTTGTAACACTATATATAAGTTTCAACGCTTCTCAAATGGATTTCGGTCCCCAGGCAGTACACCTTGTCTGGCTGGGAAGATCTTCCTTTTCCTATTCCTTGTCCTTGTGTGACGTCATTAACCTCCACAGTTATGACGCCACCTGACAAGTAGTTGGCCCGCTGGTTTCATCATTATGACCCTTCAGCGGTACGGACCAGCGGCGCCACATCTTAATTATTTGATAAGCTTACACAAGATTGCACTTATGGAATACAGTCTAATCATGGCGACCCAAAGTTGTACTTTTGATTGCCATGTCCAATCTGTATCTGTCATATCTGTGTCAAATAATGTATTTAGTCTGCTCGACAAGTTGAAAATGGTCTAAAATAGTGATAATGCTCTTAAAATTATGTGCGATAGCTCATTGGATCCGGAATGACGCCTAGAAAAATGTGAAAAAAGCGTGGATTAGCACATTAAAAATTGCAAAAGTTATAAACAATTAAAGATAAAAAAAATGGCATTTCGTTTTTTGTCAATATTTCATAAACTATTAATATTTAAGAATTCTCAAAAAAATATTTGGAAAGAAGAGGAAATTTTCATGAAAAAACCTTAGTTTCCGGAACTCTATCTTGATTACTTATAATTTTAATTTAACGCTGAAACCCATTTTCAGTTCTCCGCATGATATTTTTAGGTTGCGCGCACGACCTCAAAAGCGAGTACGACACATAAATTAATTAATTTAAGGTATTGAATATTCTTTTTTAAATTTGAAAAAAATATAATGTAGTTTAAACACCATAAAAAATTTATTTCCGTTGGAAATTTTACTTAAAATTAATTTTTAACAAGTTAAACAATTGTTAACTAACAAAATTTTCTCGTACTTCCGTCTTAATTGTAAATGAAAAAAAAAATTATCTTAAAAATGTTTCGCTTCGTGGAGCCTTTCTTATATACATACTTAACAATATCACACCATAAAAGTTAAAAAAATATTCATACTTTGCTTATAATAATTATTGTACTTGAACAAAAACTGAAAAATCCACGTAATGTTGTTAAACTAAAAATGTACGTAATGTTGTTAAAGTACAATAATTATTATAAGCAAAGTATGAATATTTTATTAACTTTTATGGTGTGGTATTGTTAAGTATCTATATAAGAAAGGCTCATCATCATCATCATCATCATCAGCCGGTATTCGTCCACTGCTGGACATAGGCGATGGTTGACTCTTTCCATCAGGAGACCTATCTGCTTGTTTGTTATCTTATGATATATAAAAAACCGCCTTTTCCGAATCTTTTTTTGAAATTTCCTAAATATTAATGAAATACTGGCAAAAAACGAAATGCCATTTTTTTCATCATTAATTGTTTATAACTTTTGCAATTTTTATGTGCTATATACACGCTTTTAGTACCTTTTTCTAGGCGTTATTCCGGATCCAATGAGCTATCGCACATAATTTTAAGAGCAGTGTCTCTATTTTAGACCATTTTCAACTTGTCGAGCAGACTAACTTTAAAAGTTTTCCAATTATTTGACAAGCTATCACACGATTAAGAAACTCATCAAATACATTTTAGTTGTGGTGACCTGGAGTTTTACTTTCAATTTCCGACTTTCAATTTTCAACAATGTATTCGATGAGTTTTCAATTATGTGATAGCTTGCCACTTAACTAAGAAACTCATCAAAAACATCTTTGAACTCATCAATGTAAAGCCTCATTATGACTAGACAAGTATTTTAGTAAAGTAGCTTGTTATTTAGTTACTGAACGTGTCAACTTAAGTTCAGTACATTAGCGCATAAAGCCGTTGTATTAAGTGATATAAGGTCCTACATATCAGTGCTTATCATCAGTGTTTGTTATTGTCGTATTCTGGTTTGGAGGCTAAGGTAACCAATAAATTTTTGCATATGGCATTAAAATCCCGCCACAAGCATAATAACATACCATTAATCTTTGGTGTCTATAGTCAATGTTCTCTTCCCATCAGGAGAGTCATCTGCTTGTTTGTTATCTTATAATACAAACAAATATATTTTAAAAAATGATGCTGGGTTCTCCACCTATCAAAATATACATAACAACGCCATCCCTAGATCTAAATAGCGAATGTTGGTAATATTTGTAGTAATGAAAAACTTAGACTCAACAATTTTGTTTATTATTAGTAATTGATAAGACTTATCGAGAACTGCCAAGTGGTATTTCTCAATTACAATCAGGGCAATCCAATAATGTATGTATTTGCAATAGATATCGTTAATTATAATTATTGTACTAAATATACCTACATGCAAAATTTTTCTACGACATCAGTAGGTACTTAGTCCTGTTTCTACTGAGCAAGGATTTCTTATTAAGGATAAAGGAAGGTTTAATGAGATTGAGAACTAGAGATTACCCTCAACGCGCTATTAATGAGCCTACTTGAGCATAAAGATATTTCCAAAAGATATTTTATTCGTACAAATTCGCAACCTAACCCACTGATAGCAGCCGCGGCAGCTTGAGCATAAAGATATTTCTAAAATATGTTTTAATCGTACCAATTCGCAACCTAACCCACTGATGATAGCCGCGGCAGACTACATCCAAGATACTAATCCCGATCCCAAATTACGTAGGCCTCGCCACGTTTCACGACCCGATCACTCTGGTCAACGGAATACATCAAAACAGTACCCACCTACACCGTCGCCGCCAGCGGCGACGAGAACCGCTGCTTCGCCCATTGGCGAATCGAGCTCAAAGACATGGATCAGCCGATGGATAAAACATTGCCACTAACCCTCTTATCGCAAATCAAGATAGACCCTAAGCCAAGCATCGGTCTCACAGGAAACACCCTGAGGGAGGAGGACGTACAGCCTCACTTCTTTAAACTCTGGCTGAGCACTCTGCTCACCCTCGCGACCGGTGAATATGTGAAGGCCCCTGAGGCCAGCAGTCAAATCAATTAATTTCAAAAATTCAGACTTACAGAAAAAAATATATTTATAAAGCTTTAATAATAATATTTATTAAGCTTTAGTAATTTATGGATGGCCTCTAAACTCCTGTTATTGCTTACACTTGCGGAACTCTCGGGTATCTATTACTTTCTGATAATAACATCAACTCTAATACAACACCCTTGTCATTGCTTTTTATAAACCAGTTAAAAGAGGTCTTTTATAGTCCATTTTTAATAATAAAGCCATGTTATGTATTTTGACCCAAGCCTTTTAAAGAACTAGTTTAATAACCTTACTGACACTGGGTGTGTTCTTGTTAACCTGTCTAATTTTAGACTATCTGACTACCAAACTTATTTATCACTAGCTGTTGCCTGCGACTTCGTTCGCGCGGACTTCATTTACTCCGCACAGCTCCTCCCCCTTAGAGGATAGCGTGATAATATGTAGCCTATATGTTAACCCGACCTTTTAATAATATTCATGCAAAATTTGAAATAAATCCATGCAGTACTTTTTGAGTTTACCCCGGACATAAATACAGACAAACAGACAAAAATTCTAAAACTATATTTTTGGCTTCGATATCGATTGTAAATCACGCCCCAAGTATTCTTAAAAAAAAATATTCAATGTACATATGTATAGCCATAATGTACAGACATAATTATTGTTGTTGAAATAATGACCATTATTAAAATTAACAACTAACAAATAATTAAAATGAATTTAATCCCACTAATACAACAAAAAACACTAATAAGATTTATGTAATTGTGATTTTCCACCAATATTTTTTTATAGTTGTGGATTAATTTTAGTTTTACCAATTAGAAAAAAAGTGGAAGTTAAAGTAGAAGAATAATAATAATAATCTTTATTAAACAAATCCAAGTACATACATAATTATTTAAAAACAAAAACAAAAAAAAACAAAAAAATTTAGTATCAACTTGTAAAACATTTTGATGTACCCACGATGTTTTGTAAAAATAATGTGTGGTCGGATTTCATTTTTAAGTACACTAAAACTATGAACTTATGTTAAGCTTATTATATGAATTATTTTAAGTTTAATAAATACTTTTTTTTTTTAATTCTTTTAAAGATGTACTCACTACATTCTACTGTTAGTATCAAAACTAGGCCAGGCCTGTGTTTTAGACACTAACTACTTCCCGGTGCATAAGTCAATAAGAGGTACAGTACAATACAAAAAAGTTAAAAATAAATACTTTAAATTACTTACTTACTTAATAATACTTTAATTAATTATTCCTATGGCTCACTTATTGGACTATTGTAATAAATTTTTCTATTTGTTCGTAATTTTGTGATTTTAACCAAACTGTCAGTTTTTGTTTACATTTGTATTTATTTAGGGAATAAAGACTAAGAATTTTATTTAATTTATTATACACATAAGGACTTAGAAAACACTAAAATTTATTAATGAAAAATGTCCTACTGCTAATAGTTGGACACACTTTACCTTTTTTACGACTTTGGGTTTCGGTAGGTTCAAAATTTATGATACTGTGTTGAGTTAAAGCTGTGTTAAGAATTAATAGTTTTCTTACTGATAAACATGAAGAAAAGTATATAGTAAAGTTAAAAGTATATAGTAAAGTTAAAAGTATATAGTAAAGTTAAAAGTATATAGTAAAGTTAAAAGTATATAGTAAAGTGCATAGTATAGTTAATATTATCTCATAACCATACTCAATATCAAGGTTCATTTCCCAGAATGCAATTATGTTGATTACCTATCAACTTTTATAACAGAAATAATGTACTTACGTGGATTCCCCTAGCATGGCATACAAATGCAATTTAATAAGTGCTAGGTAAACCACTTAGGCGAAGTGTTGTCTCTATCGATAATTTTAATTAGGTTTAGAACAGAAATGTGAATAAAATAATGAAATATGTCCTTTGAGACATATTTCATTATTTTATTATGAAAGTTCCCCCCGTTTTCACCCCGGTTTTAGTTACCCCATTTAGTCCGGTCCTGGAAGACAATCTGCCGTTCTACCAAGAGATAACGATTGGCTATGCAAGTAACTACCATCGTGGCTATTAAGTGGCAGAGCTCTGCATTATCTCGCCCGGATCTGGTAACTCCCAAACGGATAAACCGATTTTGATGTAATTTATGTATTAGGCGTAGTTTTTTGAGGAATAGAGTTGATTAGTTTTTGTACTCAATCGGTAAATAAATCTGGAAGTTATACTAAAAAAATACTAATTCGTCAAAAATTTTTTTTGGTGTTTTTTCTAAATTTCTCAAAATCTCCTAGACTGAATCGGTTCAAATTTTCAGGAAGTCTAAGTTGAGCGGAATGAAATCGAATGCCATCAATCGCGGTTCGATCGGTCCAACCGTTCAAAAGTTATGAGATGTTTACATAAGCATATACACACACATACATACAGACATACTGACGTCATCATGAAAATAGTCGGAAAAGATTCCTAGGACCTCAAAACGTGGAGATCTGGTGAAAACTCGGTTTTCGAAAATCGGGGCAAAATCAGTAACTTCCTTACATACGTAGTGGGAAGTTAAAAAGATATATACAACGCGAATGTGAATGGATGTAGGTAACGTAGAGACCGAAACTGACGTACCATGATCAAATTGGTTGGGTGTTATCCAAAGATGATATCATGACACTCAATTCTCTCTGCATACCACATAAGAGATTTGGCGTAATTCATATGTTGCGAATGGCGAAGTTATAGGCAGCGAGCCATAGTGCCGGATAACATTTCAAAAGGCGCGCTTTTGTTGCAAATAAAATAGGTAGTAGGGATAAAATCAGAGAGTGCCTAGTAAAGAAGCTATGCTAAGTTGAAGTCGTGTTCCATTACGGTAACACTCGCGCAGCGCTGAAACAATAATAACTCGTCTAACCAAAGTCAAAATTTAGCAGCACTACAGAGTATAGAGTATAATATATATTCACGCACGTCTTGTAGCAAAGTACCACGTTATATACGCACCCGGTGAAGCTGCGTAGGCCTATAAGGCGAGCATTAATTCAGTCATTCCGAAACAAAATACTACGTTAGTATATAGAGGTCGTTGGTTAGTACATATATATAGACATATTAATCTTTGGATAGAAAAAAACTTGAGAGGTGTCAAGGGACACCCGGATGGAACGAAGTTCCTTTTGGTTAATTATTCGCGAAATAGAAATGAAAATATCTGGCTTGCTTTTTATAAGAGAGAGAGAGAGAGAGAGAGAGAGAGAGAGAGAGCGAGAGAGAGAGAAACATGCGCACGCCGCACAGCTTACAATAGCTTACTATAGCAAAAAGTGTCGTGACAACTTTTCGTAAGAATTTTTTCCGTCTAGCCCCCTTTCACAACGCGCGATAAGGAACTTCGTTCCAAAACTTCGTTCCAATAATAATGAGTAAGAGAGAAATAACGAGATTTAATTCTCAGGATAGTCATGTGATGACGCTAGCGTAAGAGAATAGCCTATAGAGAACCAGCTGTACATTTTTTATATTTTTTGCCTATATTTTCTACGTTAACTACGTTTAACGTTAAAAGGAAATTATAAGACAGTTAAAATAATATTAGCGGTTGCCTGTGGCCGAAATTCGACCATAGATTAAAAATTTAAATCTCTTTTATTTAAGTTTGAAAACAGACTTTAACCGTCAAGAAAATAGTACCTACATATATATGTGTGTATAATATATTGTCATGTATTTCTCATGAATGTACTGTGTGTAACATTTGTTTTTATTAATTTAACGTATTTCTGATGCATATTATTTAAAAATTTATTTTTCTGTAGTCTTTCAAACTTTAACTGCGCCAAATTTCATACTTTTTTCTTCGTTCGTTCGTTCGTTCAATTGTCTTAAAAAGGGATCCAAACTTTTTTCTTCGCGTATTAATATATAGATACAATAAATACAGGCGGAAAATACAGACATGTTGCTAGTGACTCACATGCACAGCCCCGGCCTGGTACAACTACATTGAGCCAGGCAACAGAACCATCATGCAGCAGCAGCAAAATATAGCCTACGCAGAATCGCCAACGTCCCTCGCTTTGTCCGCAACAGCGTTATCTAGAGGGACATGAGAGTCAAAAGCCTCCAAAACTTCATTACCCAGCTGTCAACCAGTATGCTCGAAAGAGCGAAGACCTCAGAACATACAGAAATCCAAGATATCGCGCCCACCAGACGCGAAGCCATATTCGCGAGACTTGATCTCTAGTGCTCCTGGGTCATTCCTGTAAGGCGTCATCTCGTTCGCAAATTTCCCTATTAGGCCTCCCCCAACGGGGTTTTACCTGTTGGGGCTGATTGCACGAGATGATGTGAAGAAGGAGGGAACCCAGAATCACAAGAACAATAGCACAACCGGATTTGACTACCACTGGATTTGACACGAAAATTTTTTTATAGAAAAACGAGCAGGGGGCTCATCTGGTGGTAAGTGATTACCACCGCCCATGGACAGCCACAGCACCATAGATCTTGCAGCTGCGTTGCCGGCTTTTTAAGAAGTCTGCTCTTTTCTTGAAGGTGCTTAATTCGTATCCGTTCGGAAACACTCCCACCGGTAACCGATTTGAAGAGTAATGCGTGGTAAAAAGTGCCTAGAGAATCGCACGATTGTGGATTTTCAGATATCGAGGTGATGATGGAGTCCGATGATGAAATTCAACTGCAAGGATCAATCCAAACAGTTCGTCGTAATACCACGTCGTTACGAAGTAACTATTTAGTAATCTGTGGAAATACCCCTAGAGTAAAAAACTACTCAAATACAATGCCCAGGTCATATTGACGACCTGCGGGAGCATTCAAGGTCAGAGAGGCTAACCCGAACACCTATTCTCTATCGCCTTGGGGTGATAAAAATATGTGGCACCACTGGTCCGTACCGCTGAATGGTCATAATGATGGAACCAACGTGCCAGCTTCTTGTCAGGTGACGTCATAACTGTGGAGGTCGATGACGTCACACAAGGACAAGGAAGGGGAAAAGGAAGATCTTCCCAGCCAGGCAATGTGTACTGCCTAGGGACCGAAGTCCATTTCATAAACGTTGCAACTTGTATATAGTGTTACAAGATAAATAATTGTGATATCGCGATTCAGGATTTTATTTTGAATTTCATTTTTTCCATTTGTTATTGATTTTTGTCCATTTTTTATTATTTTTTTATAAAAAAAAGCGTTTTTGATTGTTTTGAGCCGCTACAAAAGAATTTATGTGAAAAAATATTACTAGTGTTTAGGTTTAAAAGTTTTTAAAAAGGTAAATAAAGAGTAATATTAGAAGACAAAGTTTTATTATTTTAAACTCAAATAACCAACAAATCGTGTGATGGCCATTGACATAAAAAACCCAAGATGTACAGTCTCGAACAAAACTGACACTCAAAATAGTTATAGATATGGCAAAAACATGTTTTTGCATATCCAACCTTGAGCGCAAGTTTTATGGTTGTTTTTAAAAAGCAATGAATAAGAAGTAATAAAATTGACAGTGTCACATTCGACGCAATTCTATTTGAATTAAGCGCACAATTTTAAATTGTGCGCTTAATTCAAATAGAATTGCGCTTAATTCAATTTTAGAGGACGTTTTTGAGACACTGATTGTGCATCTTGGGTTTTTATATCTATGGTGACGGCAGTTTAGTAAATCTGTGAAGGAAAGGATATATTTGTTTTTCTCTCATGGGCGACATAAGTATCACCTGCAGGTTGCAGTTTGACGACACTGTAGTGACGCACTGAACACCTTCACGATGCAGTTCCGCAATAGCCCAATAAAATTGCGACAACGCAAACCGTCGCGTCACCGTTGCCCGAGATATCTTGACTTACAAAAAGTCAGAAACGTGAATTCATAGGCCAAATCATCGTAGGTGCATTTTTTTTTTGTTTATCTTAATTCATTTATCATATTTCATACTTCATCGATAATTCCACAAGGAAGAAAGGCGCACAAAAATTACCTAAACATGACTTCATTGTTAAATTACCTCAATAATGTGAATCAAGCTTTAAAGATAAGATAGTGACTATTACATACTTGAAAACCTGGTTATTTAAAATTCACTATGCAATAGAATCTCTCAGTTAACTCGTAGAAAGTAAGTGAGGTGGTGTAAAATGTATCGTTTTTTCTATTTTGTGATTTTATCAAACGCCTACGCGCAAATACAGTTATCAGGCTCATGTAATTTTACTAATCTCGAATATGTTAAAACAGTTAATGAAACGGTAATATATCATATTTTATTATTTATTATTAACAATATTTATTGACACTGGTAGTAACGCATTATTTTCTTTACTGAATCTTTGGTATCTATAGGTGATGGTTATCTTTGCCCAGCAATATAGTTGCCGGGCTCTTGTAATTTTACTAATACCGAATATGTTAAAACATTAATGAAACGGTATTATATTTTATTTTTTATCATTAACATTATTTATTGACTAATGGTATTTATTTACCGCCTCACGAATAACAACGTATTATTAACATAATAAGCGATGCTCTTTGCTGAGCATTAGAAGTACCGGGCACTTCTAATTTTATCTGTATCAAAGAAAGAAATTATTTATTTGCAAGAATATGGGAGTTACAAGTTAATTAAGATTAAGTTACCGACATATTCTACCATGATATGGTGTGCAAATATTTTAAAATTATAATTATTTATTATGAAACTAAAAATGCTGTAAGTCGATTTTTTTTTACAATTACTACTGGATTGGAACGCGGCCACACACTGAGAAGATCCGCCTGAAGAAACTCAGAAACGGCTTGTGTTTTTTTTTTCAATTATATTTACTTAACACTTAGACAGCTGATCACGACCTGGTGCCTCTTTTTTCGTATATATCGATCACAACCCCAGCTAGTGATCCGTTTTCCTTGAATGTTTACTAAAAACACGACGCTCTGTCGTTATCGGCGTTCATTGCAATGTGTAGCTCCGTTCTTTAGCTACACACACATAGGCGATTCATTTGCGTGGACATGAAGACGGGGCAAGGGGGACAAAATTGCCGAGAGTATTTTTGTATAATCTTTTTGTACCATATCGCCCTCGTTTTAATTATGTAAGAGTTTTTTTCCGCAAAAAAGGTCATGTTGGGTTGATTTTTTTTTTAAATAAAAAATACAATAGTATATCTTTTTTTATTTATTATAATTAAAATGTATTAGTTACTCTAACATATGCATTCGAATCGAATGCATTACTATTACAGTTTTTTTCTTCTATACAATTTACAATAATGTCGAAAAAGGTCGACGGGGCAGATGGGCAAATGGCAGGCTCTCAAAGTGTTAATAATAAAAAAATACAAACATTATTTCACATCACAACACGTTGGTATTTCTATAATTTACAAACTTCATTTTTTGTTTAATTAAAATGTTGACATTGTAAAAGTTTACAGAAGAAAATAGTTAAAATAGTTAATGAAGCGGTATTATATTTTATATTATCATTTATTATTAACATTACTTAATTACTAATGGTATTTATTTTCCCATCTTATAGATACCATCATATTATTAACACATTTGGTGTCTATAAGCGATGCTTTTTGCTGGGTGGTACAATTACCATGTCCTTGTAATTTTATCATTCTAGAATATGTTAAACAATTAATGAAACAGTATTTTTTTCATTATTTATTATTAAAATTATTTAGTATTAATACGAGTATAGCACTACATTTTCACTGCAATAGTAATGCACCAGTAAAGTCTTCGATGTGTGTATATTATCGGCCAAACCGATTTCCGGCCAAACCAGTTTGTCCTAGGCTAAGCCGATTTATATTAAGTGTGTCAGGATATACTAGTTTAATCTTGGACAATCTAGTTGGGCTTTTAGAATTAACTAGTTTTGCCTAGGCCGAACAAATTTTGAATTAGTATTCAAGTATTTTAAAGCTTATATACTTCTCCTTATATAAACATCTGTTTCAGATATCATCTACTGTTATTGATTTATTTGGGTTAGGTTAGGTTAGAACGGTGACATTTGTGTGAAGGTGAGCGAGCGAAGCGAGCGTGCCGTGGTAGCGGCCGCCGAGCGTCAGATCCCCTCTGTATTGTGTGTTAATTTAGTTATTTGACATTGTTTACCATCTCTTTATTTTTCTGTGTTAGATTTAAGTATGGAGAATCTAACACCAAGACAAATCTTCACAAGGTTTAATGGCGTTACTGCGGCCCTAACATGAACTCTTATAGCAGGTCAATTTAAGCCGATAATTAAACTGTCCTGCTATTTCGTGCCATGAAAGCGTTATCTAACAGGCCAGTCAGTAACCACGTGACCTATGCCGGCGAACGATCATATTACTACTCAAACCTACTTCTGCCCTGCATTAGCGTACCATGAAGTGTTTTTGTCAGACCGAAATCGATATTTGAACTGCTAAAGTGTCATAATATTGCCGGTCACTTGCAGCTGCAAAAAAGTAACTTTTATTGGATTGCTTTGTCTTAAATATACTGTAAATGTATTTTTTATTATTACTGCTATTTATACCTATTGTATATTTTTTGACATTAACTGTGTTTTAGAAAAGTATTAATATCGAAATAAAATATAGTAGTTCATTATTTCTATATAAAGCTTTCTAAATACTATATTATAATTTTAAATTTTTATTTATTTATTTAAATTAATTTAAATTAAATTAATTAATTTTGAATTATTATTTTAAAATTTAAATTAATAATTTTAGATGTGTGTATAACTAAAAAAAATACAAAAACCGGCCAAGTGTGAGTCGGACTCGCGCACGAAGGATTCCGTACGATCATATCAAAAAAATACGAAAAAAACATTTATTGTATGGGGACCCCCTTAATATTTTCATTTTTTTATTTTTAGTATTTGTTGTTATAGCGGCAACAGAAGTACATATTTTGTGAAAATTTCAGCTTTCTAGCTATCACGGTTTATGAGATGACAGACGGACAGACATACAGTGGAGGCGTAGTAATAGGGTTCCGTATGTAACGGTTGTTTTTAGGGTTCCGTACCTAAAAGGTAAAACGGAACCCTATAAACAACTTTTACATATTCTCTTTTCTTAATATTTGGATATTGTACGTTAGTTTAGCATTATCTAAGTAAATACTAACCGCAGCCCAGGCTTTTTCATCTTTCACAGCATCGCCACCCATTGTCCACATTTCTCGGCATTTCTCGGCTTGTGTATAATGTAATGAGTAATCTTAAGCTTTAAAATAATCACAAACTATTCCAAAACCCTAATCTCAAAAATCAAGTGCCTACTCAACAAATTTAAAAACCGCGCTCATAAATATCAAATTTATTAAACAGTTAAAGGTCTAGTGTAATATTCCCAGAGTTGCGTTCTTTAATGGATGCCATGACTTAACAAATATTACGTGGTTTATTTTATGTTCCATATATTTTGCGTAAACTTTAAATAACTTGAAACTCGATCTCTTTTGCCAATTTGTATTCTTAAATTCAAGATTTCTAATTAAAAAGCATTAATAGTAATAACTTTATACTAAAATTTAAAAATCGGGAAGTTATGTGTTTGTCAACGTTAATTTGATATGTCCTAGCCAGAGATAATGTGACCGGCCAGAAGACACCGCATTGCAGGTCAACAAGAATTAGTTCATGGTACGATAGTAAAACCTGACAGGTTAATACTCATAGCTGAACTGCCTGGAACTTAACAAGTATTATAAGAATTCATGGTAGGCCCTCTGATATGTACATTGTGTTTTCTTTTGTGATATTAATAAATAAATAAATATTAAACCATTTAAGTTAGGTTGAGTCTAAAGATAATAAAAGCGTGCTAGTAGGGACATGGAAGGGGTATCCCTGCATTCAGAGGTTACAACGTGTTTATTTTGTCATTTCTAATGATTACATCAGTTCAATCATAACCCAAAATTAGTTTGGCCTAGCCCAAACTAGTTAAACCTAAAGTATTTAGGCCTAACTAGATTGTCCTGGGATTACCTAGTATATCTTAACACGCGTAGGATCAACTGGTTTAGCCTAGGACAAACTAATTTAGCCTGAAATTGGGTTTGGCCGATAACATATACACCATGATTATCTCTAAGGTGGCAAGCACTTGTAATTTAACTAGTCTTGAATATGTTTGAACAGTTAATAGAACGGTATTTATTTTTATTTTGCTATTTACTATTAATAGTATGGTGTGACATTACATCCTATCACCACGGATAAATCAGGGTTATTTATCCTTGGAGTTTATAGGCAATGGTTATTGGCTCAGAATTGTCGGACTCGAGTATTTTTACTAGTCTTGAACATGTTATAATTTTTTAACCCAGTAAATATGCAGCAATCGACTTCCCGTTTCCTATATCTCCGGAACACTGCATCAGATCTCCATTAAATTACCTTCCATAATTAAAAAAATAATTTTCAAAATCGGTTCATAAATGACCGAGTTCTGAGGTAACACCAATGACATGCATAATTATAATTATACATGTCATTGGGTAACACACATAAAAAACATACAACCGAATTGATAACCTCCTCCTTTTGACAAGTCGGTTGAAACCAGTTTGTGAAACTACTACTAATTGGTTACTAATATATACAATTTAAAAAAAAAACACCTATAAGGGTACGAAAACAGAGGATGACTGATTAATTCACTCACTGATTTTAATGTAGTTATACGTAGGGTAATGAATAGCACGCATAACCTTTTGTTGGTTTAATTTTTGCTAAAAATAGACCGTGGTCCCACGAACAAACTTTTTTTGAATTAATAATTAACAACAAGTTGATTTTTTATGAACAGCTTCGTTTTAACGAGACAATCGCCTTTTCTATCTTCAAAAAATTTCGAATCGGGTAACTAATAAAGTTATGGGGCTTTGAAAATTTTGATTCGGTGAAGAAAAAATATTTATTAAAAAACAATAACTATTTTTCAACTTTAATCGCTCGATTATATTATGAAAAATACGATGAAACTTTTGTCCTACACATTCGATGGTTTTTCTAGCGAGTCCTCCACTTTAAAATTTCGGAATTATGAGATGTTTACATTGATATTAATCAACTTAAAAAAAAAAAAATTTTTCACAGCAGCTTGTTAATTATTATTGTAATTTAAGGGTAATAATGACCTACACATTAAGTGGAAATTTTTCTTAGTCTGACACTCTAAACTTTTCTTTTTTATCTATCTTTATTAGTTAGCCGATTTGAGATTTTTCGAAGATAGAAAAGATGGTTGTCTCGTCAAAACGAAGCTGTCCACAAAAATTTAGCTTGTTATTAATCAAAAAAAATTTTTATTCGTGGGACCACGATCTAAAAGTATTATATAAAATGTATTGTAATTGAAAAGTATCCGTTGAATTCTAATATGGGCTTAGTATACATTAATTTGATAATTTCGGCTGAAGTGTGAAGGATATATTCTTTTAGGACTTGGTCAATCTCTTCAATCTTCTTTGCGAAACGCGAAATCCAAATAGTAGGTATATGTACATCACGATCTCTGGACTGTGACGTCATACAATGCTCGCGAAAAATGGGAGTGTTCAAACGTGTCAAATTTAATCATTTTTGGGCTGGAGATTCCCAGTACCAGCTTTTTCCACTTGATCGCATTCAACGTAGAGCGGTTCGAATCGTTGACAATCAGGCTATTTCTAAACGGCTCGACTCCTTGGCATTACGCGGAGATGTAAGCTCGTTCTGCGTCTCTTATCGTATCTATCATGGTAATAGGGGAGCCCAAGAGGGGATTTTGGTATTTACTCGAGCGTGTCAGATTAACATAGGGAAGATACCTTGCATACTGTTGATGCTCTCCACTAAATATAAGCCATTTCTATAGAGGAAGGTAACTAGGGCAGAAAAAAAACAAAATTAAGATAACTTCGGCGTGTGGAAATTGTCAGGTTATATTTTTTTCGTTATTCTTACATTATTTCCTCCAAAATAAAAGAAAATTCAGACGCGCTCGAGAATGTCAAAACAACGTTTTTTCTGCAACTTTGTGATCCCACACTCTCTTACACTACACTTGATTTTCAGGCAGATTTTCCAAATTTTAGATGGAAATTAACTCGCCATACCTTAATCTGACGCGATTTAGTGTTACCATGGCACAAATTTTTTTAAAACATTTTTTTATCTGTAGCTTTTTTCCTCACCATTGAAAAACTTTATATAACCTTTTATTTTTCCTATAATTTAATTTCGACTCGACTTAATTTAATTCAACCTCGATAAATCTATTTAGCATTTTGAGCTCCCCTACTATGGAGAGTGTTCCGACCAGTTATTTGGATTAATTCCTGCTGCTAAATTCCATTATCGGACATCGCGCCAAAATTTGAAGTTCCACCCACATCACCTCGATGTCTGGAAATCCACAACCGTGCGGTTCTCCTGGCACTTTTTGCCTCGCACTACTCTTTTGTAGAATCAATTACCGGCAGGGGTTTTTCCAAACAGATACATGGGGACCTACAAGAAAAGAGCTTACTTATGTTGAAAAGGGTAGCAATGCAACTGCAAGACCTCTGGGGCCTAATTCATGTAACAAAATGGTAACAGAGTCAAATCGTTTAAGATTCTTACACATTTTTTTTACAATTTATGCCGCGCACGTCCCGACTTTCTATACTGTTTATGTGTATGAGAGCCCTAAGCGTATCGACTAAATTACGTTAATTGAGGGACTGGTATTGCGGATGTCCTTGGGCGGCGGTGATCACTCAACATCAGGTGCACTATTACGGGGTGTTTCAGGTTAAGTTTTTTAAAAATAAACTTTTATTAACACTCAAAGAATTTATTACTTAATTAGATTTTATTATTATAAAAGACCTGCACCCGACGAATGTCCAATTCAATCTGACTTAAAAACCCTTAAATAGACATGAGGATACAACAGAAGTTTCCGATTACATTACCTAGAATGCAAATAGAAACTAAGCATCTTTACTACACGTATTAACCCATTCGACTTTGGGTATAACAGTACCTCCTGCTCGATTGCCCCATCTTACATAAAAAAACAATATTTTATTTGATGCTTTAAAAATTAATTCAAACGTTTTCAACAGTATTTATATTTTTTACTTTGTTAATACAATGAAAAATGCATAAAACAAATAAAAAATATGTGTAAATACCATATCCTAATGCCTAACAAAACCACTATAGATATTTAATGTGTTGTCGTCTTAATGATCTAGACTCTAGACGTACCCGTTGAGGCAGAGACGCATGAGATCTAGATTCAAACCCTGCGACAAGTAATTTTTCCTATTTAAGCTTTATAATCTTTCTGCAAGACAATTAGTAAGCAAATCGTGGATGTACTAGTCTTCTGCGTATCTATTTAGGGAAATAGTCATGACAGTGTTTTTTAGATAATGTATATATTATAATGTATATATTGTATGTATATAATGTATATATTATATTAGAACAAATTTATAATTTAAAGGGGCAAAAATGCATCTTTTTATTTTAAATCATAAGATAGCAAATAAGTAGATGGCTCTCCTGATGGAAAGAGAAACCATCACCTATAGATACCAAAGATGTTAATGGTGCGTTGCTATCCATGTGGCTGAATGGTACACAAACATAAGTCTATCAGCTACCTTACCCTTTAAACCGGAACACGACAATGACAAGCATTGACGCTTTTACGGTAGGAATGGATATGGCGGTGGTACCAAATACCCAGGCTTCACATTGAGGATATTTTTCACCTATTAGCCACGATGGTAGTAACACGTGAAGCCGATTGGTCGCATTTACGGTAGAACGGCAGTTGGTCGATTCTTCAAAGAAACCTGGAAGGAATGCAAAGTCAGGTGTCTAAATTTGAGTGACTTTCAATCGATTGTGCTAAAAGGAGGATAATTTTTCCGAGTGTATGTATGTATACTTGTATGTATTATTCTTTACACGCTTTGTACCCCAAACGATTTGATGAATTTAAACTTAGAAGTGTCATTAGACTAATCTTGATTGTGAGAAGGACAAAGGGTACATGTTTTTTTTTTCAATTGCGCTATATGTTTTTGCGGATTGGATCTGTTATGGGCCACTTCCCGTAAAGGTTTTTAAAAAAAGAAATTTATTTTACACAATAGTTTTATAATGAAATATAACAGAATATAAATTGAATTAGAGTTACACTTATACACAGGAGTATTAATTGAATTAGAGTTTACACTTATACACTGTGCACTAAGACCGAGAGGCAGCCGTTCAAGAGCGGAGTACAGAAGTAACTGACTGGGCCGAGTGTCCAGAGAATATATCGAGCACCAGACTGCTGACGAGGCTGACTGGGGCTGATAGTGATGATGAGGCTGGTGGTCAGCAATATCCCCTACATTGGTAGGGTATAACACCTCCCCCCTTAAAAGAGAAACTTCATAATGGAAGAAGAAGTTTCTTCAGACACTTGTCCTGAGTTTCGGGACGGGAGTATCTTCTACAGTAGAAGACAAATATCTTACACTACTTTCCTGATCGTCTGTCTGTTGGTTTTGGTCGTTCTTGTTGAGGGTTAAAGATTTTGCAATAGACGGGTTAATAGGCAGGCTGCCACTAGGTCGCTTGCATTTATAAAGTTTAAATATGATATAACAAAACATAATTAAAACTAAAATAATGATTAATGTAGAGTAATGTGTCCCATATTTGATTATGTGTGGGCTGTTTGCTACTTCTTCTGCAGTTTTAAGTTGATCTATTAATGAGTTACGATACAAATGTAAACTATCTAAATCTATATTTTGCAAGGAAACAGGAGACACATTATCTAGTTTTTGCACTGCCGCCAGGTTGCAACAGTTATCTTTTATTAGGTCAAAATCTAAACGATTGACATGGATGGTAACATTAGAATGGTAAGGTTTAGAAATAAAAGTTGTGCTTTTGCAATAACCGGTACAACCTTGAGGTATATACAATATACCAGTGCCATGGACGGTGATTTCATGAATATTAGAGTTTTTACAGTCTATTGATATTCTATTGGGTTCACTCTGTACATAGATCCACCTATTGCGGGTGATTGGCTTCCAAAGGTCTAGATGTCCTGATATTGTTCTGGATTCACACTGGGAAGGCAGCTTTTCCACTACTTTGGCTAACAGATCACTTTCACATGATGTTTTTGCATCGACAGCGTAAACACTCGACACTTCACAGATATAGTTTTCTGGGTTAATACTTTTGCACACATTCAAGTCGTTAAGATTGCAATACTGCGTGTTGTCCTTGGTCATTGCAATATATTTATGGCTGGGTATAATCATACTATAGAAACTAGGTTGATTAAGGTTATGAGAAATTGGCAAGGTTATAACGTGAAATAATGAAAATTCTCTTACAGCTACGAGTGGAACACGAACAACAAAAATTATCTTATGGTTAACATAATAGCTTACTATATATGAAACGTTTAACAAAGAATGAATGGAACTTATATCTAATGTAATTGGAAATTCTAGATCGCTAGGCAAATATTTTATACTATCGACAAGCTCTCTATGCAGCTGCTGTGGGGTTATTACAGCAGGGTGTAAAATATTTTGACTACTGAAAAGAACTGCATTCGTTATGTCTTCTAGTTGAAACGAAAGGGCTAGAAGTGTAGTTTCGAGGCTATCAATTATCACGTTAAAATGAGAAATATATTCTTGATCGCGAGTATTATTAAAAAGATCTTGAAACAAAAGCGAGAGTTTATTGATAGCGTTATTCAAATTATCTTCATTAGTTCTAATGTTATAAAGAGTCTTATTAAAGGAAGATATTACGGAATTAGTTACTAGTATATTTTCTTTTACTAATGAAGCTAATTTCTTTTCATTGTTTTGCAAAGCCGTTATGGCTTCATCGTATTTAATACCGTCGTCCTCGCTTAAGGTACCAAAGATATGTTTTAAAACGGTTCCCACTCCTGCTACCCAAGCTCGTCTGCTTCTGGTGTCTAGCAGGTGAGAGATGGAATTAAACTCCTTATGCAAATCTTGATGCCGCGTTATAATAGGTTTTAGCATGCTTTGGCATTCTGCTGTACGGATTGCTTTAATTTCCTCACACATGGCTTTAACATTTTCAATGGCATAGTTAATATTTTCGATGTGTGGGCGAAAATGTGAAATATCTATTGGTATTAGGACATCTAGTTGGTCACTACTTATCTTTAGCTTGCCAAGGTAGTCGAAATATAGGCCTGGGCTTGAAGTAATGGGTTGGATATAATCTTGAGCCTGGGCTCGATGACTGAAAATAATAAATGATACTATGCTAGTTGTATACGTAAGAACCTAACTTAAATCTAATCTAATAAATGAGTAAAATACAAATGAATTGTAAAGGTATATAACTATTGTATAAATGTATAAAACAAAATAAGAATTTAAAATATAATGTATACCTAAACTGATGAAATAGGGGTTATTTATGTTTAATAATATTTATTTATTTATCCAATACTTTTTTTTTTTACAGATTATTTGAAATATCGGCGGGTTTGACCTCGTCGAAGTGATGGCGAACATGGCGTCGATTTATGAGAAGTGATAATGTGTTGTTGCCATGTATTTTTACTATTTTGTATGGGCCTTTCCAGATAGGGGATAAAGCCTTACGGAGTCTCAAGTGATTCTTGAGATACACGTATTCGCCTACCTTATAACTCACAGGGCGAGTACGCGAATCGTAATACGTTTTCGAGTTTACTTTAGATTTCCTAATTGCTTCGAGTGCTCTCTCTCGGGAATATTGAAGACGATTTTGGAGCATTCGAACATACTCAGGATAGGTTGCCCCTGGGGAGTCATTAAAGATCGAGTTAGGGATAAAAGGCTTATGTCCATACATCAATTCGTATGGTGTGTAATGTGTTGTAGAATGAACAGTAGTATTGTAGGTTAGCATGGCCGTATAGACGTACCGAGGCCAGTTATTCTGTTCCTCGTTTACGAAAGATTTCAAGTATTCCTTTAAGGTTCCATGGCTCCTTTCCAAGGCACCTTGTGTTTGCGGGTGATAGGGAGTGGACCATAACTGTTTAATGCGGAGAAATTCACAAGTTTTCTTAAACATTTCTGATGTAAAATTCGTACCTTGATCCGTGAGGATAACCTTAGGAATACCAAATAACGAAATGAAGTGTAGTAAGCATTCACTAGTTTCCTCAGCTAAAGTGCTGCGGATTGGATATGCTGCCGAGAACTTGGTGAGATCATCTTGGAAGGTGAGTATAAACTTAAGATTACCAGGGCCGGATTCAGGAAGCGGACCTACGATGTCTAAAGAAATTCGTTCACATGGTTTAGTTGAGGTGCTAGTGATTTGCATTGGGGCGCGATTTAGCTTCCTCAGAGCCTTATTTTCTTGACATAATTTACACTGACTAACATATGATTCGATATCACTACGCATGCCCTTCCAGTAGTACTTGTCACTGATTCGGCTGTACATACGTGAAGAGCCTAAATGGCCAGCGATGGGGATGTCGTGATTGTCAAATAAAATCCTTTTAATCTCTGAAGGAGATGGGAAAATGATGGTGTTGTTATGAATATTTATCTTTATATTTGTGCCGTGGAATAGATAAGTAAGCATATTATATATTCTAATATGTGAATGTTTTTCAAATGGATTTTTAAAATCCGAAATACTAATTTCATTTACATGTTGTAGTGCTACTAGTTCGTCTCTGATGTTCTTAAGTGTATTAAAGATTTCAGGATAAGAAGCTGTATCAAAGTAATGTACTTTAGTGTAGAGTAAGTAATAGGTTTTATCCTTTAAATTGACTTTGTAAAAGGAATATAGATTTCTTTCAGTGTTCAAAAGATCAGTGTTATCCTCTAGGTTACCAACAATTTCTTGTACATAAGGATTTGATTCGTCTAAGTCAATAGATGTGGGGACTAGTATGGTCTTACATGAACTCTTCATGAGACTAGAATTATGTTCCTCGATATTTGTATTAAAATTTTCTTTGCTGTTTACAGATTTGAGAAACTTGGAATAGTCGTCGCGGAGGGAGCTAGTAGGTAAGTTTTGTACGTCTTCATGTACAGGTGAGTTAAGATTTTCAGGTATAGGGATTTCAGGTCCAGGGTGTAGCAGTGAAGTTTCAGGTAAGTCCTTCTCATTATGTAAGTTAGTCGGGTTTGGATTTTCAATCTGAAGATGGAGATCTAGGTCATCGAGGGTGATGAGATCAGGCAGAGCTGGGGCATTAGGCGGTTCATCTTCCACTGCATCAGTGGCTGCATTATTAGGCAGAGGGTTGTCAGGGTTTGGTGATGGATTACCGAGAGGATCCAAGGATTCGAGATTTATTTCATCCTCATGAAATGATGGTGGCGAGATAAGCAAGTCCATTAGGTCTCTGTCTTGGTCATATTGGTCATTCACGTCATCAGCGTTTGCATTTGAATTTTGAGTTACATTGTCAGTATTAGGTTGTATAGGATTAATAGGGAACCTCGATAGTGCATCAGCATTGGCGTTAATTTTTCCCTTCTTATAATGAATCTCATAGTCGAATTCTTCTAATTTGAGACGCCAACGGACAAGTCGAGATCCTGGGTCCTTGCAATTGAATAGCCATTGTAAGGGCTTATGGTCAGTGATTATTTTAAAACGGTACCCGTATAGGTAGGGACGAAATACTTTTGTGCCGAATATGATCGCCAAGCATTCCTTTTCGGTAACGCTATAGTTACATTCAGCCTTATTTAACGTCCTAGATGCAAAGGCTATAGGACGGTCTTGTCCAATGGTTCCCTGGGATAGGATAGCGGAAATGGCGAAATTGGATGCATCACATGTCAGTAGGAATGGTAGGGTAAAATCGGGATAGGCTAATACGGGTGCAGTGATCAATTTCTGTTTCAGGGATTCAAATGAAAGTTGTTGTTCATTTTGCCAACAGAAGGAGACATCCTTTTTCAGAAGAGAGGTCAGTGGCTTAGCCAACTTAGAGAAATCAGGTATAAATCGTCTATAATACGATACAAGTCCTAAAAAGGATTTTATATCCTTAGGGGATTTAGGAATTGGGTAATCGGTCACGGCTTTAATTTTGTCCGGATTTGGTTTGACGCCGTCTTCGCTAATTATATGTCCTAGGTAGGCGACTTCCTTGCGGAGAAACTCACATTTTTCAGGTTGAAGTTTCAGATTAAAATTTCTAAGTCTATCAAAGACTGATTTTAAATTATCCATGTGGGATGGAAGATCATGACTATAGATAACTATATCATCGAGATATACGAAGCATCTAGTACCCTGAAGCCCTGACAGGCAAGAGTTCATAAGCCTTTGGAATGTAGCCGGCGCGTTTTTCAAGCCAAATGGCATTCTATTGAACTGGAATTGTCCGCTGGGGACGGAAAAGGCGGTTTTGGCGGCGTCGTCCTTTGAAATAAGAATTTGGTGGAAGCCGGAAGTTAGGTCCAAGGTGGAGAAGTATTTACTGTGACCAAGTTGGTCAAGGATCTCCGTGATTTGGGGAATAGGATAAGTCTCTCCTATAGTAATGTCATTCAGTTTTCTATAGTCGATAACTATTCTCCATTGCCTGCGGCCTTGAGAATCTAATTTTTTGGGAACTACCCAGATGGGGGAGTTCCATGGAGAACGCGATGGCTCAATTATGTTCTGCTGCAACATTTTACTAATTTGTGTCTCTACTTCCTGTTTATGGCATTCCGGAAAACGGTAAGTTTTTGTGTGGACTGGTATGTCCGTTGTTGTTTTAATTTGATGATCAAGGGCTGTTGTAAAAGTTAAGGCTTCTTCTGGCAAATGAAAAATATCAGAGTATTGAGAACAAATCGAAACTAAAGCGTCAGTCTCTTCACTATTCAGATGGGAAATTCTTAGGAGGTTTAGAACCTTGTCAGTCCTGTCAGTAGTTGATATGTTAGAAGTCGAAGAGGAATGATAAGATGCGTCTCGAGATATGGGATACAACGTTAGCTTTAAATCGGAATTAAGAGATACAGATTCTTCGGATAGGTTAGCAACGGTGATATTAACGCGATTGTTTTCTTTTACTTTAGTAAAGCAATTGGATACTAGTAAGGAATCTGATATGTGCTGATCGACAATTAATCCTTCTCCAATTTCAGGATTTTTAATAGAGCATTCTATTACTGTTTCAGTTCTAGGGGGAATAACGTAATAAGGTTCAAAGAAGAACAATTTCACTTTTATGTTTCTGACTTTTAGTGTGTCGGTGGTATAGTCAATGTTACAGTTAAATTTGGTAAGGAGATCATTACCTATGATTCCGTCGTATGGAAAGTCAATGTCACCGATTACATGAAATTGATGATTTATGTACTTGTCATCTGCTATCTGCAATTTCAATTGCAGATGGCCTAGGGTGGATGTGGTTTCCTCATTGGAGTCAAACCCTTTTAACTTGACACAGTCTTTGTGTAGATGAACATGTTTAGTTATTTGTGATTGTTTTAACAGGCTTACCGCAGAGCCAGAATCTACAAGAAGAGTGAGTGGAATATCAGACACTTGAGTTGGTAATAAAACATGAGGTAAGAATCGTTTTTGTAAATTAATATTAATTTCATATACTTTCATTTCAGGTTCCTGGGATTCCTGCTGAGATTGGTAGCTTGTGTGAACCCTTGACATAGTTGCTGAACGCAGACCTCCGTTTTGGGGCTGGCTACCCTGTCGTGTGGTCTGGGATGTAAAGCTACGGTCACATGCTTGGGGCTGGCTACCCGTGTGGACCGATTGATTTATCATTGGAACTAGGTCTCCTGTTTGGGGCTGGCTACCCTGTCGTGTGACCTGTGATTTGGAAGTGCGGTCTCTTGCTTGGGGCTGGTTACCCTTGTGGACCGTAAGATTTACCACTGGAACTAGGTCTCCTATTTGGGGCTGGCTACCCTGTCGTGTGACCTGTGTTTCCTTTTTAGGTGGTGTATGTGTGTGCTTGTTTGTGTTGACGCCGATACCTAGAACCTGTTGCCTCACACGGCGCCTGGGTGAGGCGGTTACGCGTTTAAATGGTTGTCAACCTCATCCTGACCCTCTGGTTCCTCTGCGTCCACGTAATGGACTTGGCGGTTTCTATCAAATGAGTTCGGTGCGAATGCTCTGGATTGAGGCTGACGGTACCGATTATTATTGTATTCGCGTTTTTTGCATTCCCTTATATCATGACCCGGTGATTTGCAGTAGCGGCAGTACACGTCATATTGCCTCTCAGGTTGACGAGAGGGACCAGGTTGCTGCGGGCGGTTTTCCACGGGACGCCATTGTGGTCGCGTGGGAAACTTAGGCCTTACTGGTTGGTTTGGTCTCGTCTCTGTTGGCGTAGACCTTTTATAAATACACTGCTGGATGCGCTCCTCAGACACTGCTATATTAATGGCTTCATTGAGAGTTTTGGGTGCCCTACACCTTACTATATTAGATATCCTAGGATTAAGTCCTATTAGAAAGTGATGGAGAGCTAGATCCTCCATTGCGGCTATGCGTCCAGGCAATTCCTTAAGGGTGGTATCGGATAGCGAAATTTCGGTTAGAAGTTGCGACAAACACGTTTCTACCCTAAGTGAGTATTGGTTTACTGACTCCGTGTGAGACTGTTTAGTTTCCTGTAGGTCTGCTAATAAATGAGAATAGTGTTTCCTTTCGCCAAACTGCGTCTTAAGGAATTCTTTTAATTGGGGCCATTTCTTAAATTCTTTAATCGAGCAGGCTATTTCAGCTTTGCCCTCAAGCTGGCACAGTATGTATTTAAAAAGAATTGGTCTTTGGGCTTCTGAAGCCATATCATAGGCATTATTGCAGTTTAGTAAAAAGGAGTTTAATGTATCTTTATTACCATTATATGGTTTGATGAATTTTAATAGGGTGTTTAGTTCCACCTCTAAATGTGGGGGTTCCGTCTTAGAGGAACGAGGAGTCGGGCTCCGGCACTCCCTGGGAGTTTCAGGGGCGCTCAACATTTCGATAACCGCTTCCGTCTTTGGTACCCTAGAGCTCTCCGATTTTGACATTTTAACAAGTATTTGACAAAAATTAAATATAAAACAGTGTACAGTAAAGTTTAAAACAATAGTAGAACGGAACCCTAAATATTATAATCTAAATATTACAATAGCCAAGGACTTACAATGTATGCAGTAGGACGGACGTTATCAGAATTAGCATTGCTGAGGCTAGCAGCGACGGCCGTTGTTTATGTCTGGGACTGATAGTGCAGGTTGACTCGATGTTTCGTCGACTACGACTCGATGACGTAACAATTCACACACACCACTTTAAGTTTTACAGATTGGAAGTATTATTATATATTTAATTAATTTTTGTATTTCGATGTAGATATAGTATTTAAATCTTGATGTATATATTGGACTGAAATATTTTACGCTCTTGTATACGATAATTAAACGGCTTGATTGATTTTTACGGATTTTAATGTAGATTTTATTTTATTTTCTCGGTTATTTTGTAGGCACTGGGGATTTCCGATCCCACCGCTGCCACCAATATGTTATGGGCCACTTCCCGTAAAGGTTTTTAAAAAAAGAAATTTATTTTACACAATAGTTTTATAATGAAATATAACAGAATATAAATTGAATTAGAGTTACACTTATACACAGGAGTATTAATTGAATTAGAGTTTACACTTATACACTGTGCACTAAGACCGAGAGGCAGCCGTTCAAGAGCGGAGTACAGAAGTAACTGACTGGGCCGAGTGTCCAGAGAATATATCGAGCACCAGACTGCTGACGAGGCTGACTGGGGCTGATAGTGATGATGAGGCTGGTGGTCAGCAATATCCCCTACATTGGTAGGGTATAACAGATCGCAGTCGAGTTTTTTGTTTTTATAACAAGTACTTGTTACAATCATAATATTTTAGTTTCTAGGTGATTGGCATCAAATTGCAAGAATTAACAACAACTTCGAACATGGACAGTGCTCAAAATCAACGTACTCAGCCCAAACCGCTACTGAATTGTATGTTGTGAATAGTGAAGTGGTGAATAAAACCGTCCACTTTCGCAATGGAACGATAATAGTGAGGAGCAATGGCTTACTAAACATGACATTTTCAGGTGAAAACTTTTAAAAATTGAAGGTATATATATATATATATATATATATATATATATATATATATATATATATATATATATATATATATCCCTATCACATTGTGGGACCAAGTGTCTTCGGCTACTCGTGGGCGCACTGGTTGTACCTCTGCCTACCTTTTCGGGAATTCGGGCTTGAAGATACTTCACAAATATTTAGATAATATTTTTTTATTATTATTTACACCACTTTATGCTCTTCCCTATTTTTCATCATTGGTGCGCTTCGAGGAATAAAATTATAATATACTAGCTGGTGCCAGCGACTTCGTCCGCGCGGACTTCGTTTACTCCGCACAGCACTTGGCCGCTAGGTGATAGCTTGATAATATGTAGCCTATATGTTGATCCGACCTGTTAGTTATATTCATGCAAAATTTCAAGTAAATCCATCCAGTACTTTTTGAGTTTACCTCGGACATACATACAGACAAACAGATAAACAGACAAACAGACAAAAATTCTAAAAACTATATTTTTGGCTTCGATATCGATTGCAGATCACGCCCCAAGTATTCTTTTAAAAAAATATTCAATGTACAGTTTTGACTTTCCTACGATTTTATTTATTTATTTAATATTTTATTGTACACTCAAAAGTCATATTACATTTTAATTTTAAACATTTACAAAAGGCGAGCTTATCTCTGCAAGAGATTTCTTCCAGCAAACCCAAAAAATGAGAATGCGTAAAAAAATGTAGAATATACAGTGTACAAATTATTAATGTAGAAACATACAATTTAAATACAAAAGAAAAACTACAAATTCTTATTTTAATTTACTTAATACTATGAATAATAAATAATACTTTACTGTGCCCTTTTATTGAAAATTATGCAGACAGGTAAAATTCCTTTAATGTCTTTTTAAAACTTACTATTGACTGACTACTCCTGATATGAAAAGGAAGTGAATTCCAAAGTTTCACAGAGTTGATAGTGAAAGAATTACCATAAAATATGGAACAATGTGATGGATATTGTAAAATTCCGCGTAAATGTGAACGACAATTTGAGTCAAAATCGTATAGAAAATTAAAGCGTTCACGAAGATAGTATGGAGAGTATGTATAGACTAGCTGACCCGGCAAACGTTGTTTTGCCATATAAATTATTTAATTAAAAAATAGGGGTTGATCGTAGAGGGTTGAAAATTAAGAGTTATACATATTTTTCAATGCTAAATCATAAAAAATAAAAATAAAAATTTTTGTCCATAAAATAAAAAAAAATTTAGGGGTGGACAACCCTTAACATTTAGGGGGATGAAAAATAGATGTTGGCCGATTCTCAGCCCCACTGAATATGCATACGAAATTTCATCAAAATTGTTCAAGCCGTTTCGGAGGAGTACGGGAACGAACATTGTGACACGAGAATTTTATGTATAAGACAAGATTAACTTATTTCGTAAACGCAACTAAAAGGTGCGCTTCATTAGGTGCGCTTCAAAATGGTTGCGCTTCAAGGAATACCCCCTTTCGCTAACTACTAATTGTAGAAGATTAAAAGCTCGAGTCCAAAATGGTTTAAAATAATATACATTAATTACTTCATATTTTCTAAATAAAACAAATATTTATTTCAGATGGGTCCTATGATTCCGTTATCTTGAAAACCGATAATCTAAATTATGCACTCTTGTACAGCTGCAGAGATGGCGTTAACGATACTAAGTCAGGTTGGTATTGTTCATATTGTATTTATTTCTGAAATAAAAGTTTAACAACATATTATGTCCCTTGCTCCAGATACGGTTAGCATTGTATGTGAGGTAAACCCAAAAAACTAGACCAGAATATTATATTCTAGTCTTGAGTTTTTCAGGAGATAAAAGTCGATCCCGATATAAGAGACTGAGAAAACTCGCTCCTCCAGTCCGCTCGTGACCACTATCAATGTAACTTGGCCGAAGCGTGAGATTTTTAATGGAGAGTGTGTGTATTTTGTACGCATTTTCGATCCTTTTACTTTTTTTATAGTTATCACATGCCAGGAAAAACTCATTAAGCAACATAATTAATAATTAGAATTTGAAGACAGAGACATTTCAACATTTTTCCTGCCCAGGTTTTAGAAAGAAATGAAAGAAAGAAATGAGTTTTTCCTCTTTATACATCATTAAAAAACCAGCCAAGTGCGAGCTAAAGTCGTGCACGAAGGGTTTCGTACCATCCATTATAAAAGAAAATTACGTTTAATGTATGTATACTTAAATATTTATTTTATGTATTAGGTATTTATTTTTATAGTTAATATATATTTCCAACTCCACTCTCCCTTTAGTTTTTTTATTTTTTTATTTTTAATATTGGTCGTTATAGTGGCAACGGAAATACATAATTTGTAACAGCTTTCTAGCTATCACGGTTTATGAGATACAAACTGGTGACAGACCGACAGATGGACAGACAGACAGTAGAGGCTTAGTAATAGGGTCCCGTTTTACCTTTTCAGTACGGAACTCTAAAAATGTGATTAGGGGCTTACTTCCAGATCAAGATAGAGTTTAAATTGATAACATCGTGTCAATAATTCAAAAGCACCCAAAACTGTACTTAGTGAATTTCACCTCCCAACCAACAAAATAATATGTTTTAAAACTTATACATATAATCTGTGTATTACAATTTCACAAAATGGCGGCAGAATTACATTTCACAAAATGGGTGTAGTTCCAATTTTGTCCACTGAACAGATAAGTTGGTGACACTATGAGTCGTCTCCTAAAATTCTGTTCACTGTAACTACGAAAAACTATTATTTCATTTGTTAGTTTAGCATTCTGTTGAATTGTTTTTTAGTATGGGCGTGGAAATTTTCAAGAACTACAGCACTAACAGATCAACAGATTAAAGATATAAACGCGGCAGTTTCTGCCAACGCAGATCTGCAGAACGCTACTTGGTTGACAGTAGACCATTCCAAGAATATTTGTAATTCGTGTGCTGCGCTGCGTGTGACTCCTTTTCTTATGCTCTACGCTCTTTACGTCATGTGTAAGGAATATTTTTAATTCATTAAATAAATTATTTTAAATTATTTGGGTTTTATTCTTTTGCCTTTAAATACTTTCCCCGTATTGCCCCGGGCCAGCCGCTTCGGAGAATAAACTATCTGCTATTTTACCAGGCAGTTCGTAAAAGACGATTGATTGCCTGTACGGGTTACTACACACACACACACCACCACCGTACATTTTCCTTCCACAATAGCTTCAGCACTTGTCACTGTCATGTTCCTGTTTGGGGGGTAAGGTAGACGGTAAACTTGTCCATGTAAAGTTAATCTCAAGACATGGTATCAAATTAATAGATACCTCTACGAGCTCGCAATACATGTTGACTGGTAGAAGACTGTAGGTACATATTGAACAACGCGATAGTTAATAGCCGTATGAAAGCAGTAAAAATATAGACAGTAATCAATCTCAACTAAATTAGTATATTCAAAAAATATGGTCAACGCGCAGGTAATAGGCGCATGCTTTGATTGACACATTCCGCGTCAGCAAATCCCTATTTATAAACAATCTAGCTCAGTTGTCCATACTTAACTAGGTCAAAATTTAAGTACTTATTTTTTTTTACACATTCAATATCAGTATCAAGTGCTGAACACCCTCTTTCAATATTTTCACTGTACAGTATTTAATCAGTCAAGGTGTATAAGTACATGCGCTTTTTATTTATCAATCAAAGTGTACGAGCAAAATATATTAAGGCTGCGCCGAGCTAATTTCGAAATAAATGCGTTTGGTAGATCCCTTACTATATTATCGTTAATATTAAAGATTTAGTTCTGTAATTCATAAGTAAGATACTAAAGGATTCACGTCATAAATTATATATCTTGAACTCTGAACAAAAAGGAAAACCCTTAGTATGTCGATTGTCGTAAATGTTTGACGAAAGGTACTCAGTTTTTAAATTATAGCAAGACAACATGTTTTCTATAACGTATACACTTTATGTTTTTAAATGTTAAAACAAATTTCAACGATAATAAGGAACTATCAAAATCCGCCCATCCCATCCTAGTCAGAACTATCATCCGTCCTGTAGAAGGCCAAAATATCGATCCGCTTTAAAAACCTCGGAGCCCTCTTAACGAGTATGTTGAAAACCATTTTGTTTTATTATCTTGATTATCTGTTATTGAGAAAACATAATCCTCGCAGTGCAATTTTCCACTTTAGCAAACAGCAGGTGATGCAAACACTTCAGTGCTGCTACACACAGTAGATAACAGTTTATCTAAACATATTTATACGTGAGGTAAATGGCCAGATAATATAGCTTTTTAGGGCTTCGTAGTCTACAACGAATCCTTATAGTTTCGCCATGTTAGTCCGTTCGAGCGTCTCTTCACAGCTTAGATCAGTTTATCAGGTGACATGTATAGCCAATCGGTTGCCAATTACGACCTGCCCGGCAGAACTGCAGTCGGTCTATTCTTTTAAAGAACCCAGACGAACAAGAGGATTTTTCTTTTCATTTATTTGCCTATTTATGAAAAGCTACTTGCTGAGAGTGAGATGAGATGAGATGATGAGAACCTCACCTGCTGACAACTTTTTTATATTATGATAAGGCAACTAAGCAAATTACTCTACTGATGGAAAGAGAAACCATCGCGTAAGAACACCAAAGATGATAATGGTGCGTTGCTCTCCGTATGGCGACATGACAATGCCACATGCATGAGCTGCTTTGGGATCCGAGCCTATTATTCAAATCGAAGACGGATAAAATACACCAGAAATCATAGACTATTGTTTCACGCGCATTTTTAGAATTAACGCGATCTTACCGCGACTATAGTTACATATTTCTTAGCGATTAGGGGCCATCCATAAATTACGTGACACTAATTTCATGATTTTTTGACCCCTCCCCCGTCCTTGTCATAGCTGGTCAAATTCATGAGACACCCTCCCCCCCTAACTAGTGTGACGTCACATATTTTACAATTTTACATTGGAACAATGATCTCATTAGATTATCTTTTATCTATACAGGTGGCTTTTTTAAATTTACTGTTGTGATACTTATATTTAAAATATTATATATATATATATATATATATATATATATATATATATATATATATATATATATATATATATATATATATATATATATATATATATATATATATATATATATATATATATATATATAGATTGATAGTCAAGTTAATTGTTTTTGAGATATTAGTTATTAATTGTTTTAAATAAATTATTCAAATTATTCAGAAAAAAAATTCGAACATGGACTAAACAATATGTTTTAGATGTGCCAACAAACTTTTAAAGAAAACAGTATACATGTGTGTGTAGGTATATTATCAAGTTTGTTACATCATACATGAATACATTGTTGTAATGTATATTTTAATAAATTTCTAACGCGTATTAGGTATTTAAAAATATTAGGTTTCTGCAGTCCTCCGTAATGTAGACTTTAAATGTGCCAAATTTCATACTATACTGTTCCCGTAATGTCTTAAGAACGGTTACAAAGTTTTTGCATCACACATTGATAAATAGATAAATATGTATTAAAAATACAAAGAAATCTTTTTAGATTTACTTGAACAAATAAACGTTAGGCATTACAGGTTTTATAGTTTTTAAGATAACCAACATTGTTTGTGATAATTTAGTAACTAGGTGATAGGATTTCTAAAATTACATGCTTGTTGCAAGATATTTAATAGATTCATGCGTAACTTTGCGGAAATCCATAATTTAAAGGAGAAATTTTGGTATTTAATTTGCAAATTTTCCGTGAAATGTCCTATGGAACATTTGTGATGCCACAGAAATGAAAGGTAGTGTAAGGAATAGGTCAAACTTATCCAAAGTCTGAAATTATAGAAGACCACAGCGGCACAATAATCCACCCACTTCCACGATACTTTCTTCCACGACAGCAGCAAAGGCACCTATGAAGGGTGAAGCATTAATGTTACTGCCTTTGCTTCTGACGTGAAAGAAAGTGTCGTAGAAGTGGGTGGACTATTGTGCCGCTGTGGTCTTCTATAATTTCAAACGTTGGATAAGTTTGCCCTATTTCTTACACTATCTTTCATTTCTGTTGCATCACAGCAGTTCCATAGAACATTTTACGGAAAAATTGCAAATTAAATACCAAAATTTCTCCTTTATATGCTTGTTGCACTTTAGGAAACATTTAACTGCCAGGCCGTTACCAAAAGGCTGATAGATGATATCTCCAACGTTTTATCTCAATTCGGAACCACCAACTTACTCGTAGCTTTTCTTGTTTGTATTTTTTATTGAAAATAGAAATATGAAATGAAATGAAATAATGAAATGAAATAATGAAATAAAATGAAATAATGATTTTAAATTTGTTGCTCAGAATACGGTTACAGCAAAAAATATGCAGTTATTAAAAGTATGAAGTATCACGCATTCTACCATATGGCATGCAATATTTACAAATTATATTCAATTCTTATTACACTTTTTATATAGGCCATGGTCGTCTTTTTCTATCACAAGTCAACTGTCAACTGTTTGCTATCCCCTGATATAAAAATATATGTCCCACCTCCAATTTAGGTTTATTACAGATCAATGATTTTAAATTTAAAAATGAAACGAATAAAATAATTTGACTTTCATTACAGTAAAAGCTTTTATTCGTGTATTCGATATCGTCCATTAACGGTAGAATAGTTTTTTGCACATACACAATATACATACCTATGTGCAATATATAATAATCGTCCGGATAGGACAGAGTGCGGAGTGCGAGTTTCTCAAAAGTGATCGAATAATTTTACCATTGCGTTAAATCGAATAAACCTTTGACTTATCGAGTATCGAGAATCATCGTGTGTGAGTTACCATTCAGTATTACGTTGACCGATGGCGTTGACTCACCGTGGTAGTAGGTACGTTAGCGTTGAGTAAATAACCAACCATTTTCAGAAGTACACAATTCTCGAGTGATAATAACTAAATGAGTAGTGTTTTAAACTTATACGGATTACTACGAAACAAAACATTATTGTTTGTTTTTTTCGACCGCAACTGTCTTGAGAATCTTGAGATTATTCATAGTGAAAATTAAGAATGAAGACGAATGCATCACAATTTGAATTAATGGATTAATTTACGTATGAAAGAAGCTTTACACTCTCTCCGCTATATTAGGTATATGACCTAGCATGGGCGTACCCAGGTTCTGGGCTAGGGGGGGGCAACCGTAACATTTTAAGACTATTTTTATCTTAGTATCTACAAGAGTAGATAGCTAGTAGAGAGGTAAATGGATTCCAGGGAGGGGGAGGGACAACTGCTCCTCCCTGCCCCCCCTCCCTCTATACGCCCATGTGACCTAGTGCTTTAAATTTCAGAATCAAGACACGGGGTGGGGGTCTAGCCAAGTTCGAAGGAACTGGCGACACAGCACCCGTGTGTAATATCACACGAACCATTCTAAGCTACTTTTGATCTCTTCACAACTCAAAAACTATTTATCCTACAAACACGGAATTTGACATATCTATTAAACCTCTTAGTTCATTTAGAATCCAAAGTTTTATGCGTGCATATTATAATAAAAAGTTATAATAAAATAGGTTTGTGTTAAGTTAAACCGCAGTTTAAATTTTATCTATGTGTACCTGTTCCTTTGCTGGCGAATTCTCGTAAAAAGCTATACAAAGTTTAGGTAAAAAGCTACAAGTAGGTACCAGATGCTGGTGAGACGATGCAGAACTCAACCACCTGGTCGCCACGGTGGTGGTGACTGGCATGACCAATCGTTCGTCCCTTATAAACTGCCTGCCATAACGGCACGTGGCCTATTCTTCAAAGGAGCCCAGACCAACGCGGGGGAAAATATTTCACCTTAAAATGTATATTTTGTGATAAAAATATTACAGTAGTTATTTGTGTGATCATGTTAATTTTATTAACATAAATCATGAACTTTTTCAAATGTATTATCTTGTAGTAGTATCGGTTAGCTTTGAGAGTTTAGTTTAGAGTTGAGAGAGGAGAGAACATCATCTAGCATCAAGTCCATCACAATTTTTCAAAGACAAAGTCCACAATTTTGTCAATTGGGTACAAATTATGAATAAATACCTAAATAAATTTTTAAAGTTGGTAGAATTTTGAAGCAAGCAAGAAGTCTCTCTATTTCGTTGTCGTTACTTAATCTTATTTGATGCAACAAATAGATGAATCTCCTGATGATAAGAAAAACCTCCTATATACAGACACCAAACAAGCATGACACCCAAGATGTTAATGTTACGTTGCTATTCATGTGGCGAGATGCAATGCCATATGCTTACCAGCTACCATACTCTACAAACCTGAATATGACAAAGACAAGCATTGACGCTATTACCGCAAGAACAGCTTTCCCTATATTTTTTATACTAAATACCAGAGCGAGACTTTGCAGAACTCTATAACCTAAAAGTCACGAAGGTAACTACGCGATGGTAAATAATCGTTCGCCTTTTACGAACTGTCCGTAAGATTGGCCGATGGTCTATTGCTCAATGGGAGGCGAAACTCAACCGCGAAAAATCAAAAGTGTCACGATAAAACACTAACATCTAAATTCGAAACATGTATCTTACATTCTTCAAAGATAAACTAAAAATCTAGTGTGTATAAAGAACACAATATTCATTCGAATCGACCCTTAAACGTTATTATTATTTATATATACCCTTAACCCACTATAATCGTTTTTATTTACCATTTCTCTGCATAATATAATATCTTTCCTTTTATCCTGTCGGATAAAAAGAAAAAAGTAATCAAAGCAGGATAACGTAAGTTGAAATCAAAAGCAGTCTCTTAAAAGTCAAATAAATGTGGGGTTGGCGGAAAAATAAGTTTCCTTTGGATGCAGTCACGCTGAATATTTTGACATCCATATTTATCTGTGGCGTAATTCATTAGCTGTAAGTTAAATATTGTTTTATTAACTTGTTAAAGTACTGTTTAATTAATCCGAGTACATATCTTAACGCCAGATTGCTTACGGGGTAGGCGAAAAGTTTCTTTTTTACATTATAAGATAACAAACAATCGGATAGCTCTCCTGGTAATGAAAGAAACCATCGCCCATATACACTAAAGATATGAATGGTGCGTAGTTATGCTGTGGAAGAATGACAATGCCACATGCACAAATCTATCGGCAATCTTACCCTCCAAACCGAAACACGACAATGAGAAGCGTTGACGCTGTTGCGGCAGAAATGGTAAGGCAGTTGTACTAAATACCCGACCAAAAACTTGCAAATGTGAAAAATGAAAAGTGCCATAATATATCACGGTCTAGACAGACTTACCATGCTTCTTTCACATTTATAACTTTCTTCATCAAATACGCCGGTTTTGGAGACTCTCGACTGGTGTCAAGAGTCTTTGGAGAGCAACCTACTCATCATGATATGTCGGTCTTGGCCACCCCTGTTACATGAACTTTTAAACTAACGCGTTCTACTACCATTTTAAAAATATATATAAACGGGTCAAAAACGCGTACATATATAGAACTTACTTGTAAAGCTCGACGTTTCGGCTAAGTTGCATTGACCGTGGTCACGAGCAGACTGGAGCAGCGAGTTTCCTCCGTCGTTCACGTCGGGATCGACTTTCATCTACCCCCTTCTGGTCTTGTTTTTTCGAACTTAGCCTACACACAACACTAACCGTATCTTGGACTTTATTTGTTTGCAGGTGTAAAGACTTTATTCTACTGATCACTGGATTCCAAGCAGGAGACAACTTAAATCCGTCTTCCCTATTGAATTTTTATATTTCCTAATTTCAATAGCTTCCTGTACCATACGGGGAACATAGTATCGCTCAGTAGAGAGAACCTGAGGTCGGTGGAATTCAATCCAGTGATCAGTGCTGGAATCCAAAATATGTTCAGCTATAGCCGACTTATTAACCTGCCTGTTTTTTACAGCCGTGATATGCTCTTTGAGTCTCTCTGCGATAGTACGTTTAGTTTGACCTATATAAGCACTACCACAGCTGCAGTCCACTTTATATACCCCTGGCGTCTGGAAGCGTATGACATCCTTAGGCGTGCCCACATGCCCGACTACCTTTAAGCTTGGCGTATAGATGGTAGGTATGGAATATTTTTTCAGTAGCGTTCCAATCTTATCGGTAATCCCTTTAATATATGTCATGAATGCCGGCTGCCTTTCGACTATAGGATACCTAACCTTTTTATTATAACGCTTAATGTTCTGCCTTTCTTTATAACCATTTTTCTTAAGTATATCCTGAACATGGTTTAGTTTAGGTTCCAAGTCCAAATAAAGTCCCAGATACGGTTAGTGTTGTGTGTAGGCTAAATTCGAAAAAACCATACCAGAAGGGGGTAGATGAAAATCTATCCCGACGTGAACGACGGAGGAAGCTCGCTTCTCCAGTCTTGTCGTGACCACGGTCAATGCAACTTGGCTGAAACGTCGAGCTTCAAGTAAGTTCTATATATGTACGCGTTTTTGACCCGTTTATATATATTTTTAAAACACCCCTGTTACAATTATCCATATCTCCATTGTATATCTGTTTTGTTATTCGTTCATCTACTATTCTTTCAACATGTCTAAACCAACAGAACATACCCTTTCTCATTTTTATACCAATACCCTTTTCACTATCAAACTCTTTCTCAACTCGGTATTAAAAACGCGATCAGTTTGTGTTATACCACAGATTTTTTGTAACGCTCTCATTTCGGCCGCGTTAATTCTTCATTCATACTCTTTCAGACATACCCAGCTGTCACTTTCATACACGTACAGAATTATGCGGGGCCAGACGGGTACTCCGGCTAAGGATAGTATATTGCAGTAGTTTTTGATCTATCTGAGTCTACAACGCCTCTGTGGTCTAGTGGTCCAGCATTGGCGTTGACCACATGAGTTCCCGGGTTCGATTCCCGGGTCGGGCACATTAAAAAAAAAAGTGTTTTTTCAGTTTTCTGAGAAACATAAAGTTGCCCGGGATTGGAAAGTGCCCGGTTGTTGGCGATAGGCTTGCCACCTATCACATTTGTGGGACCAAGTATCTTCGGCTAATCGTGGGTGCACTTGTTGTACCTCTGCCTACCCCTTCGGGGATATGGGCGTGAAGATACTTTTTTTGAGTCTACAACGGTAATGGTAATAGATAACGAAAACTAGATTCTTTCAATTAATTATCCCCATATTGTGACAGGTGACAAGCCTATTGCCAACCGAACGGCGGACACTTATCCACTCTCGAACAACGTTGTTTTTATCATAAAATTGAAAAAATATTTTTTTCAAATTGCACGACCTGAGAATCAAACCTGGTACCTGCAGGCAACATCGATACCGAAGTACTAGACCACAGAGGTGACAACTGTCAAAAAACTAAAATATTCTTATTTTTTATCAATTTTAGAGTTATGAACTCTTTAAGTTTAAAAAATCTATGTTTTGGTATACTTTTAGCTCGTTTGAGCTTTAAATACCTAGCAGGGTCTAGTCTGGGGAACTAATCAATATGTGGACTCCATTGTGACTTTTATCCAGAATCATATAAAATATACGGTTAAGTAAACTTTTTCACACTAATTTGTACGTTGGTATCTAAGTGCCTTATATGAGGCGTTGCAAATTCAACACATTTGGTATGTATAAATATCGTTATCTTAAAAAAGGCGCGACCCAATTCTTGTAAATTTAGTTAGAAACCATTTTTCTGCTTTTCCAGGCCAACTGCTCGGGCCTACTGTTCTTTCTGATATGTATTCGCGGAAATATATTTAAAGGACCAATTAGTTTTTAATGTAGCAAAGAGAACATACAAACATCTTCTACTTCAAACTGTAAAAAATCAACAATAATTAATTTATTTCATCGAGCATAATTCCGATCCTTTAGAAACACACTTGTATTATCTGCGATAAAATCTGCACAATCAAAAATTAAGTCATTATCTGCACAATCAAAAATTAAGTCATTACCTGCACAATCAAAAATTAAGTCATTATCTGCACAATCAAAAATTAAGTCATTACCTGCACAATCAAAAATTAAGTCATTACCTGCACAATCAAAAATTAAGTCATTACCTGCACAATCAAAAATTAAGTCATTATCTGCACAATCAAAAATTAAGTCATTACCTGCACAATCAAAAATTAAGTCATTATCTGCACAATCAAAAATTAAGTAATTTTCGAGCGCTAATAATGTTTCTATGTGCTTTGACTTCGCTGGGTGCAGCACCCTAAAATGCTATACCACTCAATATAATATGTTGGGATTATATGTTTATCAATTCCAACGCCAATTTTTAGTGGCGGCCAGTTACCCTAGAAAAGGCGGCAATAATTTAAATTTCAGTTTTCAACCCGTAACCTATTATACCCAAAGTTACGCAAAAAAAAACAATGAAGTGCGAGACTCGCATACCGAGGGTTCCGTGCAAAATAGGTAACCTTAGCTACACATATATTTTAAGATTCTCAGTTAATCGAATGTACCCTATAAGTTTTGATTCTGTTGTGAAGTCGCAAAGTATGCGACATAAATCGCAAAAAACGCAAAATATGCGACGTAAATGGTCATGTTTTGATCGTGTTGACTTACGACCTTGAATTTTTTCACAGCTGAGAGGGAGAGTCGAATATCTAAGTATTTGATATAAACTGAACCTCATACCACAAATTTTCCTAAGAAAAAGAATCTTGATAGACGAACAGACAGACAGACGAACAGATAGACAGGACAACGAAGTGATTCTATAAGGGTTTCGTTTTACCTTACAGAACCCTAAAAAGTCTTAGAAGTAATGACAATTAAACCTGGTATTAAAAAAACTCATCCTCCTTGTTGAGAAGTCAGCTGAAATGGCACTCTGGACGGTAATAATAATCCGCTTTCACCTATGATTTATGCCACTAAATAATCAGACGTAAGAAAAAGTGCGAAAGCCGCGTATAACCAGCGGGAGATTCGAAGAGAGCATATATGTTGGGATATACGAATAGATTAGGGAACAGTATGGTCAGCAACAAAATGTTATCAAATATATTATACTTACATGATTTAACGTCTCAAAAACATTTTTAACAGTGTATGGTAAAACAAATACACAATTATTATAAAAACCAAATACTCAATTATTTATTTTATGACACTAATATATTTTTATGATACAATAATACTCAATTATAATATTTTTTATGACACAATAATACTCAATTATTTATTTTATGACTGCATCATTCATTGTTTTACCAGATTGGATTGAGTACAAGTGCGGTATTTATTAAAGGGATTATGTTCCTCTTGTATATATAAGTGTATACATATAAGTGTATATATATTGGATCGGATTAAAGTTGAAATTTTGATTATTATATTAATTACTTGTCATTTCTAAGAATGCACAAAATTCTACAAATGCAAAAAAAAAACATAAGTATGTGTACTACATAAACTATATGAATTATTATATTTTGACTGATGCAAAATATAGATAATTAAGGGACACTGGTTCAGTTCCCGGTTGGTACAAACATTTGTGTAATGAGTACAGATGTTTGTATTTCTAGGTTTGGATGTTTATAAATATATTTAAGTATTTATAAATTGTATTTATATGTATAAGTATCATTAACTAACACTCATACATAATTAACCAATTTAGTTACTTTGGAGTTAGATCATTTTATGTGTCTGCAATTTTGGTGGTAGAATTCTACATTGTCTTTCCCAGTTCTGGTAACCTAGGTAGGTTACCAGCAATAGCGACAGTGGCTGTCATTGTCGTGTTCTGGTTTGAAGGGTAAGGTAGCCGGTAAACTTATGCGTTATTAGACCTTGCTACAAGATAGCATCGCACCATTAACATTTTTGGTGTCTGTAGGCGATGGTTGCCTCTTTTCATCAGGAGACCATCCGCTTGTTTGCTATCTTATCTTATATATAAAATTCTCGTGTCACAATGTTCGTTCCCGTACTCCTCCAAAACGGCTTGACCGATATTGATGAAATTTCGTATGCATATTCAGTAGGTCTGAGAATCAGCTACTATCTATTTTTAATACCCCTAAGTGATTAGGGTTGTCCACCCCTAAAAACATTTTTTATTTTATGAACATTTTTTTTTTATTTTTTTTTTAATGATTCAGCATTGAAAAATACATACAAAACTAAATTTTTATCCTTCTATCATCAACCCTTATTTCTTAATTAAATAATTTATATGGCAAAACAACGTTTGCCGGGTCAGCTAGTAATATATAAAAAATACTAGGTAGTAGATTTCTGCAATGATTCACCCGAGTCATGGCATCACCCTCTTATCTATTTCTGTCACAATATCATTGACTTGTCAGTATCGTGTTCGGTTTTGGAGGGTAAGTCCGCCAATAAACTAATGCATGTAATATTACCATCCCATCACAAGAATATCAACATACCATTATCATATTTGGTATCTATAGGTGATAGATATTATAACATTTTAAAAAAAAATATTAAAAATTAAGCCCTAAGTCTATTGCAAAATAAGTTAATTACTATATTAAGGTCTAGCGAGTTACCAAGTGCCGATGATATCAAGCTTTGATTTTTTTTTGTTTTAATCAGTCTTCTTTTAAAGAAAACTATAAATGTACTGTATATGTACGTAACTAATTTATATAATGTAACAATTTTTTTTCTGTCTGTACAAGTTCATTAACCTGTCAACGACGTCACTGTCTTTTCAGCAGAATAGACCTCGTTAGACACAAGACGAGGTGAATTTAATGGACATAAAACAAAATGTACACATTAGTATGCTACGCGAATATTTAAGATATACATATTTAGAGTCGGTGAAACCTGGAATGAATGTAGAATAATCTAACACAATATAAAAAGCAAAACATAATAATATATTAAATGGTTCGTTTTATTTCACATTTCTGCACCTTTTAACTTAATTTAGGGTTACCCAAATAAGGTGAGGTTAGGTTTTTTTATATATTATAAGATAGCAAACAAATAGATGATTCTCCTGATGAAAAGAGATAACCATCGCCTATAGACATCAAAGATATTAATGGTGCGTAAGCTATCCTTGTGGCGGGGTTTTAATAGGTAAGACAGTGGTACCATATTCCCGGGAAAGACGTTTCGGAACTCTACTACCAGCAATACATGAAAATACATATTTAAATACTTTAATATAAATAATAAACACTCACATCCAGAAACATTTATGCTCATCATACAAATACTTCCTTTTCAGGAATCGAACCCGAGTCCAATCGATATCGAAACTAGAGTCACTAACCCCTCGACTAATGAGCCAGCCAGTCTCTTTTTCAATGAAACTGATGATAAAAGATATTTATGTCTATAGTTTTATTCTTACTAGAGATTTGAATCTTTTATGTCAATTTTAGCCTGATTTTTAAAACATTTTTAAAAATCAAATTTTATTTTTAGGAAAAAAAAGGCGAGCGTGGCGTGAAGGGGCCTCTTTTTGGTCTAGAAGTAATTGGTGCATTCCTGTGATCAAATGCTTATTTGAACAAAGGATTCCGAATGAGTCTCATAGGTTAACTAAAAAAAAATTACTAGATTTTTGCGGAAGTTATATTGTGTTTTACTGATAAATTAACCTATATGACTCATAAAACTAAATACTGTTGGACAATTATATACACTATTTGATCGAAGGATACACTAGATTTTTCTACCATGTATAAAGATATTATATATTTTTTTATATCATAAGATAGCACATAAGCAGATGGGTCTCCTGATGGAAAGAGCCAACCATCGCCTATGCCACCAATGTGTGTTGCTGTCTTGTGGCAAGGTCTAATGCCACATGAATGAGTTTACCGGCTTCGTTACCCTCCAAACCGGAGCACGAAAGTGACAAGCAATGATGTTATTGCGGCGGGAATAGGTAAGGTGGTGGTACCAGACCCGGGCGAGATTATGCAGAACTCTACCACCTAGTAGCCATGATTTTTACGACCTGCCTGGCAGAACGGCAGTTGGCCTAATCTTCAAAGGAGCCCGGGACTAACATGGATGTTAATGGTGGGTTCTTAATGCCATATGCATAAGTTAACTGGCCACTTGGGCGAACTGCAGTCTTGCACAATCCAATAGCAGATGGCTCTTCTGATGGAAAGAGAAATCATCCCCCTGTGTTGGTCCCGGGATCCTTTGAAGAATAGGCCAACTACCGTTCTGCCAGGCAGGTGGTCTACCACTTAGTATCAACAATCATAGTGGCTCGCATAGCCAATCGGTCGCGTATTACGACCTGCCTGGCAGAACAGCAGTTGTCTAATTTTTCAAAGAAGCCCAGACCAACACCGGGGATTAGCTAGCTAGATTAGGGTGTTGGGGGGAGGTAGCTTCCGAATAGTAAAAGAATTTTACAATCGGTCCAGTAGGTTTTGAGTTCATTCGTTCCAAACATACAAACTATATTAATACTAGCCGACCCGGCAAAAATTATTCTGCCTTTTTAACTATTCTTTTTTTTCTATACTTTCTCCCCTTTTAAACCTTCCCTGGACTTCAACAATTAATTCAATACCACAATTAGCCAAATCGGTTCAGCCGTTCTCGAGTTTTAGCGAGACTAATAAACAGCAATTGATTTTTATATATATAGATACACATACACATACACACACAAACACTCCACACAAACACAAATGCGTATACATATATATTTATATACAGATACACATACAGATACACACACACATACACACACAAACACTCCACACAAACACAAATGCGTATACATATATATTTATTTTTAAATTTGAATATAATTAGAAATTTTTTTGTGTAATAAATGTAATACTAAATTTTGATCTTGCAAGTTGCAACAATAATTTCAATGTGTAACTATTAATGTAAATTAATTTTATAAATTTATCTATAATACGCGCTATGTATTGAAGAGCGGGGGTATATATATATATATATATATATATATATATATATATATATATATATATATATATATATATATATATTACATAACATTATTCTTTAACGTATCGAAATTATGAGTAGTTTTCTTAGTAATTATTATGTTTTTTTTTTCATTTTCAATTTTGTATTATTTCTATAGCACACGCGCAGTATTAAGTAGTAGTGAAAACTGTTTTGGCTTAAGAACTAACCTAAAAATTATTGTAATCACTTGTGTTATAATAAGCTGTAAGTATTCCTTAATAAACAAATAAAAATTAAAATAAAAAATATCTCACCGTACATCAGATCTTCACCAAATTAAAATAGAAAATATGGAAAGTATACCTTCTCAAACAAAATAAGAATTTCAAAAATCGAATCATAAATAGCCGGATTGTGAGGTAACAATCATAAAAATATACAGTCGAAATGAGAACCTCCTTTATCTCCTTTTGAGAAGTCGGTTGAAAATACAAATGTTTCCTCTTTATAATACTGATTACGATTTTTTTCTAAATTTATCACTTAAACGTCACATTTATTCACTATAGACGTTTAAAATTATTTTTTGTTTACCCAATAAATAAATATTTACGAGAAGTTTTAAATACAGCTTAATTGAACATTATAATTGCTCCGAGTCAAAATATATATTATACAAAATATGTAACGCAGCGAAATTACTATAATATACAAGTAAGTATAGATTAAATATGGATAATATGTACTCGCATTATGCTTAACAAGAGAGATTCGCATGCTAATATCCTGTTTTGGTTTAAGCAGCAAGCTATTTATCTTACATGTGTTGCAACATCCGGGCATGGGAATAAGATCATGTATTTGCATCTTTGATGACAACAGGATTTGTGTTTTGCAATCAGTTATACAATCTGCTTGTTTGCACAACAATAATTAAAAATGTGTAAGCGGTTGACCCTACAGGCCATCCCTGAAACTTTCCGCTAAATTAAGGTATTTTAATCTCAAAAGAGTAAAAACTAAAATAAACGTGGATTTTTTCAGTTCAAACATCTATTTTGTTAAAATGGCAGTATATTGTTTTTGAAAAGTTGTATATTTTGGGAACGCTGATTAAATTTGATCTTTTGAATGACATTCAACTCAATTTTTGAGATCTAAAATATTGCTTTAGCTAAATAATGGACAGGTTGAAAAATTTCGTAGCAATGTCAAAAAACATTTTTTTCAAATATTTTCATCATTAATAAATCCTAAATTAATTGACCGATTTTCATCCAATTAACGGTATTTGACGCAGTTTTTAAAGGAGAAAAGCTGGCAAGATTTTTAAGTCCATCGGTGTATTAGCCTGAAAATTATTTTAAAAATATAACGTATATTTACTAAAAATGACGTAATTTTAATATTTGAAAAGCTGTAACTTTTGAAAATTTGATTCGATTTTGATTCTTGAAATGCCATCTGACGAAATTTTTTTAGTACTAAAATATCGTAGTATATTAAAAAATGATTGGTTGAAAAGTTTCGAAGTTATGTCGAAAAGACACTTTTTTTTTTAAATTTTTCGTCAACGATTTCTTCCAAACGGATAAATCGATTTTGATGCAATTAATGCATTAGATGTAGTTTTTTGAGGAATAGAGCTGATTAGTTTTTGTACTTAATCGGTACATTACTCTGGAAGTTATGTTAAAAAAATACTGTTAAATTTTTTTTGAAGTTTCTTCAAAAATTCTCAAAATCTGCTAGACCGATTTGGTTAAAATTTTCAGGAAGTCTAAGTTGAGCGGAATCCAATCGAATGCCATCAACCGCGTTTCGATATGTTTACATACACACATACACACACACATACATACATACACACATACTGACGTCATCGCGAAAATAGTCGGAAAAGATTCCTAGGACCTCAAAACGTGGAGATCCGGTGAAAACTCGATTTACGAAAATCGGGGCGAATTCAGTAATTTCCTATCTACAAAAAAATTAATTTCCTATCTATAAAAAATACATACACCACGTAGGGGGAAGTTAAAAAGTAGTGGAATGATTAACTAGTAGAAAATAAATTCGTCATGATTATTTTTTTAAATTAACGAGCTTTATGAAGAGTTTACCTTTGGATTTTCCATTTTTTTCCATACGTCATTTTGATATCAACCCTTTTTTCAATTCTGTATCATTCATTTCGCATTTATCATAACGTATTTCGCATTTTTTAACAGTTACATATAACCAAACTCAGTTATAAATAAACATCGTTGATGGTAGCGGTTCATTGTTATCCTGGTTACACACACAATCGATTACTGACTTCTTTAAATCAAAGCATGAATAAGTCAATTTACTTATATCTAAAGTCAGAAAATTTGCCAAAATTCTAGCTCAGTTCAAACATCCATTGAATAAACAGACTAGAGGCCCAATAATATACTAATTGTTCTGTCAACTCATCAGACCAATAGATTCATAGATTATAAATGTGAAAGTGACTGTTTGTCTCTTCTTCACGCCTAAACCATTGAACTGATTTACAACTACAATACATGTACAAATATAGTTTGAGACACGAGAAAGGACATAGGAGAGTTTTATCCAAGAAATCCTACGGGAATGGGAACTATGCGGGTGTTATTTAGAATTTATTCCACGCGAACGAAGTCGCGGGCACAGCTAGTCGTTTTATAAATAATTCCAACCTTCTAAACACCAAAATACTGATTTTGAAGCAGCCAATCGGGACACTTCCCCGTGTTGGTCCCGGGCTCCTTTGAAGAATAGGCCAACTGCCGTTCTGCCAAGTACGTCGTAAAAGGCAACCGATTGGCTATGAGAATCACTAACATCGTTGCTACTAGGTTGTAGAGTTCTGCATTGTCTCGCCCGGGTATGGTACCACCGCCTTACTTATTCCTGACGCAATAGCGCTTGTCACTGTCGTGTTCCGGTTTGGAGGGTAAGATATCTAGTAAACTTATTCATGTTTTTTTTTATGTTATAAGATAGCAAACAAGCAGATGCGTCTCCTGGTGGAAAGAGTCAACCATCGCCTATAGACACCAAAGGTGTTAATTGTGCGTTGCTATCTTGTGGCGAGGTCTAATTCCACATGCATAAGTTAACCGGCTACCTTACCCTCCAAACCGGAACACGACAGCGACAAGCACTGACGCTATTGCGGCAGGAATAGGTAAGGCGGTGGTACCAGACCCGGGCGAGACAATGCAGAACTCTACCACCTAGTAGTAGTATGTGGCATTAGACGAACATATTTCACAGACTCATTCCGCTTTTTGAATTAAATTAAAAGTAAACTATTTAATAACGCAAAGTTACTGTAAATTGCAACATATTTTAATGGAAAGCCAGCAAATATTTACTCCCAACTCCTTGGTCCGAGGAAACTCGCTAATTATTTATTTTGTTTTTGTTGCATTTCGCTTGAACAAAGACGTTGACTGTAAAATTGAATTTCCGAGTTCGCATTCATTAAAGCGCTTAAATAAATAATTAAAGGTAAAAGCTTTTATAAAATAACTTGCAAAATATTTGATATAACGCAATAATGCACTAATTTATTTACATATATAACTTAAACTTATCAAAAATAATTTTGGCGTTTTATACTCATGAAAGAAAAAAAGACGTGTGGCACTCGGAGACTGCCGCGGTATAGCTATTGCATAGCATTTTTTATCAACTTATGCAATTACAATTATATATTTATTTTATTTATGCAGTATTTTTTTTTCTTTGTTTATTCATATTTAAAACACTTTGTACACAAATTATACGAGTACAGATATTCACTGTTGTACGTAGATGATAAATACCTATACACCTATATACTTTCTCACAAACAGCTGATTACGGTAGTTTTCCAATACAACCAAAGGAGGGTTGCTGAACTAAACAGACAAGCGTGATATTTCAAAAAGTCATTAAAAGTTCTTGTATTTATCGATAGATGGAAAAACTAAAAAGTATCATCGCTGTGCCGGTCGGAGTGGGGGGTGTTAGGTTTTTTTCGTTACGGAATTTCTGGATTCGGTCTCCACGCTCAAGGCCCGCGATAGAAGCTATGCAATAGCTTAAAAATTATAAGTTTCTTAATCGATATTGAATCTAAAACCCAAGTAGCCTCAAAAAAGCTTGGTATACTGGCGAAGGTGAGACAGTATTTCAGCCCGGGACAGTTGCTCAATATTTATCAAGCACAAGTCCGTTCGTGCATGGAATACTGCTCTCACTTCTGGGATGGATCCACCAAATACCAGCTGGTGACACTTAAGGCGATAGACAGGGGTGCCAAGAAGCTTAAAACGATGACGATCTGGTAGACAAAAACCTCCAGACCCTCGACGCAGAGTGGCTAGTTTATCGGTTTTTTATCGGATTCACTTTGGAGAGTGCGCTGCGGCACGACTTAATTCCGCCATCCCCGTTTTTCTATCGATCGTCGAGGCGCACAGATTCTAGGCATCACCATATGGTGGACGTTCTACGTACCCGGACAAAGCGGTTCGACTCAACATTCTTTATTCGAACCGCAAAGGACTGGAACGTGCTTCTTGAGTCGGTGTACCCCGACGAGTACAATCTGGGGATCTTCAAGAGAAGAGTGAACAGGTACCTTCTAGGGAAGCGCGTTCCATCTTAGGCCGCGTCATAGCTTAACATCATTTATCAGGCGAGATCGTGGTCAAGCGCCTCCCTATTGATAAAAAAAAACCAAAGTATTACTTTGAAAAGTAGTCGCAGGTTACAAGTATTACGTAAACTGTACCTGTGTATTGATATTAAATCTCTCTGTCAGATACAAGTTACAAAACATTATTCTAATCTCGTGGCAAATCGAATGGCCCCGGGCCAAATGCACTTGCTGTTGGCATAAAGCTGCAATTTCCAACTGGGATTAAAGGTTTCCTACCTTCCAAATGCATTAGGCAATTAACTCACGTCTTATTGATATTAGAAAATTTGCGATTCAAATGTTTACATTTTTAATGAAATCCTCAGCTGTACTTATTTCTAAATACTTTATTAATATGAGAAGACTTATAATTTCAAGGCATACAAATATAACTACGGTGTGTAAAGAAAACCCTGTCCGATACGAAAGAGCCATATAGTTTGGTTAAAGGCATTACTGAAAAAAATATTAAAATGACTATTTCTAAAAATAAAAAAGATATCGTTTTTTTAATATTCATATTTTTACTTATACCTCCCTAGAATTAAGCAAATATTTTAAAAATGACAATACCTTGTCGCTATTTGTTTTATTGTTTCGCTTTGGCGGCTTTCGCATAAACACAGTTCGAAGGCGCGGTGTTCGTTTTTTGGCTTTTTACAAACGAACTTTAGACGCGCCGTGTATCCTTCGATAGCATCCGACTTGCGCGGCATTCTTTGATAATAGAATTTACTTATTTGTAGGTGTTGTCATACTTAATATATGAAAATACCATTTAAGATTACTTTTTTTATTGGGAAACCTAATTAATTAATATCCATAAAATAACTACACATATGTAATCGTATTACGGTACCAAATAACACCCTTAATTATCCGACTGGGTTTTCTTTACACACTGTATATGTGCACTTATAACGTGATTAGGAAAACTTTTTTTACCCCGTGTTGGTCCGAGTTCCGTTGAAAAATCGACAAACTGCCGTTCTGCCAGCCAGGTCGTAAGAGGTGACTGATTGGCTATACGTGTCATTACCATCGTGCCTACTATGTGGAAGAGTTCCGCAAAGTCTTGATCGGATATATGGTACCACCCCCTTAGATATCATGCCAAAATAGCGTCAGTGTGTGGCATTTCCATCTCATCATGGAAAACCACGCACCATTTTTCGTAGTCAGTTCGTAGTAATTTGTAGTATTGCTACGTCGTAGTCGATTCGACGTAATGAGTGTTAATGTACACGCATGCTTTTTTTTCCCGTCCCCGTGTTGGTCCCGGGCTCTTTTGAAGAATAGACCAACTGCCGTTCTACCAGGCAGGTCGTAAAAGGCGACCTAGTGGCTATGCGCGTCACAACCATCATACTAGGTGGTAGAGTTCTGCATCGGCTCGACCGGGTCAGGTACCACCGCCCTACCTATTCCTGCCGCAATAGCGTCAGTGCTAGTTACTGTCGTGTTCCGGTTTGGAGGGTAAGGTAGCCGGTAAACTTATGAATGTGGCACTACACTCGCCAGAAGATAGCAACGCACCATTAACATCTTTGGTGTCTATAGACGATGGTTGACTCTTTCCATCAGGAGACCCATCTGCTTGTTTGCTATCTTATGATTTAAAAAAAAAACCATTAACTTTTTTGGAGTCTATAGGCGAGGGTGAACTCTTTCTGTCAGGAGAGCCATCTGCTTGTTTGTTATCTAATAATATAAATAAAACCGAACAGTAACAGCCAATACGGTTCATAAAGATTAACTGGTTTATTTATGGGCGCGAAAAGACATATCGTCGTTGATACTGTAACACCGCGTAACTAACAACAGACAATACCGCGTAACTTAGATGTGGCGAATTTTACAGGAGAACGAAAAAACTGTAAATCTTCTCCAATACTAATCAAATACATGTCTTAACTTTTAGCTATTTAGAAAAGTGTATTTGTGAGCTTATATAATAATATCTAATATCTAATTGAACCCAATCAATATTAAGCTAAAAAACACATCATCATACAAATACAAATCTAGAATTTGATACTTTTGTACTTCCGCGGTATTCCACTGTTAGTTACGTGGTATTGCAGTGTCAACGATGATATGTCGTGATACTTATCACATTTTAATAACATAACGAATATCGACTTTTTTCTTACAATAGAGGATACCCATTGATTTAAGTAGAGGCATTCGTGGGATCTGACGTGTGTGAGCATACAACCACAGAGATACTAAGTTGAAGATAGATACATTATCTTCACGCCTGAGGCCCCGAAGAAGTAGGCAGAGGTACAACCAGTGTGCCCACGATTAGCCGAAGATACTCTATCCCACAAGGTGATAGGTGGCAAGCCTATCGCCAATCGGGCACTTATCCAATCCTGGACAACTATGTTTCATAAAAAATCTAAAAATCACATTTTTGATTTGACTCGGAATCGAACCCTGAACCTCACGAGGTCAACGCCGACACCGGACCACTAGACAACAGAGGCGATCTTTTTATGTTAGTTGGATAGACAAATTGGCAGACGTGCCCATTGATGGTAAATGATCGACATCGCTAACTAAACTAGTTTACCTGGAACTAGCTGAGGTAAACTAGTATATGCGTTACCTATCCTGAGACATAAGTCTCGGTGCCAGTAATTACACCACCTGTCTTGCCCTTCTCTCTGAAACACGGCAAAGCTGTTTCATGGGAGAAACAAGCAGGATGGTGGTACCCATGCAGCCGGGAGCGCTGCACAGCGCATCCTTCCCACCAATCTGAGTTGCTAATAGCAAAAGCCTGAATTAATGAAAAAAACTGAAGTCTTTTTTATAATATATAAAAAAAGAGATGGCTCTTACGATGGAAAAAGACAACGATCGCTTATATATCTGTATTAATTATTTTATTAATAATTAATGAATTAATATATAATATTATAAATGCGAAAGAAATTTTGGATGTTTGGATGGATGTTTGTTACTCAATCACGCAAAAACTACTTCGTAAATCCGTTCAATTTGAATGAAATTTGGCACAAAGGGAGACGATGACCTGGAATAGCATATATGATATTTTTTGTCCTGGAAAATGAGGGGATCCCGCGGGATTCAACAAAAAATTTATAATGTAGCGGGGTATACGTAGCAGCTAGTATATTAATACGTGAAGGAAAAATTTTGCATTTCTTTTAAAGACAATTGCGCGAATGGTGGAGTATGAAAATTAGCAGAATTATGTTTACATAATAGAGGACTGCAGAAACCTAATCTATACATATAAAAAAATCGTAGGAAAGTCAATGTATGTCCGGGGTAAACTCAAAAAGTACTGCATGAATTTACCTCAAATTTTGCATGAATATTACTAACAGGTCGGGTCAACATATAGGCTACATATTATCACACTATCACCTACGGGGGAACAGCTCTGCGGAGTCAACGAAGTCCGCGCGAACGAAGTCGCGGGCAACAGCTAGTTTTTAAATAAAATACATTAAAAGTACATTAAATTAATGAGAACAAACATTACTCACACTACATTCATGTGATATATATGATAATATACACACATGTATAAATACTATTTCCTTTACGGCTAAAGTTAGTTGTCAAATATATTCTACACTTTTTACTGTCGGCACTTGGTGAAACTCAATTTCAACACAATATTTGTTAACTGATAACACTAACAACGAAATTGTGGATTTCGTTGTTATTGTGTTAGTAACTGTAAACATCCTGAGGATGTTTGAGTAAGCGAAACCGATCGGAAATTAAATATAATTATTTTATTATAAAACATTACAAGTGTTATCAGTTAATAGGCCTTTTCATCACAAAAATTTTTTGTGCGCATGCATCAGAATCAGCCATCTTTTTCGTACTGTTTTTTGTAAACAACCATGCTAAATTGTCTGCTATCCGTGTATCAAAAATTAAAATATAAATCAAAGTTGATTAATTGTAAAAAAAGTGAAAAAAAAATAAGTAGTAAGTCAAAATAATCGAAAAAAAATTTTTGTACTCCATTATAATTATGTTGTCTGTACGAAAAGGAACAACAAAACGGTGTTGTTATGGAGTATGTAAAAGTGATACACGATACAAATCATTTAAAACCAATAGATTCTATTTTATAAATTTTCCAAAGCCTTGTCTTGAATATCGAAAAAAAATAATCAAATCATCAAGCAAATTACACATTAAAGCATGTGTAAAATGTGCGAAATGTGAGTTATGGGTGAAAAAATGTGGCAGAAGTGACCGAGGTTTTAGATCTATTGATAATGTTACTAAGGATACTTATATTTGCTCACTACATTTTCTTGGAGAAAGTGGTCCAACTGAACAAAACCCTGATCCTTTAAGCTATCAAGAGTTTCAACATATTGATAAATTAATTAATAAGGTTTTTTGTTTTTCAAACAAATCAAATAATAATCAATTAATTGAAAAGGTGGCTAAAATCAATTTTAGCCACCTTTTCAATTGTTCACAATTATGAGCTTCAACTGAATCATAAATAAGTGAAGCACCATCGATGGTTTTTTCCAATAATTTATTTCTTTGTGGAGATAATAATCCTTGTCCAGCCATTGTTGATTAAAACAGTACGAATTTTTTGAATTACCGCCGTTTCAACATGGCGGCTACGCATGCGCTCATCTGATGATGAAAAGGCCTATAAATATTGTGTTCAGTTGTCAAACTTAAAGAAGATTTTATAGTTTGGTCTATGGTTATAAATAAATAAATATTGTGTTCAGTTTTCAAACTTAAAGAAGATTTTATAGTTTGGTCTATGGTTGAATTTCGGCCACAGGCGATCGCTAGTACGTAGAGCACACTATAAGTTTCGCGTAACTTAAAAAAACAACATGTTATAACCAAAATATTATGTTTAATTCTTTTCAAAATAATCTCCTTTACATTTTAAAAATTTTTTCATGCGATCGAACCATTTTTTAAAACAGGTGGACCACAGATCCGAAGCCATGTTTTCTACTTGCTGATTGAACGCTATCACTGCCTCTTCGAAATTGGTAAAAGTAAAACCTCTCATCAAATCTTTGATTTTGGGGAAAATACAGAAATCACAGGATGCTAGGTCGGGGCTATATGCAGGATGAGTGACGAGATGTACTTTTTCGGAAACTAAAAATTACTTTGTTTTGTTGGCCGTGTGTGAAGAAGCGTTATCATGGTGTAGGAGAATGCAGCTTTTGGGTCGTCTTTCGCGAACTTATTCTAACACCCTGGGTAAACAAATGGTAGAATACCATTTGTCATTAACACTCTTTTGATCTTCCAGTAGAATTGTACAGATGGGACCCGTAGCTTAGAAAAAAAACGCGATCATCATTTTGCCAATGTTTCACGCCTGCCTCACTTTTGTTGGCCTATTCTCATTTTCTAACACCCATTCTCAAGATTGCTGTTTTTTTTTCGGGTTCAAAACAATAAATCCACGTTTCGTCTCCTGTGATAATGTCATAAACAGCATTAGAATGTCCATAGTCGTACTTCAGTAGCATCTGTGAGCACCATTCCACGCGAGCCCGCTTCTACTCCACTGTCAGTTCATGAGGGATCCAACGACAACAAAGTTTCCGAACTTTCAATTCTTCGTGTAAAATTTTCTGAATTTGGCTCATAGCAATCCCCAATAGTCTTCAAATAGTCTCATAGGTGATCCAGGAGTTTTCTTCAATTAACTGCTTAACAGGAGCCACATTATTTTCGTTGACGGCAGTTGAAGGGCGCCCTTCACGAAATTCGTTATGTAAAGAAACTCGACCTCTCTCAAATTCAGCAAACCATCGCTTCACGGTGCTTAAAAAAGGTGCTTCTCTCCCAAAAGCATTTTGAAGACGAGCGCCACAGTCTTGCGGAGATTTTAGAGCGATGATTTTTTATGATTATGAAAGTTCTCTAAACTTTCATAATCATAAAAAATCATCGCGCTAAAATCTTTTCGACTTAATTCCATTTTCGTTGCATACTTTAATGTGTGATACGTAACGTAACGTAACTTTGATGTGTGATTAAAAACAATTGACAAATCATTTCCCACCAATTGTTTTATTTTTATTACTAAGAAGATTGCAACGTTTTAAAAATATAACATTCGAAATTCAAATAGTTCCGATTAGCTAGAAGTGCAAAACTTTTAGTGTGCCCCATGTATAACTAAATATGTTAATGGTGCGTATGGTGAAATGGACATTATTTAAATGCAAAAATACATACAAATATAGGCCTTACCTGCTGATCTATTTCAAAAATATTTTTTGCCAGAACTCTAAGCTTTCTGCTGCAGAACATGCCCTGATTAATCATAATCTGAATGGCTTAAGATGATTTAATGGCCGCTCAGTTGCCAATACGTTCCCCCGGCAGTCCGTGCCAACTATTTGCGGTGTGATTTGTTACCGTAACTCTTTTGTTACTGTCTATCAGGATGGTAGCTTGCCAGCCGTCTCGTGCGAGTTGAGAAGTCTCATTTCCAGGGACTTGAATATGTTTTTTTTGACAAGTGTAAGTGCACTCTGATAGTTGCATATTCGGTCTTTTAAAGTTTTTAAAAAGTATTAGTTCTCGATTTTGGTCTGCCTCTCCTTTCAAGGATAGAACTGATCATCTATACAAAAAAATGTAACTTGTAATTATAAAAATATTTTTGTGAAGTGAAATTATTCTTATACATTAGTAATAAGTACATAAAATATAGAAAAAGACAACCCCGCTGAGTTTCTTCCACTGGATCTTCTCAGTGTGTGGCCGCAATTCAATCCAGTAATCATTCTAAAAAATCAATCAATCAATCATAATTTATTGCATCAAATATGGTAGGTACATAAGGTTCTTAGAATTATTAATAGTTAGCCGCATATTTTACCATTTGGTATGAAATAGTACTTAATTTAATACAACATTTATCTAGTTTCTAATTAAATTGTGAATAACTATTATAACTACATACCTATAACATAATATTATAACGTTCAATTTTAGAACAAGACTGTCAATATGTAAGGTTTATGGTTTAAGGTCATCACTTTGGTTATAATATTGTTGATATTATTATTTATAAACTAACATAATATGTTCGATAAACATTAACTATAATATAATTAAAATCGATACAAAGCATTGATATAAAATTACAAAGTTTTAAATACAATATTATATTATAATAATTTTTAAATATTTGCACACCATAATGGTAGAATATGTTGGTAACTTAATTAATTTTTAACAACTTGCAACACCCTTATTCTTGCAGATAAATGTTTTCTTTCTTTTTTCTTACTACCATTTAGCTGGATCAGGGATCAGTAACCTGCGGTGCTTTGAATGTGAAGCTGCAGCTCATTAGTTCCATAAGCAGATATTATTTATTTAAAAAAAAAACATTTCATTCATTGCTCTCACCCATCCCCCCCCCCCACCCCGGGACACGCGTTGACACTGCCGTCAGTTCATTCGAAGCTCTTTCTAGTTCTGGCAGTACTGTTTATTGTAGATAAGAATATTTTTGTGGCTCCTTAAAACTTTGAAATTTTGTAAATTGTAATTTTTGGCTCTTCCGATTCAATGGCGACCCCTGAGCTAGACTAGTAGAAAGGCGTACAATAGGCTAAATATGTCACTGTCATCGTGACTATTAGGTGGTAATGTTCTAAATTGTCTCGCCTGAATTTGATATCACTTTCTTGCCTATTCTTACTGCATGTGTTTGTCATTTTCGTATTCCAATTTGGAATTCATGTCAACCAGTAAAATTATGCATGAAGTATTATCAAAGAGTACTCTACTATTTGGTCTTATCATTTCGTCACACGGCTAACAATTCATTCTTACATATTTGGTGCCTATAAGCGAGGTTTATATTTAGACATCAGGAGAATGATCGTTTACCTGTTTACTGTAATCTTTAAACATATAATTAAATCGTAGGAATGTCAAAAATGTACATTGAATATTTTTTAAAAGAATACTTGGGGCGTGATCTGCAATCGATATCGAAGCCAAAAATATAGTTTTTAGAATTTTTGTCTGTTTGTCTGTTTGTTTGTTTGTCTGTTTGTCTGTATGAATGTCCGGGGTAAACTCAAAAAGTACTGCATGGATTTACTTCAAATTTTGCATGAGTATTACTAACAGGTCGGGTCAACATATAGTCTACATATTATCACGTTATCACTTACGGGGGAGGAGCTGTGCGGAGTAAACGAAGTCCGCGCGGATGAAGTCGCAGGCAACAGCTAGTATTATATAAAAACAAATGAATAAAAAGCCATGCTAGAGTAAACTTTGTAAATGTGAAAGGAATTCTCGCAATGTCCATAAATTCTTCTCGTTTGTAATGCGATCGCATTGAATTCTCGCGAGATTAGAAAAGTTTAACTTTAGTTGGAATTGAATGTTTAGAAGCCATTTTGGCTTAGTGCACTTTAGATTTTTATCTGGACCTGAGTTAAAAAGAAAATATTAACTACTAACTGACCTATGCCGCTTCGCCTGAGAGTATTTTAACTAGCGTTGCCAGAATGTTACTTTTGTAACATTTTGCGTTACTTTTGACCCTCTCACATGTTACACGACTCAAAATCTTACTTTTAGGACTTACTAAAAATATTTAAATATTTCCAGCAAATAAAATTAATGAGATCGAAGATTTTTTATATATTGATTAGTGATTCTTAATTAGATATATAAAAATTAATACGATTCTTTCGAATCTTAACTAATAGGGCACTAAACTTTTTAGTTTTTGTGTAATAAAGTGTCATATTATAGCATTACTGTCATTTTCCGCATAAACTAAAGAAATGTTACTTTCTCTTGAAAATGTTACTTTTTGAGCTGTTTCATGTTATATTTGGCTATCTATCACTGGCAACACAGATTTTAACATACATATAGGTTTTCATTCCTATATGTATGTTAAAATCTTTCATTCCCTTAATGTTTTTTTTAATTAACGTATATTTGAACCCGAATCTTTAACTACCTCCTTGCCAAATTTCATTGAAATCAATTCTGCGGTTTAGCTGTACAAGTGTTACAGATAGACAAACAGACAGATAGATACAAAGACTTTCCAATTTGTAGTGTAAGAATGGATATGTATTTACTTAGAATTTTAAAACTGTTTTTAGGGTTAATAATAATTAAATATGCTGTGACAATTTATGAAGTTAGTAGGTAGGTGGTTAGGTGTAGGGAATTTGTTGCCAGATTAGGGCCAAAGTGTGCTCAATATTTTTTTGGGTTTAACGTCAATAATTGTTACAATTAATTTATATTATTTTTTAGCTTTTCAGACAGGTTTATATAGATTGATTATTTTACACACATTAAAATAGTCTCTAGTAAGAAACTCCCCGTGTTGGTTCCGGGCTCTTTTGAAGAATAGACCAACTGTCGTTCTGCCAGGTAGGTCCTAAAAGGCAACCGATTGGCTATGCAAGTCACTACCATCGTGACTACTAGGTGGTAGAGTTCTAAATTGTCTCACCCGGTTCTGGTTCCATCGCCTTACCTATTCTTGCCGCAATAGCGTCAGTGCTTGTCGCTGTCGTGTTCCGGTTTGGAGGGTAAGGTAGCTGGTAAACTTATACATTAGACCTCGTCACAGGATAGCAATGCACCATTAACATCTTTGGTGTCTATAGGCGATAGTTGACTCTTTCCATCAGGAGACCCACCTGCCTGTTTGCTATATTATGATAAAAAAAATAATTTTGAAATAGCCCATAAATTCATTTTTTTTTTGCACGTGTCGCATTTCATTTAATTTTGAATTAGTTTTAAATAGGTGATTCGGCGAACTCATATCACCTTAGACTTAAAAATGTTATGATAAGTGCCTTAAAAATGAACCAAACGTTGTCTGAGGTTATACCAAAATAAACTCGTCATTCTCATTTTAAAAGTAATTTTGCTATTCAAGGCGGAGATATATCACTTAGAATAATGCGAAATGAGTCTACACTAATATCTAACAAATAAAAAACGCTCCTGCCATTATTAAGTTGTAAATGGTGTGACTTACCCATTGATATAAAAAACCCAAGAAGTTCCGAACAAAACTAACACTCAAAAGTGGCGATAATAAATCATTTTATAGAAAAGTATCTTCCGCCCATATCCCGGAAGGGGTAGGCAGAGGTAAAACAAGTGCACCCACGATTAGCCGAAGATACTTGGTCCCACAAATATGATAGGTGGCAAGCCTATCGCCAACCGGGCACTTTCCAATCCCGGGCAACTTTGTGTTTCTCAGAGAACTGAAAAAATACTTTTTTTTTATGTGCCCGACCCGGGAATCGAACCCGGGACCTCATGTGGTTAACGCCAACGCTGGATCACTAGACCACAGAGGCGACAATCATTTTATAGATATATCAAAAACATACATATGTTTTTGCATACCCAACCTTAAGCACAAGAATTATAGTTGTTTTTACAAACAAAGCAAGAAAATAATTGACAGCGTTGGGAGCGACGCGATTCTATTTAAAATGAGTGCACATTTTAAAATGATGCGCTCATTTTTGGAAGACGTTGTTGAGACACTGATTGTGTATCTTGGGTTTTTTATATCAATGGACTTACCTAATTTTATTTTAAGTATATAAATAGGACATTAGATTTAAAGATTTTAATTTGACATTTTTTTTATATTATAAGGTAGCAACTAAGCAGATATTTTCCTGCTAGAGACAACCATCGCTAATAGGCACCAAAGATGTTAAAGATGCGTTGCTACCCATGTGCCAAGATATAATATCACATGCATAAATTTAGCAACCATTTTACTCTCTAAGCCGGAACGAGACAATGACACGTGTTGACGCTATTACAGTAGGAATAGTGAAAGCAGTGGTACCAAATTTTATATCATAAGATAGCAAACAAGCAGATGGGTCTCCTGATGGAAAGAGGTAACCATCGCCTATTCCATCTTCCACATTCCATCAGGAGACTCATCTGCTTGTTTGCTATCTTATGATCCCTGTAAGCCATCCCTGAAACTTCCCGCTAAATTAAAGTGTTTTAAGCTCAAAAGAGTAAAAACTATAAGCATAGATTTTTCAGCTCAAACATCTATTTTCTTAAAATGGCAGTATACCTATTGATTTTTGAAAAGCTGTATAGCGAAGCGATGATCAATTTTGACCTTTCGAATGACATTCAACTCAATTTTTAAAATCTCAAATAAAGATTTAACTAAGCAACCGATAGGGCGAAAAATTTCGAGGCAGTGTCCAAATTCATTTTTTTCGAAAATTTTTGTCTTTGATAAATCCCAAACAAATTGTCCGGTTTTTAATTAATTAACAGTATTTGACGCAGCTTTTAAAGGAGAAAAAATTATAAGATTTTTAAGTCAATCGTTGTTTTAGCCCGAAATGTATTTTAAAAATATTACGTAAGTTTGCTAAAAACAAGGTAATCACCCACAAAACCAGCCGCTGAGTTTTGCGGATGGGAAAAAAATTATGGTAGTAGTAAATATAATGAAGTTAAAAGGAAAACTATTACTGCTTAAGAAGGCTTTACAAGTTTTTGAGTAATAGTCGACCAACTTATAAAATGAGCTTAAATGTTCATAGTATGAAACTATAATGGCCTTCTCTTAGTTCGCATTATTGTAATGAGCGATTTACTTTTTCTATGGTGATGGTTATATTTTTCAATCAAAAAATTGGTTAGCTATAACATGATACAAGAAAAAAAATGCTTTGTTGGAAATTGAAAATTGATGTGAAGAGAATCCCGAGCGGTAAATCCCGGGATCAGTTGAATAATGTTCCCGGTTTCAGTACACAGACGAATTTGGTGAATACATTCGCGTCTGTTCTGACGAAGCACTATAGAGACGGAAATTATTCATAAATCGATTCGCTTCCATATATCTAAGCTCACTGAGCCCCAATGGCGACTGCAAAATTTGTTATTGAATTGTTATGGAAAGGATTTTTAGTGAAGCAATAATGATTATTTAATAAATATTTTTAATAGTTGCCACAATATATAGTACTGTAGAGGTCTTCAGCTGACCCCCGGAGGGCTACTCGTTGGCAGCAGCTATTAATATATAGTTTCACAAAATATTATAGTGCTTTATGTCCGATATCTAATATGGATTCGATTTATCGTTTTGATACTAGTTTTAATATTTCGTTTCGTGTCAATTTGATATTGAAAAATGATATTACTAGAACGTCTATAGATTTCCCAGTTCACCGTGATACAACCAACTTGATTGACGAGTTAACTGGTGATCCTCATCGCCACATTTACCGATATGTTTATCTTTTATAGTAAAAAGCGGGCAAACGGACAAGAGGCTCACCTGATGGTAAGTGATCACCGCCGCCCAAGGACAACCACACTATCAGAAGATTTACAGATGCGTGCCGGCCTTTTAAGAAAGAATAGGCTCTTTTCTTGAAGGTCCCTAAGTTGTATCCGCTTAAAAAATCCCTGCCGGTAATTGGTTCCACAGAGGAATAGTGCGGGGAAAAAAGTGCCTCGAGCAGCACACACCTATGGATTTGTAGACATTGAGATGGTGATAATGAAATATTGAATTTTGTCGCGATGTTTGATGGCGATGTGTGTGAAATTCTGCGGCAGGATTTGATTCAAACAATTCTTGAGAACACTCCCCGTGATAGATCCGATAGAAGATGCAGGGCGAAGTCACATCTCTACGTAATTTCAAAGAATCAAGCCGGTCAGAAATAGTCCTGTCATTGACGATTCGAGCCGCTCTACGTTAAAAATCTGATACTGAGGAGCCCCCGCCCACAAGTGAGAGCTGTACTTAATATGAGGCAGGACTAGTGCCTTATAAAGTTATAAGCGATGAGCCGGCGTGAAGTACAGTCTGGCCCTGCTGAGAAGACCTAGCTTTTTTGAGGCTAATTGGCCTTGCCTTCCAAGTGACCACGGAATTGAATGTTGCTCGATACGGCAACTCCAAGAATGTCAAGACTAGCTGTGGCTGTTAGGAAAGTATTTTTGAAACGAAGAGATACGAAAAAGGGAGATTTAGTAATGGAAAACGCGCAAACTTGTGTCTTTTTGGGGATAAAGTGGACTAAGTTTAGTCGACCCAACTTTGAGGCTGTGCAAAGTTGTTCTTCGATTTCTGACACAAGTTTGTTCCGACACTCGTTGACATTTTGTTGAGATACCCCACTGTGGCTGGAATACAAAACATCACCTCTACTGTCATCCGCATAACATAAAATTGCTTGATTGCAACATGTCACTAATATGCAGAAGGAACAATATAGGTGATAGCACACAGCCCTGAGGAATACCAACATTGACGGGCTTAAGTTCAGAGCATGCGCTATTAACAAAAAACTTGATGCTCCAATCTGCCAAAAAACTGGTGATCCAATTGCAGAGTTTCACAGGAAGCCCATAAAAAGGAAGCTTGGAGAGAAGTGCTTTGTGCCATACCCGATCAAAGGCCTTCGCTGTGTACAAATTAACTGTCAAAGCCTCCCCTTGTTCTCCACAGCCTCTGTTCATCGGTGCGTTAGGTAAACTAAAAGATCACCAGCTGAGTGACCGCGACGAAAACCGTACTGACGATGACTAATCAGCTGGTGCTCTTCTAGATACCCCAAAAGCTGGCTCTTAATAATGTATTCCAGTATTTTGGAGAACAAGGGGATTATCACTAAAGGCCGATAGTAAGACGTATCTGAGCGATCACCTTTTTTAGGGATTAGGCGCACTTAAGCTGTCTCCCAAGATTTTGGGATAATGTCAGTTGTGTATGAGAGCCAGAAAAGACACGTTAAACCCGGTGTCAACTCGGGAGCGCAAATCTTCAGCACGATTGGTGAGATGCCGTAAGGCCTACTAAACTTATGGATATGCAAGGAAATGAGTGCTTTACGCACTGCTGTTTGGATGAATTGAACCTCGGACATGGAACTGTCACACTGCGTGATGGTGGCGGCGTATTTCCCTGGTCGACTAAAGTGGAAAGAGTGAGCCCAAAAGTTCGGCTTTCTTCTTGGAAGTGTGGGCTAGAGAGCCATCAGCTCTGCGCAGAGGTGTAAAAGAGGGTAGACAGAAATTCCCTTGGACAGCCTTAGCGTGAGACCAGAACGCACGAGTTGCCGAAGGAATACGAACTAGTCTCCTATCAATTTTGCCAATGTGCTCCGATTTTGCTTCAGCGATTGCTCTTTTGAAAGAACTAATGGCAAAATTATACTCCTTTCTAACTGCACTGTTGTTTACATCATGAGATGCCGCCGCAGCAGCCCATGCTCGGTAGCACTCCTTCTTTCGACGTTAAGTCATTTTGGAGTGGCGAACAACCAAGGCCGTGACTTGCCACCGATAGGTACCGCAGTAAACGGAACGAATAGTTCCATGCCCTGCAGCACCACTTCGGAGATGTTATTCAAAAATATTTAAAAAATAATATACTGATACATTTTTTAGAAAAGAATCAAATATTAGCTCCAAACCAATTCGGATTTAGATTAGGTAAATCCACACGAGACGCTGTAATACAAATATCCATTACATTTCTAAGCATTTAAACCAGAAAAATTAATTCCTAGGAGTATTCCTAGATTTAGCGAAAGCTTTTGACACCATTTCTATACCCCTCCTTGTAAAAAAATGGAAAGAGTTGGTATACGCACGCCTTTAAAGCTTTTGACAGATTATTTATAAGATAGGGTTCAAAAGGTAAAAATTGGATCCTATCTTAGCTGAGATGCTCAGATAACGCTTGGTATACTGCAAAGCAGTGTTATTGGTCCAACCCTTTTTCTCATTTACATAAACGGTTTAAGTACCTTATCAATTCCCATACATATACAGCGATAATATTCCACGGAAAAACTTAGACAGAAACATATTACAATGCACAAAGAGAATTCCAAACTGTCTTAAATTGGCTATAAGAGTCATTTAACTATAAACGTTACAAAAATAAAAAAATATCCCTTTCTCCATTCAAACATATAATATACAAAACATGCATATCAAAGCTCACAATTGTGAAAACATTAATGCAAACATATGCACTTGTCAAAAAATTGAAAATGTAACTAACATAAAATATCTTGGAGTGAAGTTTGACAATAACTTAAAATGGTACTCCCATATCGATCTTTTATGCACTAGAATACACAAAATTATATGGATATTTAGAAAAATTCGTCAGGTGATGACAAAAAATTAATTAAAACAATTTATCGGGCACTGTGTGAAAGTTTGACTAGATATTGTAATTGCGCTTGTACTGTAGCATTCTATACTTAAAGTAATAATCTCTCTATCTTTACAGCACTTATCAGCTTTATACTTCATTATAAATATTGACTGTTAGACAATTATATATTGCTGACATTACACTTTAGCAACATAGCAATATTAAATTTAATAAGGACAGTTATTACAAATTACGCCGACAAAAAAATATAATTGAACTGCCAAAAACGCACAAAATTTTTTCAGCATCAGCATTCTTTCTAGGTCCATTCCTGTAAAATAAAATTAATAAAGAAAATAACATATATACCATGAATAAAACAAAATGTAAAAAACTACTAAATTCGTTGTTAACGTCTAAAAACTACGATCAGACGGAAGCATTGCTAAACACAACTATATAGATATATGTAATATTAAAATAAAATATGTTTCATCACCAAATACACCCCTTGACAAACATACTCACAACACACACACACACACACTGGCACACACACGCATACACACACATACACACACACACACACAAACACACACACTCAATCTAACACCGCATAACATTTTATATCAGACATAATCAGTTAATTTTTATTCAAATACCCATATACTTAAATAAATGCAAATAAACACATACCAGGAGGATGGCGCTGCTACCCATAATACAGGTATTCTTTACCTAGTATGGGTATCAACGTGCAACATTGTGATGTCAAAATGTGTTACAAACCATACACTATAATTTTAAGCCTGTATGAAACAATATCAACTAAGTTAGCAAATAAAGATAAGATATTATTCAGCAGCGACATCTGGATCATCCAGTGAGAAGCATATTTGCCTTTATGGGTAGGATGCAAAGAAGGACCGCAATTCGTCCCAATCTGCTGACCTGTAGTGCCAAATGCGGCGACAGCCTGCGAAACGAAGACGCGATTGTCGCATCACTGGCATTTCACTCCGTATGAGGTAGTGGTCTGAAGAACCTAGCGGAGCATCTACGCAAACTTGGTAATTGTCCGGATGAGAGATCAGCAGAAGGTCTAACAGGGAAGGTAAATGGTCATCTACATTTGGAAAACGTATGGGCGAAGTAACCAGCTGTGTTAGACCGTAATATACTAAGCCATTCGGCATGATGGGCGTTAAAGCCACCAAAAATTACGATCTCCGCAGTGGAGATCTGCTGTATCACGGTATCTGTTGCTATTTGTATATGCTCTACAAGTCGGTCTACTTTGGTATTTCCACTATAGCACCTGTAAAGGCACGCATAGATGCGCGGATGGTCATCACACTCTATGCGTAGCCAGAGGATGGATAGGTCCCTGCCTTCAAGGCTGCTGAGACACCGGGAATAGATATTCTCTCTAACAAATGCACATACTCCCGCCAGGAGTACAAATGTATGCTCTCATTTGTACCCCGGGTAGGAGAGATATAATGCATCTGCCGGAGAAGTTGCCGAAGAATTTGCGTTGCCGGTCTTTTAAGAATTACCTGCAGGTGTGTTTCCATATGGAAATACCCGTGCCGGTAATTGACACCACAACAGAGTAGTATGAGACGAAAAATGACGAGAGAAATGCACAGTTGTGGATTTCCAGACATCTATATGGTGAAGGTGGAACTTTAAATATTGACGCGATGTCCGATGAAACAACTCGTTGGAAAACTATTCATGTATCTATACAATAGAAGATGAAAAACGAATCTACATCTCTGCGCAATGCCAAAGATTCAAGCCGATTCGAAATGGTCTAGTCGTCAACGATTTGAACCGCTCTGCACTGAATGCGATCAAGAGAAAGAAGCTGATACTGGGGAACTCCGGTCCAGAGATGAGAACAGTACTTAATGTGAGGCCGAATTTGTGCCTTATAGAGTTGAAGGCAATGGGCTGGCAAGAAGAACTATTTCACTCCGCTGAGCACACCGAGCTTTTTGGAGACTACTTTAGCCATACCTTCCAAATGACCGCGAAACTGAGCGTAATTAGATATATCGACTCCCAGAATCCCGACACTATCTAAGGCTGAGCTAAGGCTTTCAGGAGAGTATGCTTTCGCCGTGTTGGTCCCGGCCTCCTTTGTAGAATAGGCCAACTGCCGTTCTGCCAGGCAGGTCGTAAAAGGCGACCGATTGGCTATCGAGTCACTACCATCGTGGCTATTAGGTGGTAGAGTTCTGCATTGTCTCGCCCGGGTCTGGTACCACCGCCTTACCTATTCCTGCCGCAATAGCGTCAGTGCTTGTTGCTGTCGTGTTCCGGTTTGGAGGGTAAGGTAGCCGGTAAACTTATGCATGTGGCATTATACCTCGCCACAAGATAGCAACGCACCATTAACATCTTTGGTGTCTATAGGCGATGGTTGACTCTTTCCATCAGGAGACCCATCTGCTTGTTTGCTATCTTATGACATAAAAAAAAATGCCCAAATTAAGATGACACGACGTAATATGGTGTCTTTTTAGCGGTGGACGCGCAAAGCTGTATCTTCTTGGGGTTAAAAATGACCGGGTTTTGACTACCCCGATCCGAGACATTGGTAAGTTGATTATCAACTCCAGATACGAGCTTGTGTCAGCACTCTTCAACGTATTCTCGAGAAATACCGCTGAAGCCGGAGTATGTAATATCACCAGTACTGACATATGCATAGCACGCATCTATTTATATTAATGAAATTAAAATTTTCAACGGACTTTCCAAACGGAGGTCTTTGTTATGTTTGTTGCCTCAGAACTTGGTCATGTATGAATCGATTGTGAAAGTTTTTTTGTTCAGAGTGTATGTGAAGATATGATCGCTTCTGTGGTCTAGTGGTCCGACGTTGACATTGACCACATGAGGTTCCGGGTTTGATTCCCCGGTTGGGCAATTAAAAAATTTGTTTTTTCAGTTTTATGATAAAACAATGAAGCTCGGGATTAGATATAGCTTGCCACCTATCATATTTGTGGTACCAAGTACCTTCGGCTTATCGTGGGTGCACACTTGTACCTCTGCCATCCCTTTTGGGGTTACAGGTGTGAAGATACTTTTTCTAGGATCTGATGCAGGATTCCAGAAATATTTTATAATATACACACATGTACATGTACTCTTCTTCTTTATTATGCGAATGGCAATTAGTACTCGTATACTATTTTCTTTACTACTAAAGGTTATCAAATTTAAAAAAGATTTTGTTGTTTAGACTATGATTGAGTCTTAACCACATTCCCTGTGGTTATTGCTAGTATTATTAAAATCTTCCATAGTTTTGTATAAGTTCGTCTAACTATAAAACCCACAGCGCTTTTAAATTATTTATTTTCTAAATTATTTACAAAGCTATCAAGTCTGTCACGTTGCTGAAGTTGAAGCTGTAATCTACTCCCAGGAGATCGAGGACTGGCACAAAGCCAGAGGTGTTGCCAACTCCACAACATCACGGTTTACATGATCAAAACAATAACGAACTCACATTTCGTGGGGTATTAAAGAAATAAATTATTTTGTTTAGTATGTACACATGCACTTACTTTACATGAGTAGTGAGTACTTTTAATTGGTGTATTTGAACGTATGGCAACCAGCGAAATGACAACCAATAACTGTCATGTGTTGGTCAGAGCCATGGATTAAATGGATACGCCTTAGTTTGTTGGTGTAGCTTGCATTGACATCCAGAAATACAGAGTTATAACTACTTACCAATTAAATAAAATCACTTAAAGGTTAATTTTTAACCTTGTCATCTTATTTGGTTTGATAAAACAGCACAACATGGCTTATTTCTATTTTTTCACGATCGTCTGTGGTTCGGACCAAGTGAATCCAATTTTTTTTATTTTATTTAAAATTTGTAGATTCTGCCGTAAGACCATCGGCCGATTTGTCTAACAGTTCGTAAAAGGTGAACGATTGGGTATGCAAGTCACTACCATCGAGGCTACTAGGTGGTAGAGCTCTGCGTTGTCACGTCCGGGTCTGATACCATCGCCTTATCTATTCCTGTTGCAATAGCATTAGTGCCTGTCACTGACGTATGCCGGTTTAGAGAATTAGATAGCAGGTTTATGCATATGGCATTAAGACCCGCCACAAGGCTAACAATTCAACATTAACATCTTGCATGTCTATAAGCGAAGGTTGTGTTTTTGTTTAAATAATATAGAAAAAACTTTATATCGCGTTCCATCGCTCACTTAATACAAGTGAGCGATGGATGAAATGGAGTAAGAAATAAATCACACAATTCTTTTAGAAAAAAATTGTGATGAGTTTTACTGCTGCATTTGGCAGTATTATGTGTAATATATAATATTTTTAAGTATTCTTAATGGCTTGGACAATATTAATAATTTTCAAACAAGTAACGATTACCACGTATTAGGAGACCCATCTGCTTATTTGCTATCTTGTTTTATTTTTATTCTTATGATATAAAAAATATATATAAATATACATACATATATATATATATATATATATATATATATATATATATATATATATATATATATATATATATATATATATATATATATATATATATATATGTGAGTGGTTACGCAAAAAGGGACCTGAAGGGATTGGAAACGGTTTTTTTTTTGATAAATTCTGATTCTATGGTCCTTCATCTTTGTTTTGTTCTAATCAAAATAATTTTAGGTGCCGTAGTTTTTTTTAATGATTTTTTATGTAAGCCGAGGCAGTTTTGAAAATATTACACCTTATACACAGCGCACACTAGTTTCTTTTTCTAGCGCGCACATAAAGACAAGTAAAAGACGAATAAATAAGTCACCAATAATACAGCTATCGCAAACACGTGCTATTTCTCACTGACGAAGTCGCTCACTAACGACACTAACATAAAACACCCCGCGCCTCTCTCATTTCGACTCAACATTTTAAACGTGATTTACTCGAAATCAATTATTTTCCCTTGAGGTCCCTTTTTGCGTAACCACTCACATATATATATATATATATATATATATATATATATATATATATATATATATATATATATATATATATATATATAAAATTTATTATATTTATTATATATATATATATATATATATATAATATTTATTATATTTATTATACCATATAAAAAGTATTGTTACGAATAATCCAGAAACGTGTAAAATTGAAACTCTGGAGAGATCTAGAAATAAAAGAAAGAGATAGCTACTCCTATTGTAAAACAAATAGTTGACCTAAGCTATGTTATAATGGACTTTGTGGTATATGGCATAAGGTTGAAAGTAGCGTGTACGAGGATTTATGACTCATAACTTGTTTATAATAAGAAGTAATAAGAAGTGATTTATCGTTTCCCAATACATTTAGATTTTTCTGGAGGTAGAACTGTACCCTGGGTATAAATAGAGATGTGTTGACAAATACATGGCAGTTTTTATAAAGCGATCGAGAGCGATACTTGAAGTGACCTGTGCGAAGCGAGAAGTGTTTTATTGTGTAGTTGGTTAAGTTTGAAGATAATACAGTGAGTGACTAGTATTTAAGAGTATTTAAGTATTACATTGTGTTGTGTTGTGTGTATTTGTATTGTAAATACACGGATTCAATATAAGTGGAGTTTTCTTACAATTACGAACCCGAAGTACGTAACAGTATATTCAAAACTTTTGTTTTCAGTGTATAACTAAACAAATACTATTAAGCCCCTACTTCTTTGGGGAAAACTATTGTGATATATTACAACTTCCAAAAACTTTTATGAAAAGGATAGTACAACGCCTGTGTATAGCAATAAAACGTTTCGACAACTAAATATAGCTCAAGTTTAACTCATATGTCATCGATAGTTACATTATTTATAATTAAGCATATTTTAAAGCTTTTTAGATAGTTTATTAGACCCTTTGTTCTCTGTGTGAAGATTTAATCAATCTTCATTGTTATTGTTTTACCATGGGATACCAAACTAATAGATGGTTATCCTCATAGAAAAAAAGTCATTGCATATAGATGTCAAAAGTGATTTATATCCTATGGCGAGGATGTATTGCCAGCATTCTTTAGATTTTCTTAACCTCTCAATGCCATGGCTATAGGAGAATATGTAAGGCGGTGGTAATTAAACTAGGCAAGACCTTGTGGAGCTGAGTAGTTGCGATGTTAGTTACACGCTTAGCTACTTACCTTTTATGAAATGCCTAGTAGAAAAGTAAATGTTTCTTTAATTGAAGCCTCGATGGTACGGGAGAATAGTAATAGTCATTGAAATTACATAGATACGTATTAAATAGGTTTTGTGGAACTGTAAATTTCACTGGAATATACATTTTTCAGTCTAAGATGAAAATAAATAAATCAGCTTTGCTTCTAACATGTATGACCAAAAAAGCTAAATCTATAAGCTTAAGTTATATTTTGTAAAAGAGGCATATACGAGCCAAGTAGTAGATATTTAGTAATTCTATACATTAAACGAGCAATTTTTGCAAACATATTTATACGCAGTTGGCTTTTTCAAAAGGGCTTTAATGATTTTAACGTTTTTTTTTTTTTCATTTTAGATAGTTTTTATTATAAGAATTAATCTAGTGAAGTATCATTTTCTTGATAATCCGTCTTCACATGTAAATATAGCTCTAATCAAGCTATATATTCATGTGAAGACGCATTAGGTTAGAAAAATAATCACCCCATCGATATTACAAAAATGTAATTGTTTTAATCTAAATATAAAAAATCAACTGCTGTTTGTTAGTCTCGCTAAAACTCGAGAACGGTTGAACCGATTTGGCTAATTTTGGTTTTGAATTTTTGAAGCCTAGGGAAGGTTTAAAAGGTAAAAAAATATAGAAAAAAATAAGAGTAGTTAAAAAGGCAGAACAACGTTGGCCGGGTCAGCTAGCTAATAATAGTTAATTAAAAATATGAATTTATCACTCATAGTTTGTTTACCTATTTTTTCATACTAATATAATTGACATCATAAAATCATTAGTGTAATAAAATGTGATCACTAAATCTGTATTAATGACATAATTGACCGCCCTGGTCCGCCCATAATTAACCACCGGTCGAGTGGTTAGCGATCCTGACTACGCGATCGACGGGGCTCGGGTTCGATCCCCGACGGGGACAAGCATTTGTGTGATGAACATAAATGTTTGTATTTCCGGGTTTGGGTATATGTATATTAAATATATTCTTGTATTTATATACGTATATCTATGTATTAGTATCGTTGACTAACACCCATAACACAAGCAAATAATTTGCTTACTTTGGGGTTAGATCAGTTAGTGTAATTTGTCCCTTGAATATTTAAAAAAAAAAATATTATGTAATGTAAACGCGTATTTTGTTTTAGTTTTATATAATATATTGAAAATAGCAAATACACTTTCTAATCCTTGGAAGTTTGTTTTCCCTAAAAGGTTACATGGATAAAAAAGTTTCTGAGTTTAACACATTTTGTAGCTTTGATTAGCTGATGGAGGTTTAGAATAGAAGACAATTATTTATAGCAATATGTTCACTTGGTCACCTATTTTATGAAATTTATCGTGCTATAATTATTATCTTGAGAATGAAGATCACACGATGCGAATATGAAATGTACGAATATAATGATTCATAACCTGCGCAGAAGATTTATTTTAGTTTGAAGACTTGGGAACTGTTCAGAAACTAAATCTCATAGAGTATCCTCTTATCATAAAATATGCGCAACGTATTTGTGTCAAGGACAAAAACTAATTTTGATACACGAAGTTATGAACTAAATGCTTGTGGTCGAAAATAGACCATATACTCAACAATAAAATATTTTTTAAGTTTGAAAAACAGCTTTGACACAGAACAGAAATAATCATTGAGTATTAAAGAAAAGAGTATACATGTATATATATTATTATATATGTCCCATGAATTTAGTGAGTGTAATATTTATTTCTTATCGATTTAATGTTTTTCTAATGCATAATATATATATATATATACATATATATATATATATATATATATATATATATATATATATATATATATATATATATATATATATATATATATATAATTTAGGGTGGAGTGAAAAAAAAAATTTTTTTTTCTTCTTAGCCTGGGGGTCAAATTTGTAGCTTATAAAAAACAAAAATTTTTGAAAAAAAAATAAAATTTTTTACTCAACATCTTGAGGCAGCCCACTCATTTCTAAAATTAATTACGAGTAAAAATATTTGGTTGCAAAAAAAATTTTTAAAAGCGTTATAAAAACTTCAAAATATCCTCTTTTATGCCAATTAAAAATCACAAGTTAAATAAAATTTTTGTGACTATTGTTTCAATATTTAAAAAAAATCCAAAAAAGTAACATTCCTCGTTAGGGCACTAGAATAAAATTTGAGTTGGAAATGATCATAATTGCCAATTCTTGGATGTTTTAAGACATTAAAAGACAAAAAAATTTTTTTTTTGCAACCAAATATTTTTACTCGTAATTAATTTTAAAAATGAGTGGGCTGCCTCAAGATGTTGAGTAAAAAATTTTATTTTTTTTTCAAAAATTTTTGTTTTTTATAAGCTACAAATTTGACCCCCAGGCTAAGAAGAAAAAAAAAATTTTTTTTTTTCACTCCACCCTAATATATATATATATATATATATATATATATATATATATATATATATATATATATATATATATATATATATATATATATATATTAGGTTTCTGCAATCCTTTATGCTTTAGCTGTGCCAAATTTCATACTCCATCGTTCGTGTCTTTAAAATGGGTGCAAAATTGTTGTTTCCTTAATACCTATATAATTTATTGATACCAAACACGCATCGATACCTAAATAATATGTACCTAGATAATACAATATTTGGAATAACATCATAAGTTTAACTAATGTAGAGAAAATTAGCCACGTGTTTTAGGTGGTTTTTTAATGTTCATGAATAACTGTTTATAGAATCGTTAAGTATATTTCAAATAGGTATCCCCGCAGTGTCACAATATAGGTGTGGTTCTGTACCTAAAAACCTACTTTTCCTAGGTCCTTAACTTTTCTTTCTTTCTTCTTTTTCTAGATAACGGTTAACTTGTGGCTATTTTTTTATATTATAAGATAGCAAACAAGCAGATGGGTCTCCTGATGGAAAGAGTCAACCAGCGCCTATAGACACCAACGATGTTAATGGTGCGTTGCTATCTTGTGGCGAGGTCTAATACCACATGCATAAGTTTACCGGCTACCTTACACTCCAAACCGGAACACGACAGTTACAAGCACTGAAGCTATTGCGGCAGGAAGAGATAAGGTGATGGTACCAGACTCGGGCAAGACAATGCAGAACTCTACCACCTAGTAGCCACAAAGGTAGTGACTCGCATAGCCAATTGGTCACCTTTTACGACCTATCTGGCAGAACGGCAGTTGGTCTATTCAACAAAGGGGCCTGGAATCAACACGGGAGTAATTTTGATCAATGTTTCTTATCGTAAGATAGCAAACAAGCAGATCAGATCTTATGATGTAAAAAAAAAAACAATCTAAGTTCCTACAATTGTAGGAACTTAGATCGTTACAGTAATTACTGTAATATTCATGTATACAGAGATTTTTAAATTCTCGCGCTCGAAAGTAAAATATACTCCAAAGTAAAACAATTCAAAAAGTAAGCAAAGTGTATGATCATTATTCAAGCTCCCGCATTGGCTGTCTCGAGCGCTTACACGGCCGTTGAATAGCAAGTATTGGAGTAAACCCACACGTTTTCTCGTTACCCAGCAGAGCTGTTGAGCTTGTTACGAGTCAACGTTGCGCGAGCGAGCTGTAATGAGTTTTTCGTCATTATTTACCAGTGAGAATGGGCGTGCATTGAATTTTTATACTTACCATCTATTATTGTGAATCTTCGCTTTCCCCATGTATTATTCACCAAATGATCATTTACATTTTGCCTTGCTATTAAAGGGTTTTAGTTTTAGATCAGGGTTTTTTAAAATTACTTCAAAATAGATCGGTTTACTTCTATGTTACAACTACCTAATTAGGTCTAAGTAATAATAATAATAATATAAATAAAAAATATTTTATTTCTTGCTTACAATATTAACAGTAATACTTCTACATTGCTAGTATTTTTTTGTTTTGTTTTATATGCTGTTGGGTTACTTTGTGATTACAAAAAAAAATTACTATTTGAACAGCTTTAAGAAACAACGAAGAAAAAATATCGACACGCAGGGATTGAACCTGCGACCGTCTCCCTAAAGCCAGGACGATCTGCCACTGAGCTAGCGTCGACAGGCTCGACGTGGAGAAATTCATCTTTGCTATATGATCGATTACGTCGATTGAATTTACTATAAGCAAGAACCTCTTTTACAGGTGAAGGGCCCCTCCAAAGAATTCCACTTTTCTCTATCTTGGGCTACTTTTGACCAGCGCGGCCCAGCTGTCTTGATGAAATCGTCTTCCCAACGCATGTACGGTCTTCCTACTAGCTGTTTTCCAGCGGGACCCTACCACATAGTGACCTAGTGTTTTGTCCACCTATTGTCCTGCAGACGCGCTACATGTCCTGCCCATCTCCACTTCATTTTTAGAGCATAAGTAAGAAAGTGTGTAGCTTTTTTTCTTATTTTTGAATGATGTATTTTTTGTATTTTTTTTATGTTCAACATACGTCTCTCCATTCTTTTTTGGCTAAATATTAACTTGTACTTGGTCTTAGTGGTAAATTTCCAAGTTTGACCGGCGTATGTCAGACATGAAAGTAGTCGAAGTCATGACTTTGGTTTTGTCGATTATGGGTATATTGCTTTTAAATATTTCTTTTAGACTCCAGTATTTATTCCAAGTGCGTTGTATTCTGCGCTCCAGCTCTATTTCGTTATTTTTCCTGTCAAAACGTATTCTTTTACCTAGGTAAATATTGTTACGAATAATCTAGAAACGTGTAGAGTTGGAACGCTGGAGAGATCTAGAAATAAAAGAAAGAGATAGCTACTCCTATTTATAAACAAATAGTTGGCCGGTATCGGAATAGCTATACCATAATTGACTTTGTGGAATAGGGTATAAGGTTTAAAATAACGTGTACTAGGACTTGGTTGTTTATGATAAGTCGTTTATTGTAAACAACCTATTATTGTTATTGTTTACCAGATGATTGCGGAACATTCGCTATTGTTGTCGAATTTTAACTCGGGTATAAATAGAGATATGTTGACAAATACGGGGCAGTTTTTATAAAGCGATCGAGAGCGATACTTGAAGCGACCCGTGCGAAGCGAGAAGTGTTTTATTGTGTAGTCGGTTAAGTTCAGTAATTGTACAGTGAATGGCTAGACTAGTCAAATACTCTGATCAACATCAGAGTATTTGAGTATTACATTGTGTTGTGTTGTGTTGTTGTGTATTTGTATTGTAAATACAAGTATTTACAGTACCCGGCGATAAATATTGCACATCGACCTTTGGAAAGAGACAATCGGCTAATTTCGGCTTCGTAGAGCGTTATCTCTGTCGCACAAAATACAAACAGTCCGGTACCTATTAGGAGCTGTTAAAACAAGTATGATTTGCTTCTTTTGATATTTTTATTCTTTGTATAAAATACACTAATTTTTCTATAAGTGATGGCTTTAGGTTGGGGTAAAATAAAATAAAAAAACATTTTTACATTATGTTTACGTATTTAATTATTTTGGAACATTACAGCTTTAGTGTACATAATAAACACCATTATACCTATTGCTAAAATGAGACATTGCAATAAAAATAATAATAATTCTAATTCTCAATTACTTCCATTTCACTATCTGTGCTCTCAAAGAGGTCAATATCACTGTCACTATCAGCCGTATTTATTACTAATCTATCAGTGTAATTGTCTAAACTGTGTTGAATGCTTCTATATTCATTCTCACATTTGATTGCATGATCGCAAACCTTTTTCCACTCTTCAGCGCCGATCATGTTTACTTTCTCAGTCAATAATGTTTTTACTGTAGTTAAGTTCATACCCACATTTCTAGAGGCTACATAGCCTTACTTACGATTTAATGAACTGCCAACAATAAAATCATTAAAAGCTAAGTTATCTGAAGCTATTTATTACAATGGGTCTGAAAAAACATTGAGAAAAATACTTCATGACATGGGATTTCAGTTCACTAAAATGGAAGATAATCGAAAAATTCTAATGGAAAAGCACGACGTTAGTCTCAAACGAATGGAATACCTTGATAAAATACGCAAATTTCGCGAAACAGGAAAAAATATCGTCTACATGGATGAGTCATATATACATGCATCCCACACTAAAGGGAAATCTTGGAGTGACGATAAGAAAAAAGGAGTAAAAAAGCCAATTTCAAAAGGTCAACGTTTGATAATAGTTCATGCGGGAAATGAAAAAGGCTTTGTACCCGGTGCTTTTTTAACGTATAAATCCACGGACACTACAGGTGACTATCACAATGAAATGAATAACGATAACTATGAGAAATGGCTGGTTAACCAATTAATCCCAAATATACCCAGTGATTCTGTTCTAGTTATCGACAACGCACCCTATCACAACAAGTATGTTGAGAGACCCCCCAACTCAAACACCATTAAACGGGAAATGATCAACTGGTTAAACAGACATGAAATTCCAGTTGATCCAAAATTAACAAAAACCCAGATTTACGCTATTATATGTCAGCACAAGGAGAGGTATACAGAGTTTTCTGTGGACAAAATACTTGCCGAACATGGGCACACTGTGTTGCGATTGCCACCATATCATCCGGATTTTAATCCAATTGAAAATATATGGTCTCAACTGAAAGGCTATGTAGCCTCTAGAAATGTGGGTATGAACTTAACTACAGTAAAAACATTATTGACTGAGAAAGTAAACATGATCGGCGCTGAAGAGTGGAAAAAGGTTTGCGATCATGCAATCAAATGTGAGAATGAATATAGAAGCATTCAACACAGTTTAGACAATTACACTGATAGATTAGTAATAAATACGGCTGATAGTGACAGTGATATTGACCTCTTTGAGAGCACAGATAGTGAAATGGAAGTAATTGAGAATTAGAATTATTATTATTTTTATTGCAATGTCTCATTTTAGCAATAGGTATAATGGTGTTTATTATGTACACTAAAGCTGTAATGTTCCAAAATAATTAAATACGTAAACATAATGTAAAAATGTTTTTTTATTTTATTTTACCCCAACCTAAAGCCATCACTTATAGAAAAATTAGTGTATTTTATACAAAGAATAAAAATATCAAAAGAAGCAAATCATACTTGTTTTAACAGCTCCTAATAGGTACCGGACTGTTTGTATTTTGTGCGACAGAGATAACGCTCTACGAAGCCGAAATTAGCCGATTGTCTCTTTCCAAAGGTCGATGTGCAATATTTATCGCCGGGTACTGTAATATAGGTAAGTTGTGTTTTCTTACAATTACGAACCCAAAGTACGTAACAATATAATGGTCTGAGTATTGTTGTATGAGTTGGTATGTGATATTAAATCAAATGCTTTTTATAGTCAACATTAGCTATGTATAGTATCCTATGTTTTGGTATTTTTTTATCCTTTTTATTGGTATTAGTACATTCCTTAGTACATTCCTAGGTATTTTTCTAGGTTTAATTCTAACGTATGTATGTGGTCTATTGTCGAGTATTTTTTTCTAAATCCTGCTTGTTCGGTAGGTTTGGTTTCTAATATAGTGCTTAGTCTTCGGGTTATGATGGAGGAAAATAGTTTTTATATACATGGAAGTTGGCTGATTGGTCTGTAATTTGCTCATATCATTTGGGTCTCCTTTTTTATAAATTAAAATAATATCTAATTCTGACCATTGTATAGGTGTAATATTCTCTTATATATACGGTTAAATAGATGGGTCAATAGTAGAGCTAGGACCTGACAAGCTGTTTTGATGGATTCATTTGTTATAAAAAACGGAACCAGGACTTTTATCGACTCCAAATTTCGTGATTAAATCTGTTACTTCTTTTCGCTGATTGGAGCAACATTTTTTTCGATATCTATGTGTTTAATAATTTCAAGTGTCAAAATGGTATTGTCCGATATTTGGTTCTTGTACAAAGTTTTATAGAATTTGGTCACAATCTCTACCATTTCTTTTCGGTTATTTAGTATATTTCCTGCTCTACTAAGACCTCCTATACATGTTTGGTACACTTATATACACTTATATGAGAACTTGGCAACCAAACCTAATAAAGTAAATATTTAATTATAATGAATAATAGCATGGATTGAAATGGATAGCTTTTCAAGGCAATTTCTTAGGATGTCCATGTCGTTTGCATTTACACAGAGAAATACAGAGTAAGGATACTTACCGATGAAATAAAATTACTCCAGAGGTATTCTTTAAGCTTTAGCTTAAATTCGATATTTCGAATCGTCATATTTCTATTTTTTTACGATATACTATATCTACAAGCATTTGACATTAAAATACGTTTGCTCACATTATGAGCGGCTACGCATTTTACGCCCAGCATCGTGTCTATTAGTATTTGCTTGGTCTGTCGATAATAGTCTAAGTACTATGTGTTGAATAATAAACACATAATCAGAAAAATTTGTGTACTAAGTGCTTAGCGTAACTTCTCTAAGTTACGCTAAGTAAAAGATGAGGTCCATCTGGTTAAGTCTAAACCAATTAGAGCGAAACAAATTCCTTTTAAAGTTTTGAGTGTATGAAATGCGCACCGCGTCTCATTGCGGAATGAAGTAGGTGTAGTTCATGGTCTGCACTTCAGTGGAACACAATTAACGTGCCGCATGCCTTGTTTAGTAAGTACGTACTCGAATCGAATGAATCGGAACTAAACCGAATGAAACGGAACGAAACGGAACGATACAAAACGTAACGAAACTGAATGAAACGGAACGAAACTGAACGAAATGGAAACGAAACGGTAACGAAACGGAAACTAAACAGAAACGTAACGACAACGTAATAGAAACGAAGCGAAAACGAAACGAAACGGAAACGCAATGGAAATCAAACGGAAACGAAACGGAAACAAAACGGAAACTAAACGGAAACGTAACGATAACGTAATAGAAACGAAACGCAAACGAAACGGAAACGAAACGGAAACGAAACGGAAACGGAAACGAAACGGAAACGAAACGGAAACGAAACGGAAACGAAACGGAAACGGAAACGAAACGGAAACGTAACGGCAACGTAATAGAAACGAATGGAAACGAAATGAAACGGAAAAGAAACAGAAATGAAACGGAAACAAAACGTAAAAGAAACGGAAACGAAACGGAAATGAAACGGAAACGAAACAGAAACGAAACGGAAACGAAACGGAAACGAAACGTAAACGAAACGGAAACGAAACAGAAACGAAACGAAACGGAAACGAAACGGAAACGGAAACGAAACGGAAATGAAACGGAAACCAAACGGAAACCAAACGGAAATGAAATGGAAAAGAAACGGGAACGAAACGGGATCGAACGGGAACAAAACGGAAACGAAACGGAAACTAAACGGAAATGAAATAAAATACATCCATGGCAGATATATGGCAGACCAACGCAACGTAAGCTAGCTAGTAACTTTTTAGCAAAAAAAATAAACCAACAAATTATTATTATAACTAAAATTAAAACGTAAAAGAAGAAAAAAAGTAAAAGAAGAAAATTAAGCATTTATTATTAACTCTTATGACAAATGTAATGTATAGGTACCTAAGTAATTTAAAGTTGGCGCCAAACTGTTTAATAACGTTACGTTTAACTTTTGACTTCCCACTACGCATGTACACAAGGAAGTTACTGATTTTACCCGGATTTTCAAAAATCGTGTTTTCACCAGATGTCTACGTTTTGAGGTCATTTCCAACTATTTTCACGATGACGTTAGTATGTCTGTATGTATGTATGTATGTATGTATGTATGTATGTATGTATGTATGTATGTATGTATGTATGTATGTATGTGTGTATGTGTGTGTGTGTGTGTGTAAACATCTTATAACTTTTGAATGGCTGGACCAATCGAAACGCGATTGATGGTATTCGACTAGATTCTGCTTAACTTTAGATTTCCTGAAAATTTGAACCAATTCGGTCCAGAAGATTTTGAGAAATTTTGAAAAAACAAAAAAAAATTGGCGAAACAGCATTTTTTTAATATATGTCCAGATATATGTACCGATTGAGTACAAAAACTAATCAGCTCTATTCCTTAAAAAACTACGTGTAATACATAAATTGCATCAAACTTGGTTTTTCCCTTTGGGAGTAATCGCTGACAAAAAATTTTGAGAAAAGTGTTTTTTCGACATAGCTTCAAAAGTTTTTAACCAATCATTTTTTGATATTCTATGATATTTTAGCACTAAAAAAACAACATAAATTGCCGTTTTAAAAATCAAAATCGAATCTAATTCTCAAAATATATAGCTTTTCAAATATTAAAATTACGTTGCTTTTAGAAAGAAAGAAAGAAAGAAAGAAAATATTTATTTGCAAGAATATGGGTGTTACAAGTTGTTAAAAATAAATTAAGTTACCGACATATTCTACCAATATATGGTGTGCAAATATTTAAAAAATATATTTTTTTATATAATATTACATTTAAAACTATAAATTGTATCGATTTTTCAGAATTACTACCGGATCGGAACGCGGCCACACACTGAGAAGATCCGGCGAAAGAAACTCAGCGGGCTGGTCTTTTTTCTCTAATTTATGTTCTTGTTATAAATATACAAGGATGATTCCATATTACAAAGTTATTTTTATAATTACAAGTTTCATATTTTGAGTATTTTTTTTTAAGGACAATTCAACAAACTTATATTTCTATCCATTAACATTTAATTTTATCGGCTAAAAATTCTTTAATATCATAATAAGTTTTATCTAACAGAAAATCAAACAACTTTTTGCGAAATTTATTTATAGGCAATGATTTAAGACTATCAGGAATATGATTGTATATAATAATAGACATACAATACACATTTTTTGTAAAAATATTTAACTTTTGGTTAGGCACATATAATTTCTTACTATTCCTAAAATATGAGTTACCAGTGACTTCAGCATTTGTTTTAAATAACTTTTGGTGCTTTTTTACAAATACGCATACCTCTAAAATATACAAACATGGTAAGGGAAGTACCTTTAGAGACTTGAAAAGTGGTTTACAGGAATGTAACTGATTAACACCACATATTGCTCGAATACATTTCTTTTGGACTCTAAAAATTCGTACCAATTCAACAGAATTTCCCCAAATAGGAATTCCATATTGTAAATTAGAAGAGACATATCCATGATATGCTAATAGGGAGGCTTTTGCGTCTCCTACTTCCCTTAGCCTTCTCAAGACATAGACAAATCTATCAATCTTATTACATAGAGATTCAATGTGTGCTTTCCAATTACAATTTTTGTCAATAATTATTCCTAAAAAGTTTGTATAATCTACATCATCTATATTTACTTTATTTAAAAATATATTTGTGTTTTTGGTAATATTACTGTGGTAGTTCTGAAATTCAATTAATTTTGTTTTAGTTACATTAACTTTGAAATTATTATTAATTAACCAGTCTGAAACTTGGAATAAGGTTTCGGTTGTTTCATTTACCAAGTCTTTTTTATTTTTACATTTAATAAGTAGGGTAGTGTCATCAGCAAATAAAAAGCAATCATGTTTTATACTATCAGGAAGATCATTGATATAAATTAAAAATAGCAAGGGTCCTAAAACACTGCCCTGTGGTACACCACAGTTGTTATCAAGGTAGTTTGAAGTATATATTTTTTTACGGTTTCCGCACGTGCTAATATTATCATAGCCAGTAGCATAAGTATTTCTCAATGAATGAATAACTTTTTTCACATCATGCTCATCTACTGGTGTCAAATACATGGTTTTAATACAATTTGGTAAAAAATATGATTTTGAAGTATTTGTATATTTGACTTTTACACTACTTGATTTTGTCTGGTTTATAAAAAAATTATTAAATAGATTACAGATTGTTTGAGTATTTGTGTACTTTAAATTGTTTACTTTGATTTTTCCTATTTCTCTAATATTTATTTTGTTCTGAAATGTACTTTTAATCAGATTCCATGAAGCTTTACATTTATTAGAGGAATTTTCAATATATTTCAAAGCAGACTGTTTTTGTGATTCTAATATAAATTTAGACAAAATTTTCCTATAATGTAAATATTTACATTTATTTTCTTTTTTATTAGATTGAGCAACATTACTTAATTTTTTTAAATAACTTTCAAGTTAATTCACCGATTGACTTAAAAATCTTGTCAGCTTTTCTCCTTTAAAAACTGCGTCAAATACCGCTAATTTAATCAAAATCAGTTAATTTGTTTAGGATTTATGAATGAAGAAAATTAAAAATAAAATGTTTTTGACTTAGCATCGGAATTTTTCAAACTATCGATTATTTAGCTAAAGCAATATTTTAGATCTCATAAATTAAGTTGAATGCCAATAATTAAGTTACGTGTCGTTTTTAAAATACCTATACAGCTTTTCAAAAATTAATATACAGCCATTTTTAACAAAATAGATGTTTGAACTGAAAAATCTGTGCTTATGTTTTTTACTCTTTTGAGCTTAAAATACCTTAATGGCCCGTGGGGTCAATCGTTTACACTTTTTTTTTTTGTACAAAAGTATTTTGTAGAACCTTAACAGCTGTAGTGCAACTTCCTGCAAAGCTGACCACATGTCCGCATTATTATGGGAGGGGGGGGAGAGGGAGGGGAGGGGAGAGAGAGGGGGGAGGGGGAGAAAGAGAGAGGGGGGTGGCTGGCTGGCTGGCGGGGAACAGAGTGTGTGAACAAAGAAAAATATGTACGGGCTCGTAATGTTGAAGTGAGAGAGAAGTTATGCTTGAAAGAAAGTGTTGGTGTAAAGATGAGAAAGGGCATGCTCCGTTGGTTCGGACATGTAGAAAGAATGGTAGGTGAAAGATTAACAAAACAGATATACAATGCGAGAGATGAAATACTTTATTATTTATACTACACCTATTCGGAAAGCACATTTAAAACACACAATTTCAAGTTCTTACTTGAAAAACGAGAAGAAAATACCTAATTCCAAGCGGACCAATATGCGGGCGGCAAAAATGTATGGGATTTCTCCCCTCCTTTAACTTTTTTAAATTCATAAGTTTGTATCTCGAAGCACATCAAAATGTTACTGGCCACTAGCATTTACTAAGGAAAGTTGCCTCCTCAATATTAAAAAAAATACGACTGTACGCGCGAATTTTCTTTTTTATTGTATCTTCTTACATTCTGTTCTGATGTCTATGTCTAGTAGCGAGAATGAAGATTTATTTACGCCGCCTGAATTAAAAGAAGCTGCTAAACAGTCATTTTAAACCTTTTGCCAGAAAAGTCCAAGCATAAGTACAACAAAACATATGAAGAATTTATGGAGTTTCAATAATTGTAATAATTTTAATATAAATTTTAACTAAAATGTTTTTATTTTCCTCATTGGTGTAGTATAAAGCAGTATGTATCCCTCGGGAGAAAATGCGATACCTAACTTGAGTGTATTGAGGCCCTCAGCTGCGCTTCGGGCCTCAAACTACACTCTCGTAAGTTATCGGTCATTTCTCGCCTTGGTGAACAAACTACTATTATTTTTCTATACATTAAAAGACTTATAGACTTTATTATTATAAATAAAGTCTATACATTAAAAGATGTAATTCTCATAAAAATACTTTTCTAACAATATTACTAGATAGTATAACTTTGCGAGCCCCTACAAAGCTCTGCTTTTTGCTAGTCTGAATGAGTGAACAATCGATCATCCAGTATTTTCATGCCCTTTATACTTTTTTAAATTAAATGGAATGGAAAAACTCTCGAGATGTAATCTATGAAATATATAAAAATTATCAAATCAGACTACTCGGTTGTCCCTGTAGACCATCCTGATACTTCCAGCTAAATTAAAATATTATAAGCTCAAAGAAAAAAAAACTATAAGCACAGTTTTTTTCAGTTTAAACATCTATTTTGTCAAAAATGGCAGTATACTCAATTTTGAAAAGCTCTGTGTGTTTTGAAAACAACAATCAATTTTGATCTTTCGAATGGCATTTAACTTAATTTTTTGACATCTTATTGCTTTTTTGATAGTTTGAAATATTTCCAAGCAATGTCAAAAAACATTTTTTTCAAAAATTTTCGTCATTGATAAATCCCAATTAAATTGACCGATTTTGATCCAAATAACGGTATTTGACGCAGTTTTTTTAAGGAAATAACTGATAATATTTTTAAGTCAATCGGTGTATTATCCTAAAAGTTATCAAACAATTCAAAAATATTAAGTAAGTTTGCTTAAAACAACGTAATTTTATTATTTGAAAAGATGTAACTTTTGAAAATTAGATTCGATTTTGATTTTTAAAACTGCATTTGACGTATTTTTTTTAATAAAAAAAATAATTGGTTGAAAAATTTCGAACTTAAGTTGAAATAACACTTTTAGTTAGGTATATTAAAAAAATACTGTTTCATCAACGTTTATTTTGGGTTTTTTCAAAATTTCTCAGAATCTCCAGGGCCGATTTGGTTCAAATTTTCAGAAAGTCAAGTTGAGCGGAATCTGATCGAATGCCATCAACCGAGTGACAATCGGTTAAGCCATTCAAAAGTTATAAGATGTTTACATACACACATACACACACACATGCACACATATTTATACAGACATACTGAAGTCATCGAGAAAATAGTCGGAAAAGGTTTCTAAGACCTCAAAACGTGGAGATCTGCTAAAAACTCGATTTTCGAAAATCGGGGCAAAATCAGTAAATTCCTTATACGTAGCGGGAAGTTAGAACTTTATATATTATACGCGTCGATTGAAAGTATAAAGAAATAATTTTAGATGCTATGATTGAAAGTTGCAAGTGGAGATTTTTTTATATCATATGATAGCAAACAAGCATATGGGTCTCCTGATGGAAAGAGTCTACCATCGCCTATAGACACCAAAAGTGTTAATGGTGCGTTGCTATCTTGAGGCGAGATCGTATGCCACATGCATTTTTTACCGGCTACCTTACCCTCCAAACCGGAACACAACAGTAACAAGCACTGACGCTATTGTGGCAGGAATAGGTACCAGACCCGGGCGAGAAAATCCAGAACTCTATTACCTAGTAGCCACGATGTGAGTGAGTCGTATAGCCAATCGGTCGCCTTTTACGACCTGCCTGGCAGTTGGCCTATTCTTCAAAGGAGCTCGAGACCAACACAATATTGATTAATTCATTAAATTACAGATTTCCATAAAGTAACATCTGGTACAAAAACATTTTAATATTCTGACAGCGAGAACTAGGTATTTAATAACGCTGCTCTTAGTATCCGCTAACGATATTACAGGAATTTTCGTTAGACACTGTAAAGTTTTATAATACGGTTCGTGACTCGTTTCACGATTAGCGAATTAGTTAGTCTCGAAGCGAAAATCCTCAAACTCTTAGAAAGTAATAGCTTTATACAGCACTGGATGAAATTGGCATTTATTAAGACGAGAAAGGAAAGTCAATTTCTTGGCAATTGTCACTTTTCGGTACTAATTGATACTAAAAACTGCTGGCTCAGGATTTTAAAATTAATCTTGCCCCCGAAATACGACATCGAAAATTTTCTAGACACTTTATATTTAAAAGTTATTTTATCGTTTTTTTTTTATAAATCCAGATAATTTCCTGATAGAAAGAGAAAACCATATACTATAGACACCATAGACCACATTAATACTAATAGATACGGTGTTGGGCTCAAAATGCGTAGCTGATCATATGAGTGAATTTATGTAAATGTAAAATGCTATTAGATATACAGGCTGTAAGGCATAAACACCATTGTCACTAAAACTATAGATCGCTGACTTAATTATAAATATGTTTATGTGAATTTAAAAATTAAAAAATGTTATTTTCTTTCAAAAATATAAGAAAGTTTCTGTCCTACACCGTCCGTAAATTCATGGATACTATGTACGCACGGCTTGCGGTGTCTGAGTGTTAAGTGTGAGTTTTTCTTTTCGTATTCGATCGTGAGCGCGAAAAGATGCGAAAAGAAAAACTCACACTTGGCACTCTGATCAAGCGCTGTGCTCCGCGCGCCGTCCGCTTTGCCGTGCACTTGTATAGGATGAAATAATTTTGAGGAAAAATGGAGAATTTACTTCAAAAATTTTTTTTTTCATTAAATTTACGTTTTATAATTGAAACCAAACTACTGGTTTCAAGGACAACGGTGTTTACACTGATAGCCTGTATTACATCGTTAAAAAATAGAAATATCTCATATTGTGTAATTTATCATGTCAAATAATAAGCCAAGGCTTATACAATACTATGGAGTGATTTTATATCATCGGTAAGAATTAGAATGTATTATTAAATGCAAGCGACACTAACAACCTAAGAAATTTTCTTGAAAGGCGTGTCCAGTTTAATCCGTGATAGACACCATCAATGTGTTGATGATAGGTAGTCATTTGTATAATCAGAAAGAAAGAAAGACATTATTTATTTGCCAGAATATGGGAGTTACAAGTTATTACAATTTGATTAAGTTATCAACATATTCTACCATGATATGGTGTGCAAATATTTTAAAATTATAATTATTTATCATTGAACTAAAAATGTTGTGAGTCGATTTTTACAATTACTACCGGATCGGAACGCGGCCACAAACTGAGAAGATCCGGCGGAAGAAAGTCAGCGGGCTTGTTTTTTTTTTAAATTATAGTTACATGATACAATTACACACATTAATTGACATCACAACTTATTTCTATAAATAATAAGATAATTTGTAACAATTTAGTATGAGTAATGTATGATAAATGTATCATGCATTACTATTACTAATAGATTTGCTATTGGTTATCTTATCATCCTACACGCCCGTGTCGATGCTTATCGACGCTATTATGGCAAAAATAAGTAAGTAATCGTCATGCCCGATTCAATTACGGGTAGGCAAAGTAAAGCGAACGTCTATAAACTTTCCAGTTCACCACGATTTACCGGTTTGTCGATTGGCGAAATGAGTGTTGACTTTTATAAGACCTCTAACTCACCGGGACGCCATGGCGACGTCAACGGCTACCGTATCCAAACAGTTTATATTGAAATGTTTGGCGGGTAACTCATTAAAAACTCACGAGTGACAAGTTTACCCATTTGTTCACGTTTTACGAATTGCCTGGCAAAACGGCAGATGGAGCATTCTTCAAAGGGAGCCTAGTGGAAACCAACACAATAATTACGGTTGACGGTCATCGTCAATAAACATTAAATTCATGTTACGTATCTGGAATCCCACGCCTGAATCCATTATTCACATTTACGAACTGCCTGACGGAAAGAAGAAAAAACATATATACTTTTAGGGTTCCGTACCCAAATGGTAAAACGGGACTCTTTTACTAAGACTTCGCTGTCCGTCTGTCTGTCTGTTACCAGGCTGTATCTAATGAACCGTGATGCATAGACAGTTGAAACTTTCACAGATGACGTATTTCTGTTGCCGCTGTAACAGATACTAAAAACAGAATAAAATAAAATGATGTGGTGTCGTGGGACACCAGGTAGGAACGAACTTCCTTCGGCTAAACGGCACTACTCGCTTGTGTACGCGACTGTCGCGCCTGCGCACGTCTCATTTAACGCTTTTATTCCACGCATTTTTCTTACGGTTTTACTATCACATTTTTTTCAGTTAGGTCGCGCAGCAAAATCCCTATCCCCTCCAAGCCTGCCGTAAGGAACTTCGTTCCAATAAATATTTAAGTGGTCTTTCATACAACAAACGTAATTTTTTGTGCAATTTTTTTCTTGATCTTAATAAAAACTGGTAGACGTATGAAATATTCAAAGATTATTTAGTTATATATTCACTTTAAAAATAAATAATTAATTAAAAAAAAATTCTTATCTGTATGCATGTTGTTTTTATTTACTGTTTATATATAGTAGTGTGAGGTAAATAAAACAATTTTTAATCTTATTCTTAACGTAAATATTTATGGTGGGCTTCCATACAACAAAAGACTTTTTTGGCTGTTTTTTATAGATATAAGAACTCGCACTTAACCGGATTTTTATATCATAAGATAGCAAACAATCAGATGGCTCTCGTGATGAAAAGAGACATCCATCGCCTATAGACACAAAATCTTAACCCCGTACATAATAAGAATTATATTAAGAAAAAAGACGTCACAGTCGAATAACGCGAAGATTCAGGCCTCTGACATTTTTATGATATTCCAGCCGACCGCTCGCGTAGCAATTAAAAAAGCAAATAAACGTCACGGGACAATGGGCACCGGAATATCTTCGCTAACTGCTGTCCCCATTTCTACTGTTCATTAAATTTTATAGGCTTCAGGATCTCTCGCTATTCAGTACTATTAGTTGACATAATTCTTAATGCAATATTAATCTTAAAGAATACAAAAAATATACAAAAAAATTCTCTTGTGTCTTTTTGGGATTCCTTGAAAAATAGACCAACTGTCAGTTTAAGGTACCGATTGGTTAGACATGTCACTACTATTGTAACTACTAGGTTGTAGAGTTCCCCAACGTCTCATCCGGGTATTTGGTACCACCGCCTTACCTATTCTTGCCGCAATAGCATCAATGCTTGTCATTGTTGTGTTCTGGTTTGAAGTGTAAAGTATCCGGTAGACTTATGCATGTGGCATTACCATATCGCCACACGGATAGCAATGCACTATTAACATCTGTGATGTCTGTAGGCGATGGTTTTACTTTCCATCATAAAAGCAATCTTCTTGTTTGCTATCTTATGATAATAAGAAATGAAGAATGAAAATATTGTACAAATATATGTTTCAAATAAATACTTTTTTAAAAAGCAAAAAAGTTTTTTTTTATATTTTACAACAAGTTTTTTATATTTTACAACAGCGAACAAGTAGATAATTCTCCTAATATGAAAAAAACCATCGCCCATAGATACCAAAGATATAAATGGTACGTTGCTATTCGTGTAGCAGAATAATAATGTCATATGCATAAATTTATCAGCCATCATACTTTTAATTTAAAGAAAATGAACTATTTCATTTACAAACCCATTTTAAATTAACATTTCATTTTAAATTTATCCCCGTGTTGGTCCTGGGCTCCCTTGAAAAATAAGTTAACTGCCGTTCTGTCAAGCAGGTCGTAAAAGGCGACCGATTGACTATAAGAGTTACTACCATCGTGGCTACTAGGTGGTAGGGCTCTGCATTGTCTCACCCGGGTCTGGTACCATCGCCTTACCTCTTCCTACCGCAATAGCGTCAGTGCTTGTAACTGTTGTGTTACGGTTTGGAGGGTAAGGTAGACGGTAAACTTATGCATGTGGCATTAGACCTCGCTACAAAATGGTCCTGCCATTAACATCTTTGGTGTCTATAGGCGATGGTTGTCTCTTTTCATCAGGAGAAACATTTGCATGTTTGCTATCTTATGATATATGGGGTTAAATTAATATTTTTAACAATATGAAATTGGTAGGTAAATTTAGCCATGCGTTTAGATTAGATTTGTGATTACATCCAAAATATCTTGCTTTTGCCTTCTAATAAATAAGTTTGGGTCGGTTTAAAATACTCTGATCAAAATACACTAACTTCCGTTTTATTAAATTTGAGAAATATTACATTTTGTATAATATTAGGTATATGAGACCTGATTACCAAAAAAATTAACGAAAACAAGTATCTTTTTTAATGTTAGTTGGATAGGCAAACTGGCAGACGTGCCACCTGATGGTAAGTGGCCGACGTCGCCAAAGAACATAAACGAGTTTACCTGGGACTATCCCAGGTATCTCATTATGTGTGGCCTATCCTGAGACATAAGATGTTAAGTCTCGGTGCCAGTAATTATACGGCCTGTACATTCTAGAAACACAGCAAAACTGTTTCACGGGAGAGATGAGCAAGATTCAACGGATCTTTACGTCCGTATCCCCGAAGAGGTAGGTAGAGTAACAACAAGCGCAACTACGATTAACCGAAGATACTCACGACCGGTTTCTAACGCAAATTAATTTTAACAAGCAATTAATTTGTTTTTGACATAATTTTTACAAGCAAATGATATGTTAAACACTGGTTAATTGCTGTTAAAATTAATTTACGTTTCAGAAACCGGCCGTAAAGAGGCAAACCTATCACACACGCACACACACACACACACACACACACACACACACACACACAAACACATACATACATACATACATACACACACGCGAAATTGTACATATGTTGCTTGTGTTAATTTATTACGAGATTGTGACACTGAGTGAAGGCACTGTCTCCTGTACCACAGTTGACACTAGCACAGGAGACAGGGTTAAACCTGTGCTTTGATTTTGCCCTGTACGAATGCAAATAAAGTTTATTATTATTATTTTCTTTTTTATTTTGATGTTCTCCTTATCAAGGGTAAAATAATTAAAACACGGGCCTTAGCCAAGTGTTTTAATTTTCAAGTGAAATGAATAATTAAAAAGTCGATGATGTTAAGAATTTCCGGGTGAGACGACAAGTATTAAGGATTACAGATTTTTGAATGAGAGTGAGTGTGCTGGCATTTGAAGCGTATTTAAATTTGTTTGAAGTGATTTTGGAACAACACCAGTTGTTGATATAACTATTGGGATGATTTTAACTTTATCTATTTGCCACTGTATTTTAATTTCGGTAGCTAGGTCTACATATTTCTTTATCTTTTCTGTGTATGTGTTGAGAAGATTGTGTGTGTTGCATACTGCTATATCAATAAGGAACGCCACTCTGTTTGTTTTATCTAATACTGTTATGTCTGGTCTATTAAAATGTACTGTCTTATCAGTAATAATTGTCCTGTCCCAGTATATTTTTAAAAAGCTATTTTCTAAAACAGCTTTTGGATTATATTTATAATATGCAATCTTTTTGTCGATGAAAGAATGAATGTGGGCAAGGTTTTGGTGAATGATTGCTGCAACTTGGTCGTGTCTGTATTTGTAGTCAGTCTGAACTATAGACTTACATGCACCAGCAATATGTTGTATAGTTTCAGAACTGCTACGGCAATGTCGGCATAAGTCGCTTGGTAAGTTAGGTTTGCGGATGATGTGTTTCTGGTAATTGAGTGTGTCTATTACTTGATCTTGAATAGCGATCATAAAAGCCTCTGTTTCGGGAAAAAGTTCTCCTCGTCGTAGCCATTCGTTCGACGTAACTGTATCGACGTGTGATTGGCTAAGATCGGCTAAATATCTTCCGTGCAGAGACTTTTGTGACCACAAATCAAATTTTTGTTGTTTACTAATGGAATTTAATACGAAGTTTCTGTCATTTAAATTAAGTGGAGTTAGTTTATTGTCAATTTTTGTAATGTATTTATGCAATTGAGAATGATCTGATTTGTTATAAAAATAAGTTCTTAATTTTGATATTAAGTTGTTATGAAGATTTTGAATGTCGATTAAACCTTGGCCTCCATCCCTCCTTGGTAATGTGAGACGTTGTATGCATGACTTGGGGTGATGTTTTCGGTGTATGTGTGTGTTAATTATGCGTTGTAATTTTACTAAATCTGTTTGGGACCAGTTTATGATTCCGAAAGAGTATGTAAGTATTGAAATTGCTGATACTACAAACTAAATTGTTTCCATGTTCCATGTTAGTATTAAGTGTTTGTGTGAGTAATTGTGTTTGTGTATCAGTGTGTGCGTCGATAGTTGGTGTATTCCTAATACCTTCAGATTGACTATAATCTAGATCTTCTATTACTGTATCATTATGTTGCGTATTTAGCTGCACCATATGTCTTCTTAATTCGTGTATTTTATTCGTATATGCTTTATATACCCTTATACCTTTGTATACCCTTCTCTGGTCTGCAATTCTTTGTTCTGTGATATGTGATAAGTGTGGATATTTTTCTATGAACATTTCATGTAGCTTTTTACGGTAGGCTGTCATATTTGTTTCTAACTCTGTTACTTTAAGGTAAAAACATATGATGTCTTCATTTATTTGATCTGACCACCTCATTCTAGATTTAGTTATGGCTTTAATTTGTGTTGAATTGTGCGTGAGGTGTACATTAGTAGAATTTTGTGTATCTAGATAAGTGTAAGAATCAGTATATATTTGTTGACTGACTTCATTGCGTATTTCATTCAGTGTCTCCTGCGACAATAGTTTTCTCCGAAGTATAGCTCTTTTTTGATCCCCTAATCTTTGCCGAGTGGCTTCCATGTCAGGGTATTTACTGTTGAATTCTTTTTGAAGGGGATCTAAATAATTGTTCATCTGAGTTGTTTCATTCTTTGTAATTACAAGGTATGTGCGCCATATGAATCGGTTCATATCCTCATTCCATTTTTTTCGCGCGCGTGATGGACAAACATTGGGTGCAGAGTTAATGGCTACTGCCTCCTGCACATCAGCTGTTGTCCTTATTGAGCATGATGAGTACGAAGATGACGGTGATATGTTAGGGAAATGAAACAGAGTATGAGTTGAAGAAGGTGATGAGAAATTATAAAACAATGAGTGCTCAGAATATGTGGTAGATGATGGTGAGAATGACCGGTCGGCTGTAGACGATTGTTCGAGGGGAACCCGCCTGTTCAGTCCCCCATCGCCAACGGTTCGCATGCTGTGACATCCAGCGCTGGCTCCAGATGTGCCCCGGCGACCCCCGGGTAGCGGCCGCAAATTGTATCACTTATTTAAACCTTCCAATGTTTTAATGTTCACCATTGCCATGTTAGCAGTGCCAGTAAATGCATAATGCGTATCACGTGTCCGCCCCCTTCGTGAATCTGGTGGTCGATTCGGACGTATGGTTTATTATTATTATTATTATTATTATTATTATTATCGCCAACCGACCACTTGTCCAATCACGGGCATGATATATTTATGAGAAAACTGAAAAAAATATTAGAATGGCCGACCCGGGAATCAAATCCGGTCATGATGTCAACATCGACACCGGACTTCTAGACTGCAGGGACAACAAATCTTTATATTTATAAATCAAATAATATCTAAAATTAATCTCAATGAAAATGGGCTTAAAATTTCCATCCCAACATTTGTATACTAAAATATTTTGTATCCCCTTAATACTTTCAAACAAAAGATGTGTAACTTTGTATTGTGTACAGAAAATATATTATTTTAAATTATTTAGGTGGAAGAACAATCGTGAAGGGTTGACATAAGGAACGTTTAGGGCCAATTACCTGGCGTCCTTTTAAGGCAGTTTGTGGTTTAAAATTAAAACAAAACCATCCTGGGTACCGTGCTGTCTCATAAGAGTATTTCTGTTAACTTTACAATTTAAATAACGTTTAGGGATGGTCCAGTCTTTTATCCATTTTAAATGAAACCTTTTTGGTATTTCTTACTTGCTTTTGTTGCTATTTTGGCTCTTTTATTTAGTTTAGTGGGTACTATGGTGGGTGTACTGGTAGTAACTTGGGGATACGGGCGTGAAATATACACACAGTAAGTACTATCGTCTCATACTAGACATGTTCCGTAAATTTCTAGAATAAGACGATATTGCAATCTATATTAAGAAACTATTTAAGAAAAAAATTATGATTAATTGACATTACCATACAAAAACAAAAAAGAAACAAATCGAAGCTTATGCTGAAAACTTTCTTATATCTAAAAGAGCTAAAGTTGATAGTAATAGTGAGTGATAATTTGAGTCCATTAAAAGGGAATAACTCAGTATTTGTTGGGGCTTGGTGAACTTCAACACTGGTTTTCAGTATCCCCAATTTATTATATATATATATATATATATATATATATATATATATATATATATATATATATATATATATATATATATATATATATATATATATATATATATATATATAATAAAAAAATAAAAAATACATAAATAATCCTGTGATTTATATTAAACTTCGATTATGTTTGGATGGATGTTTGTTACTCAATCACGCAAAAACTACTGAATGGATTTGAATGAAATTTGGCACACGGATAGATGATGACCTGGAATAGGCTACTTTTTATCCCGGAATAATTAACTGATCCCGCGGGATTCGCCAAAAACTTTTATAATGCAGCGGGCTGCACGCTGCAGCTAGTTAAATCATAAAAATGTAGGTTTAGGAAACTGAATTTCGGGAAAAGGTCGGAAAAAACCATTGATATAAAAAATCCAAGATGCACAGTCCCGAACAAAACTGACATTCAAAAGTGTCCCTAATTTCACCCACGTAGCGTATATGGCAAATATATATTTTTTGCATATCCAACCTTAATCGCAAGAGTTATAATTGTTTTTACAAAGCAATGTACCAAAAGTAATAAAATTGACAGTATCGCTACCGACGCGATTCTATTTGAAATGAGCGCACAATTTAAAATATTGCGCTCATTTTTAGATGACGTTTTTGAGACACTGATTGTGCATCTTGTGTTTTTTATATCAATGGAAAAAACTGTAAAACTTGATATCTGAATCATTTATAATATTATAAATTTGTACGGAAACCTTGAAGGACATTTTATCCGACTCGCACTTATCTAGTTTTTTCCTAAGAAGGTGTTAAAGCACAAGGTGTTAAAAAAGATTAATAAAGTCAGTAAACATACTTTTCAAGATTTGTGTGACACAAGGAAAGTAGAGGTTAATTTTTAGTATTTCTACACTAAAAATAAACCTTTTCTACTTTAGTTTTAGTTTTTACACTAAAAAACACCAAAGGTCTTGCTCTTTGACTAAAAAACACCAAAGGTTTGTCTTTTTTTATCATAAGATAACAAACAAGCAGATGGGTATCGTGATGGAAAGAGTCAACCATCGCCTATAGACACCAAAGGTGTTAATGGTGCGTTGCTATCTTGTGGCGAGGTCTGATGCCACATGCATAAGCTACCTGTCCGTTGCCTAGCTGTATCTCAAGAACTGTGATAGCAGTTGAAATTTTCACAGATGATGTATTTTTGTTGCCGCTATAACAAGTACTAAAAATAGAATTAAATGAATATTTAATATTTAAAGCTCCCATAAAACAAACGTGCTTTTTTTGACATTTTTTATAGATGGTAGTAAGGATCCTTTCGTGCACAATTCCGACTCACACTTGACCGGTTTTTTATAAGAGGTGTTCCTTTATGTGACTATCGTTGACAATACTCAGAAACAAACGATTTGCTTACTTAGTTACTTAAAGAAATTACAGTGTTAGTGTAATTTGCTCAGAGCTATCAATTTATTACCCAGATTTTCTATGTTCGCTTTTTTGTCAGTATCAGTAGCGTTCATCTGTATTCATTAGGAACCGCTGACTTTACACATGGAATAGCCTCCTGCGCGAAATAAATGTGGAGCTTGCGTAATGTTTCGTATAATTTATAACCCAGATAAGGAATTACATTTTTCCATTATGAAAAATGTCAGCGTATCTAAAGTGCTCATTGAAATTTCAAGGAGTATGTGATTCATAATTACATATTATAGGTATAGTTTTAATTCTTTATATTGTATTATTCATCCCTATCTTTCTTATCCACTTATACACATTGTAGATAAATTAGTAGGTGAGGTAACCTGAATCCTAGTTTTTTTATTTATATATCATAACAAACTAGCTAGATTACCCTCATTTTTTGTGTCATAACACAGGAAACAAGCATATGAATCTCCTGATGGGAAGAGAAACCATCGCCAATAGACACCGAAGATATTAATGATAATTTGCTATCTGTGTGGCGGGATGGCAATGTCCCATGCATAAGTCTACCGGCAACCGTAGCTTCAAACCGAAACACGACAGTGACAAGCAATGAGGCTTTGCGGCAGGAATAGGTAAGGCGGCGGTAACAAAACCGGCAGGTGTATCACCTAAAATTTGTTATCATAAAAAAATCATCAAAAACATCGCCAATTGCTTGCTGATCGCTTAAGCACTTTTTGCTTTGTCACACTACCAAAAATAATTAAGCCGCAAAGACTGCCACTAATATACAAGGTTATTGTCTTGCAAGAACTAAACAATTACAATAATTGCGCATTGCGAGATTCGTAATAATCCCGCCTAAGGATTTACGACGAGTTTAATGATCCATTTGCCCTTTTACCGCCTTTTACGAAATGACGGACCCGAATTAATACGGGGATGATTTTTTTTATAACATAAGATAACAAACAAGCACATGTGTCTTCTCATGGAAAGAGTCAACTATCGCCTATAGTAAATATCGCCTATATAGACACCAAAGATGTTAACAGTTGCTATCTTGTGGCGAGGTCTAACGCCACATGGATAAGTTTACCGTCTACCTTACCCTCCAAACCGGAACACGACAGCGACAAGCACTGACGCTATTGCGGCAGGAACAGGTAAGGCTGTGGTACCAGACCCGGGCGAGACCACGCTGTATTCTACCACCTAGTAGCCACGATAGTAGTGACTCGCATAGCCAATCGGTCACCTTTACGACCTGCCTGGCAGAACGGCAGTTGGTCTATTCTTCAAAGGAGCTCGAAACCAACACGGGGCAAATTCGTGTTCATCACAGAATGGTATTCATATAATCATACAAAATATGAACATAACCTTAAACTCCCTCTTACTTGAATGAAAAGCTGCCGTGTCAGTAATTAGGACCACTATAAAAACGCTATAAATAAGCAATAGTCGTTTTTAGGTCGGTAAAATTCGGTAGTAACCACCACACATCTCAATAATAGTCCTCGTCTGATCAAGCTGAACTAGGGCGCCTATTGAAGTTTATTTCATTCTGCCTTTTTTTTATAGTATAAGATAGCAAACAAGCAAATGGGTCTCCTGGTGGAAAGAGTCAACCATCGCCTAGAGACACCAAAGGTTTTAATGGTGCGTTGCTATCTTGTGGCGAGGTCTTATGCCACATGCATAAATATACCGGCTACCTTACCCTCCAAACCGGAACACGACAGCGACAAGCACCGACGCTATTGCGGCAGGAATAAGTAAGGCGGTGGTACCAGACCCGGGCGAGACAATGCAGAACTCTACCACCTAGTAGCCACGATGTTAGTGACTCGTATAGCCAATCGGTCGCCTTTTACGACCTGCCTGGCAGAACAGTTTTTGGCCTATTCTTCAAAGGAGCCCAGGACCAACACGGGGGGGGAAAACCAGTGAACCGGCACTTTTTTTAATACACATATATCAAATAAGCAAATGGCTCTCCTAATGTAAAAAGAATCCATCGCCTATAGACACCAAAGATGTTAGTAGTGCGTTGCTATCCGTATGGTGGAATAGCAAAGCCATATGCATAAATTTACCGTCTACCTTACCCTGTAAACTGGAACATGACAATGACAAGCGTTGACGCTATTACTAGAGGAATAGGTAAGGCGGTGGTATCATATACACGGGCGACACAATGCAGAACTCTACCACCTAGTAGTTACGGTGGTAGTGATATGTGTAGCCAATCGGACGCTTTTTACGACCTGCCTGGCAGATCGGCAGATGGTCTATTTTGCAAAGGGAGCCCAGACCAACAGCGGATACAAAATATAAACATACATTAATATAATAAACAAACATATATTTATTATTTATATATTTTTTTAATCGCCTCTAATCTATTGGTTTGGTGTGGGCGTTGACCACACGAGGTCCGGGGTTCGATTCCCGGACTCAGAAAATTAAAAAATGTGTTTTTTCAGTTTTTTGATAAAAACAACGTTGTCCGGGATTGGAAAAGTGCCCGAGTGGCGATATGATGTCCACCTATCACATTTTCGGACTAAGTATTTTTGGCTAATCATAGGTGCACATGCTCTGTCTACCTCGTTGGTGATACGGGCGTGAAGACACTTCTTTTAAATATTTATAAATACAATGCATAAACATATTAGGTATACGACTAAAAGCAACAAACAATTTAAAATGTATTTTTTTTTTTTAATTTTTAAGCTATTGCATAGCTTCTATCGTGGGCCTTGAGCATGGAGACCGAATACAGAAATTCCGTAACGAAAAAACCTAACACCCCCCCACTCCGACCGACACAGCGGTGATACTTTTTAGTTTTTTCATCTATCGATAAATACCAGAACTTTTAATGACTTTTTGAAATATCACGCTTGTCTCTTTAGTTCAGCAACCCGCCTTTAGGTGGCATTGGTTGTATTGGAAAACTACCGTAATCAGCTGTTTGTGAGAAAGTATATATAGGTGTATAGGTATTTATCATCTACGTACAACAGTGAATATCTGTACTCGTATAATTTGTGTACAAAGTGTTTTAAATATGAATAAACAAAGAAAAAAAATACTGCAGAAATATAATAAATATATAATTGTAATTGCTTAAGTTGATAAAAAATGCTATGCAATAGCTTTACCGCGGCAGTCTCCGAGTGCCACACGTCTTTTTTTTATTAGAGATTTATGTCGCTATGGCGATCACGTAGGTCCCATCGGATTAAGCTAATCTTAGGGTAAAAAGACGGTGGAAGGCATCCCTGTTCTATAAGGCTTCTTTTGACGAACTTAAACATATCAAGTGCTCCGATGTCGGTCTACTAAGAATGCTTTGTATAGAACGTACTTCAAGTATATTGTCTTCTTGCAAATAAATAACTCTCGCTCTCTCTTGTTCTTGGCACTTTAAAAGGTGATGTATGTCTTCTACTTTGCCACATACATCACAATTAGGTGAATTATTATTCTTCATCAAGTATGAAAAACTGTTTGATGGAATGTGCTAAGACCTTGTCCTAGAAGCTAGTACAATTATTTAGCGGCCAAAATTACATTGGACCAAGGTATTCGAGGAGGCTCACTCAGCATCGTCCTGTACCATATTCCTTTTTGCTGTGATCTTTCATCCAAGTATTGCTTCCACATATTGTTTAATTTTGTTTTCACCTTGGGTAAAACCTTTACGTAGTCAGGGACAACAATTTAAAACGTATTCATCAGATTATTTTAATCACAGACCTCATGAGTTATTTTAACGCATCGAAATTATAATAATTGTCAATGTCGTATTCCGGTTGGGAGGGTAAGGTATTAGGTAAGCTTATGCTTGTGGTATTAAGGTCTCGCTACAAAGAGAACAATACATCATTAACATCTTTGGTGTCCGTAAGCGATGGTTGCGCCTTTCAGTCGGGAAAGCCATGTGCTTGTTATTATATGAAAAATAAGATTAGCTACATTTTTTCCCACGTGTTGGTCCCGAGCTCCTTTGAAGAGTAGGTCAACTGCCGTTCTGCTAGACAGGCTGTAAAAGACGACCGATCAGCTATTCGAGTCACTACCATTGTGGTTACTGGGTGGTAATGTTCTGCATTGTCTTGCTCAGACGTGGTACCACTGCCTTAGCTATTCCTACCGCAATGGCATCAGTGCTTGTAACTGTCGTGTTTCGGTTTCGAGAATAAGGTAGCCGGTAAACTTATGTATGTGAAATTAGACCTCGCTGCAAGATAGCAACGCACCATTAAACATCTTTGGAGACACCAAATAGGCGATGGTTGACTATTTCTATCAGGAAACGCATCTGCTTGTTTGCTATCTTATGATGTATGAAAAAGTGGGTTTTTTGGTTACAAGTTGTAATTGACCTGATAATGCTTATCAAAGCGAAACCGGTTGGATTATAATATATGTACAAAAAATTATTATAAACAGTATAACAAATCTATTTATATAAAATATTGCTATAAAAATAGAGAATAGAATAGATAAATTCACCAATTGCCAATGACAAAGAGTGTAGAAAGCCTATTTAATTGTCATACTTTCAAAGTACGTACGTAGTCGGGATTCAGTTTCAAAACTTATTATTTTGTTAGTTCGTCGTAAAATAAAAATAGTTCAAAAATATATGTTTTGATAATATTTTACTTGTCGGGTTAAGCCGGTCAAAATGTAGCTTCAAATGTCAAAGGGCGCACAGAACGTAGTTGAATTCATTCAATTAGTTGCGGAATTCTAACTGCATACAATCACATAAATAACAGCGCTGTAGTAGGGTGCCCATTTGTTATTTGCAGGAAAACTGTTTTAATTAACGAATAAAATATTGTTACGTACTTCGGATTCGTAATTGTAAGAAAAACGCCACTTATATTAAATCCGTGTATTTACAATACAAATACACACAACACAAGACAACACAATGTAATACTAAATACTCTGATTAACACCAGTCACTCATTGTACTGACAGACATAGAACACTACACAGTATCACTTCTCGCTTCGCACTGGTCACTTCTTATATCGCTCTCGATCGCTTTATATTCGACATGTATTCGTCAACACATCTCTATTTATACACAGGGTAAAGTTCTACCTGGATCCAGAAAAATCTAAATGTATCGGGAAACAATGAATCACTTCTTATTATTGTAAACAACTTACAAGTTATGATTCATAAATACTAGTACACGCTACTTTCAACCTTATGCCATATACCACAAAGTCCATTATGACATAGCTTAGGTCAACTATTTGTTTGTCAATAGGAGTAGCTATCTCTTTCTTTTATTTCTAGATCTCTCTAGCGTTCCAACTCTACACGTTTCTAGATTATTCGTAACAATATCTAAGAACTTTTAGATTACCTAGCAATTACCCTGTCGACGAAATACAACCTTAAATTAAACAGTAAAACCCCCTTTGAAATTTCACTACAGATTTGAGTTGTAAATAAAATTGGAGAAAACACTATGTACATTGTACATGTAGGTATATTTTACCCCGTGTTGATCCCAGGCTCCTTTGAACGATAGGCCATCTCCCGTTCTGCCAGGCAGATCGTAAAAGATGACCGATTGGCTAAGCGAGTCACTACCATCGTGGATATTAGGTGGTAGAGTTCTGCATTGTCTCACCCGGGTTGGATACTACCGCCTTACCTATTCCTGCCGCAATAGCGTCTGTGCTAGTCACTGTCGTGTTCCGCTTTGGAATGTACGGTAGCCGGTAAACTTATGCATGTGGCATTAGACCTCGCCACAAGATAGCAACTAATCTTGCTAATGTGTTTATTGTTTGTATTTATAAATATATATGTTTAATGTTTAAATGTGTGCAGCGTTCATGTGGGCTTCCTTTTAAGAATAAAACCTCGCACAGCACAATCAACAAAACAACGCATAATTAACATTTATGGTTTTTATAGACGATGGTTTTTCTTTCCATCAGGATAGCCCTCTGCTTATTCGATGTCACATGATACAACAAAAACCGTTTTTTTCTATATGTGTTATACTATTATGTAAGTAAATTAATGCCTATTACCATTTTTCCAAAAATGCCCATTGAGTAAATGTTAATGCCTAATACTTTGAATTAAACTCGGTAGTATACTTACTTATACACAAACGCTCGTGTATTTCTGTAATTCAGTAGGTGATATTTAAGCTTACAATTACATCACAATACTTTCATTTTCACGACATTGTATCAGCATTACAAACCTTTCGCACCCAAATAAAATAAGCTCTGATTAGTAGATAATGCAATTTAGATCAAAGCAAACTATTGTTTTGAATATGTTATATTAAAAATAATTACAAAATTCTTCAAATCATCACATTTCGTCATCTTATAACGAGTGCAACGTCCTGGTACATAATTTGTTTTAATTGGTCTGTAGCTTAGCAATAAGTATATAATTATTAATATTTAATGCATACAAATATTTTTTTAAGAAAAGCCGAATTCACTAAAGATATATATACTTATCAGAAAAAAATAAAAATAATTTAATCGGAGTTACACTAAAACCAACTTTAGCATTTCCTGTATCTTCAAAATACTGCATCAGATCTTTACCAAATCAGAACGGAACCACTTGAGAAATTTGCCCTTTGAAACAAAAAAAAATCAAATCAGTGTCTTCAAGTAATTGTTGGACATATAGACAAAATAATTCTAACGAATTTATTAGTTTCAACGTTACTTTACAGAAATCCATAATACAAACAAGAAAATGAGGTATTAAATTTGCTATTTTTTTATATCATAAGATAACAAACAAGCAGATGGGTCTCCTGATGGTAAGAGTCAAATATCACCTATATACACCAAAGATGTTAATGGTGCGTTGCTATCTTGTGGCGAGGTCTAATGTCACATGCATAAGTTTACCGGCTACCTTACCCTCCAAACCGGAACACGACAGTAACAAGCACTGGCGCTATTGCGACAGGAATAGGTAAGGCGGTGGTACCAGACCCAGGCGAGATAATGCAGAAATCTACCACCTAGTAATCACGATGGTAGTGACTTGCATAGCCAATCGGTCGCCTTTTACGACCTGCCTGGCAGTACAGCAGTTGGTCTATTCTTCAAAGGAGCCGGGAACCAACACGGGGGAAAATATATATTATTTTCCGTTCCGGTTCCGGGCAAATGGCAATATTTCCGTAAAACCTTAAATGGAACTGCTGTGATGCAACTGAAATGAAAGGTATAAGGATGGGTAAAACTTATCCAAGGCCTGAAAATTAGAGGAGACCACAGCGGCACAATACTCCACCACAATTTCTTCCAAGTCAGTAGCAAAGAAATACAAAAATTATATATTCAACGGGCGTTTTACTTCGTAACCGATGCATCTTCAGGAGAGTTGAATAGCACTTCACTCTTTGAAGGGTGAAGCATTAATGCTTATATACCTCAATTTCTTGTTTGAATTCCGACGAATTGTTACCGCCTTCTTTTTGAGAAGTCGATTGAAAATTAGTTACAAAATTTTCAAAGTCTGTAATTAGCTATTTATTTGCTATCTAATATAAATATGTACAAAATAAAATATACTTAGAAATAAAAATGACGGGAATCGATAAAATCCCCAAAAGTAATTTGTATATGAATTGAGTGTTAATCAACGACAATAACATAAATAAATATTTATCTATATATTAATATGTGAAACAAAAACTTTGTATCCCTTTTAAGAAAAATGTGTAAGCAGTGAAGTACGAAATTTAGGACAGTTAAAGTTAACATCGCATAATATAAAATCGCATAATATGCGACATAAACAGTAGGCAGCAGGTCCCCCTGCCAGGAAACAAAATACGTATAAAATAATAACAATATATGTATTATTCTTTATTTTTTAGTGAATGGTATGATGTGTAGATGCTATGCACCCCCTAAAAGTAATCCTGGCGACGCCCATGTAAACAGTCATGTCTTTTGCGTTTTTTGTGACGTCAGTCAGTCATGTCTTATGTGTTTTGAATTTTTTCCTTTCTATGTGCTTCTTGCAAAATTGTATAATTCTTGGTCAATGGAAAGTACCTTACAGGTTTTGATTCCTTTTTGATGTTATATCTTTTGATCACGTAACCTTACCAGTTTGATTTGTTCACAGCTGAGAGGGATTATAGCCCTGAGTATTTGATATAAATTTCAACTTGATACCACTACACGTTCCTGCAAAAAAGACAGACAGGCGGGCAACGAAGTGATTCTATAAGGATTCTGTTTTTCCTTACGAGGCACGGAACCCTGAAAATAAACACAACATTCGTGTGATACGCATGACAATATATACACATGTATACTATTTTCTTTACAGCTTACGCTTACGGCTTTATTGAGTAGTCGATGGTCAAATTTCGACCACAGTGCGATCGCTAGTTATATTAAACACCCAAATCCAGAAATACTATCTTATATATAAATTACGTGTCACTAATTCACTACACAAGTCCTAAACCAATTTCAATGATATTTTGTAGATAGTTTTATTTCAATTGTCATCCCCCCCCCTCCCGCCCCACCTCAATTATCCCATCAAATTTTCAATACAAGTAATTTGTATGACAAAACAACGTTACCGGTACAGCTTGTATATAATAAAACATTTGCACTCATCATAAAAATGCTTGTTCTTGTTGTAAATCGAACTCAAACACCACCAATTACATAGTCAGAGTCAAGCTAAACGCTCGTCCAATGAGGTATTTTTTTCATTCATATGGCAATATTTTACAATCAATCAAAAAACCTTTTTCCAAGGATGTGTGTTATTGACGACGGCAGATGGGCTTTCCTAAAAGTATGTATCAATTTGATGTATACGTCCGCACTATTCAAAATTCCTTGTCACAGTACTCCGGTGTCGCGAAAATGGATTTGATGATTCGGCATTTTGGAAACTATTCCGAAACATTTCGTTCATAGTTCCAATGTTCATTCATCCGGCCATACCAGTTGGACCATTTCACTGGTGTTCGGTAAAGGTATTGTTTTACATATAAATAAAAGTTATAAATACCATTACACCCAGACCCAAACCATTAAACCTTGGTTAACCAAGATATTAATTTAAAAATACGGTGTAAATCCAATCATAAACAGATTTTGTTTTTCAGAAAAACTAAAAAACTTATGTAAAACGAATTGCCCGACTTGAGATTCGAACTGCTAAACTCATGCGCTTATACCAGTACAGAAGCTTAAGGTTGCCGGTCAACGTAAGCAAGTTTTTTTTATATCAAAAAATTGCAAACAAGCAGATGGCTCTCCTGATATAAAGAGAAACCATCGTCTATAGACACCAAAGATCTTAACGGTGCGTTTCTATCCTTGTGGCAAGATAGCAATTTCACATGCATAAATCTAACGGCTACCTTACCCTCTAAACTGAAATACAACAATGACAAGCATTGACGCTATTAGCTATATAGCGGCAAGAATAGGTAAGGTGGTGATACCAAATACCCTGGCGAGACATTGCAGAACTCTACCATCTAGTAGTCGCGATGTTCGTAACTTCGTAATGCAAAAATCGTTCATCTTTTACGAACTGCTTGGCAGAATGGCAAATGTTCTATTCTTCAAAGAGGGCCTGGACACAAACGAAGGATAATCGAAGCGGCAAAGAGTCTCTGTAAACGGCGATTTTATTAAAACAAATGTCACGCTGTTAACCTTGCGGGATAAAAGGATTGAAATGAACACTACAGTAGATAGACACTATGTATGAACTCTACAATAGATATTATGTGGTACGATAATTCTGTAAATAAAAAGGTTACTACATTCCAAATTTCTTTGAAATGGAAGAATAAAAGAAATGCAAGTATATGGGTGTCACAAGTTATTAAAAATTACCAAAATATTCTACCAGGGTCTGGTGGGTGAGCTTTAAAAAATAACTAAGTCCTTTATATAGCAACCAGGTAGGAACGAACTTCCTTCGGCTAAACGGCACTACTCGCTTGTGTACGCGACTGTCGCGCCTGCGCACGTCTCATTTAACGCTTTTATTCCACGCATTTTTCTTACGGTTTTACTATCACATTTTTTTCAGTTCGGTCGCGCAGCAAAATCCCTATCCCCTCCAAGCCTGCCGTAAGGAACTTCGTTCCAAAATTAGCATGGTTTTATCATAAGCTTCATGAAGCTATAAGATATTCACCAATAAATAAAAAAAAATGATGAGGTAGGAACGAACTTCCTTCGGCTAAACGGCACTACTCGCTTGTGTACGCGACTGTCGCGCCTGCGCACGTCTCATTTAACGCTTTTATTCCACGCATTTTTCTTACGGTTTTACTATCACATTTTTTTCAGTTCGGTCGCGCAGCAAAATCCCTATCCCCTCCAAGCCTGCCGTAAGGAACTTCGTTCCAAAATTAGCATGGTTTTATCATAAGCTTCATGAAGCTATAAGATATTCACCAATAAATAAAAAAAAATGATGAGGTAGGAACGAACTTCCTTCGGCTAAACGGCACTACTCGCTTGTGTACGCGACTGTCGCGCCTGCGCACATCTCATTTAACGCTTTTATTCCACGCATTTTTCTTACGGTTTTACTATCACATTTTTTTCAGTTCGGTCGCGCAGCAAAGTCCCTATCCCCTCCAAGCCTGCCGTAAGGAACTTCGTTCCAATTATAAAAATATATAAAATGTATTTAAACAAAACTATTCCAAAACGATTTTTAAAAATCACGCAACTATTTACAAGATAAAAAATCTTGTTGTAATATGACTTTAAATAAATTGTAACAATTTTAGTATTTTGTTAACAAAAAGCTCGCTGAGTTTCTTCCAGCGGATCTTCTTGTTAGTGTGTGGCTGCGTTTCCGATCCGGTAGTATTAATGCCGCGTCAAAAGAGCCTGTAAAGTACTATTTGAATAAAAGTTTCTCATTTCCCATAAAAGAGTAACAAACAAACACATAAACTAGATGTATTTTTCTACTCCTCCTACTGCTGATTAATTTCGTTGCGGGTTCTAAGACAGCTTAGCCTTTTCCTAGGGCACCCTAAGCTCGCAACTCAGTGGTTATCAGGAGGTTGCTGCTGTTGATTCTAGTTTACGCAAGTTACAGTGGTGGAAACGAGCGGCCTTTAAAAATATATATACACACTATGTTATTTGAAAAACATTATCACGTAGTAGATAGCGGAGTTGCCGGCAGCTATAAACTAAAAGGTCATAACACGATAGATAACGAAATTCATAACTCACGTCTTGCTGCCTTTGCGTACTGATTTAATAACAGCGTCGATTTCCTTTGATAGAGCTAAGACTACGCTTTAAGCTATTACAGTATTAAACATCCTAACTCAATAATTTAGTCACTTATTTTGAAAATTTCTTGCATAATATAAAATTAAGATTTTTTTAGTCTCACTATTAGACTCGCTCGCACTCTGTGGTCTAGTGGTCCAGCGTTGGCGTTGATCACATGAGGTCCCGGGTTCGATCACATAAAATTCGGGTCGGGCATATAAAAAAGGGTTTTTTCCAGTTTTCTGAGAAACACAAAGTTGTCCGGGATTGGAAAGTGCCCGGTTGGCGATAGGCTTGCCACCTATCACATTGTGGGACCAAGTATCTTCGGCTAATCGTGGGTGCACTTGTTGTACCTCTGCCTACCCTTTCGGGGATATGGGCGTGAAGACACTTTTTCACTATTAGAATAATAAGCACAGACATTGCAGAATTCTACCACCTATTTCCCCCCATTTTCCCCGTGTTGGTCCCGGGCTCCTTTGAAGAATAGGCCAACTGCCGTTCTGCCAGGCAGATCGTAAAAGGCGACCGATCGGCTATGCGTGTCACTACCATCGTGCTACTAGGTGGTAGAATTCTGCATCGGCTCGACGCGGGTCTGGTACCACCGCCTTACCTGTTCCTGCCGCAATAGCGACAGTGCTTGTCACTGTCGTGTTCCGGTTTGGAGGGTAAGGTAGCCGGTAAACTTATGCATGCGGCATTAGACCTCGCCACACGATAGTAACGCACCATTAACATCTGTAGTGTCTATAGGCGATGGTTGACTCTTTCCATCAGGAGACCCAGTGCTTGATGGAACGAAGTTCCTTATCACGCGTTGTGAAAGGGGGCTAGACAGAAAAAAATCTTACGAAAAGTTGTCACGACACTTTTTGCAATAGTAAGGTATTGTAAGCACAGAAATATCCAGCCACTTCCCTTTAGCTCGTGCATTGAAAGTGAAAGAGTCTATCTACTATTTGATTGAGTTTACTTTTTTCTAGTGCCAAATGTTCGACATTTATACAGAATTTCGGCCGAATGTCGAATTTCGACCAAAAGTTGAATTTCGACGGACAGTCGAATTTCTGAGTTACGACCGCCGGTCGAAATTCGACCGGGTGCCGAAATTCGACCGTGGGTCAAAATTCAACCGGCTTCCGAAAGTCGACCGGGTGCCGAAATTCGACCGTGGGTCGAAATTCGCCCGGGTGCCGAAATTCGACTGCGGGTCGAAATTCGACCGGGTGCCGAAATTCTATTTTGCATTGAACAGTGTGGTGTCGCGACGATTATTTTTGTTGAGTGTACACAGGTTTTTTGTAAATAATAATAAAAGGAACTTCGTTCCATCCGGGTGTCCCTTGACACCTCTCAAGTTTTTTGCTATCTCATAATATAAAAAAAAAACTAAAAATTAAAAAGTGTATTTTTTCTGTTTTCGACCAACTTTTCAATTTCCCAGGTAGGTCAAACCAAAAATGTGTTTTTTTCAGTTTTCTGGAATGAACAACGTTGCACGGAATTGGATAAGTGCTCGATTATAGTGCGCGCGGAACTAGTTGGCCGCGCCATACGTATTACGTATTACGTATGGCGCGGCCAACTAGTTCCGCGCGCACTATAGCGATAGGCTTGCTACCTTGGGACTAAGTGTCTTCGGCTAATCGTGGGTACACTTGTACCTCTTCTAACTGAGATACGGGCGTGAAGATGCTTTTTATCTCAAATAAGGGGTGGTTTTCTGTTTGCTAATATTTTTTATATTCGTTATCGCTGAACTTCTGGACTAATTTGATATAAACTTTTTTTCAGAAATCAGAAATACTTTATTCAATAAAACTTTTTACAAGTTATTTTGACACGTCAACATATTTTTTTAAAAACTACTACCGGATCGGAAACGCGGCCACCATAATGTATATATATATATATATATATATATATATATATATATATATATATATATATATATATATATATATATATATATATATATATCATTTTAATGGTATATATACATTATATATTAATACCCGTACATTCATTTAGTTTGGTCCCATATAATTTTGGTGAGAATCCACACATATAGAAAGTTGGTCAGTTGCTGCAATTATAATACGTTTAAATCTATACAGATAAATAAAATTTGGGTGTTTTTCTGTGTTTTCAAAATAACTAGGTTTTTTCAAGAGCAATGTGTTGTTTTTAAGATACTAACACCTAAACAACAACTTTTAAAATGTCTGTCTGTCATTTTGCTTGTGCGGGGTAATCTCTGGAACGGCTGGACCCATTTTGATGTGATTTTCACTGTAATATAGAGAAGTTTATAGGGCAGGACATAGGCTGATTTTTACTCGAGTGTGCAAAAGGATTATTATTATTATGCAATGATTTTTGGATGACGCGAACGAAGTCACGAGTAATATCTAGTTATTAATATGTGGCTCATTCTTCAATAACAGTAGGTTAGAAGATAATCGATTAAATATTTATATTGAAATGTAAAATGACTAATTTTCCAATTACCTATAATATCTAGACAAAGTACAATCAAAGTGACATGAAAAAGATAAGGACTCAATCGCTTTGATGTCAAGATTATTACATGACGCTTATCACAGCTGAATAGAATTGAAAAGTCTGACTGTTCGCAGCAATTTTTACTTAAGTTTAAAGACAAAGACATTTTATAATAAATAGAAATTAGAAATCAAAAGTTCTTTATTCAATTAAACTTTTGACAAATTATTTTGACACAACACTACTATTACTCTTATTATTTTTATATCACGGATTAAACAGCAGGCTTAGGATAAACAACACGATAAAATTTTATCGACCCGTTTTCTCGACATTTATGTCACTTTCTCAATTTGCTAACGCATTTGACACGTGATTCGACATGATACTTCAAAGGAAGAGAAAATCTTCATTTTTACTCAATGGTAGTTATTGTACCGATCGAACACTTTATCAAACAAAAGTCGAGCAAACGTCACTTTCTCGATCGAGACCTATCTCACGGTGTTTATCCTAAGCCTGCTGGATTCGGCTTTCAAGGCAATTTCTTAGGTTGTCAGTGTCACTTGCACTTACCCAGAGAAATACAGAGTTATAATACTTACCGATGAAATAAAATCACTTCAGAGGTATTCTTAAGCCTTAAGTCTTAGCTTTTTATTTGATAAAATGGCACAATATACCATATTTCTAATTTTTACAATATATTATACTTAAAAGTGTTTGATATTTAGATACATTTGATCATATGAGTGGTTACGCATTTTGCGCCCAACATGTGTGTGCCCAACATAGTATTTTTGTGGTCTGTGTTTAATATCATAAGATAGAAAACAAACAGATGGCTCTCTTGATGAAAAGAGATAACCATCGCGCATAGTTACCAAAAATGTGGATAGCGCATTGTTATCCTGTGGCGAGGTCCTATTATTATTTTTTGTTAATTTTGTTTGGATAATCCACACTAATATTATAAATGCGAAAGTCTGTCTGTCTGTCTGTTACGCTTTCACGGCTAAACCGCTGGACCGATTTTCCTAAATTTAGCATGGAAGTAGTTGAAGAGCCGGGGTCAAACATAGGCTAATTTTTAAAAAATCCACCCTTAAAGGTTTGAAATAGGGAATGAAATTCGTATGAAAAGCTATTTTGACGACATACTAATCTACTCGTGGGCGAAGCTGGGTCAGCTAGTTGCTAATAAATCACACAGAAACGAGTAAACAAATTTTTATCAAATAATCATTGATATACGTTTTTGAAACACTGATTGTGTATTTTGGGTTGTTCCCAAGATACACAATCAGTGTTTCAAAAACGTCCTTCAAAAATGAGCTCACAATTTTAAATTGTGCGCTCATTTCAAATAGAATCGCGTCGGTCGCGACACTGTTAATATTATTTCTTTTCGTACATTGCTTTGTAAAAACAATTACAAATCTTTAACTTAAAGTTGGATATGCAAGGACATATGTTTTTGCCATATCTATAACTACTTAAATGAAATTAGGGACACTTTGAGTGTCAGATTTGTTCGGAACTTTTGCATCTTGGGATTTTTATATCAATGCAGATATATAAACTAAACTAATACATGAATAATTTTAATGTGGAAAAGTGTGTTGGTTTTATAGGATTCATGAAAAACTCGGTGCTATCGGAATATGGTGTCTTTTCTTCATAACCGACACACTTATTTTAAGAGAGTTGTAAATGTGAAAAAGCAAGATAAATATATAACCAGGTAGGAACGAACTTCCTTCGGCTAAACGGCACTACTCGCTTGTGTACGCGACTGTCGCGCCTGCGCACGTCTCATTTAACGCTTTTATTCCACGCATTTTTCTTACGGTTTTACTATCACATTTTTTTCAGTTCGGTCACGCAGCAAAATCCCTATCCCCTCCAAGCCTGCCGTAAGGAACTTCGTTGCAAAAAAAAAGAGAAAAAGCAAAGGACATATCACGTGGCACTCAATTCCCTCTGCCAATCCTGTAAGAGATCTGGCGTGAAGATATGTATGTATATACGTATCCACTGTGAAACTTGCGGGAGGCACGTAGTTTATAATTTAAATTTAAGGTAGCGCAGAGCTGCTGGTACCTTTTTGCGGCATCAATAATATATAAGCTGTGTTGATTCCGGGCTTCTTTGAAGAACAGGTCAACTGCTGTTCTGCCAGGCAGGTCTTAAAAGGCGACCGATTGACTGTGCGAGTCACTACCATCGTGACTACTAGGTGGTAGTGTTCTGCATTGTCTCGCCCGGGTCTGGTACCACCGCCTTACCTATTCCTGGCTACTAGCTACTACTAGCGTCAGTACTTGTCACTGTTGTGTTCCGGTTTGCAGGGTAACGTAGCCGGTAAAATTCATGTGGCATTAGACCTTGTCACAAGATAGTAACGCACCATTAACATCTTTGGTGTCTATCCGCTCACACCACCAGCCATTTTCGCATTTTTTTCTAAAAAACACGGACCGTTACGCGCACACGTTCCGAGTTCGTTCCGGTGGACGGTGGTCACAAAAATGGTTTATGAGTTGTTTGGATTGAATCCGATACTGTAAAGCGTATATTTTTTAAGAGGTCTTGAGCACTGCAATACACTGGTGTGAGAATTGTGTAATTTAAATGGCTTAAGCTACAAAATAATTCAGGTGTAACACGACACTTTGAGAAAAATATGACTACTTGTTAGTCGAGGATTTTTAATTCAAAAAGTAAATCGATGACCTATGCTTTTTATATTTTTTTTATATAATTGGTGAACATATACATACGGAAAAAAAATAAACAATATATATTATAGAACAAAAATATTTATTTACATAAATATTAATATATTTTTTTTCATGATTAATACGTAGTTTTTTCATAATTTTTAAATAATTTATTTCTTTTTCAATTTTACAGCTATGTTAATTTATTTATTTATTTATTTATTTAACAAAATCCACAGCGCTTAACAACAAAATATGTACCTACATACAAAGCGTAACTTGGGCTTAGGGCCAGTTATGGATTTACATTATATATGCAGGACTTATACAACACAGCAAACGACACAATAAATATCAAATAGCGTTTCAACATAATTTAACTTTTACAAAAAAGCCTAATCAATAAATATAAAGGTTATTTATCTGTTTGTCTGTCATTTCCAGCTAATTGTCGCTGTAACAATAATTTATTTATAGTTGAATTTATGGGAAGTATTTTTGGCTAACTTAATTATTTCCTTTTTTATATATTAGTAATTATAGTAGGACAGTAGTCAGAACTGCAAGAATCGTGACAAATGGTAATGGTACTCGGTTCACTCCGCCTACCCCGTAAGGGATCAGGTATGAAGATATGTAAGCAAATGAATAATAATAACAAATAATAATAACTAAACGTGTCACACAAAAACACAAGTAATGAAAGTGAAAATGATAGTTTAAAATTTAACAACAAAAACAGACAATAAATATGTAACACTTCAAATTGAAAATATAAAATGAAATTAATTAGATTAAAAATAATAATACATTAAAAATAAAGACTCGTGTTAAATTTACACAATATACTAAAATTTGCATTCTTACATTACGGAGATACGGTGCGTGTGTGTGTATGTATGTGCGTGTATGCGTGCGTGTGTGTATGTGCGCGTGTTTATAAGTCTTCATTGATAGATTTCATGATAAAGTTTTTAAATTCTTTTTTAGTCATACAGAATGGATCGGCACATGCAAATTTTCTGTTAAATGTGTTTTTAAGCCTATCAATAGCACAATTTGCTGCATATGTAGTATTGTAGGTATTGATATAGAACAAAGGAGTGTGTCTAGTACGTCTTATTGGTGTGCACAAGAAGAGAAGCCGAGCAGTTAGTGCAGCGCTATCTATCGGCCCACGAATTACACTATACATAAACATCATGTCTAAAAGAAGACGCCTTGAGTTAAGTGTCATAATGTTTAGGCTTTTACAAGAATCAATATAGCTCGTATTTGAACGAGAAATACGATAATTGAGGTATTTAATAAAATTTTTTTTTAAATATTGTTTTAGGATATTTCATATTCACATCATATGATTTTTTCTGAGATCATAGATATCAACACTAAAATTTACGAAAATAAATAAAAATAGGTACTGTCATATGTCAAAGCGCTGGTATCATCAAGTTGGTCGTTAACGAAATATATATTTTATTAATTGATATTTATGGTTTTTTGACAAAATTATTATCTAAACTGTTAGATCTTGAACTAATCTTGATTATAAATAAAGTTTATTTGTTGATTAATACACCAAAACACTTTTAAATTAACCTGAATCATAAACTGCAACCAACACATAACACACAGCACGAATCAAAATGGCGGACTAAGTTCTTTTATTTTTCCCCAAGAGCGTATTTAAAAAAAGAATGCCAATTTGATAGTATTCTGTACAATGTTTCGTTCGAAAACGATAAAATACCATAGAGTATTGTATTAAAACTGGTAAATAGTGAAAATGTTGTTTTTTTAGATGAAGTTAGCGTTGGTCCCTATAGAGACCATAGTGTATTTTCTCAGAGGTCTCATTAGTTACCAAAGTGAAGTGAGCGGCTATAGGCGATAGTTAACTCTTTCCTCAGGAGACCCATCTGCTTGTGTGCTATCTTATCTATACGTATAATAAAATCGTAGGAAAGTCAAAACTGTACATTGAATATTTTTTTTAAAGAATACTTGGAGCGTGATCTACAATCGATATCGAAGCAAAAAAATATAATTTTTAGAATTTATGTCTGTCTGTCTGTTTACCTGTTTGTCTGTATGTATGTCCGGGGTAAACTCAAAAAGTACTGCATGGATTTATTTCAAATTTTGCGTGAATATTACTAACAGGTCGGGTCAACATATAAGTTACATATTATCACGCTATCACTTACAGGTGAGAAGCAGTGCGGAGTAAACGAAGTCCGCCTTGACGAAGTCGCTGGCAACAGCTAGTGGTATAATAAAATATGAGCGATATCAAAGGTATACCAAGAGCTAGAATTTTTTTACCGAAATGATTTTTGGTAGTTGGTCTATCTGAGTTGTCGACGTTGACCGTTACTGCGAAATTGAGCTTTTTGGCCAGCAGAGTGCCAAGCCAGAATTTATGTTGGTGGGCTTAGAGCTTAGATGAAGGAAACTGTTACTAGATATGAAATAACCAAGGGAAAACCGTGTCATTTCGTCCCTAACAATGGCGGATTTAAGAACAGCTGTTTACTGTCTACATAACAATTGATAAATTATATCCGAATATATGACACCTTGATTAATATATCACACCTTGATTAATGTGTTATTAAATAACTGTCATACTTTTCTCTGTATATTTTCCTCGTGAGCAGTAAATAAAGAATTATTATTATTATTATTATTATATTTCAATTGAGCATGTTATTTTAAAAAATAATTTTTTTTTAGATTTAAGGTGCACACTAAAGTTATAAAAAAAATACAAATGAACGATCAAATCAATTTTATATTTTGTAATCAAAGTGTTATTTGACATTAAGTTTTAACTTAACTACATTGACAGCGTATTTTAGTAATGGCGTTTTGGCCGCAAGCTGTTTAAGGTAACGTTAAGGGTAGACGCGCTTAAATGATTTGAAATTAGAACACTGACAAAATTTGTTTAGCTTTGTATATTATGAAAATTCTAACTTATTAGATAGAGATAAAGCCATTTTTATTTGTTCAGCGTTGAAATGCATGTAAATTTATAATTTTGATTGTTTATGGAAATTAATGCCAAGTCCTTATCTTTCTCTTGTCAAGGGCTTAGAACTCGCCCTGAGGATAGTTTCAATAAAACCAAACCTCAGCTTAAGGCAGTATCTTGACGATAATTGGGAGAGTGTTTCCGCTGGCTGCAACGCCAGCTTGGCTCTGTAAACTACAACAGCCATCAGAATTAGATAGGGTGTGATATAACTGAGGTAAAAATTCTTTTTTAATATTTTTTTAGCCCAGTAAAATTGCAGCAACCAACTTACAATTTTCAAAACCCTGCATCAGATTTTTACCAAATTAAAACGGGACCACCCTTAAAAAATAATTTCCAACTGAGTTCAGAAATGACCAAGTTCTGAGGTAAAATAAAAAACATACAGCCGTATTGATAACCTTGTCTTTTTGGGAAGTTGGTTAAAAATATATTGGATGACTACAAAAGGTGTTAAGAAAAAAATAACATGATCAAGATACAAAATAGAAGCTTAATCTATGATTATTTTAAGTTTTTACGGCTTTTAAACACAATTTAGTCATTGCGGTGGTAGAAGAGAACAGCTAGTAGTCACGATAATAGTAACACGAGTATAATTAAGCTATTAGTTCGCCTTTTACGAACTGCCTGGCAGAATGGAACAAGATATATCTTGATATATCCAGCCCGTACCAAGAAGAAGGTACTTAAAACCCCACTAATAATTATTGTCCATAATATCGAACAAAAGTGTATTAAATTATGAAAATCTTTAATAAGCTTTAATTACCTAGGTAGATCTTTTAAGATTTTGAGATTATAACATTCAACAAAATTACTTAATCTGAACATAACCACAGTAGTTAACTAAACTATCGTTTAACCTTTCGTGAGAAATTGCGCCAAGCTATAAAAGTTTGCAAAACAAAACTGTAAACCAGTTTTACCGAGAAAATGGCCATTAAGTACTGTGTGTTTGCTTTGATGTTGTTAATCCCGAGTTTAAAATGCTTTGAGCTATCCATTGAACTGTCTATTAGCTTTTTCAAAGAAAATAACATCAATTTTGTTTGTTTATTAACTTGTGATAAGCAATGTAAGATATTTTATCGTTATTTTATGAAAAAAAAAGTTACGACGACTTCTCTCACAGTGAACTAATTGTCTATGGACTTTCCACCACGATTTACCAATCCACCGGTTGATGAAATGGATGGTGATTCTATATTCTGTACTTTCCATCGTCGGCACTTTGTGAAATTCCATTGTTATTAGACACTTTTATTATCGCACTTGAACATACATTTTACTTTTACACTTTTTTATGGTGATTCTCATCTTTAAATTAATGATATGGTTACAATCACCACTTTTCATTGATAATAAATCGGGACTGACAGGTTGATAGGCTTAATTACTCGTCCCAAGTATATTTACCACACTATCATTAGAGTCAAAGATGATTCCGAGATCTATATTTTTTTTAAATCTTCGTAAGACTCTTGCCAAACAAACAAAAAAAAACAAATAAATTCCCAAGTATATTTACCATACTATCATTAGACTCAAAGATGATAGCGAGATCTAGATTTTTTTTAAATCTCTATAAGATTCTTGCCAAACAAACAAAAAAAAGACAAATTCCCAAAAAAACTTAGTAGTAGTTTCCATTGTATTAACAAAGATTAGAAGCCATCCATAAATTACCTTACACGAATTTTATGATTTTTTGATCCCTCCCCCGTCCTTGTCACAACTGGTCAACTTTATGAGACCCCCTCCCACCTAGTGTGATGTCACACATTTTATAATTTTACATTAGAATAATGATCTCATTCGATTATTTTTTAATTATACAGTGACTTTTTAAATTTAGTGTTGTTGTAATATTTAGATATAAAATATTATACTTTGAAAAAACATGATGTTCCAAAATTTAAGACCCCTCCCTACCCCTTGTCACACAATGTCACAAAACGTCGACCAGGGAAGGGGTCAACGAAGTGTGACATTTTGTAACAAGGGGTAGGGTCACCCTTAACGTTTGATGTAATTGACGTAATTGGATGGCCCCTTACTAGCGATAGAAAATTCAAATTCAAATTCAAATATTCTTTGTTTCGTAGGTAATTAATTAAACACCTGAAACAAGTCATTTGTACATTACATTATACTATATTTCATTTCAGTTTTAAAATTGAACAAAATTTATATTTTACATTTACAAGAATCGTAAACAAGTGGTTACGTAAAAAGTACCGACGTCTGAGAATGTTTCCCCGTTTATGGGGAGACCACAAAAATAAAATGAAATTTTATATTCATTACAAATCACTTTAATTGGATATGTACCATAGCCATACATTAATACAAATACAAAATTTATAGATAACTTGTTTTATTGCAGTAGTTAACTTGTTTTGTTTACAAAATACAGCAATATGAAAATTACGATAAAATATGATATGATATAAAGATATGGAATTTTTCGCAATGTTGCAAAGATAAGAAAGTACCCTGAATTAGTGGAAAAAAACCTTACTTATAAAATTAAAATATGAAAATATATAATTATATTATAACATTAAAATGAGATTAAATAAATATATAATAGTATATTAAATAAAACTGTACGTCAACATTAAAATTAAAATAAACAAATTACATTAAAATTTCAATAAATTATTATGAACTAATACTTTCTAAGTATATATCATAGTTGAATGCTTTAATAACCAAAATCATCATAATAAAATGTTCGAAAAAAAGATATTATACAAAATGTATACAATTGTCAAAAAGTCAGTAAAAAACTTTACTAAAAACTGTAAGTCATTCTGCTCTTATAGACAAAAAAATAAAATATCTTTTTGTTAAATATATTCACGCCCCAAAGAGGTAGACAGGGGTACTTACTAACTACTTAAATACTTACTTCCATAATGTAATAAGTGGCAAGCCTATCGCCAACCGGATACTTATCCAATCCCAAGCAACATTGTTTTATTAGTAAAATTTAAAAAAATGCATTTGAATTTCCCGACCCAGGAATGGAACCCGGGACCTCATTTGCTTAACACTGATACCGGGATACTAGACCACAGAGGTGATCTTTTTGTTAATTAATTACTAGATACTAGATTAGACTACATAAATACCAGACTTAACATATCTTACCTCATTGTTCCTATTTTAATTATGTTAAGCAATAAAAAAGCACAATATAATAAAACTTATTTCAGGGAATAATCAATTTGCTAAGCAAGCATCCTTGTATCAAATTTCTTCGTCTGTAGTAAATATAGAAGATCTCGAAATAAATAAGCTAGTGACACTTCAAGTCTGTTTGACAACAAGGTCTACTAGGATTGGTGTTTTGACAGATCCAAAATGTGAAGCATTTGAATACGTAATGGATTATGTGAGTTATTCAATTTAATACTAGAGGATCAAAATATATATGTCCGTGTTTAGCACTGATATTGAGCTAGGGAGAACTTATTATTTTTTTTAAACAAAGAAAGCTTTTGGCACAACAGAGATGAAAAATTTTAACCAGCAATCACCTAGATTTATCTGGTTTGAAAACAAGATTTCCAGGAGTGTTTGTGTAGTGAACACCAGATGTATGTAGTTATCACCAGATGTATATAGTATAGGTTTGAGCGTTTAATTAATATATTTCATTATTTATATAATAGGACCTATGTGTTTCTGTAGAGAGTTACTTTTAAAAGTCAGGCCAAATTTTAAAATTAAGAACTAAATATTGAATTGAAAGTGAGTTTTAATTATTATTGTAAAAATATTGCCAAAAAATATAAAAATATTCGCTAAAAAATGTCCCACAAAGTCAAGAATTGGATGCACCGAGTCGAGTGAATGGGTCGTCAGGCAGTGTGTGTGTGTACGTGCGTGCGGGGGACACTACTCGAGCTGCGCTCGACATTTTTGCGTGATTGAAATTATATCCATGCTTTATGTTTTTTGTGTCGAATAAAAATTAAATTTTGATTTTTTTAAATTATTTTTTTAATACATAAATCAACAACCCCTGATAATTTGGCCGGTTCTTTAAATATACCCTCTATATTAGTATCGATGACTGACACCCATATCACAAGCAAATTATTTTTTCGATTTCGCTAAGTTTGTGTACTTTGTTCAGTGACATTTATATTTTTAACTAGATGACCCGGCAAACGTTGTTCTGCCTTTTTAACTACTCTTATTGTTTTCTATATTTTCTCACCTTCTGAACCTTCCGGACTTCAACAATTAATTCAAAATCAAAATTAGCCAATCGGTTCAGCCGTTCTCGAGTTTTAGCGAGACTAACGAACAGCAATTGACTTTTATATATGTAGATAAAATATTTGTAAATTGTCGCCTCTGTGGTCTAGTGGTCCGGTGGGGTCCGTAATTTAATTTCGAGAGTCAAGTGTTCGATTAACGAAAAGTCGACTGAACAATTGTTCGAATGGAATTTATTTCGAAACAACCTTTTATCGCCAAACGCTATTTCGATTGAACGTTGCATCGAATATTTATTAATCGAAAAAGAGCAGTCTTCTTTCGAAATATAGTTTCATAATTTAAATAAAATTATAAAAAAAGATTTTTCGTCCCATATTATTTCATATATAATCAAGGAAATTAAACACGTTTGAGATATCGTACGTTCTTCCCGTAGATTCAGAAACATGAAATTTAGTGAAAAGGAAGATAATAAATTAAAAATGAAGGGAAAATATTTATTATAAAAATAACATATTTACTTTACGACTTTCGCACAAACTTAAGGTAGATAAACTTTCTTTAGAGTTACATCGTTACTACTGTAACTCCACTAATAATAATCAAAACATTAAATAAAGGTTGTTTTCTTTTTAAAGTAGCAAATGTAAGGCATCAGACCACATGAGACTCAGGTGCGATTCCCAGATCAGGCAAATTAAAAAATGTGTTTTTTTTTCAGTTTTCTCATAGATACAACGTTGTCCGGGATTGGATAAGTACCCGGTTGGTGATAGACTTACCATATTCGCATTGTGGCATTAAATATCTTCGACTAATCGTGGGTACAGAGGTAAGCTGAGCTACAACCAGTAGCTCTGCCTACTTCTTCGAAGAAACGGGCGTGAAGATACTTATTTATCAAATAACATACTTGTACTGTTTCACAATAAGATAATTATATTCTATACTGGTTTCATCAAATATACCATATATGTATATACTACTTTCAATAAAATCTTAATTGCATTTATAAATGTGTGGTTGTCCAAACTATGGGTGACGACTTCCCCACAAGTAGGGAAAAACCATAAGTGTTCGTACAAATTATTATATCATTAAAAATCCCATTTAATAAAGATGTGATGCAGGTTTCCAGGAAACAGGAAATTGGAAATCGGTTATTGCAAATTTAGTACGTTTACATTATTATCTTTTTGTTTCCAGGTTTCCAAAAATATGCTGTTTGATTATAAACGTGACTGGTTAATTATAGATAATAATTATAATCGCTATGATACATCATTTTATGATTCAGTCATTAACTATGATGTATCAGGAGCAAATGATTCAAAGGCTAGTGAAGATGACCACACAAAGAAGAATTACAGAAGTGTTATTTCCCCGTCACTTTTAAACGTATTTGAGGCTTTAAATATATCTATTAATGCTGAAATAACAGTCGCTGTACAAAGTAAATATTTTCATATATCATATATATATATATATATATATATATATATATATATATATATATATATATATATATATATATATATATATATATATATATATATATCTTCACTCTAAATCCCTTACGATAGAGGCAGAGGGAACCGAGTGCTACATGTCACGATTCTTGCAGATTTATCTTGTTTCTTTTAAATTCATTACTTTCTTTATACCAACACGCTGGTTGCGAATACTTCTGACACTACTTTAGGAAACCGAATCTAATCGTGATATATTAATCTTGATCTTCGTCGTTATCTACATTTCTTAACATAAAGAGGGATTTGTAAATGTGGAGATATGAGGATCACAACTTATCTAGCCAACCTACAAATCGGTGAATCGCGATGAACTGGAAAGTCTATAGACGTTCGGTTTACTCGGGGTAGGCATACCCCACAAGGGGACCTGGCATGATGATACTTTAGAGGGATTTGTTTGATGACACAACAAACTATGATTCAACTTGAACATAGACTGTATTTTTTTTATTTGACCACACACTTTAATCATAAACAAATAAGCATATATATACGTGTGTGTCAAATGCTCTTTCAACTGCATGGGAATGTTTGTATTTTTTAATTTATTTCTAATATGTTTTATATAATACACATTATATAAAACATATTAGTTTTCTGTACTTCTTCCCTATATAAACTTTAATTATGCACATATTTCTTCGTCCACGTAAAAGAAGGTACAAAGTTTTCACTTCATTTATTAATATATAAATTATATAAGTCAAAGTTAATGTTAATTTTTTTTTATCTATATATTACCTTTAAATGGGCAATACATTATCTATATACATATCTAAATTAATATTATAAATGCGAAAGTTTTGATTTTTGGATGTCTGGATGGATGGATATTTGGATGGATGGATGTTTGTTACTCAATCACGCAAAAACTGCGGAACGAATTTGAATGAAATTTGGTATACAGGTAGATACTGAAATAGCATATAGGCTGCTTTTTATCCCAAAAAAACTAAGTGATCCCGCGGGATTCGCCAAAAACTTTTGTAATGCAGCGGGCTGCATGCTGCAGATAGTATAAATATATAATCTGAATTTCGGAAACGGCTCTAACGATTTTACAACCTAATTTCCTCACAACAGCTTATTAATTATTATTGTATTTCAAAGGTAAGTTTGTCCTACATGTAAAATAGAAACCTTCCTTAGTCCGACACTCTAAACTTTTCTTTTTATCCATCTTTATTATTTACCCAATTGGGACTTGTCGAAAATAAATAAAAATAACTACGTTAAAAAAACTGACTTCAAAAACTAAAAATTAAAAAATAATAATTATTTAATATTAATTAAATACTACATGTTATTTATATGTGCTGTTTACTAATAGGTTTGAAGTCGGTGCCAAGCCAATTTAATACTTACACCGGCAGACACGCGCGGGCAGACGTTGTTGACGAAAGTCTTGAATAAGTACATAAAATTTTTGAAAAATAGAAAGAAAGAAAGAAAATAGTTATTTGCAAGAATATGGGTGTTCCAAGTTGTTAAAAATTAATTAGGCTACTATATTGTATCAATTTGAAATTAAAAACGTTGATGCATTTTAGCTTAATTGATAATTCTACATTAATTCACATGACCATTTAGTTTAGGCATTCTGTTGAACACATTTTTGTAATTATTTTTTTCAGTGTGCTTCGTATTGATTGAAGCTGCTTGTAATATTAAGACTTAATTGTTCTTTATTAGGTTTATTTACGTATCTTAATCTTTAAAGTAGGAATTTCATTGTATTAATTTGCTCGTATTCATTTAAGTAATTAAAATATTATTATTTGCTTAAGGCTTGGCACCGACTTCAAATCTATTAGTAAATAGCACATATAAATAATAGGTAGTATTTAATTAATATTAAATATTTATTATTTTTTAATTTTTAGTTTTATAAGTCGGTTTTTTGACGTAGTTATTTTTATTTAATACTTTTTAGTGTATTGTTGTATTGTCAACAATTTTTGGGTAGACCTACAACAGGTGCTGCGCACCTTAACAAATATAGATCTCAAGAAACGGGAACGAATAAAATAGTAGGGGTTTTGGTATTTACTCGAGCACGGCAGATTACCATAGGAGGGGGTACCTCGCATTCTGTTAAGTCTCTCCACCAAATATAAGCCTTTTCTGTAGAGGCGGGTAACTATGGCGCAAAAAAAAAACAAAAGATAACTTCGGCTTGTGAAAATTGTCAGATTATATTTTTTTCGTAATTCTTATGTAATTTCTTCCATAATAAAAGAATATTCAGACGCGCTCGAGAATGTCAAGACAACGTTTTCTTTGCAAACTTGTAACCCTCCCACTACCTTACGCTACACTGGAATCGTCAGATTTTCTAAATTTTAGCGGCAATTAACCCACCATACCCTAATCTAACGCGCTTCAGTGTTTCCATGTCACTGATTTTTTTACACATTTTTTTATCTGTAGATTTTTTCCCCACCATTGAAATGAAAAACATTATATAACTTTTTATTTTTCCTATAATTTAGTCTACAAAATCCAATAGGTCCCTACGACGCTCGAGTAACTACCCATTTAGCATCTTAGTCTCCCCTACTGAAATAAAAGTAGTCGTCTCCGTAAAAATGCTCTTCGTAACACAATGTCACGTTCTCGTGAGACTACTAAAGATCGTGAAAAACGTTTGTTGGCCATGAAAGCATAATATATGAAATTACGTTTACGTCAAGAAACTTTTGAACACTATAAATCTAGACTCGGTAAGATCCAAGAGCGTCTAGCGAATGGGTCTTTTGAGCAGAGAGCTAATAGACTTGATCTCATTAATAAGCATGTATCGAACGAGTCTGTCGAGCAGAAGGCTCATAGAATTGGTCTCATTAAGGAGCGTTTATCTAAGGAGTCCGCCAAGCAGAGAGCTCATAGATTAGAAGTGATACGAAAGCTGCTCAGCAACGTAAGAACCGGCTAGCGGCAGCACGTAAGACGTCACAAGAACTTCCGTTTAATGACTGAGCGTAATTTTATAACTACCATAGGTCAATACACTGAAGTGGCTTGTACAATCTGTAAGAAATTATTATATCCAAAACAACAGACGTCATTAGTCACAGCACATTTTAATTTCCTTCCGGAGCAGCTACCGTTGCTCGACTACCATAAAAAAAAAGTTCCTTCTCAGGCCTACTGAAACAACATGGAAGTTATGTCTTTACGTCCTGATCTGATCGACTTGACAGTCGTAGAATGAAGACTTTTGTCAAGAATATTTCCTTTTATTTTATAACTAGTTACCAACCGCACCAAAATGCTCGTCAACTCGAATGAAATAAGCCCCAACTCGATAGAGTTGTGTCATTTAATTACTGAGCTCCTATGGCCAGCTTCTGGCTTCATCATCGGACCTTGGAGGATCCTAGTTACCACCAAGCACCATAGTGTTTGTCAACACGAATCGAACGAGCCCAAACTCGATAGAGTTGTGTCATTTAATTACTGAGCTCCTATGGCCACCTTCTGGCTTCATCGTCGGAAATTGGAGGATCCTAGTTACCACCAAGCACCTAAATGCTCGTCAACACAAATCAAACGAGCCCAAACTCGATAGAGTTGTGACATTTAATTACTGAGATCCTATGACCAGCTTCTGGCTTCATCATCGGACCTTGGAGGATCCTAGTTACCACCAAGCACTATTGTGCTCGGCAACACGAATCAAATGAGCCCAAACTCGATAGAGTTGTGTCATTTAATTACTAAGCTCCTATGGCCACCTCAGGGCTTCATCATCGGACCCTGGAGGATCCTAGTTACCACCAAGCACCTAAGTGCTCGTCAACACGAATCAGACGAGCCCAAACTCGATAGAATCTTGTCATTAACCGATTTTTAAATCTTTAATTACTGAGTTCCTGTAGTCACCTTCCGATTCCATCATCAGATCAGCTCTATGCCATAATAAGTTTACATTGTCATCAAATTTACATATGTATACAAAATTTCAGCTCAATCGGTAACCGGGAAGTGGATCAAATTTACTTGCGAGATTTGAATTCAGTCATTGGGATAGGTAAAATAACTAAAAAAATGCTCATAAAATAAAAATCACTGGGCCTACCTAAATTAAATTTTTATGGGACCATTTCGAAACCATTTCGCATCAAACAAAAAAAGAATCACGTAAATCGGTTTAGAAACCTCGGAGAAATTGGTGTACATACATTAAAAAAAATATATACCGGCCGATTTGAGAACCTCCTCCTTTTTTGAAGTCGGTTAAAAAGATGTTTGTCTCGTCAAAATGAAGGTGTTCACAAAAATTGAGCTTGTTATTAATCAAAAAAGTTTGTTCGTGGTACCACGGTGTAGTATTTTTTTTTCACATCATAAGATAGCAAACAAGCAGATGGGTCTCCTGATGGAGTCAACCATCGCCTATAGACACCAAAGATATTAATGGTGCGTTGCTATCTTGTGGCGAGGTCTAATGCCACATGCATAAGTTTACCGGCTACCTTACCCTCCAAAACGGAACACCACAGCGACAAGCACTGACGCTATTGCGGCATTAATAGGTAAGGCGGTGGTACCAGACCCGGGCGAGACAATGCAGAACTCTACCACCTAGTAGCCACGATGGTAGTGACTCGATAGCTAATCGGTCACCAGTTTTTACCAAAAAAATACCGAGCAAATCTCGATCATCCAGGTATTTCAAATTTCATTCCTTTACAGGCACTTTTGAAGAGTTAAAATTTTTTGAGTTACTACCGGATCGGAAATGCGGCCACACACTGGAAGATCCGGCGGATGAAACTCAGTGGGTTTGTCTTTTTTTGTGCATAGACATTTTTTGAAGTTGATGCAAGTACAATTTGTTAATAATATTATTGCTATAAGATTGGTATGAGGAGCAAAAAAAAATGATGTGGTGTCGCGGGACACCAGGTAGGAACGAACTTCCTTCGGCTAAACGGCACTACTCGCTTGTGTACGCGACTGTCGCGCCTGCGCACGTCTCATTTAATGCTTTTATTCCACGCATTTTTCTTACGGTTTTACTATCACATTTTTTTCAGTTCGGTCGCGCAGCAAAATCCCTATCCCCTCCAAGGCTGCCGTAAGGAACTTCGTTCCAATTATAATCCCCCGATTTATTATTATATTCCAAATATTCAGATATTTTATATACACCTTTTTAACAGATTTTTGATTTTAAACATTTTTTAAAGTTGTGTATCTTTATTGATGATCATATGCCTTTTACAGATCTATGAAGAAATTGAAAATGTCGCAGGAAATAGCTTTTTATAGATAAACCCATGAAGTACTAAGTTAACCATGAGTTAACACTTTTAATAGTCATCTGAAACGTGTATATTAAAGCCTATATATGATTTCTCTGATTAAAGCACTAACGTCTCTGCGTCTCACTCTTTCAGATCTCATCTTCTTTTTCTTATAAAAATAAAAGAAAGGATGAAACCTGTGAAATTGATAGCAATTTAGCATATTTTAGTTTGAAGTAGGTATTAGAATTGTTGTCTCCAGATTTAATACAGCTTCATAGGTAAGTCCACTAACTCATGTTAAATTAGTAACTGTAGAATATTATCTTTTTCCACTGCTTCAAGAGTTAACTATGATTGCCAGTCACAAGTTGCTTAAAAACAAAAGAATTAATTTAGAAAAAAATGACACAAAAACATTAAAAACGTATATTATGTGAATACTTGAAGTTTTATTATTTGACCAAAAATAAAAAAAGTAACTCGAAATACATTGATTAGATTTTAAGAAAATCTGGGCTCGTAATATTTTTTCATTCAGACGAAGAAGAACGAAGAACGAAGAAACTAGTTATTTTGCAAATTTCCGCGAACTTTTAAGTGTACCTTATACCATATAAAATAACTAGTTTTCTTCATCTGAACAATGGATTTTCGCAAACTAACGCCTAAATCTATAAAATATTTTTTTTTCTCCTTTGAGGTCCCGGGTTCGTATCACGGGTCAGGCACTTAAAAAAAATTGTTTTTCAGTTTTCTAATAACAAATATTTCCCGGGATTGGAAAGTGCCCGGTTAGTGATGGGCTTGCCACCTATCACATTTGTGGGACCAAGTATCTTCGGCTAATCGTGGGTGCATTTGTACTTCCGTCTACCACTTCGTGGATACGGGCGTGAAGATATATTTTTTAACGCATTAAGTAAAATTGCAGCAACCGACTTGCCATTTCCTATATCTCCAGAATGCATCTGATCACCACCAATTTAAAATGAGACCACACGGAGAGTGAAAAAAAACTTTTTAAAATCGGTTCATAAGTCACCGAGTTCTGAGGTAAAAAATATAAAAAACACAACTGAATTGACTTCCTACTTTTATTTTTTTATTTATTTAAATTTATGCCCAAAAAAATATACAAAGGTTAAACTTAACGCCTAAGGGCATTTCTAGACAACCTCATGTTATACAGAGAGATTCTCTCTCTATATAAGAGAGGTTTTCCTTTTTTATATCATAAGATAGCAAACAAGCAGATGGGTCTCCTGATGGAAAGAGCCAACCATCGCCTATAGACACCAAAGGTGTTAATGGTGCGTTGCTATCTTGTGGCGAGGTCGTATGCCACATGCATTTTTTTACCGGCTATTTTACCCTCCAAACCGGAACACAACAGCGACAAGCACTGACGCTATTGCGGCAGGAATAGGTAAGGCGGTGCATAAGTTTACCGGCTACCTTACCATTTTTAACTGATAAAAATAGCAGAGTTTGCTGCGGACTCTTTTTGAAGAATAGTCCATCTGCCGTTCTTCCAGGCAGTTCGTAAGAGGCAAATAATTTGCTAATTGAGTGACTACCATCGTGGCTACTATCTGGTAGAGCTCAGCTTTGTTTCGTCTGGGTCTGGTACCACCGCCTTACTATTCCTATCCTATTCCTGCTGGAATAGCGTCAGTGCTTGTCACTGTCATGTTCCGGTTTGGAGGGTAAAGTAGCCGGTAAGGTTATGCACGTGGCATTAAGAGCTCGCCACAAGGACAGTAACACACCATTATAACATCTTTGGTGTCTATAGGCGATGGTTTTCTCTTTCCATCAGAAGAGTCATTTGTTTGTTTGGAGAAAACGTATTTCATCCATATTTACGTGACGATTCACGTCATTAATTTTCAAAACACGGAAAAACTCGTGCGCTCAATTCCGCTTGTAATGTGGTGCCACGCCATACTGTGACGGAATGGGGCGAAACGCATCGCATTCACCGAAATCCGCCGAGCAAAAATCGGCGTCGATGTAACCCGCTGCGCCCCACCGAGTGTGCAATACTCGTACTTCATATGAAATGTATGAAAACGATTTCGACGAATATTGGAGAATTGGACCGTTCCATTGAGGCCCGCCTCAGTGTGCTCGGTCCGTTACGTAACGTTCTTTCATTAACCTATCTTATATAATTTTGTTTCTAATTTTCCTATGTAATAATTTTTAATAAATAATGAAAAGAATTCACAAAATACTGAAATTGAAATCTAACAAACTAAAATAACGTTAGAAAATTCCCCCACAATTTAGTACTTAAAGCTCGCTTCTTCAAACGGTATGTTATTAGGAACAGCACAAAAGGTTTATTTGAAGTCAGAGCCAGTTGTAATTGAAAAATTAACTTTACTTCACTTTATAACTGAGACTATTACTGAAACGGGTTGCTACTCCGGTAATTTCCTTTTACACAAGGTAAGGGAAAAGTGAGAGAATAAACATTAAATACTTTTTGGACCGGGTCGCTTTTGAAAAATATCCCATCGTCTTCTTCCTAAAAGGCCGATAGGAATTAATTAACAGTAGCATTCCATACATTTTTAATTCAGCCTGCTTAAGATCTTATCACTTTATTGTTCTACCCCACTATTAGACATAGGCCTCTCCAATTGCACATCTCTGACCTCAATGTCTTCTCTTCAGTTTTATCTAATGAGAGCCTACGCTTGACTGTGACAAGGCGTGGTCTTCGTTTCATATCACGACTTCTCCAGCAGTTTTGCGATACATGTCAGTCAGCCATGCTCAAATAATTAGTTGTAACTTCAGCTTACTAATAATTAGTAAGCTAAAGTTGCATTGCAACATCAGCTTATTAATTATTTGAGCCATAACAATATCTTTGGTTTCCTAAGCTCTTCTTTGGTTCGCTAAGTGACGCTTAGCTAACTGGTAAGAGGCACTCGTTAAGACTTGTCTTCAGGTTTTACAGTATCAGTGATGAAAATACTAGACAAAGTTTCCTATATGCTACTGAACTCAATCGCGTGCCGTACCGTTTTCATGAAGATGTTTCGACCCAAATTCTATGTTGGCTAAACGTAAATATAGTTCTAAAAAAATTCTTCTAGAACAGGCACTAGGTGGTAGAGTTCTGCGTTGTCTCGCCCGGGTCTGGTACCACCGCCTTGCCTATTCCTGCCGCAATAGCGTCAGTGCTTGTCGCTGTCGTACTCCGGTTTGGAGGGTAAGGTAGCCGGTAAACGTATGTATGTGACATTAGACCTCGCCACAAGATAGCAACGCACCATTAACACCTTTGGTGTCTAT